>OX392500.1:37905650-39105650 GCA_947623375.1 Apotomis capreana
AGCTAAGCAACTGGTCTGTAATATTAATATTCTTAACTGTGCACCACATAAAAAAACCAAGATCTCACACTACGCGCGACTATCAAAGGAATTCAAAATATAATTTAGAAATACTAAAGCATAAGTATGATAAAATTATAAAAAACGTGGTTTTCTAATCTAACCGCGCGCGTGGGTCTCTTACGCGTGAGGTTAGATTAGATTAGCTATGCTTTATCCACCCGCCTTCTGAGATAGCTCAAACCTATTATTAATATTTCACGGCAAAAATCTATTTATTAAAAAGTAACTTGTGTGTTCATAGCCTAAAAGGAATATTGCATGTTAAAAAAGAAGTTTCTAACTGAGTTAGGTAGTAAAAGAGCTCAGTTTGGACCCGATGCTGTCTGCATAAAAGCACTAGCGTTCGTGGAACTTTTCGTACTTTTTGAAACGGGTAACTAACTTTTTTAACGGTTTCTACGCGTAGCTTTGATGTCTATCACTCTTCACAGAGATAGGTTTTTAGTGTGTCGGTGTATCTGTAAGTCTGTCAAAACAAAAAGGACTTCAAAAAATGAGGTTCTTGATTCTGTTGTATTTTTACTCCCGACGACAAAGGAGAGATGTTTAACGTGTGTATCTGTGTATCTATGCATCGTAGTTCCAAACGGAAAGACAGATTTGAATGATTTTTTTTATCGAAAGTATTGTCTGTCTACATGGTTGGTCTGGTGAGAGCTATGTTTGTTGAAAATAACCGCTGCCGTTTCTAAGATATTCAACTTTAATTGGAATTAGTGACAGGATCTCAGCCAAATTGAGTGTTGTATATACAATATTTAAAATTCAAATCTTTTTGTTTATGTTCAGATTTAGAACCATTTTTGTACCACCCATTAAATGAGGGTCTCATGATGTTTTTTTTTTTATGTTTGATGCTTCAGAACTCCGTCGCTTACGAAACGATCTGTACTTGTATTATTTTCTTCGAGAGTAAGCTTCTCAAGTGTTCTTTATAAATACTCGTTCAGTTTTTCTTGGAAACACGAATCATTCTCGTTATAGTCGACTACTTTCTGCGATAAAGTGACTATTTATTTGAAAGGTGAAAGGTGACGACGTATGGCATGGATCTACGCGGAGTTTTCGCTACGTGGCGGGAAAACGCTGCTACTGGCTACGGCGTAGCACACGTAGCGTTGCTGGGTCTCGAGAGGATCAAATGGAACAAAACTAATGTTTGAATAGAGAAACAAGTTTTTCTTATTATTTAATACAAGCTATTTTTAAAGTTGTAAAACAAATGTTGTTCAGTTTGATGAGTAGAATGTATGTTTTAATTTATTGCTCGTGCTACATGTCACTCCCGGTATTTTTATTTAAACTCTAGCTGTTCATTGAGGTGTGCAATAGAGAGTACCTATATGTATATGTATATTTATGTCATACTAGCTGCACCACCCGGTGTAACCCGCGCATCCCACGGAAACACTCATTTTCGGGATAAAAAGTAGCCTATGTGTTAATCCAGTGTCAGCTACCTTCATAAAAAAAATTATCAAAATCCAGCTAGCCGTTTGAGCGTGAAGAAGTAACAAACATACACAAAAACACACTCACAAACTCTCGCCTTTATAATATAAGTGTGATTGTGTAATTGCAAGTATATCCTGTGATATCTACAAAGTTAAAGTGTTTTATTTGTTAAACATAGATAATGGCTGCATAAATACAGAAGTCGTCTTATGATGCACTATGTTTTGCCGATTGGCGTAAAAAACAAAAGCTTAAATATCTATAATGCTTATAACATTACAGCACACCTCATGCTAAAATCTGCCCTGTGTCACCACACTGTCGAAATAACTTTGTTTGTAGTTTACCAGGGCAGCAATCCGTCCGATTTAAATGTATTTATTTTACAAAACCAATTGTTTGTATGGAAATGCGCGGGTTTGCGACACTGATCAATACGTTTCACGTGGTTACACTGCGCGTTGGTTATGGTAAGGCGGTGGCCTCACTTTTTATTTATCTGACCTACGGAACTAAAAAATCGTAAAAAAAAAAATAGTGCTAACCCGTTATTCAAATTCAGTTTTTTATTTCAGACAACATGATCCAAATTTGTTAGTAAATTTAAGTATCTAAAATTGTTAGTATCTTATTATTAATAAAGATTTTGTCCTCTCTCTGAGATTCCCCATCAGAGGACAATCGATTTTATTGCCGATCATGTATAGAATGCTGTTGCTTCTTCTCCGCACTCTATACAAAAGTGAGGCAGTTTTCTTGCGCCAAACGGCATCGAAGCCGTCCGTGCGCGCCTCTGCAAAGATTGATGATGCACTGCAGAATTTCGGTAGCCGCAACAGCACTCTAAACGCATTATTGTATTGGGTACGTAGGGCATTGTAAGCCCGCTGCGTATATGTGAACCACAGGCTCGACGAATACAGTGATGTACAGAAAGCCTTGAACAGGGTAATTTCACGGCTTCTGTACATCTGCCAAATCTGCGGACCACCATATTCGCACTTATATTATTATACTTATACTGTTATACTTATTTGCGTATTTTTTCAGGCATACATGCATCTAATGGTAAGACATCATCAGGAGATGTTGACGGTCTGGAGTCCGACAACCGAATTAATTTATTCATTTGGTGATAGCAAAGCAATATTATTATTTTAATTATTATGGATTTCCGCAAAGTAACGCCTGATTCAATTAATTACTTCAATAATCGTATTTAAAACTTAGTTCCGTGAATTTAAAAAAGGCAAATGGCAATGAAGCGAGTTATGCTCAGAGTTTCCTAGCGGGATCAAACCCGACATGAGATACGCAAGAGAACCAAGGTCGTAGATATAGCTCAGACAGTCGCCAAACTTAAGTGGCAGTGGGCGGGGCACATTGCTCGTAGAACCGATGGCCGTTGGAGCAGAAAGGTTCTTGAGTGGCTTCCGCGGACTGGAAGACTCAGTGAGAAGGCCCCCCAAGGAGGACCGACGACCTGGTAACATGTGCCTTGTGAGGCCAGATATTTTATTTCATACCCAACGACTGAAAACCACCAAAAAGTTACGACATTCGAAACATTCATAAAGTTGCTAAAAACAAACTTTAACTAGAAAGTGATCCGCCGAACACATGAATACAAATATCTTGCCTACGATACTAACTTGGGTCTTTATTTTCTGATGCATGGAATGGAACTATGTGCACTACTACAAACAAACAATTTACCGGTAGTGCCGGTTCGACCGCGCCCTTGTCGAGTGCAACCACAACATGTTTATTAACATCCGATACCCAAATATTATCCGCCAGCGCCGGCTCATAATTCGATCCAAATCCGCTTCCACGCGGTTAATTGGGACTTTCCGCGTTGTACTCTAATCAAATATCCTGGTCATGGTTTCATGTAACTGATGGACACCCACCGCTAATGCCATGTGCAATGTTGTCCTTTGATCCGGGAACGGGAAACTCGGTAACTCGACAAGTCTCCAAGTTTGGTAATTGATTGTCCTAAGTATTAATACTATATACACAAATATTATCCGCCAGCACCGGCTCATAATTCGATCCAAATCCACTGCATATCCGTTTACACGTGCTTCATTTGGATTTACCGGGTTGTACAGTCGCCATCAGATATATCGTAGCATGTAAGGTATTCATAAATATCTGAACACGACTCTTATTGACTGGGCGTTACAGTACATGTTCACATATTTATGAACGCCTTATATGCTGCGATATATCTGACAACAACATGTTTATTAACATCCGATACCCAAATATTATCCGCCAGCACCGGCTCATAATTTGATTCAAATCCGCTTCCACGCGGTTAATTGGGACTTTCCGCGTTGTACATACTCTAGGCAAATATCCTGGTCATGGTTTCACTATGTAACTGATGGACACCCACCGCCATTGTCATGTGATACGTCGACCCTTGAATTATACATAAAAAGAAAAAATAATCAAAAGAATAAATGGGCTTTAAATTATGTACCTAACTACGAAGGTAAGCCAATTTTTAGATATTTTTTAAGTCTAAAAGCTAGTTCGAATTTGTTATCAGAATCCTCATAATTCAACAGAACAATAATTCACTAATATTATCTACCATCACTATAAAACGATCCAAATCCACTCTATGTCCATCTCGACGTACTTAATTGTGATTGTCCGTGTTGTACAATGTACCAACATGGCCTAGTCAAGTGTACCATCGCGGTCGACGCGGTTACACTATATGCTTGGATGTTCTGATTGACACCCGAAACCACTCATGTGAGCCTCGTCCTTTGATCGCTGCTATTCAGTGAAGTGTAGTGTATAATTGCCATCGAAACAAATCGGAATCTCTTGAAGTGTTCATTGTTCATTTACTGTAAGGATTACATTATCGACGTCTTCGATCGAAACCAGGAAGTGCCCGCAACTTTTATGTTTTACCGCGTTTTTTCCTTTACCGCAGTAGGGTAAAATATATCTTATACCATCATTGGATGTCCAGCTATCCCTGTATTACTGAAACTAGTTAGAATCCGTTCAGCCGTTTGTGCGCTGTACAGCTTGCGCCGCGTGCTCATACAAACGTTTCATATTGATTTTTCCTGAAATTATGACCCCTTATCAGAGACAACTGTTTTGTAATAGAATACATATATTCGTTATTTGTCATTATTTAAATTAGTTGCTTGTTATGGCATTACTCAATTAGTTGCGCGACAATTATAAACTCATCTCTTTTTATCCTCTACCGTGCGAGATAGACGACAAGCAAAGTAGCGGCTAGTTATGCTAGTCCAACAGACGACTGATACACCAATTCAAAGATAAGTTAGATGATAACCAGTATCTTAACAAACAACACTAAACAACATAATAACATTAGATGTTGAAAACCCAATTCTACAACAAAGCTTCCTGTAAGTTTCTTTTAATGCGGTTACGAAAACTTCAGGAAAACGGTTTGAAACAAATTAAAATGAAAAAAGAACAGAAAACGAAATTAAAGTTTGTACAAGCCTTTAATGAACTCGTTATAAACTAATTTTCTCTCGCGTTAACGGAGAAAATAGTTGGACGTGTCGCCTGCGATTGAATCGTTTTAAAGTTACCGAGGACTTGAAACAGTAGGAAATAAATCTGTTCCTAGGTGTACGCGGCCGCCCTGGCTTCTGCTGTCCTCTTTTAAGGTTTTGTGCCAAAAAGACACAAAGCAAACCCTCATGTTGCAATTCTGTCACACACAGCGCTACATTTCCGGTTTATAAAAAAACCGGCCAAGTGCGAGTCGGTACAGCGCACGAAGAGTTCCGTAAGTTAAGCTTGCACCTATGTATGGCGCCGGATACCAATGAGTATAACGCAACAACCTTTGTTGTATGGGAGCCGCAATTAAATATTTATTTTATTCTGTTTTTAGTATTGTTTTATAGCAGAAATCAACAGAAATACATCATCTGTGAAAATTTCAAATCTCCAGCTATCACCACTGGTGATAGACCGACGGATAGTGGAGTCTCAGTAATAAGGTCCCATTTTTACACTTTGGGTACGGAACCCTACAAAGAATAAATTAAAGGTTAAAAAACCAAAAGAAACTGCTAATTTTTTACAGGTTACCTTTGTACTTAAGTGTAAATAGGTACTTAAGTGTTGCATTTAGTGTCAACTTAAGTAGTTGATGGATTTAACATGTGTGCATATATAACACTACAGAATACAATACATCATAGTACAAGTTCAGAAAGCTCAAAGTGCTCAATAAAATATCCTTAACTTTTAAATGTTGGGTTTGCATGTTGACTTTTATGTCGACTGAATACTGGTTCTGTAACAATAATAATCTTAAGACCTAAGTATTTCAGCAAATAAACATTTCAATTTCTATTCCTATTTCTATTTCAAAACTTTCAATTATAATAATCACTTCTCACAAAAATTAACCGGCTTCAACGAGAACGAGTTATTATAACTAACAAACAACTAAACCGCCTTACATAATATTTAAGGAGTTCCTTCGATTTCTCATTACAAGCATTACGATTACAGGCTCTGATGCCCCTGATTGGCAAAATTACAATCACAGAATACGTCGCCTTTCGTCGTGCCTTTTTTATATCGGACAACCTCACACAAATCTATCTAGTCCCAAATTAAGCTCAAGAAGGCTTGTCTAATGGGTGCTAGACAACGATATACCTTATATAGATAAATATATACTTACATACATAGAACAACCATGACCCAAGCACAAATATTCGAGTTCATCACACAAATGTTTGCCCTGGCCGGGATTCGAACCCGGGACCGCCGGCTCAGTAGGCAGGTGTCTACAAACTGCGCCAAACGCGTCGTCTTCATCTTCCCCACCACTACATTGCCGGCTTGTGGCTGTCAAGTCAAAACACCAGTACTTCCCCGAAGTAAACAGCAGGCAGCCGACTCGATAAATTAGCGAAATCTTTATTTACGACACACCGGGACTTTACATAATGTAACTCGCCGGCAAATCCCGGACATATTCTTCGCTGCAACGCCAAATAGAATTTTCGTGGTATCTATATAGAGTTGAAACTAGTGTGATTGGCATAGGCATGTATCAAATTACTCTAAACATAAAAATTGAATAGTAAAACAATTATTGAAGTATATTTTATGAATTAACGTCAGTTTTGAACAAGGCTCCAATTGGTCTAGTATATCTACTGCGGTACTGCCTGTTTCACGTAACGGAGACAAGAGGAAGAAGAAGATAGAATAAGTGCAAGAAACACAATAGAATAACACAAGAAAGTTTGTCAAGTTGTGTCGTTGAGCTCTCAGATTAAGATTTGGGTTCGGAAGAAAACTGAGAGGTTCTTACCTGGATCACGTATTTGTGAGCGATACAGATATAAAACTCGAATCGCATTCTGTCAGCTCACGCACTGTTACACCTGTATTGTTATCAAAAGTCGGTAATAATGTTACAACTCGCGGCAAAGTCAACCGATGTAGTTGGAAATGGAAAGAAATGCCTCTAATCTTAATCATTGAATATTAGGACATCCCAGTAGGTACTGCTGCATACAAAATTTCTCGCAACTTACTCGCTATGATCATAGGTTCTCACGTTGTGAAGCGCGCGCCACAGAGAGAGCGTAACGGTAAACAAATAAAAACACATAAATTGAAGTAAATTTTGGCAATTCAGACGTTGAATAACAATTAATAATGTCTAAAGTATGTCTTTAAATATCTCAGAAAAAGACGGTGGTGTCGATATTCGTGATATAAAATCATTTAATAGTAGTAGCTGCTCTAGACAGTTTTTCGAGCTGGGACTGCATTCTCCACGCGGCCGGTTGGCGCGCTGAGTCGGCGCGGTTCTCAAATATCAATTCCATATTTGAATTTAGAATTTTGATAGCAAAAACGGTTAGGGCGTTTCATGCTTTTGGGACCATTATTACTCAACTATGTTTAATTTGTTGTACTCTATTTCATCTTCTAGAAAGCGTACATCGCTAGAAATGGCCACAATCCACAATACTCGTAGCAATTTATAGGCTACTAAATAGGTTGAACTAACTACCCACGTAATCCAGTCCAATCGTACCGCTCGTGCCGCGAATGTGTAGTTGTCCATTAATTGTTTCAGATGGCGACCGGGAACCGCGATGATGCGGAGATTTATGTAGCTGACTGTACAGTAGTGTTGTGTACACCGAGGCATTCTGTTTACTAAACGCGCCGTTTGTCCCTCATGTACGAACGAACATGATTGAACGCGTACGTGAAGATGACATGTGGTAACTAACTCACCTCATCTTAACAGGTCTATGAAGTAAACTGACAAGTTTGACTATAGATTCTTCATTTATAACAAAATTAACAGTATATTTTGTTAGTAACAATTGTAAACAGTATTCTATGTTAGTATACATACTAATTGTTGTGGTTTTTTTTTATTTTTTTACCAAAAAAAGGTGTACATAACTGCATGCAATTGTAATTAACCCGCCAAACTGCTAAGACAGTTTGACCTGTACCTGTACTAACCAGTAGTAGTGTAATTATTCAGTAACTGAATAGGTAACACAGCAAAAGTACTAGAACAATTACTTGTTTGCATGTAACAGTTACAGCCATTACCATACAGAAATCAAAAGTTCCGTCGATCCCCTCCTCATCGACAGCTGTTCAAAAGCCATGATTTATGGTCAAGTAACCTTTTGTATGTACTATTCACGACGCAGTCCATGCGCAAAGTGCGCCCGCGTCATCCCCCCCAAATTACTTCTATGGCGCGGAGATAATCCCATTAGCGGGTTATAGGCACTCCCACACAAAGTCCGACTACTGGTAGAGAGGGCTAACCAGGCTTAAAAAACCTTTGTCTGTAAAGTGTCGGACGTCAAACGCGACTGCGACGGTACTTGCCCGGGAGAGCTATGTTGAAGTGTAGCTCATTATCATTTTTTTATATTAGCACATAATTAAAAAATCGTGGCCCCGCGTTGGGCGCCACTGTCGCCTATTGTGCGTTAAATTAAAATTAAATACGCGAGACTAGGCCTTCATTTATTCTAGTTCCTGGCGGAAATCTAATTTTCCGTCGATCCCATCCCTACCGACAGCTGTTCAAAGCCATGATTTATGGTAAAGTAACCTTTGTTTGCAAATTGTCGGACGTCGAACGCGGCTGCGTCGGTTTTTGTCTTGAGAGGGTTTGGGAGTAAATTATAAGCGGTTCGTAAGTAAATGTAGTGTTTGTAATTTCACACAGGTAATTTTTAAGTGGTCCCATCCCAAGTTGGGCGCCATTGTCCCACTCAAGGGTTATTTTTTAGGGTTCCGTAGCCAAATGGCAAAAAACGGAACCCTTATAGATTCGTCATGTCTGTCTGTCTGTCCGTCTGTCCGTCTGTCCGTCCGTATGTCACAGCCATTTTTTTCCGAAACTATAAGAGCTATACTGTTGAAACTTGGTAGGTAGATGTATTCTGTGAACCGCATTAAGATTTTGATGCAAAAATAAAAAAATAATAATAAATATTGGGGGCTCCCCATACTTAGAACTGAAACTCAAAATTTTTTTTTTCATCAAACACATACGTGTGGGGTATCTATGGATAGGTCTTCAAAAATGATATCGAGGTTTCTAAAATATTTTTTTTCTAAACCGAATAGTTTGCGTGACAGACGCTTCCAAAGTGGAAAAAAGTTGGTCCCCCCCCCTCTAACTTCTAAAATAAGAAAATGAAAAATCTAAAAAAAACATATGATGTACATTACTATAAAAACTACCAACGAAAATTGTTTTGAACGAGATCTAGTAAGTAGTTTTTTTTTAATACCTAACTTTGCAAGTTTGCACCTAATTTATATGGGGCGCTATACATACCAGGTGCAAACTTAACTTAAACACTTAGGGATGGAAAATGTTTGCACGGAACCCTCGGTGCGGGAGTCCGACTCGCACTTGGCCGGTTTTATTATTTAAGATAATCAAGCATTTGGTCGCGATTGCACCTGATGTCAAGTGATAATAAGGC
This sequence comes from Apotomis capreana, assembly GCA_947623375.1. NCBI lineage: Eukaryota > Metazoa > Arthropoda > Insecta > Lepidoptera > Tortricidae > Apotomis > Apotomis capreana. The sequence continues at coordinate 37,915,202 of OX392500.1, forward strand.
CTAAAATGGAGACTGCTTGCCTAGAAAATGCCTATAGGGTTGCCTATTGAGTGATAAATTACAATCAAATCAAAGCACTTATTTACCCAAAATGTGACATTAAGGGGTTCGTTAAGCAATGATTTATGGCTCAGTAACCTTTGTTTCTGAGTTGTCGGACGTGAAACACGGCTACGTCTGGGACAGCTGTACTAAAGAGGGACTAGAATTTATAAACTATTACTAAGGAATCAATGTCAATTTTAATAGCACACTTTATATTTAGTGGCCCCACGGTGGGCGCCACTGTCAGGCTTAGGGGCTGCCTATAAGTCGATAAAATGAAAATCAAGTACACATTATACTAATCTAAATGAATAGTAAATATCTTAGAGTTGTCAAAACAGAACTAAGGCCTTAAATATCCAGATTATAAGTAAATGACATAATACACAGCAACAGTCAATATTGAAATCGCCAGTAAATTTACAAAAATATGTAAGTAGACAAAGCCAGGAGACATTTTCCAAGCGTCCATTTTATTCACGTAAATTGTCATTACACTGAAGTGATATTTTATGACATAGAACTAGACAGCTTTAGTAGTTCTTGTTTAGTTCTCTCGTTAGCGTTACTAGCGTACAAGGTGCAATTACAAATAGAATAAATAATGAAACACCTAAGCGCCAGCTGAACGCCCTTTTTGATTACACACACGCCGTAGAGTTTATAGTAAGAATCTATTACACTCCAGGGGTGCTAAACCTGTCGGCGAGATGTTTACGACGCCTGCGACTGCTACTTTATAGTGAACCTTGTTAGTAGCACCCCTGAGTTTGTGGGGATGTTGAAACGTAGGTAGGTGGGTTTTTAATGACGGTCGAGGATCGAGTGAAAAACACCTCCGTTTGCCGCCATTTCAAAAACCTTTCATGAGCGAGTTGTACTTGCTCACTGAGGGTTTAGAGCCCAACTTTTATAAGACTAGGTGGTGCCCGTAACTTCGTGCGCCTATTTTTTTTATACCTGTGGTGTCCTCCACAAAGGATTTGGAATTAAACTCAGATATATATTTGAGTATACACCGCAGGTTGGGGTGCAACGTCCGTCCGGCGTGAAACCAGATAACGGAATGCTAGAGGGGCGCCTCACCCCGCCTACCCGCATACACGTTTATTTATATATATACAAATCTATAAATCCAAGATACCACAATACCGTAGTCGGGTAAAAAGCATCCTATTTTAGTTGAATTAGTTAAAATTTGTCCAGCCATTTCGGCGTGATGGAAATTATCACCAACGGATGGCGCCAGACTGGCATGGCGCCGCGCGCCCAAACGAAACAAAAGACGATCCTGCATCACGCTATCAAGATTTTTGTTTGGTGGCACTTGTTAATATGTCAAACCGTTGAAATTTTGACATTGACCAATGACATCGACTTGTGCATAAATTACGTGAGGTTTTTTCAGTAGATTTTTTCTTCAGCTTCTTTTTTTGAGGTTCTTTGTTACCCCTCCCTCCCCCTCACAACCACACGTGTATTTTTGTTCGCCAGTATTTCGTAAAGTAGGCTCGCTATTTTGGGGTAAGTATTTAACAGGTGAAGATTTATTTTTAACGAAACTGAGAAAAGGTATCTACTGATGTTGTAGATTTTTCTTCGTTCACTGTAGAAAAATTACACGAGAGGTCACCTTATACCGCTCCCTCCCCCAACGTGATCTGTCGTGATTTTTTCGTGACCCCCCCCCCCCTGCCCCCTATCTAACCTCACGTGATTTGTGCACAAGCTCTTTTTTTTTTAAAAACCATGGTAAAATAAAATCGGCAGTTTATAGATCCTTACAGCAAGGACTATCAAAAAAAATAGTGGGTTCCATAAAATTGTACCCAGCCTACTGTACATTAAAGGATAAAGATCGTGACATCAATTTTCAATTAAAAGTAAAACAAAATTAACTGCGAGCCCACAAATAGCGTTTTTGTGTTTTGTACCGACGTTTCCGCGGTCGGCCACCCAACACCATGAACTTGCGTAGCACGTGACAGAAATAAATGTGACCTATTTTTTTATTTTATTTGTATTTAATAATGTATGTTACATTTTAAAATATGTAAATATTTAAAAATCTTGGAAATCTATTATAGTGACGCACTGGGTTTTCTTACTTCATCATGTTTCTCGTTACAAATAAAAACACCACTTTTCTTATAACTCTGTCAACCCCCAATCCCCGTAAAAACACCGGCGTAACGCGATAAATCTTCGCAAATATAAGAAAAAGGCAGCCGGAAACAAGATGGCGTTCAAAAGCCGTCGATCCTGCTAATTGCCGCTGAAAAACATTTCTGGACGGGTGCGTATTAATAGCGGATTACACGCGACCCTTTACAATAGCCGGAGTAGTCGTGGACTCGGAAGGTACTCGTGGACTCGGTTCATACAGTCTATTTCATTATAGCTTTGGACTTGTGACATCAGTCTGTCATCTCTGTACATTTTTAGGGTTCCGTACCCAAAGGGTAAAAACTATTACTAAGACTCCGCTGTCCGTCCATCCGTCTGTCTGTTTGTCTGTCCGTCTGTCTATATGTCTGTCTATCACCAGGCATTATCTCATGAACCATGGTAGATAGACTGTTGAAATTTGAACTATATATAACAACAAATACTAAAAACATAATAAGATAAATATTTAAGTCGAGCTCCTATGTAATACTGGGGCTTAGTCAACAGCACGAGTGAAGAGAAGCAATTTAGTCACCTATAATTCGAGAACTAATTAACCTTTCTTTTTAACATAGTCACATACGATATAATTAAAGATATTTTCATTTTTGTATTTGTAATTTTAGCTATATATGCCAACTTACAAAACGGACACTTTTGGAGCTCAATATCGCATACACGTTTCCCAAATTCCAAAAAGTGACTTAAACGTGATTTCTATAAAGACATCCTTACCCGACGTAGATAATAGTCTATATTTTTTTGACTCATCTCACCACACATTAAAGCACCATGGATACACACCAGTGAAAATATGGAACACAAATCGAAAACATCCACTTCAAAAGTCGAACAGTGTAAAGGCCCCAAGTAATCTTTCAAAGATTGCCTATTAAGGGCAACGCAAGAAATTAGAACGATTCCGACATGGCGGAACACAGCCCAAATCCCTACTAAACATTTTCCTAATACAGTTCCGTCGGCTGCCACTTCTTATATGTAGCCATCGGGCTTCTGATGGCAAGGTAGGACTTTAGAGAGCTATGGAGCCTCTCATCATCATCATCATCATCATCAGCCTGTTTCAGTCCACTGCTGGACATAGGCCTCTCCCATGGCACGCCACTGAGCTCGATTTTCAGCTCTCGTCCTCCAGTTACTACCCGCTGTCCTACGAATGTCGCCGCTCCACCTTGTTACAGGGCGCCCTACACTACGTTTACCGATTCGTGGCCTCCACTCCAAGACTCGTTTGCCCCAATGGTCAAATGGAGCCTATATTAACATTAAAATACAATTCATTCAAGATTCTCTTTAAAGAGATGTCGGACCGCCTGGTTGAAGCTTCAGGTGACCAGAGGGCTAGCAGCTACTTTGGACAGCGACTGAGCCTCGCCATCCAAAGAGGCAACGCTGCCACTCTTCAACAATATCTACTGAAGGCGAATAAGCGCTGATCTTCCGGTGAGACCATATTAAGAATTAGTAGTAAAATATTTTAATACAAATATTTATTATTTTACGATGAAATATTTATTTAAATGTTTATTTAGGTTAGGTTAGGTATACCCTGTCAATAAGGTACTGGGTCGCTTTTTATGCACTTACAGGGTCTTGACTTTTGAAACCAGTTACTACTAATAGAATTCGACGTCTCAAAGTCTTCTTTCTTAATTTTTACTTAAACTCCAATGATATATCCTATTACATATTAAGTAAGTACGGTTCAGATTTGTACCTTAACTATACGGAAAAATCCAAATTATACTCAAATTGGAGACCTGATACGAGGGGATAGAGTGTAATTTGGAGGGGATTCGTGGTAAATGAAAAGGCTCACACCTGCAAAATCAAAATGCTATCAAAGGTAACGATAGGGCGCCATAGATATTTGCAATCGGATTGATATGTTAAACTAAATATTATCACTACATAGTATAAAACAAAGTCGCTTCCTGCTGACTGTCCCTATGTATGCATAGATCTTTAAGAGCCCACCAATGCATGATTGAAATAAGCAAAAAGGATAGCTCGCGTAACTTTCCCACGCGATGGTTGAGACGGGCATAGTTCGGGCAATTTTGCCTATCAGCTAAGCACTAGCGATCTTGTCACAAATTTTGGTCACCTCAAACGTTTGGGAGCATTAAAAAATTCATATCCCCAACCGCACAGCGCGGCACGCAGCCAATATAACATGAATAATTAAGGGAGCCCCAAATTCGAAGTTCACTCAAAGTCGAAATGGTCATTTACAATTTAGTAGCATTATAGACGTATTCTCAGCGGGTAGTACTCAGTTCGTGAGTGAACTGGTGAATTATAAATGAACGAATGGGAAACGGGAAATGTCAACGTTCGTTGCAGGCACAAATTACTGACGAATGAGCGCTTAATTAATATGTCTGCAAAGCGATTTTGAATTCTAATTAGTCCTGTATAAGGACCTGAGGATGTTTAGTCGTGAGTACGTAATTTGGTTTTCGGTTTAGAATTACTTAGACGCGCTAATTTATAGGTGTAATAAATTTAGGCATTCCTGGATTTCGTCACGTTCGTCAATGTTAATGACAAATAGAGCTGAATTACATAATTATTTACCAAACGCTTTTCCCGATCTCATTTGTAGGTTTCTAAGGCGGCGCGTTCAATTTAATCACTGAAAATCCATTACAATAAGTAATTGTATCACAATAGAAGAACAAAAGATAATAAGATAGGGTTCGAGAAAAAGCTGCACGCTGTATCATACTGTGCATTGCATACTCCGTGAGCGCGCGCACATCTAAAAACCGGCCAAGAGCATGTCGGGCCACGCTCAGTGTAGGGTTCCGTTGTTGCTCATCCTTCACAATAGACTGAAGTTACGAGAAAGATTTCAAGCTCTATAAAAAGGCCGTAAACGCCAAAGTAACTGTAATTACTTATTACTTTCTGGAAGTCAACTTACGTCCTTTTAAGAAAATTATGAAATTTTGCGATAACTCAAAAACGGCTCGACCGATTTTGTTCAATATAGTTTTCATTGAAAGTTCGTATAAGGCCTCATTTTCACGAATTTTTCCATAATTTTTTGACCCGTGGTTCAAAAATGTAGAGGGAGGGTCTTTTTATTTATTCACGGAGCGAATATTTACAAAACTGCTGACTTTATCAAAAAATAATGTTTGAAGACCCCTATTATTTTTAAAAGACCTATTCAATGACATCCCACACACTAATGTTGAAACGAAAAAAAAATTCACCCCCACTTTAGGTGTTCGAGAGGTACACGAAAAAAAAATTTTTTTTAGTTTTTATTGTACCGCTTTGTTGGCGTGATACATACCCATACTCATACCAAATTTCAGCTTTCTAGTACTAATGATCACGGAGCTAAGCCGCGGACGGACAGACGGACATGGTGAAACTATAAGGGTTCCTAGTTGACTACGGAACCCTAAAAATGATATTATATCCCAAAACACGGTACACTGCACCCTGATACTTTTAACTGCTTCACCGATACTACTACGCTTACACCGCCTTACGGGACCGACAAGGAATTATGATATGGGGTATAATTGACCCGGCTTTAACTACTTTACAAGTTATGTATTAGGCAATAGCTGTTATATTCGTTTTATTTACATACAGTACATACTTATTTATATATAAGTAATGACTTACTGCACTGAAATGCGATCGCTTAAAATGGGCCTCATATGAAGGCTTAAAGTTACTTAAAGGGCAATGGAGCGAGCTATGCTCTGAGTTTCCTTGCGGGATATAATCCGAAATTATCAGATAGGTACGCAAGAAAACCATAGTTGTAGATGTAGTACAGACAGTCGCCAAACTTATGTGGCAGTGGGCGGGGCACATTGCTCGTAGAACCGATAGTTGTTGGGGCAGAAAGCTTCTTGAATAGCGACCGCAGAGCGGAAGATGCAACGTGGGAAGGACCCCGACAAAGTGGACCGACGACTTCGTTAGGATCGTGAGCAAAAATTGGATAAGGGCGGTGCAAGACCGATCGTTGTCGAGAACTTTGTTCAGTAGTGGACGTCCATCGGCTGATTAGATGATGATGATACTTATTTACATAACCTACCGATTGTAAATGATCGACAGCATCGCTAATAGTAGGTACTGTACCTCACCATGAGTTTACGATGACAGTGCTCACTAGCGACTCCGTAAACGATTTGTATGTAGAATTGTAGTTCTACAAAGTAACCGCTAGGGGGCGCTGTGTTATTCTCCGTACAAATCGTTTACGCTGTCACTAGCGATTACGGTCACGTCTACTCATGGTAAGGCTACCGGTGTACAATGAGCTGCAGAATTCATTCATAAATGGGCCATGCATTTATGCAGCCCATAGTACATCGTGGGTCATTCCTCCGTTGGTCCGACTGAGCCGATAAGTCCGTTTGTCCTGTTTGCACCGGTGACAATAGCGCGGCATTGGCTACCTATTCCAATCGGCTACAGGCGTGGTTCGAATTAGAAGTAAGTGCAGCAATGCCTGCGACAGTCGATCGTGCTACAAAGACAGTAATGGTTTGTTGCCCTTATATGTATAGCTTTGCATCAGCTATTCAGATGATTGGTGTGAAACAAAGAATCTGTAGATGAGTCTTTGGAGCTAGGTTCATCATCATTCTATTCTCCCAAACTACTTCGCCTACGCTTAATTTTTATACTACGACGGTGGACCTGATGTTAAGCAGTTACCGCCGCCTATGGACGCTTGCGATGCCAGGAAAATCACGCGCGTTGCTGACTGTTTAAGATCCTATTTACTTCCCTCTTGAGGAACGCATTGTATCCCCCGGGGAAAACCTCGGCTCATTCCACATGCGGAGCGTTCGCGGTAGAAAATTCCTCTGGAACCGCACAGTTCTCGACCATTTAGGCAACACTCTGCCGATGGCGAGCAGCAGTACGATTTATATTTATATTTATATTTATTTATTAACATTAGAAGAAAATCATAACATTACATGATTACACCCAAGTCATTACAAAATTCTTAAAAATTAAATTATATTATTCCACAGATACATTAAATAAGATTAAATTATTACACATACAATTACTAAATTAAATACATACATCACAGACTAATTGGCAAGACTCTCGCATAATTTCAGACACTCTCTTTCAACGACCGTCCATCCATCCGCAAACAAATCGCAGGAGAGTTGCACCGCGCTAAGCCCGTTAAGGGCATGTAGAGCGCGGCAGACGGGAGAGTTGCGGCGCGCCACCGTGTGCGCGGGGGACACCGCGAATAGGCGCTGCCGATCTGCGCGAAACCGCGTCCGTCCGTCAGGGACGAATAGTCGACAGGCTTCGCCGACCAGCACTGGGCAATCGAGACGACCTCGCAAAATACGGAGGATAGTGATCAACTGATCAAAGAGTCTGCGCGTAGCCAGAGAATGGTAGCCAAGGGTGCCCTGCAGATAGGCAGTAGGGTAAAGGAACGGATAATAGCCGCCAACTTTTTTAAATAGGAAGCGCAAGAAACGTTTCTGCACTTTCTCAAGCATTAAGGCATAGGTTGATTCATGAGGATTCCATACGCAGGAACTAGCCTCTAACTTGGATCTTACGAGAGCAGAGTAGAGCAACCTTATGGCTCCTACATGTGTGAAGTTTTCACAGTTACGAGTAACGAAGCCTAGCCGCTTGAAACCTTCTGCTGCCAACCCACGCACGTGATCGCGGAATGTGAGTCCAGGATCAAACACTACCCCAAGGTCTTTGATGGATTGAGTGCGAGAAAGTGGTTGCTTGTCAAGAGTATATTGGGCAATTGTAACCTGTTTAGAGCGCGTGAAGCTCATAACATGGCACTTTGAAGCATTAAGGTGAAGACGGTTCTCGACACTCCATTGGTGAATTGCATCTAAATTACGTTGCATGACTTGGCAATCTGATGGGGTTCTAATATCAACAATTATCTTAAGGTCGTCAGCATACAACAAGGCTCTACCAGCTTCCAGGCAGCCGGCAAGATCGTTAATCATAACTGTGAAGAGGAAAGGTCCTAGCAGAGATCCCTGACTTACGCCTGAGTTCGTGAGGTAAGAACCAGAGTCAAAACACCCCAGGCGAACAAACTGCCTACGATTTTCCAGATAATTGGCAAACAACCGCAAGAGTGAGGGGGAAAACCCTATAGAGGAGAGCTTCCGTAATAAAACATCATTATCAACTTGATCGAACGCTTTCCTAAAATCGAGATATACTACGTCAACTTGGCATCTTTCATCTAGTTTTTTCGCGACATGGTCTACAAGTGAGAGAAGATTAGTGTTTACGGAGCGGCCTCTCCTAAACCCATGTTGAGCGTCATCTAGGTAAGGATCAACTTGTTTATAAAGCTTCGCATGCAGAACACTTTCAAATACTTTAGCGAAAGAGCTCAAGACGGCAATTGGCCGATAGTTCTCAGCCTGGGATTTATCACCTGATTTCAAAATCGGCGTCACCCTCGAGAGTTTCCAGCGACTTGGATAAGTTCCGGATTCTAGTGCAAGATTAAATATATGCGCCAAGGGAGACGACAGCTGAGTTTTAAACGCTTTAATTATGTAAGGCGGTACATTATCAGGGCCAACAGAGCTGCTCGGCTTTAATTTATTAATCCCGAGTTCGGCCTCCTGACTAGTAAAACCAGTGATATTTATTAAACGGTTATACGCCGCCGCAGTACCTGCCACATCCGCACTCAGCTGTGGTGTATGCGAAAGGAATACGCTACTAAAGTAGTCCGCGAAAGCACCCGCAGCTGCGTGCCCACTGAACTCTTGACCGCGATATGAGACACTCTGTTCGAAACCCCCTTTTGTCCGTAAGTTCGAGATATGATTCCAGAACAACTTAGGGTTAGTTTTAATGTATCCCTGGATGCTGTATATATAGCCGTTGTACGCTTCGGAGACCCTGCGCTTAATATCCGCCCTGAGGTCACTGTAGGACTTGTATACGTCTGGATGGGAGGTGACCTTCCACTCTTTATGTAATGCACCCTTGAGTTTCAGATCTCTAATAATATCAGCTGAGAACCATGTTGGATATCTTCTAGATAGACTATTTTTCCGAATCTTTTTTGGAACACACGAGTCAAAACATACATATAGTGAAGAATACAGACGTTCGACAGCTTTATCTACGCATCTTTCAGCAAGTACGGGTCTCCAGTCCACATTAGAGATGAACTCATAAAGTAACGAAAAGTCTGCCTTACCAAAATTCCAATCAGTGGCTGGTGGATCGATGGATCGATGGTGGATCATGTCATAGAATTCCTCAGATTCCTCAGAACACATCCCTGTATACAGATCGTAGAACACACACAAGGAGGCAAAGTCTCTCCTCAGACTCAGAGGCGATTCCGTCTGTACAGCGCGTCATTTACAGAGTGAAAAGGGCCAAGCTGGTATTCGGGGGGCCAGAGGTGACTGCAGTTCTCCATGTGTGGTCGGACTGACGCTTTGTACAGCAGCCGCCTTTTCCCAGGAGTGAAGTACCTACCGCTTCGCTCTGTGCAGTACACCACTCCAATAGGCTATTGGCTACGACTTGGAATGATAAGCCATGGTGGTGATGTTACGGAAATGCCGCGACTTTGCGCGACCACCGGCGGGGCGAGCAGTTCAGCAAGAGATCCGAGCGAGGCGGCCATGCGAGTGAGCGAGATACACGTACCGCGCACCGCTGTTGCGCAAAGTCGTATCGTAAGTCTAGTCCACTGCACTGGTCAGCGGGAAAACTCGTTTTTAATGTTCCGTACCCAAAGGGTAAAAACAGGACCCTCTATTAAGCCTACGCTTTCCGTCTGTCTGTCTGTCCGTCTGTCACCAGGCTGTATCTCATGAACTCGGGCCACGCTCAGTGTAGGGTTCCGTAGTAGCCCATCCTCCACAATTGACGGGCTTAGGGTTTTAGTTTTAAATTACGAGAAAGATTTCAAGCTCTATAAAAAGGTCGTAAACGCCAAAGTAACTGTAATTACTTATTACCTTCTGGAAGTCAACTTACGTCCTTTTTAGAAAATTTTGAAATTTTGCGATAACTCAAAAACGGCTCAAACGATTTTGTTCAATATAGTTTTCATTGAAAGTACTTATAAGGCCTCATGTTCATGAATTTTTCCATAATTTTTTGACTCGTGGTTGAAAAGTTAGAGGGGGGACGCTATTTTTTTTATTTTCGGAGCGAATATTTACAAAACTGCTGACTTTATCAAAAAATAATGTTTGGAGACCCCTATTATTTTCAAAAGACCTATTCAACGACACCCCACACACTAGTGTTGAAACGAAAAAAAATATTCACCCCAACTTTAGGTGTTCGAGAGATTTTTGGAGTTTACTCCTTAAGAATCGATTTTCATATATAAGCCCGGGGTATGAAAAATATGGGGTGTAAAATCGAACGTATCTGCCGTGCTAATTTAAAAAGTCGTATCTCAGTATACGATCGGGGTAAAAATACGACTTCGTAATTTAGCAGGTTATGCGTTATGCGTTATAGACTAAGGTCCCGATATAAAATAACCTTCACCGAGATGTTTATTTGATAAAATGTATTTTATATTTAATTTAATATGTCAATAATTATATTGCATATGGGTTGCCTAACAAATTTTAGTCCAGGGTATGTTTAATTAATAATAAAAAAAAATTGTTTTAAACATTTCACCGGTTTGATTAATATTAGATAAATTCTATACCAATCGAAAGTATGAAGCCCATAGAATATGCAAACGTTAGGTTGCCTATTCTTTTCCCGTCACAACTATTGGGTAGCCAGGTATAAACAGGTAAATCTATACCTACTAGCATTTTGCAAAGGTCTGATTGTTGAATTGAAATTAAATAAAATTAAAGATTATTTAATTATGAATTTATCTAATAATCAAATCAGTGAAATGTAAAAAAAAATTTTTTTTAATTTTAAACTAAACATACCCTGGACTAAAATTTGTTAGGCAACCCATATGCAATATATTTATTGACATTTTAAACTAAATATAAAATACATTTCATCAAATAAACATCTCTGTGAAGGTCATTTTATATCGGGAGCTTAGTCTATAACGCTTAACGCATAACCTGCTAAATTAAGAAGTCGTATTTTTACCCCGATCGTATACTGAGATACGACTTTTTAAATTAGCACGGCAGATACGTTAGTGTTATATTCTCTTTGTTCCCGAGGATTGACGTTTGGTTGTCAAAGGCGACGGTTGAAAATTTTATCAAATTTTATTTTATTTATAAGTTAATTCAGTTTTAGAGTCCTTTTCGCTGTTTTTGCGATGAGTGAGTCAAGTCGAGGTGTCGTGAGTGATACGTCACTTTTAGAATGTGGGCAGCGGGCAGCTCCGTCGTGGCTATCTGAAGTGGAGTTTGATAATAAGGCAGGGCCGAGTCAATCGGATATTGTATCGGACGCTGAGTCCATGTCGGATGTGCGGCATATAGCGGTGAAGCGTGCTTGTGGTCTGAGCGACGAAAGCTGTGGTTGTAGTGATAGTTTTATCACAATAGGCAGGAAACCTAAACGCTTGCAGGTTTTAGCAACCACCAAAACGCAGCTGGAGCCGGACGGTGTGCCTGACAAGCTATTTGAAGTTTATATAGTGTCAAAAGAAGATTTACCGAAACAGATTGGTTTGGCAAAGTTGCTGCAATTTAAGGGTATAAAAGGAATTTTATCCGTCAAGTTTATGGGTCCACGTAAAGTTCGCATACAGTTTAACTCTAAGGATGATGCGGAGAAGCTTCTGGCTTCTCAGGAGTTTAACAATGAGACGAGACGTTCTTATTGGTCTAATATGGCATGCTGCACTTATGGAATTATAAGGCAGGTTGAGTTGGAGGTTGAGGAAGACGAATTTTTAAAGAATATTGAAGGGTCTGAAGACATTTTGTCAATATGTAGACTGAACCGTTTGGATCATGATGGGCGTTGGGTTAAGGCTGAAGCTATTCGTCTGTGTTTTAAGGGAACTTCTTTACCGCCATATGTTTATGCCTACGGTTGCCGATTTAAGGTAAATCAGTACACTTTCCCGGTTACCCAATGTTCAATATGTTGGAAGTTCGGTCATCTGAGCAGGTTTTGTCCTACTACTAAAGTTACTTGTCCGAAATGCGGCGGGGAGCATGCCAATTGCGAAACGACTATTTTTAGATGCATTAATTGTAAAGGCAGCCATATGGCCTTAGATAAGTCGTGCCCGGTTTTTGTGAAGGAGTAAGAAATTCGCAGGATTATGTCTGCTAAGGGGTGGATATATAAACGGGCTTTTTGGTTGTATATGCAAAAAAAGGAAAAAAAGGATACGGATGTTTGTAGTCAGGATGCGCCATCTGTTTTTGAGAATGACTTAAGTTTTGGAAAGTCATATAGAGATGCTGTTTTGTCGAAGCCGTTACAATCTAAAGAGTCTGAAGATTCTGTCTGTCAGGCTGAGGGCCAGCGATCAGTAAGTCAGTACAGATTAGAGAGAGAGCCACAACAAGAGGTTTGTAAGCCGCGGAATTCAAAAAGAGTAACAGATGTGAAGAGGTCCGAGTGTCTATTGGTCAATCAGCCTACTATTGAGCGGGCTGATATGGAAGATCAAATACAAAATATGGACAAGAAGAAGAGACGTATTACTTTTGAAAGGCTGGTTGAGAAGACGAAGGATATTTTGTTTTCTACCGAAAGTTGGGAGGAGAACTTCAAAACGCTGTTTGGAGTTGTTGTTAAGGAGATTTTGGATTTATTTAAGGATTTTTTTAAGGAAGGTGATTTTGTAAGTTTGTTTTTGTCTAATGTAAATGGCTAGGTCTAATACCAGATCTTTCTTGAATGTAATGTTCAATTCAATATTGGCGGAACCCTTATCGGAATCGGCTAAATTTGTATACAGTTTTTTTATGTAAATAGTGTATACAAATTTAGTTGTTTTCGTGTACATGTTATTTTTAAGTTTATACGGTTTATGTTTTTATTTATCTATGTCTTTTAGATGAATGATGTTGTGTATTAGGCCTGCTGGAGCTGGCATGTTCATAAAAATGATCAAAGCTCCTTAATTAATAGATTAAAAAAAAAAAGTATTGCGATACTACGGTAGAAAGGTCGTATCTTTGTATGGATTTCATAGTAAGATACGGTTTTTTTTCCGTAGCACTGCAGACTGTAGTAACTAAACTAGCCGCTCGAGGGCGCTTTACATCACGCTTCCTTATTTAGTTACTACTCATGCTCTCTCTAATTTGTTAAAAATGAATCGGAAGTAAATTTTCCTTGTAAAATATTGTAATTTTGCTGTATATTATACTCGTATATTAATATTATGTAAGTGCCTACCTTGTTCTTGTTTGCAGCACCCAACAGGGTACGTAATGTGATACTTAAACTATTTACTAATCATTATGTGCAATAAATGTATTGAGTATATATTTTATAATCGTTCTTAAGGCCAGGCGCGCACCACGATTTTAGTCGCGCGATAATTTTGTCGCATAAATGCAAGATATGGGTTTATATGAGAGTGCGCGCACCACGATTTTCATAAACCCAGAAGTACGCTTATTTCTGCGACAAAATTATCGCGCGACTAAAAAAAAATCGTGGTGCGCGCCTGGCCTGAAGAGTAAACTCCAGTCGTGCGTCGGAGCTGACACACACACTTTTTTTTTTTTTTTAGTTTTTATTTTACCGTTTTGTCGGCGTGATACATACCCATACTCATACCAAACTTCAGCTTTCTAGTACTAATGATCACGGAGCTAAGCCGCTGACGGACGGACGGACATGGAGAAACTATAAGGGTTCCTAGTTGACTACGGAACCCTAAAAAGAGAATAAAATAAACATTTAAGGGGGCTACAACAAACGTGATCTGTTGCATTATCTTTGCACCTCATTTGTATCCGGCGCCGTACATACCAGGTGCAAACTTAACTTAACCTGGGCATTAAGATGGGATAAGTATTTGTACCTACCTACACTGGAACAGGATTTTTATTTTTATTTCAATGAAAGAATTTTTTTTCGGAAACCATATAATATTTTGTAATGTTACAACACAAACCTAACCTAATCTAATGCATAGGTTGATATTTTCAGTGTTTCTGAAAAAAATATGACTGGAAATGGTGCATTTGGTGAAGTGTTTCGAGTGAATGAATCTGACTTTACCCTTTCTTTACTTAACTACACTAAGCACACAGACACAGCTTATTATCATATCAGCTTATTATCATCAGGAAATCTATGCTCAATATCAAAAGTATCAAAACAAAGGTAATCTATTAAAATTCCAATGTAAATTGATAAAACGAGAAGTTGCTGTAAGGCTCAGATTGGTTAAATGGCTATTCCGCACTTCCGGTACGTTTCGTTTCTGCATTTTGTGGAAGTGTATTATTATTGTTAGGTGGTTCACTTTAATTCAAAGAACATATAGACAATGAATAATAATGATTAAAGTGTTGAAATTTATAAAATAATAATGCTATAATTATTTGTTATTAATTATTCACAATAGCTGTCATTAGTAGCAGCATTTAACCTTTTTTTCATTACGTGCAATATCAAAACGGTGACATATCGATGTTGCCACCGTTGCCTAAAAATGCAAAAGTAAGTAATAAATCTTCTAAATTTAGTGGATTTTTTATTGATGTTTTACAATTACCAAACAATGTAATGGTTTTTTTATTAAACACATTTCAAACAGATTATGTCATTGAAACCGAAGTGGACATTAATGCCATGCTTACCTACCGCTGATACTTTCTCTACAGTATTTTATACTGACTGCATGAAAACATCTGCGAACACCTAGAGATAGAGACAGACCACGCTAACTCTGAACTGAATCACTTTGTATGGTTTGACAGTTCATTCGCTTGGAAGAGTAAGCGTGGTCTGACTTTACTAAATAACTAACACAGCACCGCACATAAGGCATTCCCTACCAGTCAACCATGGGGCAAAAAACCTTTCCATCATCAGAAATTAGCATTTGGTGCAGGATCATTAAAAAACAAAAAAAAAGGAACTACCACATTTTGCATAAAACTTTATATTTTAAAGAATTATCATTGATTCGAAAAAGCCATTTAGTTTTGCAGCTATAACTGGGCAGGATTTTATATTCGATAGAAATATCAATATAAATTTAAATAAATATAACAAAATTATAGTTTTATGAATTAGCACAAATTATAGGTATACCGAGCTATAGCAACCCTGACACGTCACCCACATTTGACATATACCGATAGTACGACCGGCTCGAAAATACGATTCGATACCAAGAAAGGCTTAAATCAAGTGATGCTTTTATTTGGTTGTGTTATCATCAAGTATCTGCTTCATTGTTATCAAAATAAGTTTTCGTACAGAAGGGCTACTCCGATGTTCAAAATTCGACTGTCGAATAGTGCCATCCTTCTCGATCTCCTGTCAAAGTATATTTGAGTTAATAGAATAGCACTATACGTCACTAAAATTTCGAACATCGGAGTTGCCCTTCAGCGCTTCACATTTTTGTTGTTATTGTGTCTCTTATATATGTTAAAGTAGTGTGGAAGAGAAATAGCGCTATGTAAACGGATTTTATGGCATATATAAAAACACGATCCACTTTTGGTGCTCGCATAAAGTTGGTGATTGAATGATCGACCATACGTGATACGTCTTTAGTCAGTTTTAAATTACGCGCGTCCTACGGTAAGTATTATGATTATTCGTTAGTTAATGCTTGTATTTCATGCGCGGATGCGCATGCTGCGGATTCTGCCATTAGAAGTGGTAGAAAATATAGAATTTTATTGGTGCATTTATGTAACGAATTCTATTGTTATTATTACCATTGTTTTTAGGGTTCCGTACCCAAAGGGTAAAAACGGGACTCTATTACTGAGACTTCGCTGTCCGTCCGTCCGTCCGTCCGTCCGTCCGTCCGTCCGTCCGTCTGTCACCAGGCTGTATCTCAAGAACGGTGATAGCTAGACAGCTGAAATTTTCACAGATGATGTATTTCTATTGCCGCTATAACAACAAATACTAAAAACAAAATAAAATAAATATTTAAGGGGGGCTCCCATACAACAAACTTGTTATAGATTTATATATATGTATAGGTACGGAACCCTTCATGCGCGAGTCGGACTCGCACTTGCCCAATTTTTGTTGTAAATTTAAAATTTGGTAAATTTTAAAAGAAGGACTTTAGTAGCGAGAAGCCACAATTTTGGTATATATTAAATATTTGGTAAAAAATATGTTTAGAAAATCTTTTTATGTATTTTTTTTTTTCTGGAAATACCAAATTTTTATTTTAATAAATAATGACACAGATAAATTACGAAAGAACTATTAAAATCTAAGTAGGACCCCTAGAAATCAAGGTGGCTATGGAAAGGGATAGATGGAGACAGCTACATAGTTACTATATCAGCTACACCGAAAACAGTTTGATTCTTAAATTTATGATGATATATTATTATATTGAAATAGAGTAAATAAATGTTAAGGGATAATCCTACACCAATCAACCTAGTCACAAACTGCTTCAGTGGACGTACTCCTGTACGGAAACTGAATCCTCGGAGTGCGCTACTTTTCAATTAAATTTTTATTTTCAATCATATTAAAATTATTTAATCAATCAACAGAACAAACAGCAGTTTGCTTTGCATGCGAATTGCAACACCATGCTGAGTCATAGTCTTTTATTTAACGCACGCATTGCTAGACTCATTTGTGACACCTTTACTCCACATAATATGATACGTAAAATAAAACTTTTAAGACAATAATGTCCTGTCTATTAACCTGTCTGTCCTCTTAACACCACCTACCATTAACATCAATACTGTTAGAATCCATGGAATCACTATAAAAGTATAGATTAATCTATGATAACAGTAATAATAATAATCATTTCTTGCATCTTTGTTTATATGTATTTCCGTAGTTCACAGTGCCTTAGTTTTTCCTGGAATGCTGTGAAACTTATTTGAGTTAAAAATAATAAATAAGTAAAATAATCTTGTAATAATGTCCAAATGGCCAGATTTCCAACTGTTTTCTCCTACAGGTCGCATTACTCAACCGATTAACGATAAATATCGTGAGAAGGTTCGACAAGTATAACTATTTAGATTTTCTTGTCAAATCCATTTATTCGATTTTTTTTTTAATGGCGGAGATTTGACCATCATAAACTGGCGAGATCACGAGCCACTAGCTTACCTATTTGGATTTCTATCGATCTATCAGCCACAGTCCGCGCTTTTCTATATGTGGTCGCCACTCCAGGACTTGGCTATATGGAAACAAATACACAAGCAAACAAATTAAATGTGTCTTCTTCACTACAGCGTCAAATATTACCTATTTCTTATCTTGTCATCTCATTATTTCAAAATAGACCTATTATGAATCGTCATACGGTAAGCTACACCGCGGCCATTTACCCCAGCATAGCTGCCTGTCTTAAATATCGACATTGAGTTCCAATATTTAACAACTCGTTTCTCTATTCCAGACCACCATGTCTTCCGAAGATTTCACCACGCTGAGTGGCATGTTCCACGTGCTTACTGACGATAGGCTAAGCAAGGCTTTGTCAGAGTGGTTCAACGAAAACATCATCTTCACCCGTTGGGAGGTAAGCCTAAGCTCCACAGTATACATGGACCTTTAGTGTCAGAAAGGGATGCTTCCGCTGATACATTACTTTTACTTGTAAAGTCCGCTAGGCCAGAAAAGTTATCGATGATCGAAAAGTCCGATAAAACACCAACACCATATACACCAGTAGTGTAGCGGCCCTAGGAGTGCGAAGTGCGAGGCTGTATGCTGCCTCTAGAAACCACGCAAAAAGATTTCAACTTGAAAAAAATGCCAGAAATGCCAACAGGGTCATAACCTCGCAAAGTTGGTATCACTGACGTATTACTTAGCGCCGTCACTAAAATACGCTTCGCGACTCTTGTCACGCGACAGCCGCGCCCGTCACTCTCTCATAGTACAGCGAGGAAAGAGATGGGCTATATGTCTCGCACGAGAAAGAAGCCCGTGTAACGTGTCACAGATGTGCTAAAGGTGCTGGACCACAGACCTAACGAGAGATGTTGGGCATTTTGGGCAATGGTTCATCCTGATAGCTTGATATCGTGTCTGCTTCTGATCGTCACTAAACCCGATTAAACTGCCAGTCTATGTACTTTTCAGCCTCCCGAAGATAAGACAACGGTTTTTATCACATTATCTTTATACTTACCGGAGGAATTTTCATACTTTAAGATCCACCAGATTCATTAATCAAACAATAAAAAGTCCGTCAAGATGTATACAGTCATATACTCCGACTGAAGTAATTCAAGGTCTCGAGTACAGGCAATAATTATATGATAATAGAAAAGTAAGTGGCTTACCGCGCTTAAAGCCGTAGAAAAATATTGCAGTTATGTTATAAGTAACTAGGAAATGCCCGCAACTTCATCCGCGTATTTTTTTCTTTAGCACAGACGGATAAAAGTATCCTATAACCATTTTTGGATGTCCAGCTCTCACTGCGTCAAAATTAGTTAAAAAATGTTTAGCCGTTTCGGCGTGAAGTGAGGAGAAAGGAAATGAAAACAGATGGCTACGGATTGGCACGACCGCGTGCCATACAAAACAAATGACCATCCTGCATCACGCTATTAAGACTTTTCCTGAAATCATGGTACCTCTCCATAGAAAAACAATATTTTTAATATAAATCTAGACTATTATATTAATATGGATATGAATATATGAAGAAACCTACCATACCTACAAAATACAATATAATATGTATGGTATTGTCTTCTTCTTTTTCCTTCAAGACTTGTTTCCATTCATTTCTTGCCCTCAACTGTATGGTAATGTATACTCAAAATTAATCTAGTTCCTTTTTCGGATCGATGCTACTACGATAAAATATGAAGTCTTGTAACTAATGTTAGAAAACGCCATCTGTTTTGGTTCTAGTATGTCGGCGCAACTGGCAAAGGCGACTCCTACATGAGCGAAGTGATCCGAATTAAAATCTTCGGGAAAACCGACTCAGGTGATTTCAAACACGTACAAATCATCCTAAAAAGCATCCCAAGAAGCCTCTCTCGCCGTTTCACATTCCGAAGTGACGAATTCTTCAAGAACGAAATTATCTTCTACGAAAAAGTCCTACCAGCTTTGCTAAAGTTTCAATCCACCAAACACATAGCTGATCCGTTCGTCAACTATCCGAAGTTATTCCTAGCTTACTGTGACGGCGAAAACGATGTCATTTGCCTCGAAGATGCAACTATATTCAATTTCGTAACCTACGCCGTCCGTCAGGAGGGAATTGATATTGAACACTGCAGGTTAACCTACAAAACTATGGCTAAGTTCCACGCATTATCCTTCGCGATGAAAGAACAGGAGCCAGAGGAATTTGAGAGAATAAGCAACTTGGTATTCGAGACTTACTACGATGAACGCAATTGGGGCTGGTACGAAACGTTCTGGAAGCGACTTTGTGGAATCGCCATTGACGCTGTAGAGAAAGAATACCCAAATTCAATATACTTGGAAAAGGTGAAAGAATTCGCTGTGCCCGAGATTTACAAGGAAACGATTAAAGCCGTTCAGGAACGCACAAATGGCGTCATATTACATGGAGACTCGTGGACTAACAACTTCCTGTACCGATACGAAAACGGAAAACCTGTTGACGTGAAAATTATCGACTTTCAGCTGACTAGATGCGCTTCCCCAGTTTTGGACACTAGTTTTGTGATATACGGCTGTACTACAGAAAATATGCGGCAGAAACATTATAATGAACTACTGAAGTATTATTATGAGGTGCTTTCGAGTCAGATAAAGGCCTACGGAAGTGACCCGGAGAAGGTGTATTCGTGGGAGACGTTCATGGGAGAAGTCAAAAAGTATTCGTTCTTCGGTCTAGCGTTTAGCTTTGAATCAACTCCACACATTGTCTTGCCACCGGAGGATGCTTCTGATATGGAAATGAAGGTAATATATTTTATAGGGCGAAATTATTTGTTACTCAATTGTATACTATAGTCAATTCATAACACTGAATCCATACCTGTAAAAGACAATCATATCTGACAGCCACATAACTATTATAGTATCTTAACAAATAGATGCATAATTTAAAGTATCTTTATTTCTATTTCAGTTCATGGTGTACATGGATTATCATTATTTTATAGACAAATGATTCATAGAATTCTCATTTCATAGAAATTCCATTTCATCGAAAGCCTTTTTTTCTCAGATTATAAAATATTTTGTAATGCTATAACACAAACCTAACCAAACCTAATCTATTGATTGACATTTCCAAGAATTCTGATAAATGTATGAGTTCCGAGGAAAAATTTGTCTATAAAAAGAAAACTATGAAATGAAACATTCGGTGAAGTGATTTTCTATCAAAGAAGAGAACACCGGTATACATATGTAGGCATTTGAATAATATCATTCCTTTTTAGGGGGATCAGAAACGCAACATCGACGAGATTTGGCCGATGACCCCTTTCAAAACGAAAGAAGGCCGCCTGAGGGAGGCCAACAACGTAAAGCATTGCGTCGACCACGGATACATATAAACCACGACATGATTATATTTAAGGCCTGATTTTTATTCAAAGTTAACTGTTCAAGTGTCATAATTGATAAAGTATATTTAAAAAATCAATTTGCAGTATTTCATATTATGAGGGTAAAAGGTAAGGGGTCTCTCATTTCATAAGGTAAAGCAATGCTGCAATTATGGGAAGAGCACACTTATTTAACATATAAGAAATCATAAAAAATGCTTTATTTATTAAAATAAATTTTCTGATGGCTACGTATAATAAATAAAGATCAGCGCGTTTAAATTATTGTTATTCATGTAAGTAGCTTAAAAAAATTATTCACAGATATGTGCAGTATGCAATGCTGCTTTTTACAATAAAGATACTTATTCGAGTATTCACTGTTTTTTTTTACTTCCCTGTCTCCCCCACATTATAATTCCATATCGAGTATTGCAATTTATGAAAAAATAATGCAGTAAGTACCTTATTTCATTAGTAGCAGCGTGTATCTTCTTTCAATGCATGCAAATGCAATATCCAAACGGTGACATTTAATGTCGCCAACGTTGCCTAAAACTGCAAAAGTACGAAATGGATTATACATTCTGTGGATATTTTTAATGAGGTTTTACGAAACAATGTAATGTTTTTTTTTTAATTCGACACTTCTGAAACAAATTATGCCATGGAAACCAAAGAGAATATTTATACCATGCTAACCTCCCGTTGCTATACTTTCTCTAACGTCTCTTTTAGTGACTGCATGAAGACATATGCGTACACGGGTACACTACAATACTCCGAAGTTTAATTTGTCCGAATGCATTATCATTCCAAATTTTTCATATTTCCGAAAAACCATGTTCTGATAAAATATTTAGTTTTTATGGGATATCACATAATCCTAACCTTAACTAATAATAGTATGTAACATATTATGATCCATGGAAAAAATTATCTATTCTCGTTATTTCACTTTAAAAAATTTAAAATTCAGTATATTGATGGCTTCCAATAAATAAAAAATCGAAATTTTGAGTTTCATTTATCCGAATAAACTGTCAAAATTATTTCAAACTAAGCATGCATAATTTATTTCTTTAAATTTTAACCCTAAAATTGGCAGTGTATCTAATAATGCACATTTTAAAGTAAAAAGATCTACTGGTCAGTAACGATCGATTTATATTTTCAGTTTAATATTAAATCGAAGCATGATGTGCACACTTTCTGCCAAAAAATATATTTTTGTGTTCTGGCAACAAATTTTGACCAGTAGCTCGCCAGATGGCAGACCATGCGCGTGCGACTATGAAGCTCAAGGTAAAAAATATATATATACATTTTTTATATTTACATGGTAAATGCAAAATCACTAACTTATTGCCGAATAGTTGAACTAACGATTTTAAACTAAAATGAATAGAAAAATACTCATTTTCCAAGTAAAATATTATCATATTTTTGGGTGTAGCTTTTAATGCACACTGCCAGCTTATTAGTAATTTTAATACGTGCATTTTTGGATACATTGCCAGGTTGCGGCTATTATAAATTGACTCGCGATTGACCCCAGTATCACCTGATGGTAAGTGACTACGGGGTCAAAGATGTAGGTCACTGCTTCATCAACAACCTTGAAGACCTATATTATAATTTTTTAAACAATACACACCATGGGAGCGGGTTTAATGCCTTCTAGTGATAGTAAATAGAATATAAACTGACAACATAAGGATGAAGTCGGTTCTCTTGCCTGGATGTCCGATGGTGAAATAGGGATGGTGGGATTGAATCCTGCAATTCCTACACAAAATCTCCAAAATAGATTCGATAGAAAACTGACATGCTGGTAACTTTGCGGCGATGTTTGAGGCTCTCGATGATGCCCCTAACCGGCGTAGCCAGCAGCATTACCAATGAGCTCGCGTTCTGCTGAATCCAGGGTACCCCCTTTGTGTTTTTGTTAGAGCACTTTTATTAAGCTCTAGAAGTATAAGTAGTATCCATGAAACGCTGTGATTTGAGAAAATTTCTTAAACATTTCTGTAAAAAAAGCACTAGATTCTCTTTTACTATGTAGCAGGCAAAGTATCCTTAAATATACAAATTTAGTTTTGTGAACACTTGGCAGTGTATCCAATAAGATACATGCTATAAATATTGAAATACAAGTCAAATATTTTTTTATATTTTTTTTTCGTGTATTATTATCGCTAATTAACTAAATAAAACAAGAAAAAAAATTAAAAACGCATCTAATTCCCTGCCAAGTATAGGGTTAAACTAAGAGAGTGCCGCACATAAGGCATTATCTATCTTTCAACCATGGGGCCAAACAGAAACTAGCATTTGGTGCTGGATCATAAAACATATAAAGAAAAAAAATAATTAAGTAGACACAAGTTAGGAAGTTATAATATACTTCTACATTGTTTAGTATAATGACGACAGTTCGAATGTTTTATGTCAAGAAAATGTATACCATTGTGCATACACCTTATATTTTAAAGAATTATCATTGTTTCAAAAACCCATTTAGTCTTGCAGCTATAACAGGGCAAGATTTTGTATTCGATAGAAATATTAATATTTTAATAAATATAACAAAATTATATTTTTATGAATTAGCACAAATTAATATCGTACTATAGCAACCCTGACACGTCACCCAAGCCGACGTCATCCGCGTAAAGTCACAACATTTGACATAAACCGATAGTACGACCGGTTTGGAAATACGATTCGATACCAAGAAAGGCTTAAATCAAGTGATACCTTTATTTGGTTGTGTTATCAATATCCGCTTTGTTGTTATCATCAAACTAAGTTTTCGTACAGTGCTTCGCGTTTTTGTTATTATTCTGTCTCTTTTATCCCTGTATTGTTAAAGTAGTATGACAGAGAAATAGCACTATGTAAACGGATTTTTAAGGCATATATAAAATACGATCCACTTTTGGCGCTCATATAAACAAAGTTGGTGATTGAATGATATACAACGTGTTGAGTTAGTTTTAAATCACGCGCGTCCTACGGTAAGTATTAAATTAATGATTATTTATTAGTTAGTAATGTATTTCTAGCTGTAGTAGTATGTATTTTGTCATTAGAAGTGGTAGGAAAAATAGAATTTTATTGGCGCACCAATTCTATTACCATTGTTTTTGGTGTAAATTAAGTATTTGGCAAATTTAAAAAGAAGTAGGTACTTTCAGTAGCAAGAAGCCAAAATTAATTAATTTTCGTGTCCTAAAGACACAGCTTTTGTTTAGTAAAATATAAAAAAAAAACAATAAAAACTATTTCTCTGCAAATTATAGTACTTAGTCCACTACCTGCACCTAATTTTAATTTATAGTTCAGTATAATTGGTGAGTGTTAATGATTCATTTTAATAAACAAAATTATAAGGACTCAATTATGAGACGGCCAGTTGTGTAATGCCAGTAAAAATACAAGAATGTCCCAACTCAGGTCTCGGTTTTGTCTGCTTGCCAGTGCCAACAGTATTTGGAACTGTTCTTTTCCTCCTCTACGCTCCTTCACCCAGGCTTAGAGCATCTTGATTGTAAAGTTCTCACTGCTCAGAGATTTGCCATATTGGAACCAGTGACAAAAACTTTATTAACACTTTCACAACCAAGTAAAGAAATAAAGCTACTGGATATGGAGGGCACAGGACAGAAATGTATGGAGATCTCCGGAAGACTTTATAGAGTGTTCTAAGTGTAATTATCTCTCTCTCTCTCTTCCTTTCCTATTACCCTCTGCTGGGGTGTAGGGCTCGAATCAAACTCCTCCATTTGCAGCGGTCTTGGGCAGTCTGTTCTATCTCCTCCCACGTCATGCCCAAGACGCCCAGTTCCTGCTCTACTGAGTGTAATTATAAAATTAATTATTTAGATTTTAAAATTTAATAGTAATTTAGTCAATCTTGAAAACTGTCTATACTTTAGCATTTATTGTCTAAATGTGTAGTATTGTATCTCACCTTACTAAGAAATAAAGGCTTTTTTATTTAATTTTATTATTTAAAAAAATTAAACTACCCCGACAGAGTCTACAACACTGATAGAGCTTAGAACTGGCGGCTTGTTGTTGTGAAAGTGTTAATGGGATTTTCTAGTTACGTTCAATCCTGGCATTTGAATCTATGGAAAAAAGTGTATCTCTCTAACAATTATTCTCGCTTACAAACTTTACCATCTTCACTATAAAATATAATCGTATCTTAAATCATTAATTTAAGTACACATAAATAAGTACTCATCTTCAAATATTTGTTATGTATAAATGTACAAATAAAAGAGAAGGTAAACATCGTGTTGTATAGGGAAATCAAGGAGTTGGCTATGGATAGGGACTATAGGGAGACAGCTATATACTACACTACATCAGCTACACCAACAAGTTTGACCCTTAAATTAAATAAGTGACTCAGGCCTTTTACACTCGCCGAATGTTTTAGTGTATTATTTTTATTTTTCATACTTAAAAGAGCAGTGTTATACCAATAATGTGCTGTCTGTGTGGGCTTTTATAGAATAAACATTTTTCTTACTTTCTAAACACTACCATTTGCCAACTTTAAATAAATGTAAGTACTTACAGTTAAAATCCATGGAATCACTATTAAAGTATAGATTAATCTATGATTAAAGTAACAATAATAATAATAATCATTTATTGCAACCAAGTACATAAAGCTAGGTACAAGAACCCTGTCAGAGCGTAGCAAATATTTAGTTAATATTTTCTATATATAAAATGTATGAAGTGCATAGATACTGTGAACACGGGTATAACATTCGTTTTATCTAGTTATCTATAATCTAGGTCACAGCACACTATGGAACAAGAATCATTATACAAATATGCAGTAGCTGATTTACCGAGCGAGCGAAGCGTTTACGTTTTAGCTTGGCCAAAAATTCTTTCCTATGTCCTATTGGCTAGATTTCCGACTGTTCTCGCCTACAGGTCGCGTTTCTCAACTGATTAACGATTGTAACGAGAAATTTCATGAGAAGGTTCGACAGTATATTAAAATTTTCTTAACGATTCAGTTTTGAAATTTCCATCGACTCCCTGCGATCCTAACGAGGTCATCCGTCCACCTAATCGGGGGCCGGTCCTCGCTGCGCTTTCCTATACGCGGAAGCATAATAATAATCAGAACACAACCAAATAATATGCAGAAAGATTTATAAACGGGCTTCATCAGTATCAGTAACGTGGCACGAAAAGGTACTGATACTACTTATGTGATACGTTAGTTATATTTGTCGCAGAATGGCCGTGAGCTTCATCAAGATTTTCATTATGAGCAGACATCGTTATAAATTTCAGGGCCCTCGAGGTAATCAAAAGTCAGTTCTTCAGTTAGTCCATATAATTACACGAATTACACTTTTATCACAATTTATAACAAATTAAGAGTCACTGTCTCAGGTAAACTTATCAACACTAATTATGCACAAATGAATAACAATTAAAAAAAGCTAGCGGTGCGTCCACACGCGGCCGCAACCCAAATCGAATCTGTCGCCTCAGGATAACCACTGAAGGTGAAGTACCACGGCCCGCTGTCAGGCCAAACTCGACCTTATATCGGCTATGATCCGACACGGCCATCCCTGACAGTACACCCGTCCTCGGGTGCAGCGCCTGAAACAATACAGGCAAAACACAGTACACTCTTATTCACTAGAGCTTACTCCAAAGTAGTGTCAAATAAGGTTACACTACCTTTTGACAGGTTTCACTATTCTAATTACAACATAATTATCATTCATACTCGAGCCGCACCCACGGCCTACCTTGAGGGATTATACGTTATTTATTTATTTATTTATTTAGAATGAATCATTATTTGTAACATTACAGTTTTGACCATTGCGCTACATCGATTCTTAATCTAGAGTAATACAAATCTATAAATCTAATACAATAATTAACAATAATACAGAATTAATAATACAAAATAAATACAATCCTTTCTAACTTCTCTCAATCACTCTCTTCCATTCGATCATCAGTCGCGCTATCCCTGTCACAAACACATCGCACTGCGGTGATGCCTCGAGTACTGAGTTGAGCAGGGCAGTCACACGAGAAATGGGCGAGTGGCGGTACAAGTGCGTGCGTGAGGGAGCTAGTGCTAGAAGCGGTACTTCCCGTCGCCTGTTGCGGTAGTCATCCGGTACTTTTAGTTTAAGGACCTTCCCCAGGATACTGACGCTGTCGATCTTATTTCTTAGTATATTCAAAATAAATAAAAGCAGGCTTATAGACCTGCGCACCTCTAAGGATTCATAACCCAAACACCCTAACAGGTAATGAGTCGGATATAGGTAAGGATAATACTTATATATCTTTTTGTAAAGATCTCTAAGAAACCTTTTCTGGACCTGTTCCAACATAAGATTGTACTTAGCCTCATGTGGGGCCCAGACCACTGCATTCGTTTCTAGGATACTCCGCACCAGTGCGGTATATAATGTACGTGTCGCCGCCACGGTCAGGGGTGCAGAGTTCCGTAACACGAATCCTAACCTCTGATACGCGGTCTTAGTAACGTTACGAACATGGGTACGAAATGTGAGGCATGCATCGAAGGTAACCCCGAGATCACGGACCTCGCTTACCCGTGCAATCGCCGCTCCATTTATGATGTATTCATATAGGATAGGCACTGCAGAGCGCGCGAAGGACATGATCTCGCACTTATCCTGGTTAAACAGCAATTTGTTCTCTATGCTCCACCTGCCCACCGCATCGATGTCCTTCTGCAAGGCATTACAGTCCAGGGTAGACTTGATAGGCATAACTAACTTGACGTCGTCGGCAAATAGCAGCATTGTGGCGTTGCTGACAACCTCAGGAAGGTCATTAATGAGTATTATAAAGAGGAATGGCCCTAAATTTGACCCTTGGCTTACTCCAGAACGAGTTTGATACGGTTGCGACTGGTAGGGTCCATACCTCACAAACTGATTTCTGTCCCTGAGGTAGTCAGCAAACAGCCGCAGTAACCGGGGGCTGAAACCGATGCCACTCAATTTCTCCAATAAGATGTCGTTGTCGACCCTATCAAAAGCCTTTTGGAAATCGAGATATACCACATCCACCTGATTCCGTGCGTCTACTCACTCGAGATGATGTCCACCAGCTCGACCAAATTAGTGGCTACCGATCTCTTTGGTAGAAAGCCGTGTTGGGAGTTGGTGAGATATGGTATGCACTGAGGTAACAGGTAACCATGCAGGACCATCTCAAAGACCTTGGCTAGTGCAGATAGGATCGCTATCGGCCGATAGTTCTCTATCCTCAACTTAGACCCTTTTTTTGGTATTGGTGTTACCCGAGAAGTTTTCCAAATTTGTGGGTATTCACCAGTAGTGATAATTAAGTTGAAGATAGAGACCATCGGAGCTACCAAGTAATCTATACAGCCCTTTATAACAAAAGCTGGGATGCCATCTGGGCCAACCGATGTACCAGCTTTAAGACGCTTAACAGCACAGCGCACTGCATCCTCACTGATCGACCTGACATCTATAAACCGCGCCCCGGACAAGTGCTCCGAGTCGGCCCGCTTGGGATCGAGAGTCGGCAAACTCGGTAAGAACACCGACTCGAAATGAGTAGCAAACGCATCGGCCGCTCCGGTTCCACTGTATTCAGTCTCACCTTTTGTGACAGTGGGTTCGAAACCCCCTCGTGAGCGCAGCGTATTGACGTATTGCCAAAACTGTGACGGATTTGCGGTAAGATTCTGAGATGTGATATTGACATAGCTATCATATGCCGCTTTAATGCTGTCTTTTATTTTAGAGCGCAAAATTTTAAACTCCTGGTAATTATTTTCATTTTTGGTTTGCTTCCAAACTCGATGCAGACGAGCTTTAGTCGCAATGTCACGGATGATTGCTTTCGTATAGTAGACAGGGTACGTGCGACTATACGTTGGCTTCCGTATTTTTCTGGGAATGCAGTGATCAAAAATATTGTAAATAATATCATAAAATTTAGTAATACTAACGCTAACGTTTTCAACCGTATAGATTTCGGTCCAATCGTGGTCTCTAAGTAGACAGTATAAGTTATTGAAATCAGCCTTTGCAAAATTCCAGTCTCTCGATGTATCTACGTTCGGAGGGTCCACTAACGTCGTTTTACTATGGAGGTCGTACTTAGCGCATACAATAAGCGGCGGGTGATGTGGGTCAATATTCACAAGCTCTTCTCCCGGTGCCGCGCCCCGCACACTCAGCGCACTGCCCATCTCAGCGCTCGTCAGCACCACATCTAGCATTCTTTCATTTTTATTATTCACACAGTTATAATCTGACATGTTACATAGAGATAAGAAACAGCAATAAAGGTTACAAACATTTTGGCTTGCACTATACAGATTCAAGTCTCCCAATATTAAAAGCTTAGCATTAGGGTTGTGTTCACAAAAGTTCTCTACACAATGAAACCATTCCGCGTACATTTCATCTGCTGCCCTAGGCGGGATATAAATGACACAAACGTAAATACAAATATTATCTACCTTACACTTCGCCCAAAGGTCCTCGCCATGGCACGACTCATACTGCGACAGGCGCTCCAGGTAAACGGGTTGCTGGGCCGCTAGTAGAACGCCGCCGCCCGAGCGGTCACCCCCACGGTCGCGCCGAAGCACAGTCCAATTTCCACAACACAATTCGGCGTCTGCTACGGAACCGTCGAGATTCGTTTCAGTGGCAGCTACCAATGATAGACGCTCAGACAGCAGAAGGTTGGTTCTCCAATCGAGTAACTTAGTTTTGAGCCACCTAACATTTTGGTAATAAACATCTAATTCCAACTTCTTGGTATTTGCATCGGCGTTTTTTAAATGACGTTTTTTTATATTTAGCTACAGAGTCTCTCCTACTGTCGGGGTGTACGCTTCTGTTACTGACCGCCTTGAGTCCGAAATAACTGCCGCCAAGGCTTGACTGCGATGCCCTCCGCCCAGTTACTGGGGTCCATCACCTTATCGGCTAACCGTGATGGGGCGGCAATTTTAAAAGATGCGTAGTTGCCTCTGGCTTTCAACGCTTCAATTAAACAGATGTCCTCGCCACATATTCTTTCAAGGTGGGCACGGACCATTTCCACTGTCGTGCCGATCTTGAGATGATACACATGGATGTATTTCGTTCTCTCTGATGCTTCCAGCTGAGTTACACCGGGCGCGGCGGTGCCTCGTCTGACGCCCAGGGATTTCCGCGGACGTTTGACCTCAGTCCAACCGCTATCATCAAGATATGTACTAGCGTCTTTATCCTTAACACTAGCACGGATCACTTGCCTGGTTCCTTCGTGAAAGTCTGTTGAGGTAGTGGTGGTTTCGGGCTTAGAAGTTGCTGGCTGTGATAACAGAGACGACGCCGGTGTTAATCCGGTCTGCGCTGTTGTGTCCGGCTGCGACGTTGACGGGCCCGACGTTGACGGGCCCAGCTTGGACGGCACAGTTTTCAAAGGGCCAGGTTTAGTTGACACACTTTTCGACGGGTCAGGCTTATGTGCCTTTTGCTTAGTCGGCCCGGGCTTAGTTTGTTTAGCTTGCATGGTGTTGTGACTGTTGTCTTTATTGCACTCAAGAACCTTCGACGCATTCTCCTTCATTGATGATTCCAATTTGGCTTCCAGTTCCGATAGCCTGCTACTTAGCCGAGTCACTGCGTTGAACACGGTAGCAAACTGCTCTTTAATAGTATTGCTAATTATATCCATCAGGCGCCCGTTCAACGCTTGATGCAGCTCATCACGGATGATTTCTCTTATACTGCTCGAGCAGAGTGTGTTATCGTCTTCCACATGATCGACGTGGTCCGATCCGGCCTTAGAACTAGTCCTCGTCAATTGATGCCGACGAAGTGTAATATTATCTGCCGATATCTCGGTCGATTTAATCATGGGAGAGCTAATATTAATTGAATCATCGCGGTTTAAGTCTAATGGTAATCTAGTGTTGACGCTGGCTCCGGGTAAACGTAATGGGGTATTAGTATTATCGCCTTTCGGCTGCCTGCACACACATTGTTGACATTTCCAGCTGTTTAATTCATCGACTGCCATGTTATTAAGAAATTCCTCAGTGATATTTGCACACTGCAGATCATATGTATCGGTGCAAACAGAACATAGTAAGTACTTTTTGCTTTCTACAGTGCTTAAACAGCCTGCGCAAATGATTCCAGTTGACATCGTGATGTAGTATAGCGGTCTATTCAATAAGTAGTTACAACGACGACGAGCAATTCGGAGTGCAGATAAGACTAGTATGACTCAATCACTCGAGGATGACGCTAGCGCAGACGTAGGGCGCGTGTTGAATTGAAGCGATGTTGACCACTGCACCTGCCGAACGATCCCGATAGTTGACGAAGCGCTCGGGGTCGATGCACTCTGGCGACCGTTGGCCGCGAACTTAGCTAATCTTGCGGTGATGACTCAGATTTTTAAACCAAAAACACTGTGATTGCTTGAAAAGTACGGCGATTTTGGAAAAAACTATGTTACTAATAGCTAGATCTTCTTGTCCGGCGTATTTTGATATAGGTTACAACTTTGATATGCAGCTTTAAACACACCTTTTATCAGTTATTCTGAGAGCACTAACAAATAGCAGTTGTCCGTAAGAGATCAACCGTTGAAGTATCTCGAAGTATATCGAAGTAGTTATGGCTAGCTAGCTCTCACAGTGCTCCATTTTTGCACCAATAGTCGCACCAACGACGCACCCAGTCGCACCAACGACGCTTCAGTCGCACCAACGACTCCAGTCGCACCAACGACTTCAGTCGCACCAACGACTCCAGTCGCACCAACGACTACCCTCAACCTCAAGGCGTCATCTTTATGCACCAACACAAAGACTCTAGCCGCTGCGACGGCACATTCACTATTACCACTACTTAGATTGTGAAATCTCTGTGTTTACTGGTTCATCGTCCGAGTCAGTATCGACACTGAGTTCTGATGGAATTTGATGATCAGGCAACCGTCTAATTCGGTCATGGGGATACTTGTACGTACGTTTTGAATTAAGGGATTTTAACAAGTAACGGTCGTTATCCAGTACTTCAATGATTTTAAATGGACCTTTAAACTTAGGATCAAGCTTTGTTTGATTCCTTTCTTCATTTTGCAATAGCACATAATCATTAACATTGAATTTCACAACTGATGCCTTGTTTTTGTCAAATCTAGATTTATCATAGCTGGCATTTGATAAAATATTTTGGTTTGCTTGCTCTCTAGCTTCCTCAATATTAATCTCTACATCATCATCATCAACTGCCATCAGACTCAATGGTCTCGCTACTTTACCGATCAATAACTCTAATGGGCTGGCTTTGGACACACGATTCACAGTAGAATTTAGAGCAAGTTGAACACTACCCAATTCATCTTGCCACGAACGGTCGCTGCTGGCTTCCACGGCTGTAAGCATACTCTTGAGAGTACTCATGGTCTTCTCCACTTGACCATTGGCACGACTCGCACCTGTCGCTATGAGGTGTAACTGAATATTAGAAGAACTGCAAAAATTGGCAAACTCCTTACTGGAGAAACATCTTCCCTGGTCAGCAATGACTCGACTTGGCTTACCGAACAAATCAATCCCGAATTTCAAAGCCCTAATGCTACTATTGGAGTCAATATTTAGCGAATGACATAACAGGACAAATTTTGTGAATGCATCAATAATAACGAAAACATACTCTTTGACGTCATTTTTACCACTTAACTTTCCAGAGGCATCAATATGAACTGTATGCCAGGGCACATTAACCTTCGGAATAGGGTGCAATTCTGCTTGTATTTTTCCAGAATGAGGCTTGGCAATTTTGCAAGTTATACAATTATCAACAAATTTTCGTACATATTTGGCCATGTTTTCAAACCAATAATGCTCATAGACTTTCTCAAGGGTCTTTTCCCAACCTAGATGCATTATTGACTCGTGTATGTTGTTAATTACTGACCACCTAAACCTACGAGGTACTATAGGCAGGCATCTCGTTCTGTGCTTCCGCTGAACTTTACGATGAAGGACATTAGAGCGAATTTCGTATGTTTTTCGTATGTCTTCAGAGAGCATCTCATTGCGAAGGTCTGATATGACCTTTTGGATCTCGGGGTCCTTCTCCTGCTCTACCTGTAGCCAGTTACTAGAGAGTTCCGCTAAGTTGACGCGTTTCTGTTCAACGCGGTGAAACGTGTCCGAGATTGTGGAGAGGGGCTGGGGATTGCGCGACAGACAGTCACGTGTTTCATTCTAGACCCTTCTCTATACACAATGTTAAAATCAAATGACTGGAGATAGGCCCACCACCTATGCACTCGCGGGGATAGCTCTATCTTACTTTTTGTCGCCTTTACAGAGTTGCAGTCTGTAACAACCGTAAACTTCCGACCCTGCAAGTAATGTCTAAAATGTTTGACTGTGTTAACCACCGCCAAGGTCTCGAGTTCATAAGAGTGGTACCTAGACTCCGGGGAAGACGTGCGACGACTGTAGTACGCAACTGGGTGCTGCTTGCCATCCACCTTCTGGATAAAGACTCCACCATATCCATTTGCACTAGCATCTGTATGGATCTCTATCGGGAGGTTGGGATCAAAGATCTTTAAGACTGGCTGTGAAGTCAAAAGACTGATGACTTGTTGTCTGATCTGCTCGTGAGCGGGTTGCCAATCAATTTTACTATCTTTCCCACTTGTCAGCTTGAACAAAGGAGCCATGATCCTTGAAAATTGGGGAATAAATTGCCGGAAATAGGATGGCCTATAAATTGTCTGAGCTGTGTGACAGTGCTTGGAGGTGGGAGTCGGGTGAGTGCTGTTATTTTGTTAGGGTTCGGCATCACCTTACCATCCTCAACAACAAAACCTAGGTACTCAACACGACGCTTCATGAACGAACATTTGGACAAATTCAAAGTGAAGCCCGCTTTTGTCAAAACGGCTAAAACAAGACGGAGTCGCTCTATACCCTGCTCTACATCCGACGCTATGATCAAGAGGTCATCTACATACGCAACTACAAAAGAATATGCCAAATCTCCTAAAGCCTCCATGACAGCTCGTTGGTAGACGGATGTGGCGTTTTTGAGGCCAAACGGCATCGCGAGCCACTCCCATTGTCCGTCAGGTGTAACAAATGCTGTTTTCTCAATTGAATCCGGATGAACGGGAATCTGATGGTACCCGCTTAACATATCAAGACTTGTGAACCACTTAGCACCACTAAGCCTAGCTATTTGATCCTCTATTAACGGTAAGGGGAATCTATCTGCCACAGTATTACTATTCAATTCCCTATAATCCACACACATACGATCGGACCCATCTTTTTTTTTCACTAAAAGGATCGGACTTGAAAATGGCGAACAGCTTGGACGAATGACACCTGCGCGGAGTAACTCATCAATTTTATCCTTAACTATCCTCCGTTCTTCTGTACTCAAACGATATGGGCGTCGTTGAACAGTACGTGATTGATCAATCAAACGAATTTCTAACTGTCCAGTAGTCACTCGACTTTCGGAAACCTGGTTAGAAAATGATGAAGAAAATTCTTGCAAATTTTGTAACAATTGAGATCTATAACAATCAGGAATATCAGTATCAATCGCATCAAAACTATTTTTTTTCTCACGATTAGTCGAACTAGTTATGTTACCACAAAACACTTCAACTTCATCCCGAAATAGAACAACGGTGTTCGCAGTTACTGCCACTTGAAACCCTAGCGATAAGATTTCTCGCCCTACCATAATATCCTGACTTAAACTTGTATCGGGTACGGCATGAAAAAGAACCTCTAAACAATTCCCGTTAATATAAACATTGGATAAGACTTGTGTCGTACTGTGAATCGCATGTTGACCAATCCCAATTAATTTTACTATGTTATGAAATGTTGTCCAACTAAATTAATTTGCCAAACTTTCCTTTATCAGGGAACATTCAGCGCTAGAATCAAATAAAAATGGATACGACTGACCGTTATTAATCATGTCTCCACGTGGATTAGCCACACTGCATTGGTCGACTCGGAAGTTTTTCTGCATAGCTGTCGCATTTGGGTTCGCCGGGGAACCCCACGCAGCGTTGCCGTTACCGACGCCGCTCGGTCCCGCCGACCCCGACGCCACCGGCCGGGAACACTTGGAGGCGAAGTGGCCTCTTATTCCGCACCTATAACACGTCACATTCCTTTGCAAGTTTTTATCATTCGGTTTGATTTCGTTCATTTTTGTATGCTTAGATCGACGCTCTGCCGATTTATGTCCAATCTTTCCACAATTAAAGCACCGGATAGGTGTATTCAACGACGAAGAGGGCTTGAACCGCTTGGCACTTTTATATGA
Organism: Apotomis capreana; assembly: GCA_947623375.1. Lineage (NCBI taxonomy): Eukaryota > Metazoa > Arthropoda > Insecta > Lepidoptera > Tortricidae > Apotomis > Apotomis capreana. The sequence continues at coordinate 37,950,480 of OX392500.1, forward strand.
TGTAAATCCTATATCACTGGATTCACCACTTCTTCTTTTTAAATGATAAATTGCATTGAGCTCTCGTTGCAATTTCTCACGCGTTATAACTTCGTTCGTAAATGCAATCCGTTTAATGCGATCGTCATACTGCGCCATATGAGCGAGCACTGTACATATCGCAATTTGCTCACTGTCTAGATTTTGCCACTTCGAGGAAAGCATTGTAATGAGTCTTGATGCATATGCCGCCGGGTGTTCGTTCTCTTTCGGGCGACTAGACTGCACATTAATAAGCGTCGCTGCCGGCGTTTCTTGCGAGTCATAGCGAGCCGTAAACAGCTGTTTAAAATCCTTCCACAACATCCCAGCATACGTTCCCTGCGAGAACCAGATTGACGCATTCCCTTTGAGCGCAGTACTTAGTGCTATGACAAGCGCACCGCCCTGTATAGACCGCTCTGATAGGCACAGATCTACGGTATTGCACCAAGCTCGAGGATCAGCTTCAGGAAAATCTGGATTAAAATCAGGTAGTTTTATGTCGGTAGAAGTCGCCGGAGCTTTCATAGCTTCAATCAGGTTTAATATTTGCAAACTTTGCGTTCTCATTTGCCTATCGTGCATTTGCAGCATGGTACGCCATAAGTCAGTGTTTATTACACCTTCACCACCATTACCTCGAGGTGATCCCACTTCTGATGTCGCAGAATGGCCGTGAGCTTCATCAAGATTTTCATTATGAGCAGACATCGTTATAAATTTCAGGGCCCTCGAGGTAATCAAAAGTCAGTTCTTCAGTTAGTCCATATAATTACACGAATTACACTTTTATCACAATTTATAACAAATTAAGAGTCACTGTCTCAGGTAAACTTATCAACACTAATTATGCACAAGCACAAATGAATAACAATTAAAAAAAGCTAGCGGTGCGTCCACACGCGGCCGCAACCCAAATCGAATCTGTCGCCTCAGGATAACCACTGAAGGTGAAGTACCACGGCCCGCTGTCAGGCCAAACTCGACCTTATATCGGCTATGATCCGACATATTTAATACTTTTATGAGCATATTTTTTTATAATGGGTTGATGAACGCTGATGAGAACCCTGATCTTCTCTATATTTCTATACGCTTCAGAAACCTGGACCCTTAAGGCACGCATTCGGAACAGGATTGACGCATTCGAAATGTGGTGCTGGACAAAAATGCTTGGATGGTATGTCGCACAAATGCGTCAATCCTGGCCGAATTGAAGATCAAGTGCCGATTATCGACCATTTGCCTCCAGTGGATCCTGCAGTACTTCGGTCACGTGACTAAACGCGAGCCAGATAGTTTGGAAAAGCTCATTGTAGTTGGCCACGTAGAAGGAAAAAGGGCCCGTGAGACATCACCGATCCGATGGACCGATGCCTTGAAAGAAGCCTGTCAGGAAACTACAGGTGTCAATCTGGAAGGCGGAAAACCGTATGGAGTGGAGAGCTTTGGTGCAAGGGATAGCGGCCTCAAACGGTCACGACCCTCAGTCATGCGGAAGCGAGGGAGAAGAAGCCGGAATCCGCTGGAGAAGGGAATTTGTTTACATATATATCTAGCCCTTGCGACGAAGAAATAAAAGTGGTCCCTGGTAATAAAAACGTTGGGAACCACTGCTTTAGCACTACAGCGAGAAACATACCTGTTTCTTATCTTATCATCTCATTCATTCAAGAGAGACGTGTTATAAAACGTTACACAACAAGCGATACCGCGGCGAGTTACGCTAGCTTAGATGTCTTAAATTCCAATATTGACAACTCGTTTCCTCTATTCGCTATAATCAATCGGTTTATTCTATTCCAGACCACTATGTCTTCCGAAGATTTCACCACGCTGAGTGGTATGTACCACGTGCTTACTGACGATAGGCTGAGCAAGGCTTTGTCAGAGTGGTTCAACGAAAACATCACCTTCACCCGTTGGGAGGTAAGCCTAAGCTACCCAGTAGGTATACATAGACCTTAAGTGTCAGAAAGGGATGCTTCCCTTGCTGACACATCATTTGTAGAATCAAAGTCCGCTGGGCCAGAATAATTATCGATGATTGAAAAGTCCGATACAACACCATATACACCAGTAGCGTAGCGGCCCTATCTTCGGGCGCATGAGCCCCAAGCAAATTAGGATTGAATGTTGTCGCCATGACCGAAATCGGTCGGAGAGATTAGATATATATATTATATAGCGGTCTTAGGAGTCTACGGCCGCAGACGGTCTCGTGCTTCTAGAAACCTCGCAAAAAAAAAATAAAAAAAAATGTGAACTTGAAATAACAGGAGCCTCGCAAAGTTGGTATCGCTGACGCTCTCATTTTACCCAGCGGTAGCGCCGCCACTGACCGAGAGACGTTGGGCAATTGGGTGTTCATCCTGACACCTTGATATCAGCAAATTTCTCCCGAAGGGTCTGGTTTTTAATCACATTATTTTATCTTTTTACCTACCGGCGGAATTTTCATACTTTAAAATCCACTAGATTCATTAATGAAACAGAATAAAAAGCCAGTCAAGCTGTAGGTATACAGTCATACATATACCTTGACTGATGTAGGTAATTCAAGGTCTCGAGCACAGGAAATAATCATATGATGATCATAGAAAAGTAAGTGGCTTACCGCGCTTAAAACCGCTTTGATTTGAACAAGCACGTCACAGTCACAGATAAATATTGCAGACTATCTGTTATTATCTGTGACTGTGAAGTGCTTGTAGTTGTAAGTTGTAAGTATTGTTACTTAAATGAAGATAAAACCATCTATGCGATACCTGTTCCTAAAGCATACCTACAAAATACAATATATTAAGTATCGTATTGTATACTGAAAATTAATCTAGTTCCTTTTTCGATTCGATGCTACTAAGTCTTGTAACTAAAGTTTAAAAACACCATCTGTTTTTGTTCCAGTATGTCGGCGCAACTGGCAAAGGCGACTCCTACCTGAGCGAAGTGATCCGAATCAAAATCTTCGGGAAAGCCGACTCAGGTGACTCCAAACACGTCCAAGTTATCCTCAAGAGCATCCCGAGAAGCGTCTCTCGCCGTCTCACATTCCGAAGCGACGAATTCTTCAAAAACGAAATTATCTTCTACGAAAAAGTCCTACCAGCTTTGCTAAAGTTTCAATCCACCAAAAATATAGCTGATCCATTCGTCAACTATCCGAAGTTATTCCTAGCTTACTGTGACGGCGAAAACGATATCATTTGCCTCGAAGATGCGACTATATTCAATTTCGCAACCTACGCTGTCCGTCAGGAGGGTATTGATATTGAACACTGCAGGTTAACCTACAAAACTATGGCTAAATTCCACGCATTATCCTTCGCGATGAAAGACCAAGAGCCAAAGGAATTTGAGAGAATAAGCAACTTGGTATTCGAGACTTACTACGATGAACGCAATTGGGGCTGGTACGAGAAGTTTTGGAAGCGACTTTGTGGAATCGCCGTCGACGCTGTAGAGAAGGAATACCCAAACTCAATATACTTGGAAAAGGTGAAAGAATTCGCTGTGCCCGAGCGTTACAAGGAGATGATTAAGGCCGTTCAGGATCGCACAAATGGCGTCATATTACACGGCGACTCGTGGACGAACAACTTCCTGTACAAATACGAAAACGGGAAACCTGTCGACGTGAAAATGATCGACTTTCAGCTGACTAGATGCGCTTCCCCAGTTTTGGACACTTGTTTTGTGATATACGCCTGTACCACAGAAAATATGCGGCAGGAACATTATGATGAACTACTGAAGTATTATTATGAGGTCCTTTCGAGTCAGATAAAGGCCTACGGAAGTGACCCAGAGAAGGTGTATTCGTGGGAGACGTTCATGGGAGAAGTCAAGAAGTATTCATTCTTCGGTCTGGCGTTTAGCTTCGAATCTACTCCACACATTGTCTTGCCGCCGGAGGATGCTTGTGATATGGAAATGAAGGTAATATATATAAAGATAAATTATTTGTTTCTCAAATGTATACTATAGTCAATTCATAACGCTATATCGAGCTTATAAAACCTTTCGTTCTTATTGGCGAATCATTTGGCAGATATACCATCTAATTGGTGATTTGCATCTAGCCTCAATCCATGTCTGTAAGACATTCATAACAGGCACACAACTATTATAGTATTCTAACAAATCACACTAACTAATATTATAAAGGCGAAAGTTTGTGAGTGTGTTTATGTGTATGTTTGTTATTTCTTCGCACTCAAACGGCTGGACCAATTTTGATAAATTTTGGTATGAAGGTAGCTGACACCATGGATTAATACATAGGCTACTTTTTAGGTACATAATTCGAAGTCTCTTCCTTCTATTTCAGACTATAATATGGTGTATGATAGATGAAAGATATCAACTTGTTTTTTTTTTTTTAGGGGGATCAGAAACGCAACATCGACGAGATTTGGCCATTGACCCCGTTCAAAACGAAAGAAGGCCGCCAGAGGGAGGCCAACAACGTAAAGCATTGCGTCGACCACGGATACATATAAACCATGACATGATTATATTTAAGGCCTGATTTTTATTCCAAGTCAAGTGTCCAAGCGTGATGATAGTATATTTAAAAAGTCAATTTGCATTTTTTTAACAATCAAATATCAGTGTCACGAAGCGATTTGGTATTATACGTTACTGGTCTTCTCACAAAGCTACCTTATGGCATTTTGTTTTAAACATACTAAGTAAATATGAAATACCTAACCTCATTCCATAAGGTTTCAATGCTTGGATTTGCATGGGAGAAGTACCTACACTTATTTAAAATATGATAAGTCAGAAAAAATGCTTTATTTATTGAAATAAATAAGTTTTCTGGAGGCTGTTATTATTATCGTTGTTTTTCGTACAATATTAAAGTATTATAAATGAAATTATAATAGTATTAAAGATCAGCGCGTATAATTTATTGTAATTCATGTAGCTTAAAATAGTTAATGTGTGTTATATGTGTATTCTGTATTATAAAACACTCATGCTTTTTACATTAAATATTAGATAATTAGAGTATTCGTTGTATTGATTTCCCCGTCTCCCCCCACATTATAATTCCATATCGCAAGCACGAGTGATCATAAACGTAATCGCCAGACACTACCTACGTAAAAAGTAGAACCACACACCACAAAATTTGTTGTGCTAATGTATGACTCATGTGGCGTAGTTATTTGTGAGACTTCTGTAAACGTAACGTAACCTGTGCAACAGGCAAAAATAGCCAACCTGATCAGATCGGTTAGAATTTCTGGCTGTCCGGTAGCCACGTCCATAGTAGTGTAATTACGATATTATAAATCACAAAACATGTTGTAATATCAATTAACCTCCGTAGTAGATGGCGGCCAAATTTTAAATATTACACGTGTACAAATTTTCTGACACAATAAAAGAAAGGGGTTGCCGTGAAACCATTGTAAAACAGAATAAATATTTTTACCATGAACGATATTTACGCATGCGCCATATGAACTAAAAATAAAGTTACTGAACTGCAGATTTATTTACTGACCTGGACAAAAAAATATATAATTTTTAACTTTGCCGCTAATACCTGCCCTGTCATGTTAACGAACGTCATCCGCGTACTGTCATAGCATTTGACGTCTCAAAATAAACCGGCCGACTTCAGAAGCAACCGCTAGCCATGCGAAAAGTGCTGGCAAAATGATCATCCGTATTTGACTAGGTAATGTGACGTGGTGTGATACAAAGTTGTATAAGTATTATGAATGAACTCATTCATTTGTGAAAGCCAATCCGTTTGGTTTGGATACATGCTACTCAGGTGTTGATTTGAAAAATACTTAAAAAGTAACTGGTAAATTTAACGAATATCTACGAAAGTGTTTTAATGGGATATGATCTTACGCAATGCCTCTATAGCGAAACTACTAATCAAAGGTAAGTGAGTTTATTGTTGTTTGTAGTTAGTTTATTTTATAATCGACTTATTTAATAACTAAAATTATTTTCTGACATTTTACCCTTAAGAATGCATTGCCTTATGAATGAAATAAAATTATTGGTAAGTACCTAAACAACAAATATAAGGTAAATCAATGTAAAAAAACAATGCTGAGCTGATTGGTGAGATGGGTTTCCCCCTTTGCAGGAAAACATGACGCATTTAACTAGATATGATATTAAAATAATACTCATCGTATAAAATATCGATAGTTAATTAAATTTCCATTATGCCTTACTGACCATGGCGTGGCGTTCATAAAGTCCGATTCCCACCAGCTTGCCGCTTTTATTTTATTTATTTATTTAAACTTTATTGCACAAAACAAAAGTCATTACAAATGGCGAACTTAATGCCAAATGGCATTCTCTACCAGTCAACCATACGGCCAATCAGAGATACTAGAAGTGGGTGCAAATCAGAAATCTGATGGTACAGAGAGGATCTAGAGTACAAGTAAATACAAAATATTATCCTCTTTCTTGGTCATTATCTATCAGCCACAGACGTCCACTGCTGAACATGAGGTTTAATTGCTAAGAGCAGTAAAATAAGGTACCTTAATGACCTCGTGAGGATAGCGGGGAATTGATGGTTGCGGTCTGCACGGGATCGCACTTTGTGGCGGGTCATGCGGGAGGCCTATGTTCAGCAGTGGACGTCTGTGACTGCTAGAAAGATATTATGTTTCGTTTGATTGCTGGTCATGGACCCAATGAAAATCAACGTCGTTGCACTATGTGCCGACATATATGCTGAGTGCGATCCTTTTTTGGAATACCGTCAACACTAACTTCTTTCTTTCTTTACATTTAAGCGAAAACTTGGACACGATGTCGCATGTTATTGCAAAATAAACATTCTTTCTTTAATATTATTAAAACTAACGTGAGACATCTTTAATAATTATAAAAACGAGGGCTCTAAGGGCGGCGACGAGAGCGATAGCCAGTGCAGTGGGCCGCGAGTCGCGTAACAGCACGGATAAATGCCCTTGATAAAGAGCTTTATATGAGTTCGAAACATGTCAAGCCATTCGTGACAATTTTTACATTGTTCTTCTTTCCTTCTTTTATTGTCTCCAGATGGGCATATTCTTCAGCAAAAGCTCAGACCCAGAGAGCCTGGATGCGCCGATTACCTACGAAATCCTATGCAACGCCCTCACCAAGTGGTACGGGGAGCCTGCATTCTTCGCACATAATATTGTAAGTACCACTACCACAATTTCACAAACTAGCACACTCCACTAAAGGATTATCAAATCACTTTGTCTGCTGCACCCGAACTCCAAAGCGACGTCCCCAGCTTCCGTAAGTATCCAAACATATCATATTGGAATTGTATCGCTCACTTGGCGGTACACTTGGCTTACCAATTTTGTACGGGATGCCTACCTGGCGATGCTACCATGGCACCGCAAGGGGCGGAACTCCTGATTATTGACATGAAAATGCTAGCTTTAGCTTTTGTTACGGTAGCACTGACAATATACAATTCTTTCTTCTTCAATACATATATGTACATAATTATAAAAGGCATCACCGAAGTTAGCAGCGTCTTTGGAGCGGCATGCTAAAGCCTCGAAATCAAATCAACGCAGCGCCAAGATTATCATAACCTCATATCCAGATAGGAGACTTGCCACTGTCTGTCTATGCCAGCGAGCAACGATGTAACCTACGGCACCCGACACAGAATTATAATCATTTTGATCAATTTCAAAATGTTCATGTTGTCATAAGTTAAGTTTAGCCTGACCTGACGCTTGATTCCCCTCAGCCTCAGGCAGTTTCTTTCATATCATAATAATTAATAAAAAATAATCTACCAACGCCGATCCCAAACCGGTGTCCAATGTTCAAGATATATAATATGTAATTAGAATTGTTGAAACCTTTACCTAACTCAAAAATATTATGTAAGTATTGTTGATATATGGTTTTTGTAGAAGAAACGAGGATTTATCTTTGTAGTAATTATTTATTTGTACACAACATGAATTGCACAAGCTACATTTTTTCGCCATGAAAGAGAGAAGAGAGTTACCACAGATCATATCTATTAGTGTTGTGAAACATGCATAGTGATGTACCGAAACGGAATAACATCTCAAGTATCAAAACAAAATTTGGTTTTGAGAGTCTCATTAGAGCCTTTCATAACCCGGACAAGAATCGCCATAGGGAGGAGAACTATGTAAGTATTACATATGTAATTATATGTATATAAATGAGTTCTTTGTTCTTCACAGTACCTTGAGGACCTCACGACATCGTACGCCAGCGAAGTGGTCCAGTGGAAAGTCTGCGCCAAGCGCGGCGAGGGTCAGGGGTACGCAGAGCTGATGCTCAAATTCTGCCCCTGGAACAAGAAGAGAGGACGAATCTTCCGTACCGCGGATTTCTTCAAAAACGAGATAAATTTTTACGAAAATGTTCTACCGGCGCTTGTCCAATACCAAGATTCCAAAGATATCTCCGGAAGGTTTGATAATCAACTCAGGCTGTGCTTTTCTTTGTGTGACGGGGAACATTATAGTATATGCTCTGGAGACGCAAGGGTCGAAGGTTTTGACAGAGCTAAACAAAGCACACTGGACATAAACCATGGGAAGCTAATTTTAAGAACGTTAGCCAGATTTCACGCGTTGTCATTTGCTTTAAAAACAGAAAGTCCTCAAAAATTCGATAAATTGAGTAACGAACTCTCTGAAACCTACTACAGTGGCAAATTTTGGAGTTGGTTTAGGAAATTATGGAGTCAACTTTGCGCTGTGGCTGTAGACGCAGTTGAAAACGAATACCCTGACAGCATTTATGTAAAGAAAATCAAAGAATTCGCTGTTCCAAAGCGATACAAAGATTTAATAAGAGCCGTTACAGACCGACAAAACGGTGTTATTCTACATGGCGATTGTAGGACAAGCAACTATCTTTTTAAATATGCAGACGAAAAGCCAGTCGATGTCAAAATGGTGGATTTCCAGCAAACCAGATGCGGCAGTCCTGCTCTTGACGTGTCCTGTATCTTATACACTCACAGAGAACTGTTGAAAGATTCTGACGCACTTTTGAACTACTACCACGGCAATTTAATAACACAGATTAAAGAATTAGGAGGAAACCCTGATGTATATACGTTTGAGGTGTTCATGGGGGAAATGAGGAGATATTCATTTTTTGGTCTCGCTTTTAGTATTGAAGCAGCCTGTACGAAGATTACGCACGATGACATATTGGAGGTTGACGTAAGTAACTTTAATGAGAATGTTGAGCTTGATCCAGCACAAAAAACCGGCGAAGTGCGAGTCTGACTCGCGCACCGATTGTTCCGTAAAAATACTTACCCCATCTTAACTGGCCGGGTTAAGTTTGCACCTGGTGCAAAGTTAACGCAATTGGACACGTTTGTTGTATGGGAACCCTCTTAAATACATCACCCGTGAATTTCAACTGTCTGTGATCAACTCTTCGTGAGATACAGCCTGGTGACAGACGGACGGACAGCGGAGTCTTAATAATAGGGTCCCGTTTTACCCTTTGGGTACGGAACCCTAAAAAGCGTTTAGGTGTTGTCGATTGTAATAGGGTTACACTACCCTAAAATTTTACCATGAAATTGTGTTGTTTTATTTACTCTGTTATACTGAATTTATAATGTATCTTCTCTTTTTCAGTGGAACAGCGATAAAATCAGAAACATAGCCGATGTTTACAAAGTGAAGAATTTAGAAAACGAAGATCGCCGCAACTTGGCCGAAAACGTCATGCACTGTGTCAACAACGGTTATATCTAAATGGGTCGATAAATTTTTTCTTGCTGTTATTCCGTCCCGTGACCCAGGGGACAACAGTGATTAAACTTCTCAGTAAAGTGTTGATAATTTATATTACTGATATTGTCAGGAGATAGTCTACATAAGAATGTGCTTATAAACGCTTAAATTACAAATCTTTTGCTAAATATAACCACGGAATGTCGTAGTTTTAAAAAGTGACCCAGGAGACATCACCATGGCAATGAGTGACAGGAAAAAGTTGACTGCCCCAAATATATAATAATAATAATAATAATAGCCCTTTATTCAGACGATGTAAAAGTATAAAATTACAGTTTTTCTTAGTTCCTATTCATACATGTTTGTTTTTCTCCACTTTTGTATGTCTGTTTGCCAATTGGCAAAGGCCTCCTCCAATCTTCTCCACTCTGGCCTATCGATGGCCACTCTACCCCATGTTGTTCCTGCTACCTGTCTGATGTCATCATCCCACCTTTTATATGGCCTTCCCCTTCTCCTTTTCCCTTCTCTTGGGTACCATTGTGTGACTATTTTGCTCCATTTTTCTCGCCCCCTTATCATATGGCCGGCCCATTTCCATTTCTGCCTCCTTATTTTTAGGGTTATGTCCTGAACCCTAGTCTTTTTCCTGATAATACTGTTTCTTGTCCTTTCTTTTATTTTCAATCCTGTCATGCTTCTTTCCATACTGTGCTGGCATATGGTAAGATTACTAACTGTATTTTTTGTTAACGACCATGTTTCGCTTCCATATACCAAGACTGGTAGAATGCTGGTGTTGAACAGTTTGCCCTTTGTAGATGTGTGGAGATGTTTGTCCTTCATTACTTCTTTCAGGCTCCAGTATCTCTTCCACCCGCTCGCTATTCTTCTTTCAATTTCCTTACTTATGTTGTTATTGGGTGCCATCAGCTGCCCAAGATATATGTATTCGTCTACATAATTGATGTGTGATTCACCTATCAGTATCGGGTTTTTAATGCCATTTGTCATTATTTTAGTTTTTTCTGGGTTGAGCTTTAACCCAACCTTCTCACTCTCTGATGCTAGTTCGTTTACCATCTTACATAGGTCTTTTGACGTTTTTGCAAATAATACAATATCATCAGCGAAGCGTAAGTGAGATAAGGTTCGGCCATCTATGTTAAGACCTAGGTTTCCCCAATCTAGGTTTCTGAAGATCATTTCTAGGACTGCCAGAAAAAGTTTTGGGGAGAGGGGGTCTCCTTGTCTCACTCCTTTTTGAATTTTGAACATCTCGCCTTTCTTTTCCAATTGAATACAGGCTGAGCTGTGTCTATAAATATTTCTTACTATCCTTATATAGTTGTGTTCTATCCCTTGTTGTTCTAGTGCTTCCCAAATCTTCGTGTGTATTAGTGAATCAAAGGCTTTACTGTAGTCAATAAATGCTATATAGTATGTGAGGTGATATTCGGCATATTTTTCTAAGATCTGCCTTACTACATGAATGTGGTCCAGTACTGAGTAATCTTTGCGAAAGCCTCCTTGCTCTATTGGCTGTTGTTCTTCTAATTTTTTTTCCATTCGCCTTAATAAGATCTTTGCAAAGATTTTATATATGTTTGACATTAAGCTGATAGGACGATAATTTGAAATATCCCAATGGTTACCTTTTTTGAACAGCAGGATTATATTAGATTGTGTCCATTGTGTTGGAATTGTTTCGGTATCAATTACTTCATTAAACAATTCTGTTAGAATAGGTACCATTACAGACTTTGTTTGCTTTAGGATTTCGTTGCTTATACTGTCTGGTCCAGGAGCTTTGTCTTTTCTTTGTGTTTGTATGGCCAATTCAATTTCTTCCTGCATGATGGTTGCTATTTTTGTGCGCCCTGCCAAATCTGGTTCACATTCAGCACCGTCGTTTTCGTATAACTTGGCATAGTATGATGTAGCTATTTTTAATATTTCTTGCCTATTATTTTTTACTCTTCCACTTTTATCTTCCATCTTTACAATCCAGTCCTTCTTGTTGGTAAGCTCTTTATATGCTTTCTTAATTCCACCTATCCGTTTTATATGCTTTTCTATTGTTTCCATTCTTTGTTGTCTTCTGTCTTTCCGTATACTTTCTTTGCTCACTTTTGATATTTGTATTCTTCTGTTGTTTGTAGCTTTTGAGTTTATTAAGGTGGCTCTTTGCTTAAATAAGTCAATGGTTTTAGCTGTCATCCATTTATTGGCATTTTCTTTGTTATTTTTACAGTGTTTAGAACAAATATTCTTGATTGTATTTTCTAGCCAGTCATATTTTCCCTGGATAACAATGTTTGCTGCCCCAAATATACGTGTTCATATTATACCTACCATTGATAAAAAAAATCAAAGCACAAACAAAAATTGAAATGCGTGAAATGGTGAGAGACCGGGAATCGAACCCGGTACCTCTGGATTACCGGTCCAACGTGTTAACCTTTCCACCACAACGCCAAAGAACCTTTCGATTTTTTTCGCCAAAGAACTTTTCGAAAACTTTTCGAAATTTCATATTTCATTATTTCATTATTATTTCATTTCATTATTTGTGTGTCGATCTTTGCATTGGGTATTTGAATGGCTTTACACGTTAGCGTGGTGTGCTTTAATTTTTAACCGACTTCAAAAAAAGGAGGAGGTTCTCTATTCGAACAAATTTTTTTTTTTTTTTTTTGTGTGTATGTTACTCGATATCTCCGAGAACCGTGAACCGATTTTCAATTTTTTTTTTTTTATCGAAAGGGTATAACTCCTAGTTGGTCCCGTTGGCACTAAGTCGGGATCTGATGATGGAATCTTGGAGAAATCGAGGGAACTCTTCAAATGTTATAGGGACATGTACGGCGCTTTCGGTAATTTATTAATAAAGTCAAGAATTTACATTCAGTAAATAGGATTTGGCCACTAAAACTTTTATATGAATCACTAAAAAGCAAAAAAAAAAATAATTTTTAACAAAAAAAAGAACCGACTTCAGTAAAACTAAAAAACCAAAAATAACCCGTTCAAGTACAGATTACATTTGACTCACCCTTCGAAGTCGGTGCCAAACCTCACGTAAACTATAATATAACTATAAATATAAGAACTGAGTGGTTTGGGATCGACTTCGAAGGGTGAGCCAAATGTAATCTGTACTTGAACGGGTTATTTTTGGTTTTTTAGTTTTACTGAAGTCGGTTCTTTTTTTTGTTAAAAATTATTGTATCAATAAAATGGTACAATAAAAAAAACTGGCGTTTTATAAATTTAAATGTGTCAGAACCACGATATACACAGTACACACCAGTACTTTAAAGACTAGGAAGTAAGAATATGTCGGGATATAGACACAAGTCCAGAAACCTCGCTCTTTTGATCTTAGCCAAAACCGCGTATGACAGTAATAGTGCGGCTCCATTGAAGCGGGACGGAGCGGAGACGTGCGGAATTGACCAATCACCTGAGCTGAAATCTGCATCTCAGCTCATCATATCAGCCGATAGACGTCCGCTGCTGGACAAAGGCCTCCCCCAAAGTTCTCCACAACGATCGATCTTGCGCCGCCCTCATCCAATTTCTACCCGCGATCTTAACCAGGTCGTCTGTCCACCTTGTTGGAGGCCTTCCAACGCTGCGTCTTCCGGTCCGCGGTCGCTACTCAAGAACCTTTCTGCCCCAACGGCCATCGATTCTACGAGCAATATGCCCTGCCCACTGCCGCATAAGTTTGGCGACTGTCTGAGCTATATCTACCACCTTGGTTCTCTTGCGTATCTCGTCATTTCGAATTCGATCCCGCAAGGAAATTTCGAGCGTAGCTCGCTCCATTGCCCTTTGAGTAACTGTGAGCATTCTTATGAGGATTGTAAGCGACCACGTTTCAGTGCCGTATGTCATCACTGGCAACACACATTGGTTAAAAACCTTCGTCTTTTGGTCTTAAGACACTGCGGTATTTGGGACGAGAAGACATTCCGCAACTTCCCGAACGCTAATCTCAGCTCACTTTTGTGATAAGTCGATTCCTCACGTCTCCGCTTCGTGAACGCACCCATAAGCAAGCGAGCGAGGGGCGCCCAAAAAGTGAACGTTCGTGGATGTAAAATGATCGTCAATTTATACTAAACAGCCACAGTACTGAGGCCGCGGGTAGGCGTCTTACATACTCGAGTAGAAAAGGCATAATAAAAAAGCTTATGAAAGACCTATGTTGGCCCATACAGGTTAGATTTGATTGATATTATACGTATTTCTACTACGGAGCTTTATTATTATTACCAATTAAACATTGCGATAAAAACCTATAATTTATTAAATTTTTTGTACACTTATAATTAGTTTTAACCTAATCATAAACATTACCAGTTCTGAGAAACTTACAATTCTATGATCCGACTTTGAAATACAAATATATGTATACCAATAGGCTATTTTACTTTACTTGTCCATAAAACAGAATGCATAAGGAAACTGAACATAAAGTGCATCTCAAACTGTATGCCTATAACTCAAGAGGGACATTTAATCATAAGGATAAAAAAGTTGTTTAAATCCTGTTGTAAATACAGGAAATATAACGTTCCCATCATCTTCATGATGACAGATCTCACTATCACTGCATTTTTTTACTTTTTGAACGCCAAGCAGTAAATCAATTCACCCTGATCCTGACGCCATAGCAAAAAAAGCGCCAAACTCAATAGGAATTGTAAAACGCTTCTAGCTTGAATTACCAATGTTTTTGACCATTGACACTTAGACGTCAACAGGCGTCTGTGACACAAATCCGTCGACGTGATTTGCCGTCTCTGGCGCTCAATAGTCAGTCAGTCCATTTGATGTCACTAGTTGATACTGGTGCTAGCACACGCCACGAGGTCGGACGGGTCAGTTCGCTTCTCAACCAGCACCGAGCCGTGGCCCTATAAAAAAAAAAGCGTTTATTTCGGACTAAAATCCATACTAATATTATAAATGCGAAAGTGTGTCTGTCTGTCTGTCTGTTACCTCTTCACGCTAAAACCGCTGAACCGATTTAGATGAAATTTGGTATATACATAGTTTCAGTCCCGGGGAAGGACATAGGATACTTTTCATCCCGAATAAATGTAGTGTTCCCGTGGGATGAGCGGGTAACACCGCGGGGCACAGCTAGTTATCCATATGTTGTTAGTATCACGTAGAAAACTTAAATAACTATGTTACTGCCTAAACTAGGATGTTGAGAGGTCCAGTACCTGAATAAAGCACTGTCCCATCTCTCCGCCACAACTGTCAGGAGGCTGTGGCGGCTGCCGCGCACTCTGTGGAGCGTCGCGTGGAAACACAGACAACCCCCACTAGACGGAGCATGTCAGGCGACCCGCGCGCACCATCGATATGGTGCGGCAGAACATTAGTATCAACACGGCGGCCACCGTTTAGTTGCGTCCATGTTTATGATCCATGCGTACGTCAACGAAAAAAGAAATTAAATAAATAACATGGTAAATTGTAGTGTTAAGTGGTGTAGAGACCTCATAAACATGGACGCAACTAAACGGTGGCCGCCATGTTGATACTTTAATGTTCTGCCGTACCATATCGTTGGTGCGCGCGGGTCGCCTTTCATGTGCCTTACATGCTCCGTCTAGTGGGGGTGGTGGAATCCACATGCTTGTCCGCGAACATACCTATGCGTTCCGGAGCCCCGTGACCTTCCTGTAGGCGCTGAAGTGCTCGAGGTACTGGTGCACGGTGTCGATGGGCGTGTAGATCTCGTGCATGCGGCTCAGCAGGTGCTGCGGGGGGCTCACCGGGACCCCCGGGCCCAGCAGGCCTTGCAGGAACTCGCGCAGGAGCCCCCACACCGCGTTCGCCATCACGCACGGACGGTATTCCACCTGCAATTAAAAAAAGATTATGTTATAAAATACTAGGTTTGTATTGAATTTTTTTGTCAAACATGCAATGAAAATAATGTTATCGTAACGTGAACAGGTTTCGAAGTATCACGTTCGAGCGGAACAACTCGAGAGAACGATAAAGAGCTTTCATACAAAATTGCAGGTAGAGGCCGATTTTTTTTAACCCTTTGAGCCCCAAGTGGCAAAGCAATTCACCGTGCCACTGACGCCAAACCAAAAAAAAAGGTGCTGCAAAATCAACAGAGATTGAAAAACACAGATAGTGGTTTGAATTAGCATGTTTTTGACCATTGAAATTTTTAACGTCAATAGGCATCGTTGGCGTCAGTGGCACGAATTCTCGATGACGTGATTTGCCGTCTTTGGCGGTCAAAGGGTTAAACATGGTGTCTGTGTTCATGAACAGGCAAAACAACTGAATTGTATATTTTTCGAGTGGTATATTTTTTTATTTCATTGCATGTTTGAGAAAAGCAAAATGCATGCCTTAGCCGTGAAAAGGTCTTGTCGTTATCGTCGTTTCACTATCGTTTATAACTACCTACCCGGCAAGCCCTTTTTTCAGAGAGGTGTGTGATGCTGGATCGTCATTTGTTTTGTGTGGCCGCGTAGCGCCGTGCCATGCTGGCGCCATCTGTTTTCATAATTTCCTTTGTCCTCGCATCACGCCGAAACGGCTGGGCAAATTTTAACCAATTTTGATACAGGGATAACTGGACATCCAAAGATGGTTATCGGATACTTTTTATCTGTCTACGGTAAATAAATAGAAAACGGACGAGGTTGCATCTCCAAGTAGTATATAAACTTAGCATTTTCTTAACATTATACTACAGACATCCCTTCTTATACAAAACACGCCAGCATTAAATAAGAATGCCACAAAATAACCTGATAAACATACCTCAATAAGAATCCCCTTAAAATTCTGATTCATCATAACGGAACCAAGTTTGACACAGAAGTCTCCAAGCTCAAACCTCGGCCCCTTGCTCTCGATCCTCGTCCGCTTCTTAGACGTGTAGTGCTGTGATAGTTCCACCATCAACAGCTCAACATTCAATTGCTCGTTAAGAATCACACCTCTATTGTTGTACCTAATTATTTCCAACTGTTCCAGAACACTCAAACGCAATCCTTTTTCGCAAACCTCCTGCAGAGTATGTCTATTGTCTTCTATCTATTAAATGTTTTGCGAAATTGGACTTTTCAGGATGGTTATTTCTATAGGACACAACATGCTCTTTATACCTCGTGGTGAAATTGTGACCCATTTGTCCAATTGCAAGCGTCACAAGTTAGCTTATAAATACCAGACTTCTCCTCATTCTCTATTTTATCTTTCCCATTGTAAAGTTTTGAGTGCAGAGAATAATTACATACTTTTGTGTTAATCTTTTCTTAGCTTTTAATTAAAGTAGACAAGAAAGTCATGTAATAACCAGATAACCATACCTCAATCAGTATCCCTTTGAAATTCTGATTCATCATAACAGAGCCAAGTTTGACACAGAAGTCACCAAGCTCGAACCTCGGCCCCTTGCTCTCGATCTTAGTCTGCTTCTTGGATGTGTAGTGCTGAGATAGCTTCATCATCAGCAGGTCGAAGAGACCGTCGGCTATCACGTGGATGTTCTTGGTGCCACTCTCGAGGATGGAGAACACTGACGCGGGCTGTTCTGAATTGTGGAAGATGTGCACTGTTTTTGTAGTCCCTGGAAAATTATAATAAAAAAAAACATCTTATTATAAAATTGTATTGAAAATCGGTTTTTGAAAGAGGGGTGTTATAAGTTTAACATGTTTATCTGCGTGTCTGTCTGTGGCATCATAGCTTCCATACGGATGGACCAATTTGAGTGCAGTTTTATTAAAACAAAAGGCATCCATCAAGATGGTTAGCTATGTTTGGTGGAAATAGGACCAGTTCTTTTTAAGATATTCTGCTTTAATTGGAACAAGTGACAAGCAAGATCTCAGCCAATATTAGGTAAACTAAGAATTCCTTTTCTAGTTATGTTCAGTTTTACTTTTCTATATCACTAATTGAATGAGGGTCTCATGATGAACAGCTACTTGTGTCGGGGTGTATTTAATTTTAATTTTGCTTAAATATGGAGAGGGGTCAGAATTTCAGGTCAGGTCAAGATTTGAATGGGTGCTGAGATTGGTATAGTTGAACAGTCGAGTTCATTTACATCAACACACTTACGAGAACAAAAGCTTACAATAACAAGACTTTATGCTCCTGACAATAGGGTCGTGTTAAGATATTTTTGTTCTCGTAAGTGTGTAGATGTAAATGAACTCGACTGAATATCCAAAGTTGTTTATAGGATACTTTTTTGTCACGTGAGGGTCAACTGTACCTAGTAGGATATTAAGTGTGGTAGATAGATAACATCATAACTGATAAAGTACCATGCTTAACCTTATAACTACTTACAAAAGCCAAAAGATCAATTGAGTATTTTGTTTTGATTCCTGTGATCAGACAGTTATATTTATCAGCATTATAACTTACCCATTTGCGGATGTGACAGATAGCTCTCGCAGTCAACCAGGAACTGCCCTTGTTGTGTAGCCCCGAGCGCCAGCAAACGCCGAGTTAAGAGGTCTATGACAAATGCCCCGGTTTTGTTTTCTGGCACTGGATACTGCTGCAATCTGCCAAAGAAGGTATTTTTAAATGGCTGATTCCGTTAATAACTGCTTTTTTTTAAAGTATTTTAATTACTTACACTGTAACACCCATTGTGGCTTGTTGATAAATAAAATTTAAGTTTGGTTATAGGCTACAATTGTTTGCTTCCTTGACTTGATTTATTGTAAATACAAACGTTTGTATTAAAATTAACCACTGAGCAATATGAATTCTTTTACAATATCGAATAAATAATAATTATTATTTATTATAGAAATAAAATAACAAAACTATCAGTTCAAAAGTTCAAATGTTCAAAATTCATGATACGATGTCGATACTATGACAAAATTGTCAATTTGACACTGACAACCGGAGCATCTCGATTTTCTGTCTATTTTTACGCTTAAGAAGAAGATTGAATTCACGTAATGAATGAGTAAGTACTTAAAACCAAGGTTGAACTTTTCTCAACTTAACTTTTAGAATGATATAACTGGAGCTTAAAATAAATAATGTATTACAAATTTTATATTCCAACTGAAATGTATATTCAGTCAGACTCAGAATCAGCCTTGTAAAAGGCCTTCAAGTTTATGTTTCAAGATTTTTAACTGCGTAGCTCGGAACAAAAAAAACTTAAAAAAAACCGGCCAAGTGCGAGTCGGGCTCGCGCACCGAGGGTTCCATACAAACACTCCATTCCTAAGTGGTTAAGTTAAGTTTGCACCTGGTATTTATAGCGCCCCATATAAATTAGGTGCAGTTAGGTATTAAAAAAAAACTATTTACTAGATCTCGTTCAAAACAATTTTCGTTGGTAGTTTTTATAGTAATGTACATCATATGTTTTTTTTTGATTTTTCATTTTCTTATTTTAGAAGTTAGAGGGGGAGGGACCAACTTTTTCCACTTTGGAAGCGTCTGTCACGCAAACTATTCGGTTTAGAAAAAAAATATTTTAGAAACCTCGATATCATTTTTAAAGACCTATCCATAGATACCCCAGACGTATGTTTTTGATGAAAAAAAAAATAATTTGAGTTTCAGTTCTAAGTATGGGGAGCCCCCAATATTTATTATTATTTTTTTATTTTTGCATCAAAATCTTAATGCGGTTCACAGAATACATCTACCTACCAAGTTTCAACAGTATAGCTCTTATAGTTTCGGAAAAAAATGGCTGTGACATACGGACGGACCACAGACAACCCCCACTAGACGGAGCATGTAAGGCGACCCGCGCGCACCAACGGTATGGTACTGCGATCTTATAAAAGTATCAACACGGGCGCCACCGTTTAGTTGCGTCCATGTTTTCGACCCGTGCGTACGGCAACGAAAAATAATATCAAATATCAACGAAAAATGGTAAATTGTAGCGTTAAGTGGTGTGGGTTGACTTCTAGGACTTCAAGCTATGATAAAGATGGTATAACATTCCATAGGTGAGTAAATTTTACTGTATAAAACAAAATTTTTGTTTCCTAGCCACGGAGACCGGAGCTCTCTTTATACTGGTCACTTGGAACTAACGAACGTCGCTCGGAAGTAGTGAAGCATATCTGTCCCTTTTGATCAAGTAAAAAATGCAATTGAGCTATCCTTTTCTACCGGTTCTTACGAAAGCACGTGTATCGTTAGTGATGTCCTGCAGACAATACCAAATCGACTTTTGGCTGAAGCGTATTTTATTAATAAAGTACGTATTAATATTTATTTTTATTGTTGTATTATAGTTATTTAGAGTAGTAATTCGGTAGTTTTATTTAGTTTGTAGATGTTTTTAGTTTGAGTAAATATTATGTATTGATTTATTTCTTAAAATTTGTAATTAAATCGGTATATGCACGTACATATTATTTTGTTTTTGTAGAGATATCATGTTGTTTGGAGTTTTCAAGTCCTTTTAGCAGCAAGACGTTAGAACCAGTGACACAAGATGGACCTGATGATGGACTTGGAGGAAGTGCGACGGATCTCGGAGTTGGTTTGACATAGACTTTTGCTGCTTCAGTTTTTCGATTCCTCTTAGCGAGCAATTAGAACCAGTGTCACAAGATGGACCTGATGATGGAGTTGGAGGAAGTGCGACGGACCTCGGAGTTGGTTTGACATAGAGTTATGCTGTTTCGGTTTTTTTATTCCTTTTAGCGATCAATTAGATCCAGTATCACAAGATGGACCTGATGATGGACTTGAAGGAAGTGCGACGGATCTCGGAGTTGGTTTGACATAGAATTTTGCTGTTTGGGTTTTTCGATTCCTCTTAGCGAGCAATTAGATCCAGTATCAATATGGACCTGATGATGGACTTGGAGAAAGTGCGACGAATCTCGGAGTTGGTTTGACATAGAGTTATGCTGCTTCAGTTTTTCGATTCCTCTTAGCGAGCAATTAGAACCAGTGTCACAAGATGGAGCTGATCATGGAGTTGGAGGAAGTGCGACGGATCTCGGAGTTGGTTTGACATAGAGTTATGCTGTTTCGGTTTCTCGATTCCTCTTAGCGAGCAATTAAATCCAGTATCACAATATGGACCTGATGATGGACTTGGAGGAAGTGGGGTGGGACTCAAACCTCAGCATAATACTAGCTCGAAAGCCAGTGCTGATCTTCCGGTGAGACCTGACCATTACAAAGCCATAAAAGTAGTCTAACCTCCTTGTTAAAAAAAAGTCGTTTGTACTGAGTAGCATAAGTAGAATAGAATAGACTAGAATAGAATAGAATGGTTTATTTGCAGGAATACTTAAGTTTAGGTACAAGGTCTTATTGTAATTATTACATAGTCCAGTATTCTATCGAACGATGTCGACATGCAAAATCAAATCAGATTCACAAATTAAAACAAATTAAAACATGTAGCATGGGGCTTTCTAGATATTTTTGTCGAAGACTCGAATAATCTTAGCAGATACATTTTTTAATTGTATGGTTCTTGTTTCCTTTTGTAAACTTTTATCGGTATGTAATAAAGTATTGTTGTATTGTATTGTATTATTATTTTTTTTAAACCATTCACTGTAGAATCATGAACCAACGAATGAAATTGTACTAATGTGGAGTGCGTTAACAGCAGAGAATGTGTTAAGTATGGTATTTTGCATTTTTCTATTTTTTTATATAATTATAATCTATACTATTATAAAATCCTAAATTTGTATTGAAAATAAATTTTCTATGGGGGGAGGTCATGATTTCAGGAAAAATCTCGATAGCGTGATGCAGCCGGATAGTTGTTTTGTATGGACACGCTTCGCCGTGCCAACCTGGCGCCATCTGTTTTCAAAAAAACCGTTGTCCTCGCATCACGCCGAAGCGGCTGGATAAAAAGTTACCAATTTTGGTACAGGAATAGCTGAACATCCAAAGATGGTTATAGGATACTTTTTATTATGATTAATATTTATCTCTGAAAACATAAATTCCATGAAATATTTTCCTTACAATGTGTAACCTTATAATGACAGCGTTTGTGATTTTGAATTTAGAACGACGCGACCCCCGCGTGGCTCTTACGTGAACAAAAACTAAAAAGTATGAATTCGACATAATACCTCCTCGCGGCCCACCGGTATTAACAATAAGGTTAAGGTTGTTTGAGGCGTTGAGTTACGGAAACCGTCTTAGTTAGATAGAAAAGATGGCGCCAATTATCGACCAACACAGACGAAAATATGAGTGCAATGTTCGTTGTAAATTGGCTCATGCTAAAAAAACATACATTTCTTTAAAAACACAATTTGCGACAATAGGAACTAATTAATGCTCTTTTATTGAATATGCAATTATATTCTTCTGTAGTTTGTAAGTATTGATCATAAAAAAGCCCGGAGACGCAATAAAAAAATTTAATGAATAAAACAGATTTTTAATGCCATTTTATCGAGTGTAATTGAAATAAAAGTATTTCGAATCAATTTAAGTAAATTAAATACATTTTTAAATATGTTTTACCAACCAACATTTAGAACATTAGGCGCAAATTTTGGTATGGTTTGTGTTTGGCCTAACTTACTAATAAGGTAGCGAAATGTATAATAAACGATAAATATACGATATATTTAGCCACAATTTTGCATCTATGTAGTTTTTTTAATATATCAAATTTATTCAAAGCATTAAATATCAGTAATTCTTTATTTTTAACGGTGTGTTGAGATTTTGTTCTCAATGACCAATTTTCCGCTAGATGGCGTTGTTACTTTGACAAAATCTCCATACTAGCGGCTGCATCGCGCTGTTAAGATTTTTCCTGAGTTAATAACACCAGCTCCATACGTGTAAGGTTTTGGAGCCATTGATGGGTCTCCTCGACACCAAGGCCAGGATTCACGTACATCGTTGCGTGCCCGTGACCACGATTCGGCACAAGCTAGGGTCTAGCTGTGATGGGATAACCTGGACTTCGAGAATTACTACCGAAGTTGTTGAATATTGATCGCATACCTAATAAGCAGCAGTGTATCAGGTATTGAGAGTTGCTGCTCGACAATGTATGCATTTTATATGAAAAACAACCATGATTCGAGACAAGACAAAATTATGAAATTTACAATGTAGAAAGGATTTCACCTAGCCGGGATTTGAACCCAGAACCTACTGAAATAATAACCGTGTTATCTCATGCATTTTCCTTTGCTTCCTTATTCATTATACCACGGATAACAAAACAGTGAGGCCATCACGTATCCGTTCAGTGGTGCTGTCGCCATTATTGACGTACGCTCGATTGAGTTAAGTTGGCACCTGAATCTTATGGCGTTACTTAGGACATTATTATGACAGGTCATATTATTATTATATTAGTACCATTGTAGACGAAAATAATTTATTGTCATCTTAATAGATGTCATTAATATATATGTTCAGGTAGGACTATGAGCTAATTATTTTTCAAGGTGCTTTGAATAGTTATCTACAATAAACAATAAATATTCAAAACGATATATAAACATAAGTCTAGCCTCAATTTAAACTAAACCAAGATGATGTTCACAATGGTAGCACCGAAGGTGAGGAGCGATCTAGAGTAGTCGCCCACCCACTAAATTAAGAAGTAACTTAATGCGAGGCCGTAGGCCGAGCTCTACGAAGCACCGAAGGTGCAGAGCGTCCCAGGGATGCCGCTCACACATTTAAGCTTATATTAAGTGTGTGGGCGGCCTCGCATTAAGTTTTTTAAATCTACAATTGACAATAAATATTAAAAACAATCTTTTAAACATACCTAAATCTTGACCCATCTTAATTAAACCAAGATCATGTTCACAAGCGTAGCACCGAAGGTGCGGAGCGTTCTAGGGAAGTCGCCCACGCACTAATATAAGTAGTAACTTAATGCGAGGCCGTAGGCCGAGCTTCACGTAGCACCGAAGGTGCAGAGCGTCCTAGGGAAGCCGCTTACACACTTCAACTTATATTAAGTGGGTGCGCGTCTCGCATTAAGTTATTTAAATCTACAATAGACAATTAATAATCAAAACGATTTATTAAACATAAGTCTTGCCTCAATTTTATTTAAACCAAGATCATGTTCACAAGCGTAGCACCGAAGGTGCGGAGCGTCCTAGGAAAGGCGCCAACCCACTAATATAAGTAGTAACTTAACGCGAGGCCGTAGGCCGAGCTTCACGTAGCACCGAAGGTGCAGAGCGTCCCAGGGAAGCCGCTCACACACTTCAACTTATATTAAGTGGGTGGGCGGCCTCGCATTAAGTTATAGAATAGAATAGAATATTCAAAATAAAATATTCTTATATTATAGTTATTTGAACATATTTTAAGTGGGTGGACGTCTTCCCTGGGACGCTCCGCACCTTCGGTGCTAAGTTACTTTATAAACCCTTAGTAATTTAATGCGAGGCCGTAGGCAGAGTTCCACGATCGTCCCAGGGAAGCCGCCAACCCACTTAACATATGTTTAAGTAGCTTAATAGGCGACTTCCTTGGGACGCTCCGCACCTTCGATGCTACGCGGAGTTCGGCCTGCGGCCACGCATTAAGTTACCTCAACTACTATTAAGTGGGTGCGGCTTCCTTGGGACGCTCCGCACCTTCGGTGCTACGCGGAGCTCGGCCTTCGGCCTCGCATTAAGTTACTTCAACTTGTATTAAGTGGGTGGGTGGCTTCCTTGAGATGCTCCGCACCTTCGGTGCTACGCGGAGCTCGGCCTGCGGCCTCGCATTAAGTTACTTCAACTTATATTAAGTGGGTGGGCGAATTCCTAGAGACGCTCCGCACCTTCGGTGCTACGCGGAGCTCGGCCTTCGGCCTCTCATAATGTTACTTCAACTTATAATAAGTGGGTGGGCGGCTTCCTTGGGACGTTCCGCACCTACGGTGCTACGCGGAGCTCGGCCTTCGGCCTCGCATTAAGTTACTTCAACTTATATTAAGTGGGTGCGGCTTCCTTGGGACGCTCCGCACCTTCGGTGCTAAGCGGAGCTCGGCCTTCGGCCTCGCATTAAGTTACTTCAACTTATATTAAGTGGGTGCGGCTTCCTTGGGACGCTCCACACCTACGGTGCTACGCGGAGCTCGGCCTTCGGCCTCGAATTAAGTTACTTCAACTTATATTAAGTGGGTGCGGCTTCCTTGGGACGCTCCGCACCTTCGGTGCTACGCGGAGCTCGGCCTTCGGCCTCGCACTACGTTACTTCAACTTATATTAAATGGGTGGGCGGATTCCTTGGGACGCTCCGCACCTACGGTGCTACGCGGAGCTCAGCCTTCGGCCTCGCATTAAGTTACTTCGACTTATATTAAGTGGGTGGGCGGCTTCCTTAGGACGCTCCGCACCTTCGGTGCTACGCGGAGCTCGGCCTTCGGCCTCGCATTAAGTTACTTCCACTTATATTAAGTGGGTGGTCGGCTTCCTTAGGACGCTCCGCACCTTTGGTGCTACGCGGAGCTCGGCCTTCGGCCTCGCATTAAGTTACTTCCACTTATATTAAGTGGGTGGGCGGCTTCCTTGGGACGCTCCGCACCTACGGTGCTACGCGGAGCTCGGCCTTCGGCCTCGCATTAAGTTACTTTCACTTATGTTAAGTGGGTGGGCGGCTTCCTTAGGACGCTCCGCACCTTCGGTGCTACGCGGAGCTCGGCCTTCGGCCTCGCATTAAGTTACTTCCACTTATATTATGTGGGTGGGCGGCTACCTTAGGACGCTCCGAACCTTCGGTGCTACGCGGAGCTCGGCCTTTGGCCTCGCAATAAGTGTAGTGAACGTATGATATTGTGTTTACGCGTGCGAAGCCGCGGGCAAAAGCTAGTAATTTATATAATTATTATAATTTTACAGTCTCGGAAAAACATACGTATAAGAACCTCTCTTTTATTAAGTCGGTTTAAATTCCAAAACCTCCTAAGTGTAATAATTACTCTTCTGAAAATCGGTTCAGCCAAACGCCAGATAATCGCGGACAAGCATACATACATACTTACAGGTCCTCCTTTTTTTGAAGTCGGTCGAAACGAAAAGCATTTTTATTAATTAACCCTCAAAATAATTATAATAATAAATTACCAGGTAATTTCTAGAAGTATATTTTCAACTACTCCGCTACCTAAAGGTGGTCTGGAAGCGATCGCTATTTAGCGATAAGGCCACCTGTTGTTTACCTCTGCCTGTTATTTTAATGTATCTCATGTTGTGTTGTATAGGTATTCCTTGAGGTGTGCAATAAAGAGTATTTGTATTTGAATATTATCAACTTTATATTATACTAGCTTTTGCCCGCGGCTTCGCACGCGTAAACACAATATCATACGTTCACTACACTTATTGCGAGGCCAAAGGCCGAGCTCCGCGTAGCACCGAAGGTTCGGAGCGTCCTAAGGTAGCCGCCCACCCACATAATATAAGTGGAAGTAACTTAATGCGAGGCCGAAGGCCGAGCTCCGCGTAGCACCGAAGGTGCGGAGCGTCCTAAGGAAGCCGCCCACCCACTTAACATAAGTGAAAGTAACTTAATGCGAGGCCGAAGGCCGAGCTCCGCGTAGCACCGTAGGTGCGGAGCGTCCCAAGGAAGCCGCCCACCCACTTAATATAAGTGGAAGTAACTTAATGCGAGGCCGAAGGCCGAGCTCCGCGTAGCACCAAAGGTGCGGAGCGTCCTAAGGAAGCCGACCACCCACTTAATATAAGTGGAAGTAACTTAATGCGAGGCCGAAGGCCGAGCTCCGCGTAGCACCGAAGGTGCGGAGCGTCCTAAGGAAGCCGCCCACCCACTTAATATAAGTCGAAGTAACTTAATGCGAGGCCGAAGGCTGAGCTCCGCGTAGCACCGTAGGTGCGGAGCGTCCCAAGGAATCCGCCCACCCATTTAATATAAGTTGAAGTAACGTAGTGCGAGGCCGAAGGCCGAGCTCCGCGTAGCACCGAAGGTGCGGAGCGTCCCAAGGAAGCCGCACCCACTTAATATAAGTTGAAGTAACTTAATTCGAGGCCGAAGGCCGAGCTCCGCGTAGCACCGTAGGTGTGGAGCGTCCCAAGGAAGCCGCACCCACTTAATATAAGTTGAAGTAACTTAATGCGAGGCCGAAGGCCGAGCTCCGCTTAGCACCGAAGGTGCGGAGCGTCCCAAGGAAGCCGCACCCACTTAATATAAGTTGAAGTAACTTAATGCGAGGCCGAAGGCCGAGCTCCGCGTAGCACCGTAGGTGCGGAACGTCCCAAGGAAGCCGCCCACCCACTTATTATAAGTTGAAGTAACATTATGAGAGGCCGAAGGCCGAGCTCCGCGTAGCACCGAAGGTGCGGAGCGTCTCTAGGAATTCGCCCACCCACTTAATATAAGTTGAAGTAACTTAATGCGAGGCCGCAGGCCGAGCTCCGCGTAGCACCGAAGGTGCGGAGCATCTCAAGGAAGCCACCCACCCACTTAATACAAGTTGAAGTAACTTAATGCGAGGCCGAAGGCCGAGCTCCGCGTAGCACCGAAGGTGCGGAGCGTCCCAAGGAAGCCGCACCCACTTAATAGTAGTTGAGGTAACTTAATGCGTGGCCGCAGGCCGAACTCCGCGTAGCATCGAAGGTGCGGAGCGTCCCAAGGAAGTCGCCTATTAAGCTACTTAAACATATGTTAAGTGGGTTGGCGGCTTCCCTGGGACGATCGTGGAACTCTGCCTACGGCCTCGCATTAAATTACTAAGGGTTTATAAAGTAACTTAGCACCGAAGGTGCGGAGCGTCCCAGGGAAGACGTCCACCCACTTAAAATATGTTCAAATAACTATAATATAAGAATATTTTATTTTGAATATTCTATTCTATTCTATAACTTAATGCGAGGCCGCCCACCCACTTAATATAAGTTGAAGTGTGTGAGCGGCTTCCCTGGGACGCTCTGCACCTTCGGTGCTACGTGAAGCTCGGCCTACGGCCTCGCGTTAAGTTACTACTTATATTAGTGGGTTGGCGCCTTTCCTAGGACGCTCCGCACCTTCGGTGCTACGCTTGTGAACATGATCTTGGTTTAAATAAAATTGAGGCAAGACTTATGTTTAATAAATCGTTTTGATTATTAATTGTCTATTGTAGATTTAAATAACTTAATGCGAGACGCGCACCCACTTAATATAAGTTGAAGTGTGTAAGCGGCTTCCCTAGGACGCTCTGCACCTTCGGTGCTACGTGAAGCTCGGCCTACGGCCTCGCATTAAGTTACTACTTATATTAGTGCGTGGGCGACTTCCCTAGAACGCTCCGCACCTTCGGTGCTACGCTTGTGAACATGATCTTGGTTTAATTAAGATGGGTCAAGATTTAGGTATGTTTAAAAGATTGTTTTTAATATTTATTGTCAATTGTAGATTTAAAAAACTTAATGCGAGGCCGCCCACACACTTAATATAAGCTTAAATGTGTGAGCGGCATCCCTGGGACGCTCTGCACCTTCGGTGCTTCGTAGAGCTCGGCCTACGGCCTCGCATTAAGTTACTTCTTAATTTAGTGGGTGGGCGACTACTCTAGATCGCTCCGCACCTTCGGTGCTACCATTGTGAACATCATCTTGGTTTAGTTTAAATTGAGGCTAGACTTATGTTTATATATCGTTTTGAATATTTATTGTTTATTGTAGATAACTATTCAAAGCACCTTGAAAAATAATTAGCTCATAGTCCTACCTGAACATATATATTAATGACATCTATTAAGATGACAATAAATTATTTTCGTCTACAATGGTACTAATATAATAATAATATGACCTGTCATAATAATGTCCTAAGTAACGCCATAAGATTCAGGTGCCAACTTAACTCAATCGAGCGTACGTCAATAATGGCGACAGCACCACTGAACGGATACGTGATGGCCTCACTGTTTTGTTATCCGTGGTATAATGAATAAGGAAGCAAAGGAAAATGCATGAGATAACACGGTTATTATTTCAGTAGGTTCTGGGTTCAAATCCCGGCTAGGTGAAATCCTTTCTACATTGTAAATTTCATAATTTTGTCTTGTCTCGAATCATGGTTGTTTTTCATATAAAATGCATACATTGTCGAGCAGCAACTCTCAATACCTGATACACTGCTGCTTATTAGGTATGCGATCAATATTCAACAACTTCGGTAGTAATTCTCGAAGTCCAGGTTATCCCATCACAGCTAGACCCTAGCTTGTGCCGAATCGTGGTCACGGGCACGCAACGATGTACGTGAATCCTGGCCTTGGTGTCGAGGAGACCCATCAATGGCTCCAAAACCTTACATGTATGGAGCTGGTGTTATTAACTCAGGAAAAATCTTAACAGCGCGATGCAGCCGCTAGTATGGAGATTTTGTCAAAGTAACAACGCCATCTAGCGGAAAATTGGTCATTGAGAACAAAATCTCAACACACCGTTAAAAATAAAGAATTACTGATATTTAATGCTTTGAATAAATTTGATATATTAAAAAAACTACATAGATGCAAAATTGTGGCTAAATATATCGTATATTTATCGTTTATTATACATTTCGCTACCTTATTAGTAAGTTAGGCCAAACACAAACCATACCAAAATTTGCGCCTAATGTTCTAAATGTTGGTTGGTAAAACATATTTAAAAATGTATTTAATTTACTTAAATTGATTCGAAATACTTTTATTTCAATTACACTCGATAAAATGGCATTAAAAATCTGTTTTATTCATTAAATTTTTTTATTGCGTCTCCGGGCTTTTTTATGATCAATACTTACAAACTACAGAAGAATATAATTGCATATTCAATAAAAGAGCATTAATTAGTTCCTATTGTCGCAAATTGTGTTTTTAAAGAAATGTATGTTTTTTTAGCATGAGCCAATTTACAACGAACATTGCACTCATATTTTCGTCTGTGTTGGTCGATAATTGGCGCCATCTTTTCTATCTAACTAAGACGGTTTCCGTAACTCAACGCCTCAAACAACCTTAACCTTATTGTTAATACCGGTGGGCCGCGAGGAGGTATTATGTCGAATTCATACTTTTTAGTTTTTGTTCACGTAAGAGCCACGCGGGGGTCGCGTCGTTCTAAATTCAAAATCACAAACGCTGTCATTATAAGGTTACACATTGTAAGGAAAATATTTCATGGAATTTATGTTTTCAGAGATAAATATTAATCATAATAAAAAGTATCCTATAACCATCTTTGGATGTTCAGCTATTCCTGTACCAAAATTGGTAACTTTTTATCCAGCCGCTTCGGCGTGATGCGAGGACAACGGTTTTTTTGAAAACAGATGGCGCCAGGTTGGCACGGCGAAGCGTGTCCATACAAAACAACTATCCGGCTGCATCACGCTATCGAGATTTTTCCTGAAATCATGACCTCCCCCCATAGAAAATTTATTTTCAATACAAATTTAGGATTTTATAATAGTATAGATGAAATTATTTAATACCGTTACATATCCGTAATCTGCTATAACTTTGTTTGTTTACCTTAAATATTTTTTATAATTAATATCTCCTATTTAGTACAACTGTGTACAAGCAATAATATTTAATACCGGTTTAGACACTTCCAATGAATGTGTCGCATCACTATGATCACGTGCGCTTTAGGAATCGGCCAATCATGACGCAGGTAACGCCCACCCGCTCTCCCCGTCGTTCCTCGCCGCGCGGTGAACTGAGTCGCGAATATTACTATCAACATTAGCTATCTAGTGGAGGTGATCTGTGGGACGGACAGACGGACAGACAGACGGACAGACATGACGAATCTATAAGGGTTCCGTTTTTTGCCATTTGGCTACGGAACCCTAATAGCGTAGAATAGATGGTGTTCCCCTGTAGAAAATAAAAAAAAGTTTATTATGGCAACACTCAAACTTAATTACATTGTTCTCTTTGTGCAAATTCTGTAAGAAGATATAAGCCAATAAGATCTTGGATTATACAAAAAATTACCACAAGCTAATAATAACGCCACAATTATGAAAATGGAAACAATTCGATGTTATCAACCGTCATTGCTGGACCAATGAAAAATCGACAGATAATTTCGGTTCAAGGCAAATTGACAAGTGCAGGGGCCCTGCTATTACGGAGTATTTATTTACATCAAAACCAATAAATTTCGTCATTATTCTTCGGTTCGAGAGTCTCTTAAGATATAAAATTTGATTATTTCACTGCGTCGACAAAATTTACAGTTTGATGAACCGTGTGTTACGAATTCTTAGTGTTTTGTGTACGTTTTATTTTTTGCTGTGACCAAATCACGCGACGGCGTATTATCTAACTAGTTGTCGCATTTGGATGGTTGAAAATGATTCCTGATAACGTCACGCTGATTGTCAAGGCCCCGAACCAGCAAATCGAGGATCAAAATGTGGAGTGCCAGTCTTCGTGGACCGTAAAACAACTGAAGGGGCACCTCTCGCAGGTCTACCCTAGTAAACCGGTAAGATTTGCCTTATTTTATGTTTCAAGATCGTACCCGGGTATACTTAGATATCTTCTAGATATGTGCAGTATTGCAGACTTGCTAAATGTTTACAATAGCTAAAATAGAACAAGTCCATTAAATTCCTGGTTAAAATTACATCATATAAAATAAATAGTTTACATTTGTATGTATACAAATAATAGCTGATATGTGTAAGACTAAAAAATGTAATATATCCATCTTTACTTTAATTTGATCTTTGATCCCTAATACAATCGGCTAAAACATTATCTAGAGAGCCTAGTGAATTAATGGCATCAGTTAGTCAAACATAGTGCACAATACAACATGTGCTAATTTGTAACTTTTAATGCAGAGTAGGTCAACTAAGTTTAACACTTTCGGGCGAGCAGACTGAAAGCGTATGTCATAGGCCTAGGGAATCAAATAACTACATCATGTCTATAGATGTTGTTTACTCAAAAGTGTTAACATGACTGTAAATTTACTTTATGATTTCAAACACAATAGTGTAGTTTGCCATTAGCATTGAATTGAAACAAATCAATTATTTATACTTCCTCTACTTTTGCTATTTACAAAGTTATGTAAATATTGCAACATTTTAATTTCAAAAATTGCTGCAAAATTTGCCTATTGCTCTCTGTTCTCATAGGAATTTTGAATAACAAAAATTTTAGTTTACTAAATGTTCTTTTTTTAAACCTTACACAAATCAACTCAGTCCTAAATTATGCAAAGCTTTTACTATAGTTATATGTTCTATTTATTTAAAGATAGCAAAAAATTAAAAACAAAGTAACAGTAAATAAAAACTTAAACACTACTAACTACTGTGTACAAAAAAGCTAAAATTAACTAAACTAAAACAAATTCAAAAAATTGCTCCCTTTTGGCATAGTACCGAAAATGCTGGCAGCATTTCCTCGATGAACAGCTATGCTGATACGCTGTGCGAGGAAGCTGCCAGCTCTCTGGTCCCGAGTGGTCTCTTGAAGCCTTTTGGAGAGATCTTTGTGAAGTTTTTGGGCGCTGGGACCCCATGGACCTAGGAAATTACAATTCACGATGATTTTTAATCGGTGATCAGGAGTAGAAAAAAATTTATATCCAGCTAAAATTAAACCTAATAGGCGAGGTCTCATGCAAATACCTCACTGTTTATTTAATTAAAAGTTGAAACATAATTAAACCTAACAACCACTAGATACACGGTCATCCTACATAAATTTATTAAAAGTACGATACCTACGTCAAGTGGCATCGCTTTGGCGGGAAATTTTACGAAATTTCCTACGACTTTGTATAGGTAATGACAATGACAAGTTATTACTCATAAAATGTCATTGCCATTAAATTATTAAAAAGGTTGTGAGCTTACAGATACAGATTAGTAGGGTGACAAGGAATTTAAGACAAAATTGATACCCCGCTTCGATTGTAGTTAGATCGCATTCAATTTTTCTTTCTTAATTTACCTTTGTGTCATTATTTACAAAATTGATATTTTAAATAAAAAATATCAAAGAAAAATAAAAGTTTGTTTTCATGTAATTTCGACTTCAACGTGACCGCCATCATTTACTGAGTTAGAAAAGTTGGAACCTGATCACCGATTAAAAATCATCGTGATATAATGTATAGACCATGATTCAGGAACAAATTTATTTATTTATTTAATTCGTGATTCAAACCCAGGACCCAGCTCAGTAGAGAGGGCCAATACAAAACTGCATAGCATTGATGCTTGGCATTTAGAAGGTTAAAACGGTAAAGAAAATTTCTGGTAAAATCTTTACTAAACATTTTAATTAGGTATACATATTCATCAGTCTTTATTATTGATAAACACTTGTGTACACATCATACTATCTGCTTCAATGGTAAATAGTCAAAATTTAAAAATATGTACACAAGTTTCAATCTAATTCTGTACAGATAAGGTCTATAATGCGCAGTTAAGTTATTTTTAAATATGGCTATGTTCTGCCAACTACTATTTCTGAATGTGACTATAATTACAATTCCTGTTGCATATTGTGATTGTAAAATTATTTCAGACATGTTATGTCCAAATTATCTGAATTGTATCTTTGATAATTCCATTAAAAGCATCTTCCTTATAATCAAAATTCAGAATTCAAAGTCCGGAACTGGCATATAATATACTACTTATACCTACAGTAGGAAGAGCTGTAGACACTGGGGTCTTAGATACATTATTATTCCCCAAAAATAGAGAGATCAGTACATTGTACATGTTTACCTCTGTCTGAAAGTTAATCTTTATGTATTGTAGCCACTGTTTACAATACTTAATGATTATCCACCGGTTGAAGAATGACTTGACCTTGTCACTTTTTGTAGTACTAATAGACATCATGATGATACTTCTGATGTAATTTCAACAAAAGTGAACCATGTGGGTGTTTATTTAGTATCTGCCTACTTGAGCCAATGTACGTATAATAATGTATTGTCATGCACATAGTTTGATTTGGTTTTACGTACCATGTATACCTAGATTTTTTACCAAATAAGTGTACAATATCGTGGTGTTATAGCTGAAAGAGGATTCTTCTTTCTAGATAAGCTTTTTTAGATTGATACCCAACTAAGTTTTATTTTTAAAGTAAGTA
This sequence comes from Apotomis capreana, assembly GCA_947623375.1. Classification (NCBI taxonomy): domain Eukaryota; kingdom Metazoa; phylum Arthropoda; class Insecta; order Lepidoptera; family Tortricidae; genus Apotomis; species Apotomis capreana. Next base: position 37,984,353 of record OX392500.1, read on the forward strand.
CAACATGCTTGGAATTTATTATTGTATTAAGCGGTTTACACTCACGTGATATAGTCAGGAAAGGCCCGAAGCCTTCGCGGTAACTTCGTCAAGAAGTTACCGCGCCGCGGTCCCTGATGAAGAGCTCCATACGAGTTCGAAACATGTCGCGCCGTTCCTGACAATTTCACGTGAGTGGAAACCGCTTAATACAATAATTAAATATGTCTCACGAAAGTTTTAATTAGATTATGCTTAAAATTTATTGCCTTTTGTCAGGAACCTATCTAAGTAATGCAATAAAGAAATAGACAGAGCCTCTGTCCCACTGGGCATTCTGGGCACGTGCCCAGGGCCCCACCTCAAGAGAGTTCCCTATCTCACGTGGATGTCACTTTTTTTACTGCCCGACGGGGCCCCTAAATTATAGAGTGCCCAGGACCCCGGCGCTGTGCACTCCCGGTGCTGGAAATAGATTGTGTATAAAGTACTAGCGACCCGCCCCGGCTTCGCACGGGGGTAATGCTGATAAATTATGCATGTATTATACATATTAACCTTCCTCTTGAATCACTCTATCTATTCAAAAAACAGCATCAAAATCCGTCGCGTAGTTTTAAAGATCTAAGCATACATAGCGTCATACAGACACACAAACAGCAGGAAGCGACTTTGTTTTATACTATGTACTGATGTTATACCTACAATAACTTTAATCGCTCCCTGTTGTATCGGCCTCATGCATATATTATTTAAAACGAGTAACCAAACATTATTTCCACCAACCTACATGCTTATCACAACAATTAGGTGGTAGCAGTTATGTGAAATGCCTATAGCAGTTTATTGTTCTAACAACCAATCAATATTCAACTTTTTATTACATAAATATGTAGGTACAAAGGTGTTATAATGTAAAAGATGTATGTGCAATTTTGATAACTAACACATACGTTTGCCATAAAAATTGCACATGGTGCATATTACAAATACTTAACTATTTATTACACGTTATAAACATGTTTTATAGCATAAGGTGGTCCGAGCAGAATAGATTTAAGCGTTAAATTTGATTACGTTATTGCCGTACAGAAAATTATACGGTGAATTGTATTTCAATACCTATGCAGTTATAACATTATCCTTAAAATTACATAAGATTGTTCGCTCATAGATTACTGGTAGGTTTGCGTTAAAACAAATGTGAATTACTTTTGTTCAAGCTCGGGTAATGCAAGATTTCACTATTCAAACTGTAATGACTTGATAGTGTATAGGGACAGTTGGGGTACAATGGAACGAAAAAAATATTTACATTTTAAAAAAATCAATGGTCTATTTTTGGATTATTTTCCTTTCGAACAACCAACAACAGTTCTTAAACTATCGATTAACAACAAAATTTTTGATCTCGATCAAAAATTTGCCATAAGCCTACAAATTATTATTTTTTGCACTGCACCTCTTTTGTTCCATTGTACCCCAGGTCTGGGGTACAATGAAACGGCATCTGGGGTACATTGAAACAAGAATAGTAATTCGAGAAATGTAAGAAAATTATGTAATTACCTAAGCTTATACTTGCTTAATAACTTTTCAGGAAAATAATACATATTACTCTGGCGCTTTGTTGTACCTGCCAAGCATGGACTTGGCAGCACCAGTACCATTTTCTGAATTGACACCATTTCCATATCTGGTTCCAGTGGAAAATAGAAGCTGTTATCAATTTTCGCGCTCCGACGCATATAATTAATCTCATATTCGTTGTTCTCGTCAATATTTGTTAATATTTCACCAACAAAATATTTTATTTGTTTCTGGGGAAATTTCACCAAGAAAAAACACTGTTCCATAGAACCCCATTCCATTGTGCCCCATGGGGTGTTGCAAATTTCTAACAAGTGCTTAAAAATCCAAGTAACGTTTTTCTCTTCATACATAATCGCATTTAATAGCTAAACTGATAAAGATTTATGAAAAAAAATAACACATACATGCTAGCACTCCTTTAGTTGTAAAAAAGAAATTTCTTCTGTACGAAATTCTAGCTTTTTACTGCTCAAAACTATTTTTTTCACCGCAAATCTCTGCTGTTGCCGGCCGGCCATACTTCACTGCGTCAACATGTGACGTATGAAGCGGTCTTATTGGCCGAACCGTAAGTGCGCGAAATTTTTCGAAATTCGAGTAGATATCGGCCTTGTTCCATTGTACCCCTTGTTCCAATGTGCCCCCACTGTCCCTACATAATCAACCAAGACGTATCGTCATTATCGTCAAACGGAGGATCTTAGAGATGCGCGGCGGGAAGTGGAAAATGAACCTTTAGTCGAGGAAAGCAGTAAATAGGTACCTAAGCAATCTTTACGTCTTGAAAAACCCGTCTCATGGCCTTTGAACTACAACTACCCATCTATATTAAACCTTATTGAAATCAATGTGTTGACTATAGTTACCCTACGTGTCACAAGTCAAAAAAGTCACGTAGGTTGAATTAACATAAGGGGGCGTTCAAGTATTACGTAACGCAATTTAGGGGGGAGGGGGGTCTCGTAAAACGTTACGATGCGTTACAGGGGCGGGAGGGGGTCTTTCTTACAACACGTTACGTAACATTGTTTCTCTTTTTTATAAAAAAAAATGGGATTTAAAACGCCCAAGTTGGCAACCCTTGTCGTTTATTTTACGGTCTGGTCGTCATTTTAATCATTTTAACCTATCTTTTGTGACTTTTGGGTAAAAATGGTAACTTTTTGTGTCACTTATGGTGTTACGTAACGTTTAGAGAGCGGGAGGGGGGGTACAGAAAAACGTTACGGTGCGTTACAAGGGGGGGAGGGAGGGTCAAAAATCTTCAAAAATTGCGTTACGTAATACTTGAACGCTCCCTAAGTGCTAATGTCCGGACCAACTTTATGATGATATGAGATCAACACATTAAAGCCAATGTATCCTCAATTCGAATAAAGCAACGACTTTTCATCGATGTCCGTTGATTTACTGTTGTTTCAGTTGTTTAAAGTCGTCACTCAAACGGAATTGCCAAAAAACAGGCAACACATGACTGTAACAAATAGGAAAACCGGCCAAGTGCGAGTCGGACTGTCCGACCGAGGGTTCAAACACTTCCCATCGTTACCTACTGGCCGGGTTAAGTGAAGTTTGCACCTGGTATGTATGAAGCCGCATACAAATGAGGTGCAAAGTTAACGCAACCGATCACGTTGGTTGTATGGGAGCCCCACTTAAATATTTGTTTTATTCTGTTTTTAGTATTTGTTGTTATAGCGGCAACAGACATACATCATCTGTGAATATTTCAACTGTCTTGCTATCACGCGGTTCATGAGATGGAGCCTGGAGCCTGGTGACAGACGGACAAACAGACGAACAGCGAAGTCTTAGTAATAGGGTCCCGCTTTTTAGCCTTTGGGTACGGATCCCTAAAATAAGAAATTATGTTCTCCACGTCTGCTTTTTTCTTTAAAGGTGACAGCCCTGTTCGTGACCTTTGTGATGTCCTGTGCTTCCATGCGGGAGTAGATTCAATAAAACACTTAAATGGGTTTTCTGTCGGCCATCACCTGCCCGCCCCCGTTGACGTCTGTCATCGCAATGCCGGCAGGCGGGCAGCCGCGGAGACATTTTATTATCATAAAGGTGTCTATACACCACACCATCCTCTTTTCATAAATTCGAAATAGTTATTTATTTACACATTATTTATTTAATTATTTCTAGATATTAACATTTCATATCACCATTGCATAACATGTACATTTAATATGTTTCTGGAATCTAGATTGATTCATATTATTAATAATTACAGATATTCTGCGGATTCACTCACTGCTCCGTCTGAGTGAATTGAACTGAATTCGAGGCTCACCTCTAGATGCCCCACACCAGCCAGCTACGCCAAACACCAAGGTGCGAAGCATTTGCTCAGACTCAGGGTTCAGCTGAGCACGGTTATCGTGGCGGTGTAGTGCATCCAGCACGTTCGCTGTGACAGCGAGGATGAGAGTTTCGCCATTAATATGGGTTGCTTGTGCGTCGGCGCAGTGAGCAAAACAGACAACATAGTTCAAAGTAACTGGTATGCACAACATACCTGTTAGTAATATCTCGGTCACTAGACTGTAGTAGTGTCTTTATTCTGTGACTGTAGTTGGAAATGTAATATTTCTAATTCAACCTTAATCATGAATTTGAATGTACATTGAAATGTAACACGAGTTTAATCTTATCAACAACTGTATTGTAAATTTGTAATAAATGTGTCATAAAGAAATGTTTTGCTTTGTTACTATTCTCGTATTCGGTATTTATTCTCCTTTTGAGACAAGGCTTTTAACCATAAGTTTATGCATACATTAAGTTAATTTAGTGAGTGATACTTATTATTTAGTAGTTTCAAGTTCAATAATTTTGTCTTCATTTTTACATCATTAAATAATTCTATGTTCTCGTTTCCGTTCCCTCCTCTTTCCATTTGTGTTTCTTTCTTTTTTAAATTTTTTTTTTTTTTAGGTACTTGTTCTTTATTGGTAAATGGAATGAATTAAGTAATGGAATATTTTGTATTTGGTATTGTAACAGTTATTTTTATTTTATTGCTTTCGCCAATCATAACATTGGATTACATATATATATTCATTTACCCGTGAATTAATGTACTATGAAGCTATTATTTTCGAAAATTTAGGAATCCACCAGCGCTTCCAACTAAGGCCTTTGTGAGAAAGAAGCGCCGCAAGAAAACTCACAGTTTGCCTTTTTCAATGAAATATACATTTTCCAATTTTTGGTATGAAGTTAAAAATCTTCTCACGAAATGTAAGTATTTCAGAATACTAAACAGGCGTTGACTAGTCATCACTTGAAAAGAAAATCTGTTTACTTTAAAATTTCTAGTGAAATTTACACAACTGATTGGTACACCGACCATAATCTCAAATACCGTAGTAACTTCATAAGGAATCACAAATTATTACTGCATTATTGAAATTTATATTTAAAGTTACAGGTGAGTATAACTCAAGGAAAATAGATAGGTAAACACACCACCCACATCTCTTATGAGGGCTCGTGGATCATTATTAACTAGACTAGATGCAAAATATTATAAATGCTGCGTCTCTCAATTAAAACAGTCTTCAATTTGGAAAACCCTCGTCCAACCCAAATTTTATTCATTTTACCATTTAATTCAGGGACAGCACTGTTTTAATGCATGTATAATCACGAAGACTCATTTATCATAAGTACTGAAAGTCTAAAATTAGTTTTTTTGAAAATAGGAACCACAATCGTTTACACTTCATTCTAACGCAGGTCGCAGGTTTCACAGCCTTAATATGTATATATATTTATAAATATAATTATTAATATCATCGTCTAGTACCCATAGTACAAGCTTTGCTTAGTTTGGGACTAGGTCGATTTGTGTATTGTCCCTTAATATTTATTTACTATTTATTAATTATACATTTTATTATTTATATGTTCATTGGCAAGTTTTTCACCTTTGTGGTCCCTCTGGCACCTTGTTATTTTGTGCCCATTGGCGTTTTTTGTATGCACGTTAGAATTTTGTATATTATGTATACCGTGGTACATTTTGTACACCATGGTCAATTTTGTACACCATGGTACATTTTGTACACCATGGTACATTTTGTACACCATGGTACATTTTGTACACCATGGTACATTTTGTACACTATAGTACATTTTGTACACTATGGTACATTTTGTAGACTATAGTACATTTTGTATACCATGGTACATTTTGTACACCATGGTACAGTTTGTACACCAAGGTACATTTTGTACACCATAGTACATTTTGTACACTATGGTACATTTTGTAGATTATAGTACATTTTGTACACCATGGTACATTTTGTACACCATAGTACATTTTGTACACTATGGTACATTTTGTAAACTATGGTACATTTTGGCCCCTTCGGCAATTTTTTTGTTTCCAAATTAGCAGTGCATTATTATTTATTATTATTTTTTTTTTGTGCCCCTTCGGCATTTTTGTACTTTGTGCCCCTTCGGCATTTTTTGTAGTTTGTGCCCCTTCGGCATTTTTTGTTTGGACTTTGCGCTCCTTCGGCACTTTTTGTTTGGACTTTGTGCTCCTTCGGCATTTTTTAATACTTTGTGCTCCTTCGGCACTTTTTGTTTGGACTTTGTGCTCCTTCGGCATTTTTTAATACTTTGTGCTCCTTCGGTACTTTTTGTAAACCCGATGTAATGATTATTCAATCTACCTAGTCGTAGCGCGAACAACCGAGTACACTGCTAGAAAGGATATAACGGAATAAAGTAAATTCCTCAATCAAAATACCTTTTAATTATACCCAATCTAATTACATAATATTGAGAGGAAGTTTTCATTTGTTTATTGTAAGAATACGACAATATGATTAATTGATTACGATTTACCCCAAGAAATAAACAAATACGTAGGTAAGTAACTGCGCTGTTCTAGTGATTGATAATTTCTAACTGAAGATGTACTTTAAACGCTACAAACGACAATTTACTTTAAGATGTCTTTACCATAATACCTGTGTTAGGATTTGCTTGTTCTCGTAATCGTTTATTTATAATGCACGGATACTTTAAATGTCGTTACTACTAGTATATATTCTTTTGTTATATACCTTATACTATAGTGAACTCAAATTCAAGTCAAATCGTTTCAACTTCTAGAACACGGTTTATTTAAGTAATAGAGTATAATACTAGTTGTCGAGTTTAAGTGTTGTTAAATAAATACCGCGTTTATTATATATTCAATCAATTCCGCGATTAGCCCTCTACGACGGAATTACTGTAATATTTTTCATTTGTATCCCTATTACGGCCATCTGTATGACTTACATTTTAGAAGACTACTTTTTTTTCTTTCATCGCCAACGCGTGACAGCTTCTTTTGTAGTTCATCTACTTTTTAAGGGACATTTCAAATGAACATGAGAAATGGTATTTTGCTATGGTGTATGATGTAAATATATTTTTTCGAACATATAGGTACAGGTATCGTTTATTTTTCTTTATAAAGTTAATATTACTAAACTGACATTGGCCAAAGCCACGAGCTGCCATTCCTGTATTAATATATAATATATCTTTTTAAGGCTGATCCGTAAATCATTTTATTTCCCGCCTGTCATTTCCAATCAATGACAGCTTGTGTTGAAGTTGTTTCGTGCTGAAACAGCTCAACTGATTTTATTTTGATACCCTAAATAGGGTTGTTTTCCGCCAATCCTGTTGGTTTTGTTTTAATCTCATAGTCTTGTTTTAACTATGGTCCAATCCTATAATTTTTATTTAAAAGTGTTTCTAGTTCCTTTATTTATTGGCTACTAGGCAAAGATTTAGGTAGTTTATTTAAGCAAATTGTATTACGAATATTCGAATTTCCGATGTTTTGCCTCATCTGCGTAACTAGCTCATTATCTTGTCGCGCGACTCTGCATCGCCTGTCTAGTTCGCACGATATTGGAATGAAAGTAACAGGTAGTTTATGTCGCGCAGTAAAGAGTTGTGTGTCACCATTATGATAGACACCCTGACGGGCTAGTTAAATATTGTTTTATTTAGATGCGGATTTCCAACTGTACCTGTGCTTTTTGTAATAAGTAGTTGTATTTTTTAACTGCTTTTGTGTTTGCTTACTTGTTTCTATACAACGTCTTTCAAAGGAATAATGTACTCAATACTCAATCATTTATTGCAATATTACAAAAGTAGGTACAGATGTTAACTTGAAGCTACAGATCATTGTGAACCCTGTTGGGCACTGCAATGTTAGGGAGAGGAGGACTTACTAAGTGTTTATAATTTATCTTCTAAGTATTCATTTAGCGTGTAATAGGCTTTAGTTAGTAGTAGTTGCTTTAGTTTAATTATATACTTTTTATCGTCTTCTTCTTCTTTTAAAGCATCAGGTAAATTATTATAAGTCTTAATTGACATTATTAATGGGCCTGAGGATAGCAGTTTCAGTTTATCGGGCGGTGGAACGAGCCTATTCTTATGGCGGATAGATCGTGATGAGGGAATGCCACCGCGTTTTATATAGATCTCTTTATGTTTCCGTACAAACTTACAGGTCTCAAAGGTGTATATACTAGGAAGAGTTAGTAGTTCATATTAATATGTACTTTGATAAGTAGGTTATATTACTTAGTCATCAAGTGACTCTTATATTGTTATTCTTGTTTTATTTAGGTACACTTGCACATAGTCTACTCCCGATGTCACAACTAATTCACGCATATATTGGCGATTAGTAACGTCAAATTTGTTACTGCCGAACATCAGTCGATACTTCGGTTTGGTTGATAAAAGGAAACATAGGTACTTGTATGGGGGACAAAATGAACAGTATCTGGATTAGGCCTTTCCACCTTTTGTTTGATACCAGGGGTATTCATTACTCTTGGCTCTTTTACAAAGAACCTCGAGGACTTTTCACTCCTTGAACCTTGATTGCTACATAACATATAGTACAAATAATTGACACATTATTTTCAGTCTTAAGACATGAGAAACTCGGTGAGCTTACGCTCTTTTGTGTTTGTTATGTTATATTTACTATATTTACTCGCACTTAGCTCGCACTTAGAAACATAATAATACTAAGGATTGCCTCGAGAATTGTAAATGCGATTAGGTACATTCAGTCTATGTAGAACTCATGCAGCTTTTACTCCTTCATATATGTTTGCATAGACGGGCAGTATGTAAGTAGGTGTGAATTGCATAAACTGATGTTATTTAGTTTCCAGTTTATGAGGAACTCGGGGGGCTTCACTTCCCCATAACTTATTTTAATTCACTAATATTTACAGGCACTCTTTGTTATTGTTGTTGTGTAGGTAATCCGTAAAACATGATATATTTTAACAATAACACACTAACCTATTTACATCGAAAGTATGTAGGTATATTTTAGTCCAGCTGATGCTAGCTAACCTGATCACGTTACGATGTAAATAGGTACAGGTAGGTGTGGGTTTTCAATATTAATTACTCATTTACCTACTAAGAATCGTATGGAATAGTAATATTGTTCAAGTTATTATCATAAATTGAACACAGATCCAAATAATATCATAACAACTTATTGCTCGACAGCTAGATATGTACAAGAATGTTGAATATTTTCGTTATAGTATTTCGTTTCATGGTAGTCTTTATTTGAACAATTCAGTTTTAATGTGTAACTTTATTTAGAAATATTAATATGTAATAACGAAACATTTGTAGGTAGATAACGAATTTGTAACTGGCTGTCTAACAACCATCAAGCATTTTATTTAATACTTAACCAAATATTTTAATTGTACGTATATCTATATCGAATTTAACAATTTGTTACCATAACACAACAACGGGAATGCATTTAGGTAAATATTAGCGGGCACATTCTGTTCACTAATTACGCCGACCGTTATCGGTTTGTTTTCGATTTCTCTGTTCTATTTTTTTTTTTGACATAACTGCACAAAGTACTGATACTGATCACAATGTTATGTGACTTTTGTTGTAGGTACTTCAATATTCTAAGCCACTATACCCACTTTTTCTTTTTCTTTTCGTTTTTCGGAAATATTTAAAAGGATATCATTTCTTGTTTGGGTTTTTTTTAATCCTCGTCGCCAGTGTGATGTCCTGTGCTTCCATGCGGGAGTAGATTCAATTAAACACTTAAATGGGTTTTCTGTCGGCCATCACCTGCCCGCCCCCGTTGACGTCTGTCATCGCAATGCCGGCAGGCAGGCAGCCGCGGAGACATTTTATTATCATAAAGGTGTCTATACACCACAACCTTGTTCGTGATTATTTCTCTTTTTTTTTTCAGGGCACAGACGAACAGAAAATCATATACTCCGGCCAGTTGCTGGACGACAACACGGTCCTCAAGGATGTCCTCCGCACGTACGAGAGCCAAATCGCGCATACCATGCACCTCGTGTGCACCCCGAAGAAAGCGGACTCTCCTCCTGAACCCACCACTGATGGTCTTCGACAGAGGAATGTTGCCGGAGAGAGGTAGGAGGAAGATTTACTTTTTAATTATTTTCGATATTTGTTTTGTTTGTACGAGAGCCAAATCGCGCATACCATGCACCTCGTGTGCACGCCGAAGAAAGCGGACTCTCCTCCTGAACCCACCACTGATGGTCTTCGACAGAGGAATGTTGCCGGAGAGAGGTAGGAGGAAGATTTACTTTTTAATAATTTTCGATATTTGTTTTGTTTGTACGAGAGCCAAATCGCGCATACCATGCACCTCGTGTGCACGCCGAAGAAAGCGGACTCTCCTCCTGAACCCACCACTGATGGTCTTCGACAGAGGAATGTTGCCGGAGAGAGGTAGGAGGAAGATTTACTTTTTAATAATTTTCGATATTTGTTTTGTTTGTACGAGAGCCAAATCGCGCATACCATGCACCTCGTGTGCACGCCGAAGAAAGCGGACTCTCCTCCTGAACCCACCACTGATGGTCTTCGACAGAGGAATGTTGCCGGAGAGAGGTAGGAGGAAGATTTACTTTTTAATTATTTTCGATATTTGTTTTGTTTGTACGAGAGCCAAATCGCGCATACCATGCACCTCGTGTGCACCCCGAAGAAAGCGGACTCTCCTCCTGAACCCACCACTGATGGTCTTCGACAGAGGAATGTTGCCGGAGAGAGGTAGGAGGAAGATTTACTTTTTAATTATTTTCGATATTTGTTTTGTTTGTACGAGAGCCAAATCGCGCATACCATGCACCTCGTGTGCACGCCGAAGAAAGCGGACTCTCCTCCTGAACCCACCACTGATGGTCTTCGACAGAGGAATGTTGCCGGAGAGAGGTAGGAGGAAGATTTACTTTTTAATTATTTTCGATATTTGTTTTGTTTGTACGAGAGCCAAATCGCGCATACCATGCACCTCGTGTGCACGCCGAAGAAAGCGGACTCTCCTCCTGAACCCACCACTGATGGTCTTCGACAGAGGAATGTTACCGGAGAGAGGTAGGAGGATTTACTTTTTAATTTATTGTATATTGATTTTGTTTACTTCATATTTTAGTTATTGCCGATTCAATAGCTTTCTGAAGTCAATATACGTAAATTAATTGACATCAGTCACAAATATAGGGATGGAATCATCAGTCACTTTAGCAACTTTTTGAGTTATCGCTATTCGAACGTTTGGAATGATGTAATTAATTATCCATATAATTTTCGTATATACATTTATTTAAAGTGATAAAAAAGACATCTATATAATTAGTTCGTAGAGACGCACACATAAAAGCAAGAGTATTCGTGTTCATACAACAGGTTTGCAAAAGATGAAGCCGCTTTTGGTTTTATGTGTGCGTGTCTACGAACCAATCATAGAGACGTGTTGCTTGTGACATTGACGTGGTGTCAGATGCGCAAACGGACGAAACTTAGCCCGTGGCTATTCAAAACTGTCTTCACTTTCAAGCGCTAACAAGGTTTCAAGGCATATATCCTAGATCAAAATCAAATAATTTTCTTTCAGGCCTCCCGAAACGGCCCGCCCGGAGATGAGGCAGAACGATCAGAACCACACAGTGGAAATGCAGAACTATCTGAGTTCGTTCGTCAATAACTACGGCAGGGTCCCCCCGTACCCGAACAACTATAACAACTTCGGCGGGCGGTTCCTGCCCGTGAACCCTAACGACCCGGCGTCGTATGCCAACCATATGATGATGATGCAGCAAGCGTACCTGCAGTATATGCAGCAGTATGCAGACATGTGAGTATTTCGTCTGTTGACTACCAAAACTCTCTAAGTAACAAATACCACAAAACAGATAGGTACAGAAATCAATCTACATACAAGCGCGCTCGAGCAAACGCACACATAGACATTGCTCACGGACACGTCAAGCGGATGGCACTCGCGCTCGCACTGGTCTGAACTGGTCCGAGATATCGTGTCCGTGAGCAATGTCTATGTGTGCGTTTGCTCGAGCGCGCTTGTATGTAGATTGATTTCTGTACCTATCTGTTTTGTGCAAATACTCACTTAAAACAAGGCTCGTACCTCAGTATCAATCTACAGATAGATACGAGGTTTTGAAGAGTAGGTAGTGACAGAAATTTTAGTGAGATTTTGGATGGCACCAGGCAATTTGTTACAATCCTAAATTTACAGACGGAATCGAGCCTCTGAGTCTGAGGAGAGACGTTGCTTCCTTGTGTGTTCTATCGTCTGTGTAGGGGGAAGTCCCCTAACGCCGAACGGCACCTAACGCCGGACACTCGAACTATCTCGGCAACTGGAAGCTCGGCAACGGCAACTCGGCAAGTGGAAGGGGCGTGGGGGACCCCCGCGCCCCTTCCACTTGTCCTTGATTCGCTCGCGTTGCTAGTTGCCGAGATAGTTCGAGTGTCCGGCGTTAGGTGCCGTCCGGCGTTAGGGGACTTCCCCCTAATGTAATTTGTTCTGAGGAATTGTTTGACGTGCCCGTCCATGTCCGTCTTGCCTGCTAACCCACCGCCAAACAGCAATGTTCGCATTGTTGTGTTCCGGTGTGGGGGTAAGATAGCCGGTGAAATTACTAGCATAGAGGCATTCTATCTTCGTCCTCCGGGTAGGCAAGCACTTGTGATTGTGACTCCTCTGGTGTTGCAGGTGTTTATGGGCGACGCTAATCGCTTTCTATCAGGCGATACGTTTGCTCGTTTGCCCCCTATGACATAAAAAAAAAAATGCCCACGGCTACTTTCTACCACCGCACTAGTCGTCATCCGCAAGGGTGTTTATGTGTTTTCTCAAACATGCAATGAAATATCTTCATAACGTGCGTTAAAACAGGCTTCGAAGTGTCAAGTTTCGGGCGGAACAATTCGAGAGAACTGTAAAGGAATTTCATACAAAATTGAAGGCCTAGGCCGGGAAGTAATTTGTTTTTAATTTTAATGTAAACATGGCGTCTGTGTTTATGAACAGCTGATATATATTTTTTTTCTAGGGGCTACCCATTCAGCCATCGGACCAACAATATCCGCGTTAATGCCTAGTACACACGAACTGATATTAAGAATACAAATCTGTCTGATTCAATGTGATGAATAAATTTAAAATACTGTCTATACGTAAGTCACCAGAGACCATAGACAATATTAAAAATCCTCTGCCGTTATTTTATTTATTATAGAAATTAAGATTCTTATGATCAGGTTGTGTATAATGCCCCTAATATTCGAACACTACACACGTGGACGACTTATTAAAAAAAAAATATAGAGGGATTGAAGGGAAAATTTAAAATACTTTTTTTTTAAACATGGCGTCTGTGTTCATTAACTGGCTGAACAGCTGAATTGTTTTTTGAGTGGTGTCATTTTTATTTCATTGCATATGTTTGAGAAAAGCACTATACATGCCTTAGCCGTGAAAAGGGCTTGCCGGCTTCGTATCACTAGACGGCCTCCCTTACGGTCGGCCGTCTATACCTACTCAGCCGGCAAGCCCTTATTTCCCGGCGTCTGCAGTAATGTACTACTATTACAGACTGGAGCCTAAATGGTCGATAACTGTGCCGTTCCAGAGCAATTTCCTACCGCGAACGCTCCGCATGTGGAATGAGCTCCCTGGGGGGTTCCCCGGGGCCTACTGCATGCGCATGATGCGATTCTTCAAGAGGGAATTAAATAGGTTCTTAAAGGGTCGGTAACGCGTGTGTGATGCTCCTGGCATCGCAAGCGTCCATAGGCGGCGGTAACTGCTTAACAACAGTTGGGCTGCATGCTTGTTTGTCGGGGTATAAAAAAAGGAATAGTATCCCACGAGCGCGGGTGAGCCATGTTTGTGTTAGTAACATGCACATGGCTCGGTGTGGGTGAGCTCGGGAGCGCTGCGCGTCACAACTACAAGAATGGCTCAATCAATCGCGCTCGTGAGAAGTACTATAGGACACCTCTCGCTCGTACTAGTCGTATTCGATCTTTCTAGAGCAAGCGAGTGTTCTATTAATGTTGGTTCTATCTAATAATGAGCATTTTATCAAATAACCTTTATCAAATACATACCAGTTGCTACTATTATATAGATTTGATAAAATACTAATCCTCTGATAATCACACGTAATCGATATTAATTTTCTTGAGCACCAGGGCTTTGCCAAATTCCTAGATGTAAACAATAATCTCTTTTTCTGACTATGTGTACTACACGGTGGTGGGGTCTGCCTGCTTTCTCCACTTCGCCCTATCCCTGACGTCGTCTTTGGAAACATTGCATTCCTTCATGTCTGCCAGTAACACATTTGTCCAGGTGGACTCAGGTCTCCCTCTAGATCTAGGTCTGTTTCCGGAGACAGACAAATTGAGCGCCTGGTTACCAACCAACATAATCTAGATGTAAACAAAAATAAGTAAATCTATAGGTATTTTATTTCAAACTCAAAAGTGGCTCAATAATATAGGTGTCACTTTCAGAAGTCCTACCCACACCGGTGTGACGTTAAAACAGCGGAATGTTGACATATTGGCGATGAATACAATTCAGTGCCTTTCATGAGTTTATTATTTTCGTATATTGTCTTGTTTCATCTGAGTTTATAACCAAGTTAGTACTACACTCGGAGTAATGAACACCGAAGATGACGTGCGCTCAAGCCTTAGGTAAATCTAATGAGCGGATTTGCGCATCGATTCGTTCCGAATTGGTTAACTGTTAAATATTACTGGTATGTTAGCCACTCAGGGTGATTAAAATAGTGGAAAATTACGCAATCAAAAGATACAGCCGTTTATGCTGCAAATTTTCGTCACTCGGAAGGGAATCAAAACCTACAGGGTACTTCCCGTGAACTCAGAATCTTGAAATTTGGTACGAAGCAACGTCTTATAGCACAGATAAAGGAAAAATTTGCAAAATTTGTACGGAACCCTCGGTGCGCGAGTCCGACTCGCACTTAGCCGGTTTTTTATATACCACGGAGGAGGCAAACAAGCGTACGGCCAGCCTGATGGGAAGCGGTTACATGCTTATATGCTATCTACTCCATGCGGGTTGCCGACCCTTTAAATTGTACACTCCTTTTCCGAAGAACTTCATACTGTAGTCTCCCGGGATACCTCGGCAGGGCGCTCATTCCATGGCCTGCCTTTAGCATAACTGCAATACGCGACTCTTTCTCGCGCGAGATATTTTATCTGTCTCTTTTTGTGCAGTATTGTGAGAGAGTGACTGGTGTTCTCGGTGATTATTCGGAGCGTTTTTAACCGCCTTATTACCGTAATCGTAATATTGGCCACTTTTTTGAAGCGATCAACATTATTTTGATAAGAATTTAAAAATTCTTCGTATCTACAAGAGACAGTATAAAATGGCGCCTTTAATCATACGGGCTCAAAATATAGTGGTTACGGTAATGAGGCGGCTAAAACGCTTGAATATCACTCTTCTATGCCGCGCCACCAGAGTCGCGAAGCATAGTTGTGCCCAGTTGTGCCATCTCTAAACTCGCCGACCCGGACAAAGATTTGAAAAAACCCGGATATTTGGCGTAAATCGCATTTTTTCCCGGCCGCGTCCGAAAATAATATTTTCACTTCTCATGCTCTAAAAGTTCGACTTTATGCTGTGCGTAGGCGACATAAAGTCGCTTTTTATGCTCTAGAGCATAAAGTAAAATCGTCGTCGAAGACCAAGGCGATCGGTCCAACAGCCACACGAAAAAAATAAAACTTTAATAGAATAAACTTATTTTTTTTTCGTTTCGTTAGTATTCTAGGACCAAGGCAAAAATACCAACAGCCAAAGTACACAGCAAACTTCTTGAAATAAACTTGTAATTTTTATTTACTATCGTTTATTACTTTTTTAATTTATTTTTATTTTAGTAAATCCATATACTATTTATTTAAACTACAACAATAATTTTTCGTAGATTTTAATTAAATTTGTTTTGAAGTATAATATTTACATGATGTAGTTTAATTTTCTCGCAATCGAAGTGAAAAGTAGAGTGTGCAACTCGTCCATAAAACGCATTTTACACTCGACTTTATATTCATCCTCGCTCGCAAGCTCGCTCGGATGGATAAACGTCTCGTATAAAATGGTGCGTTTTATGCACTTGTTGTATAATCTACTATATTAAAGAACATCGCTTAATTTTTCATTCACATAAAAAGTGTCCCGGGCGGCCTCCAAACTAGGACAAATCCGGGGAAACCCGGACAGGTAGCTGCCCTTGTGCTAGACGGGCTGGGCGTTCTCGGTTTTCTGTTACCCACACAGACAACCCCCACTAGACGGAGCATGTAAGGCACATATAAGGCCACCCGCGCGCACCAACGATATGGTACGGCAGAACATTAAAGTATCAACACGGCGTCAACCGTTTAGTTGCGTCCATGTTTATGAGGTCTCTCTACACCACTTAACACTACAATTTACCATGTTATTTATTTAATTTCTTTTTTCGTTGACGTACGCATGGATCACAAACATAGACGCAACTAACCGGTGTCCGCCGTGTCGATACTTTAATGTTCTGCCGTACCATATCGTTGGTGCGCGCGGGTCGCCTCACATGCTCCGTCCAGTGGGGGTTGTCTGTGGTTACCCACTTGTAGTAGTGTGACATCTTGCAGTAAGTACCCCCCCTACAGGTGGCAGGCGGGCCAGCCGCCGGCGGCCGCGGCCCCCGCCCCCGCGCCCGCGCCCGCCCCCGCCCCCGCGGCGGAGGACGAGGAGCCGCCGCGCGACTGGCTGGACCACCTGTACGCGGCCTCCCGCGTCGCCATACTGTTCTCGCTGGTCTACCTGTACGGGAGCCCCGCGAGGCTGCTGCTGGTGTTGCTGATCGTCGGCGCTGGATACCTGTGAGTTCTATTGTTATTGATTCTTCTCAAACATGCTATGAAATGTTGTCATAACGTGCGTTATAACAGGCTTTGAAAAGAGAACTGTAAAGGAATTTCATACAAAATTGAAGGCCTAGGTCGGGTTTTTTTTACATGGCGTCTGTGTTCATGATCAGGCTAAACAGCTGAATTATATATTATTTAGTCTATACCTACTCACCCGGGAAGTCCTTTCCCGGCGTCTTTTTTTTTTATTCACAAACTGACCGGCGATTGGCCTCAGTATCACCTGATGGAAAGTGACTACGGGGTCGAGGATGTAGCTCGCCGGTTCAGTAATTTTTGGAAATACACACGATGGGAGCGAGTTCCGTTCCTTAGCGGTTCGCATTAGAAATGATGAAGCAAATCGCTTCGTGCGAATGAGTGGTACACTGACAACATAAGGGTGAAATCGCTCCCCTCGCATGGTCGCGTCTGCAGTAATGTACCATTTTATTAGGGGCGGTTTGACGGGACGTAGGTACATATATATGTACTTTGTCGGGCATGTGACGGCTATCTTAAAAATATACAGTAAGTCCAAGAATTCAGTATCTATATAAAGCCATGTTGTAAAATATATATTCACATGACAATAATTGAATTTCTAATTTATTTATAAGCATGAAAATAATACAGTCACGTGTCCGACATTCTGGTAGAATACCTATTAGATTATGAGCGTGTTTAACTCGCTCTTGGTGGCCCTTTATTTAACCAGGTCTAAGGAGAATGACTCGTCTAGGGTACTCGTACCTTTTTGACCCTTATTGTCATCATAACAAGATCAAAAAGGTACGTGTTTCAATTTTCTTGACTGTACCTATTTAATCCTGTGCATGTTACGGAGATGCCGCGATGGTCAGATTGGACTATCAAAGTACAATTTTCACTACATGCACACACACATACACACACACGCTGCGCGTCCATATTCGCAACCGATCAGTGATATGGCGTCCATTTGCATTTTCCGCTCGCTCTCATCTCATCCTCGAGTGTTGTTCATTTGTCGTAGTTTCAAGCGATCCAATTTATTTCCAGACACCAGATCGGGTTCTTCCGCGACCTCCAGTTCAACATCCAGCAGCACCGGCCGCCGCGGATCAACCCGCAGAACCGCGACAACGACCCCGTCATGCCGGGCTTCGCGGACCGCGCGCCCCCCGCTCAGCCCCCCGCGCCCCCCGCACACGCCCCCGCGCCCCCCGCGCACGCGCCCCCGCCCCCGCCCCCGCCCCCGGCGACCCCCCCTAGAGACGAGCCCCCCCCGCAGGAAAACCAGCAGTCCCTGTTGGCCGTCACGTGGATGATATTCACGACTTTCTTCGCCTCGCTAATACCGGATACCAACTAGTCTCGTTAGATGGCGCGCGTTGCGCGAGCGTCCCGGTAGATGGCGTTGTGTGTCTGAGTGAATCCAGTTTCCTGAGACGCCCGTAAAGTAAACGGGGCGGATATTGCGAAAGAAAAGCCCTTACCATGGTTGACAATTAATGAAACGCTTTAAGGCGTTCCGGTATATTGAAATTAATTAATTTATGTAATAAATAGAGATGATGCGTCTCTTCTTTAACACATTTTTTGCAAAGTAATACATCGTCAACGCAACGCTAGCGTTGCACCTGATTTCGATCTTATCGCATCGACGTTCTTTGACAGTTTATTAAACCTCCTGATTCGTCAAAACTGAGTTTTGTATACAAGCAGTGATCCATTAATTCTTTACATAAAACCAAGGCTTAGACGTTCCTTCCTTCCTCATTAAGGATGAGGTCTCTCCCTTAACATTCAATTCAATTTATTCCATTTCTGTAGACTTGAGCTCATTTACGTCCGGATTTAAAGTTCCTGGCAAACATCGACTATGTTCAATGAACATATCGATCCGGGACCGGTCGCCGTAAATGGAGTCTCCATCGAAGTTGTTTCCGAATACGTATACCTAGGGCAAATGCTCCAACTAGGTAGAGGCAACTTCGACAAGGAGGCTAAGAGGCGTATACAACTGGGCTGGGCAGCGTTCGGAAAACTGCGTCGAGTCTTCACGTCGCCCATACCTCAAAGTCTAAAAACTAAAGTTTTTAATCAGTGCGTCTTACATGACCTACGGAGCCGAGACGTGGCCACTCACCATACAACTAGTCCACCAACTCAAAGTCGCTCAGCCAGCCATGGAAAGAGCTATGCTTGGTGTGTCTCTAAGGGATCAGATCCGGAACGAAGTAATTCGACAGAGAACCAAAGTTACCGACATAGCACAGCGGATAAGCAAGCTGAAGTGGCAGTGGGCTGGTCATATCTGCCGTAGAGCCGATGACCACTGGGGCAAACGAGTCCTGGAGTGGAGGCCACGAATCGGTAAACGTAGTGTAGGGCGCCCTGTAACAAGGTGGAGCGACGACATTCGTAGGACAGCGGGTAGTAACTGGAGGACGAGAGCTGAAAATCGAGCTCAGTGGCGTGCCATGGGAGAGGCCTATGTCCAGCAGTGGACTGAAACAGGCTGATGATGATGATGATGATCAACTATCTTCGGGAATAGTAAAATCGAAATCAGGAATACTATAAATTCATTGAGCATCCTATCTTCATTCTACTTCGGATTTAGGGTCAAAACCAATTCCATATAGTCAGCGGCAGAGTATCCTACGCGCGCCGGGTTTCCGAAAGATATGCACACAGATAATAAGAGTTGTATTGTACAGTCGCCATCAGATGTATCGCAGCATATAAGGCGTTCATAAATTATTGAACACGACTCTTATGGACTGGGCGTTACAGTACATGTTCAGACTTATATGCTGCAATATATCTGATAACGACTGTACAGATCATTGTAAATAATGTTATAATGCTTAGCTACTATTGCTGTTGACTGTAAATCGACTTGAGGTTACCCTACTAGTCTAATGGGGCTTCTAAACGGGCCATATTTTACTGTAATTTGTGGCCGGCAACTATGGCCGTCCCTCTCTGACGTCCTACGCGCTAGAGCAAGATGCAAATAATGGCCGGCCACAAATTGCAGCAAAACATGGCCCGTTCAGAAGCCCTTTTACGAGTCAGGAGTTAATTAATTTCAAGAGAGTCAGATCATTTCTGTGGTCATACTGTCATGGGCTTTTGCAAATCATGTTGAACGTAGCATTACCGTAAAGTGAGGCTGATTTGTAAAATGTAAATTGAAACCCTTGAACTCCAAGCGGTGAATGATATAAATAACGAATGATCTAATAACATTTGGTATAATTTCATATAGCATATAATATCAATAATATGATTTAGTATAATATTAATTTCAAACAATGATAGGTGAAGCTCACAACAAACTCAAACAAAAATGTAAAATTGTCATAGTCATGGTTAGGCCCGACGACGAGCGAAGCGAGGAGTAGTGTTAGGTTATTTTGCTAATATAAACATTATATAAAATATTGTTGTATCTAGTGAAATTATATCGAACGTTGTTATATCCATCATTATACACCCGTTCCAAATAGCCTCACCTTACATTATTAAATTGCAGTTGAAGTGTAGGATAAAGGCGTGTGTTTGTCTTAGGCTAGTGGTTTCAATCTGATGCGATTGAATCGCGCGACTTAGTCGCAACTCGCAAGTGTGAAAAAAAACGGAATATTTATAGCTACAGCTATGACTTTGGTCCATGCGTATGTATCTAGAATAGAGGGCCGTTATTTTCATAGTTTATTAAATTTTCCGATTTTGGGCAAATTTTCAGATAGGTTTCTGTCTCCTACTTTAACCATGGTTGTTGCTAAATAAAGAATTAATTGTAACATAATTCTCAAGTAAAATAGGTTTCAAAATGCTCAGAAATCCGCTCCTTTGAGAACGGGCTACGCCGAAGCAAATGGGTGTCTTTTTGGTTGTTTAAAATCCTCGTACTGATATAAAACCAAAAACTAAATGTATACATATAACTTATCTTTTGCTAGTTTTAGATAGATTCGCTATTATGGATTTTTGTGTTTAGATAACTGATAAGGGGATTAAATTCTGTTTGACGATTGATCATTGAGTAAAGACACTTTTGTTGCAACCAAATAAATAAAAAAACGCTGATCAGACTATTTCCTATGAGACTAACTGCACACTCAGTAAAACCGAATGAAACACGCATAGCATCCTTTTCTTATGCATATAGCGAGAAGAGGACGGTAAGCGTGATTCAGCCGGTCTCTAAGAGTGTGTAATAAATGAGTATCTGTAAAAATCCATGGTAGTTGAAACTTGTCACCAACGGCGCAGGAAATGAGTTACAATATGGAGTTAGGGAGCGTCTCCACTGAAATAGTCCGCGTCACTTTGGTGATTGGTCATATAGATAGCACTTCTTAACACTTTCACGACCAACAACCCGCCTGGTGGGCGCTCAAAACAACTTAGCTGCCGGGACCGCTCCACAAGCGGATTGTACTATCTAAAAGCCGCCCACCTGGCGGGCGCTGTCGGTGTCTGGAGTGAGGTTGCGCCCACCTAGCGGGCTCTGTTTATGTGGTAGTTTTATTTTATTTTACCAGCAAGGCTAGCATATCTTCTCAGGGTCTCCTATTTTGCTCGTACTGTATTGAAAGGAAAGTGAAAGATAGTATTTGTCGCGCGACAAAGTCGCGTGTGAAAGTTATGCTAGACGTACTGGTTGTGAAAGTGTTAAGGGTCATTCCCAGCTCAGTACAAGAATGTATGGGATGTGACGGACGATAGTATTGCCATCTATTTGTACCTTTTCTCTAGTATCTCCTTTTCTATATTCTCTATTTTCAACACGGTCGATTGCAAAAATTTTTTACATAGTTAACATAAAATACGATCGCTTCCTTTGTGTGACGAAAGTTAGTCATACAAAATGTATGGGTAACTTTCGTCACACAAAGGAATCAATTAACATTGTTTTAATACAGCCCTTAACTATGTACAATTTTTTTGCAATCGACCCTACAATCGATGAACGTTACTTGACCACCATTTAAAATATCGACAAGGCGCCGTGTGTGGCTAGTTTACTTAGGTTAAATACTGTATTATTTATGGTCAATTTCTCGGAGATGCCACGAGTTTGCGCGGGACGTGTGTCTCGCTCACTCGTAGGGCCGCCGCGCTCTCTCTCGCTCCACCGCTGGTCGGGCAAACTAGTGGCATCTCCGTAAGCTCTGTTAGTTATGAACAGCTGATTACGAGGAATCAATCATACATTAAAAACTTAAACACGGGACTTTAGTCTGGTCTATATTGACATTTTGACGACTCGGCTGGTACCATGGTAAAGCAGCTGCCAACTGAGCCGAAGGTCCTGGGTTTGAATGCAAATATCTGGGCAAATATCTGTGTAATGAACTCGAATATTTGTGCCTGGGTCATGGATGTCGAGTGCCCATAACACAAGCCAACTAGAGCTTACTGTGGGACCAGATCGATTCGTGTAAGGTTGTCCGATATCCATTTGAGCGCCAAGCGGTGAAAATATTTACCGTGCCACTGCAAAAAATAAAAAAGTGCTCCAAAATCTGTGGCCGACGTGGCGTCAGTGGCACGACTTTTAGTTGACGGCCACAGCCGTCTTTGGCGATCAAAAGGATAATTATTTATATACGTAATCACTAGTAATCAGGTGTCAATAACTTTTTGAGAATTGTGAAATTGAGCCCTTATATGTAAATAAAATCAAGTTTTAAAAATACTTATGGTTACATAGCAAAATATCCATGAACTTTGGTATAGTGTTTGTAAGCCTGTGATTTTCGTTATGTAAGGAACTCTACCCACGTTCCTTATATTACCTATTTTATTTATTACCTTTGGTTTTCATTTAACAACTAAATAATGCTTGTGAAAGATTCCATAAGCCTTAGCTTAGTCCAGAAATAGTCTGTCCATTTTTACTTGTCTTATTTAATAACCTAACTAGATAATTTTTATGCTATCGCATTCTTTTATAGGCAAATGTTTCATTGGGTGTTCCATTTTACTGACAATTTTCTCCCCAGAGGACTTAATTTTTTCATAAATCATGAAACTGTCATCATAGAGATTTAGTTAGGTTTATTTTATAACAATTCTAAATGTTTTACGGTTTTAGAGAAAAATGCGTTCGATGAAATCAAACATTTGTCTAACTTAAAAGGAAGCCATTTTGTTTACTAAAACGCATATTTTTATAGAGGGATTGCTTCCAAAATACATCGGTGTTGCTCTTTTTATAATAAAATAAAACATCTTCATGTTAAGTAAGACAACGATGGATGGACAACACTATAAAGGACACACTTATTTTAGTAATAAATTATTGTAAATTTTTCCTTGCCGTATATTTTCAGTGTGTAAATAATTAGTAGTTTTTATAGCCATTTAAATGGTACGATTAGAGTAATTATATTTGGATAGAGGATTTACCTTCTTGTAGCAGTCATTAATGAAGGCTCGTTTAAAATTTATTTTGGGGTCGTGGGGTGAAACGGATTATATACCAGTTTTCGTAACGCCAGTTAAATCGTAAATTATGAATTATAAGCTAGTAATTAGATAAAATTTGCATCATTTTAAATTGTAAAGCCTTAGAAACTTCCAAGTACAATTTTATTGTAATGATAGGAATGTTTTTCGTGTAACAGAATATTAATTACTACTCTGTTGTCTGTCACCATTTTTTAAAAGGCAGTTTTCATGAGCACTGTAAGCAGAAACCTACCTTATAAGCCTTAGAATAAGTACGCCTAGAATAGGACTCTTCATACAACAGATTTGCGAAAGATGAAGACACTTTAGGTCTTATGTGTGCGTGTTTACGAACCAACCATAAAGAAAATACGTGTTGCTTGTGAGCTTGACGTTGTGACAGATGCGCACACGCACGAAACTTAGCCCGTGGCTAACCAAACCTGGCTTCACTATCAAGCGCGAACTAGGGTCCTGGGCGTATTTATTCTAAGCTTATATATTTTTAAGACGCTGTCTTTTGTAAGAACATTGAATGCAAAAGGCTCTCTTTTAAAAAATTAAGTTTCGTATAAAATGAAATTTCAATGTTTTGGTGAATATTTTTGTAATACACTTTTGTAATAACGACAATGTGTGTAATTTCTTATTGCAATGGAATAAAGTGAATAACAGACTTGTATCGTCGACTAGACCCGCAAATTTTCTTGTTAAATAGTTTACATTGATACAAAATACAAAGATATGCATTTTCTAACGATTAAGGTCTACGGATATTTATTTGATATTACAGCATGCATAGCGGATCTTTTGTACTGTGATAATGTTTAGTTTGTTTATTTCGAGCTAACAATAAAATTCGAAAACAAATTAAGAAATTGTTTTATTTAAAAGTCATCGGAAAAGTCGACATCCATTAATTCCTCAGTCCCGGATTCCATTTCATTATTTTCAAGAATTTCTTTGTTTTCAAACACTTCTTTACTTTTGTCTGCCATGCTCGATATGATTTTAGCACTTTCTTTGTCAGTATCATCATTTGAAACCGTTTCTGTTGGGTCAGTTTCTGTATTAGTATTGCTATCTTCACTTGTTATATCATTTCCCGAATTTGCTTCAGTTTTTTCAGTTTCTTTCGGATCTTCAGCATTGCTAGCTTTGCTTGTTTCGTCATTTGCCAAATCTGTTTCAACCATATCAGTTCCTTCTGGATCTGCTGTTACTAATTCATCAATACTTTCAATAGATTTATTGGTATCAACAGGAACATCTGTCGAAATCGCGTTTACATCAGATTCTACAACCATTGCATCTTGTGTTGTATTTTCTTTATCAGAATTATCTTCTGTCTCATGAACTGAATTATGTACCTGAACTGTGATCGCTTCATTCACAGCTAATACATCACCTTCGTTATCAGAACTGTCGCTGTCAATAACGTTAGTCCTATTTTTTCTTACTACAGGTACATCATTGTCAATATCATTATTAAATTCCACATCGTCATTGACAACTCTTTCTGGATTCACTTCTGGTATTTTTGTGATAGATTCAGTGGTGTCACCATCAGCTGTTGCATTATGAGTATTATTTAGTTGATTTAGTCTGGCTAGACGTTTTTCTTCGGCTAGTTTTCTGTTTCTCATCATTCTTTCCTTTTGTTCGTCGTTAATTGACGGTGACGATGCCGCTTTAGGCAACATTAGTGGTGACCTGTAAATTTTAATGTTGTTTTTTTAACTGGGAATTATTTGAATATGAATCTTAATAGAATAAGTCTCTTCTTAAATGCTGATAGCGCTCAGAACGAACTCTCTTTGCGGTTATATGAAATATTGGATTAAAAACATACCTCTACAAAATTATGAAACATGTAATGTCTCGTTTTTAATGTGGGTACACACCACAATTTTTATATTAAACCATTGATATAAAAGACCAAAGATCAACGAAAAATTGAACCTGGTGGGAGAGACTGGGAAGACCGGTCAATTTTTCTTTGTATTAATGTTTTAACATACCTCTATGTAACATAGTAAAGTGCTTTATTATGGACCAATATTTCTGGACAACTGCCAATACCATACTAAGTCGCGTTGTCGCGTTCCACCAAATGGCATATCTATAGTGAGGTCGCTATCCCATACATTTCGTATATCGTTTAACACAATAGCGCCGTCTATTGCTCTATTCTGAAGCTTTCACTACGTAGAATCGGGCATGGGCAGTGTTCCTAAATTGAT
Source organism: Apotomis capreana (assembly GCA_947623375.1). NCBI lineage: Eukaryota > Metazoa > Arthropoda > Insecta > Lepidoptera > Tortricidae > Apotomis > Apotomis capreana. The sequence continues at coordinate 38,009,963 of OX392500.1, forward strand.
ATGGGTGATTCTACAGGCGTTTCAAGCGCCTTCAGTCCGCTGTTAAAAAAAATTGAAGTTTGAGCTACGCCAAGCTGCAATCTATACATACTTTGACTGTACTTCTTATCATAATTGTTCTAATTTAAAGCATAATATTATGGTCTATTGCTTTGATACTTACGACAGCGGACTGACGGCAGTTGAAACCCCTGTACAATCACCCATATTAAGGATTTATTTGTCTATGTTAGCTTACCTATGAGTCGACATGGGCGTGTGTATGTCTTTCCTCACAGAGGCTGGAGTGGGCGTGGCCCGCGCCAGCTCTATCTGTTGCTGCAGCAAGCGGTCAAACTCATCTTCTTCTGGAGCCTTTCCTTCCGCCTCGTCCCCACTAGAGTCTTCCTGCTGCACTGTCTCCTCTGACACAAATTGGTCTGTGCGGATCTTGTGGAGGTGTACCTGCATTTTAAGATTTTGTGAGTCCGTGCTACCACCGCAAGTCTCAGACATATTCAAATCCCTACAAAACGGGTTCACTCACGTCGTAGAAGTCGAATAGCGCGCATGTTTCGAATCGGTGCTCGGTTGGTGGCCGTACCGATTCCTAATATGTCGAGCGATATTCGACTTATGCGGCGTGAGTGAACCTGTTTTGTACATTTATTATTGTTCATAGGTATTTTACAGACATGTTCACGATCACGGTCAGACGAACCAGCATGCATGATATTCATAGATCGGGGTTTTCGGAGCACGAATGGTTTAACGCCTACTGACGGGGTAAAGTTGAATCATTCGTGCTCCGAAAGCCCCGATGTACAGTCCGACCAAAAAGAGTAGAAATTAAAATTGATTAGAAAGGGACGACGCTACAGTATTGCCACTTATTAATTTCTACTCTTTTTGGGCGGACTGTATGTAGATATTTGAGTCATTCCATATGAAAGTGTCTGAAGGTGTGTGACGCATTTAAAGAAAAACATTGAGGGTGTACTATGAGGTATCTAATGCTAGACTATCGTGGTTTAATTTGTAATATATTTTGTTTTCGATTTAAAACATAACCATAATTCATTCATTGCATTCCATGTACACATTGTTTCTTATTGTAATTTCGTATAGTGTTGTAAATAAATAATCTATGAAGAATTATTTAAGAATAAAAGATTTTAGCTAACCATTCGATTTTTCCAGTATACACACTTACGGACATGCCACGACTTTCGGCGACAAGTGACGCGGCGAGCGGATGAGCGAGAGATGAGTGAGCGGGATACACGTACCGCGCACCGCTACCGCTATGTACTAGCTCAATTTTCGTTCTGAAGCAGTATTTGCGGTATTTTGGACATAGAGCGGCGACTAGGACTCTCAGAGGGTGATGACGACAAATTGATAGACTGCATTATGATCCTCAATGCTTGAGGGACATAGCTTGTTAACCGAACCAATAGCATGCATCTCCATAATGGCAAAGCATAAAAAATAATATTAAAACATGACGATAAATATTAAAAAATTGCAAAGATTGTCTGTCCCTGGTTGCGTAGTAATTGGGCGCGCGGTGCCATGCCACCAGACTGGTTAGGTATAATTGCCAAAACGGCTGGACGGATTTTCAACCCATTTCAGTACAGGGATAGTTGGATGTCTAAAGATGGTTATAGGAGACTTGTTACCTGACTATGGTAAGAAAACTAGCTAATAGTGCCAATACCCATATCTGCGGGCACGGTAGTGCCCCCGCCAAGACGAACAAAAAGGAAGCGAGGCACTACCTACCTTTTCTCGAACCGTTTCGGCTCATAAGACTTACCATAACCGGTCTCTTTTTGCCAAGCGTCTCAATCTTTTTCAGGCAGTCGTCAAACTTGAATTTGGGGTACAGCCGGTAAGCCCAGTGCTCCAGCTTTTTGAGGACGAAATCTAGGTCCTCCCGCTCATGGCCTTTTCCTGGAAATAATGGTCAAGGGTTCAAACAAAACTATAAAAAAAAATTAAGAGTTACGACTTCCAAAATGAGTATTGATTACAACTTTTGTTTGCTACCCACTATTCTAAGTATATATCGCCTGGTTACAACACAAATCTCACATCTATTTTGTAGAATGATACTAAGATACGAACTTTGTTTTAAGTAGGCATTTGTTACGTAGTGAATTTTGTCAACAGACAATATAATGCCTCTAATATGTACACCCCAGGCCAAAAGTATGGAAACAAAGTTTATTCCTTGAACATTTAAAGTTTCCAATAATTATTCCTTGTGTAAATGTTAGTAACCGTTAGGCCACTACCAAAAGATAAAAAAATAGAACATCCACTATTAAAACATCTGCATATTGTAAGAATTTGTAGATACTTACCTAACTCCGCTACCCAAAGGTTGTCTGGAAGAGATCGCTTTTTAGCGATAAGATCGCCTATTGTTTGCCTCTATTGTAATGTTAAGTGTCATCTGTAATTGTATTTCTTTCTTCTTCAATAAAGAGTATTCTATTCTATTCTAACTCCGGGACAAAGTGCATGTCGTCGTTTTTTTATTGCCTTTCTACAAAATGTTGCACTGGCAATTTTCATAAGCATAATTTGCGTTATTGACTTTTAAAATGTTTATGATCAGTTTTATATTGTGATTTTGTAATTTATTCCGTAAGGAAATCACAGGTTTGTATTATATAATATAAGCTTGTTTCCATACTTTTGGCCTGGGGTGTATTTAAGTTCTGTAGGTGGTTAGTCTACACTACACTCTATAATCTGCCGGTCCCAATGATTGTAGGGCATATGTAAAACTATATTGATTTAAACTTACATGATTTTCACACATTATAATAACAAAACGTAACTTAATCTCATTTTAAGTGTTTATTTAATTACTTCGATGTTTCCAACATCATGTTACATTCATGTTCTCAAAGGGACATCACATTTAAAATTGCACCCGTGGTTTGTTTAAAGTTTTACATCCTGCCGTGGCCATAAAGCGAGATGTTCTCTCTGTGTAGCTGACAGGATCTCCCACGTACGGCCTATGGTGATGTAAATAAAATAATGAAAGGCATTACATTACTTGTAATAAATTATATTTACCTTTGAATTGGAAATCCTTGAAATGTTCTGGTATGATCTGTATGCCTCTTGGTCCTGTGAGCCGAGCAGGGTTCAGAATGAATCGAGGATTCTTAACAACCCTTTTTGCTTTAGCATTGTGATCGACCACTCTTTTATCTTCTTCTGCAAGAATATTTACAAAACAATGTCATAACTTCAGAATGCAGTTTTATATTTATTCATCTTTTATATTCAATAAAAAAAATGGTACCGTTAAGTAGATTAGCCTTATAAAAGGCCAAAACAGTGAAGCAAATCACCTTGCCCCTGATGCCATAACAAAGAAATAAAGTCATAATCAACCAGGATAAAAAAATCCTCTGAATTAGTTTTTGATCACTGAATTGTTGTCTTCACTAGACAGCATTGCATTGGAATCAGTGGCACAATTTTCCAATGTCATGATATGACGACTGGAGCGTTTAAAATGGTAATGAAAGTATGATGAATGTGGTGAATAGTGGTTTATTGGAGCGGAGCGAGCGAAGCGAGCGAAGCTCCCATGGATCGACTCGAATGGACTTTGTAACAATGCGCAGATCTCAGCGAGTTCTCAACCGATTTTAGAAATTTTTGTTTTAAAATGCACAAATTAAATTTCGCTAGGTCGTGACGAAGAGAAAATTTCGAAAAAAAAAAAAAAACTCCGCTCCAACTCCAATCTATGGTGCAAGCTTAGCCGGTGGCTGACTCTGCATCGACCTAGTTTATTGGAGCGGAGCGAGCGAAGCGAGCGAAGCTCCCATGGATCGACTCGAATGGACTTTGTAACAATGCGCAGATCTCAGCGAGTTCTCAACCGATTTTAGAAATTTTTGTTTTAAAATGCACAAATTAAATTTCGCTAGGTCGTGACGAAGAGAAAATTTCGAAAAAAAAAAAAAAACCGCTCCAATCTATGGTGCAAGCTTAGCCGGTGGCTGACTCTGCATCGACCTAGTTTATTTATAAAAGAGAGGCAGATTCCATGCGGTACATTTGAAGTCATTTCATTTGTAGATCTACACATGTTATAACTATAAATGTATGTAAGATCAAGACTTATTTTTAACCTAAATTATTCTTAATATTTTCTGAGGCACAAAAACTTACCCGCCTCGTCTTCTTTTTCGCTGCTATCATTACTGTCAGGAGTGCGGGGTCTCTCGTCCAACTCGTCACCTTCGATCACTCGTTCCAGCTCTTGAGCTTCGCCGGCCTCATCTTCCAGGAACACATCTTCTAGCAGGGACATTATTGTAAAACACTAAACTAGTAAGTAACCTCCCAAGTCGAATTACTTGATTATAAATCAATATGTAATCATACAGTCAATTACAATGACAACCAAAAGTATTTCTGTTAGTTCTATTGACAATGGTTATGATAATAAATACTGATAAGCCCGTAATATCTATACACATATTTTTTCGTTGCTTTCTAATTTTTTTGACAGTGTTTTTAGCGGGAACGTACATTTTGATAATGAATTTTATGTTTCATTATACACATCATTAGAAGAGAACGTATGAGATACATGGAAATATAAGATCAGGTCCAAGCACTCCAAGCATTGTCTAACTTTAGTAGTAATCTCAATTTTGGTTACTTTTGGGCTATTATTTATAAATGAATAAATTCAAACGTGGTTCAAACATCAGACCTACTCCATATCTGATTCACCTTAGAAAAAATTAGTGTATAATGCGTGTAAAGGAACATAAACGCCGGTTTGAAAAGGAAATTAGGCATGTGAAACTTCCGCTTTGGTATTTTATTATTGGTATCAAGAAACTCCATTAAATTTTAAATATAAAACATATTAGGTTACTTAATTATAAATATATAAATACAAGCACAATTAAAAATAATCAGTACATTTTTCTCACTAGACAAAATTAAACCCATTTTGGGTTTTAAATCAACATGTTTAAACCGGTAAAAGTATATTTACGTGTTTTGTTTTTCGTTCTCAGCTTGTCAATTGGAAAGCAATTTTAGTATTTAATAGATAAGTACATGTTTAGAAACTCTACGAGATTAATCAGCTTCAATCGTTATGTAATCAGGAATTTTTTGGCAATAAAAACTGGCCATTCTTCAAACCGTTACGTTAATATGAACATGGAACACCACTAGCGAGTCACGTGACCAGCTTGCGTTTGAGAGCGCATCACAGGTATGGAAATCAGTAAATTTTATTAAAAATCACGTCGATTATCGGAAATTGCTTTAGAATTAAGGTAAAGATTGAAGTTGAGATTTAATTGTGTGTTGATGTGCGTAAAACAGTGTATAAAAATGGTGTTGTGTACGTTATTTCGTCACTAAAGAAAGACTGGCTGTCATTTTGATACCAAGAAAGCTGCTTCAAGAATGGCGTCCCCCCACATGTGCCGCTGGTATTCAGTTTCGTGGTGAACGGGATAGTCTTCGATGACGCGGGCTCCTTGGATCGTGGAAAAGTGCTGCTATTGCAATTTTGCGTGATTTCCGTTGGAAGCCGATGCGCATCCTAGTTTTTCGTGCATCGCCCTTGCGCTCCACTTGCAATGAATCATTGTCCCGATTTCTGCTTTAAAGAAGTCGAATATTTCCTGTATTTCGTCGGTTCCGATGCGGAAGCTGATGTTGTTGTTTGATAGAGTTTATTGCAGTGTTGTGTTCGGTAAAAGTTGTAGTTTGTTGTAAATTTACAAAGTGTTTTGTTTATCAATTTGCCGCTCCTACACCGCCCCGAGCGGCAAGCGATGCCTTTGTGCTAGTATGTGCCTACGTATTTTGTTGTTGTCCGGATTTTCTGTTAAATCGTCGGTGGCAATGCGAGAATGAGGTGAGGGTGTCTTCTGTGCAGTTCAAACTTGTCAAAAATGCCTCTTTGTAAATATTAGGTTATGTGGGAGGCCATGAGTGCATTCACTTTTAAGTTGGAATATGCCCTTGAAGTTTTGAGCAGACATTTTCTGATTAGAATTTTTGAGAGGTATGATACATTACTTCAACTAGTATGTTTCTATTGATTTACATATTGTAGTGAAAGCAATGTTTCTGTATAGATAAAGCAAGTGAATATTGATAACACTCAGAACACTCGCCTTCCTGTGACTGATAATTGACTAATCTGTTTAATTTGATGTTTACTAATTACTAATAAAATAAAAATAAGTACCTTCACTCAAATGTAATAAATAGGTATAGGTTACCTACAATTTGAATTTATTGAGGCATACAGTGAATCATAACTTGTATTGTATGACATTATGCACTAGGTCCTTAACTTTTCAGTACTCCTCTTAATTATAGGTATTACAGTACTCTTTATACCCACTTCAACAAACCATATGTATGTCTAGGGCCATACTTAACCAGCATAAGACTAAGTACCCCTGTATCTAATAAGCATAACACTAAGTTCATGTATTTCAAGTAGTACTTTACAGCGTTTGTTTTCTCAGGGGACTTGCAGTGATATAAATAAAAAAAGAAATAAACAGTCTTACACAAATCAACCTAGTCCCAAACTAAGCAAAGCTTGTGCTATGGGTACTAACTAGTTGACAGTATACAAAATAAACCTAATAAATAAACAAATAATGCAACCAAATTAGATTGCAACGATTTGCTGTATAATTTAAATTGATCAGTTTCATTGAATATAAGGAAATATTTTACAGTGATATATACCCAGTGGCTTAATTTTAGCGATTTAAACAGGAAAGCTTTAAACATAAGAAGGAAACTATTATACAATTTACTTTGTCCATAGTAATTAGGTAGGTTTTAAATAGCACTATCACAATAATAACCTTTGTGACAGGAGTTACCGAACCATGGTTTGCATAGCCTTGGGGATTTTTTTGACATAGCTGGAATTGAACCAGAGCTGATTATCCCTTTTAAACAGTCAGTTGGACTTGGTATAGGAGTTGATTATTATTTAAGAGTTCTACTCGTGTCGGTGCAGTTCTGTCCAATCCGTTCTACTTAACTCCAGTTCTTAGGCACCAGCATAGGAGTACTAACCTAAAACGGGAATGTCTTCATGTCACATGTGGAGGAACCCTGTTTTGTCAAGGGGTGACAGGAGCATGGTGAAAGGGCTGGGGTTGGTTGTAGGCATGCAGATCAATTATTGAATGCATGCATAATTTAGAGTGAGTAAAAACAACTTATAAGGATTGTGGTAATTTAGAAAAAGATTGGGAATGCGTCCTTTAAAATTGAATTAAGAAATTATTTTTATTGCGAAAAAACTAAACTTTCAAAAACGTAAATTAATTGAATAGAGCTTTTCTCCTTCTCATCCTACCTATTCAAAATGGCAAAGTTTCACAGATAAATAAACCGGAGCGCCTTAGCTTCTTCCCTCTCTACCAAAAGGGCGCTGTGTAGCAGTTCAAGGCTCCTTATCTATTCAAAAATGCTGATTGTTTTAGACATTTTTCTCTATGATCAAACATGTTTCTTAACATATTATCAATGTTACTACTTAAAACAGGGCTAACGTGATTTATTGATATATATTTGAAATCTACAGTAAATTTTTACTCAGAATTTTTGTTTCAAAAACTACTCGAAATTTACAAAATTCACCCACAAAACTGTTTTTTTCAACTTATTTTCAACTGCACACAATAAAAGCATGAAATAGCTATGTTACTATCTAGACCTCAGGGAAAAGTAGTCACTTCAAAAAGTTGGTTGAAATTATCAATATATTTGTCATATATGAAATAAAATTTTAAAGGAATAAGGCCCCTTAAGGACTACTTCCATTTTTATTTAGGCTGAATATTTATAAGTACAGGTAGTAAAGCAAGTCATTGCACTGTGGTATTGTAATATGCGTAAATTATCACAAGTGCGGACATGAAGCTAATTTTACGACATTCTCAGTGGCAGTTTGGTGTTTACGACTGCCTGTGTTTACGCTCACCGTAGACGCACGATAGATACCCGCGGTTCTTTTGTGTATGGCTTGTTATTGGTTGTCTTTGACGAGTATCGGAAATCGGTATTTCCGGAATTTCTCTTGTAACGTCTTCTATAGCCGACTGAACATCTGCCTCAAAAGCAACTGCAAGAAAATCATCATCATAAATTTAACTCTTTGAACACAGGAACCCGCTCCTTGGGCACTGTGCTCGTAGCGAATTTTCGCTACATACGCATTTCGCCATGTTATCAGCTACACGCGTAGCGCTACAAAATCCTTGGTCGCCAAAGTGTTAAGAGTCGAATTCTTGCCAGTGTAGCTGATGATGTATGTAGTTTTCTCCATCTAACTCTATGCAAGAAAATTTCAAACCAAATTTGAAATGAAAATGTTTATTAATATAACTAAGCAAAAATTACAAAAAAACATATATAGCAACATGAGATGGTCATCTTATGGTTAAGTACTATTAGGGTACAGGATATGGATGGTCCATGACAAGATTTCAAGTTTTTAGGGTCAACTGTATGGTTTACAGCAGTGTTTTTCAAATTGTGGGTCGCGACCCCCAGGGGGATCGCGGCATATATCCAGCGGGGTCGCGAGGATCAGCATTGAGAAAGTCCCGTGACTACAGGGAATGCAGAATTTTTTCAAGCATGTACATTTGCAAGTTTAATCGTACAAACTAGGTTTTAGGGGGTTGTGAAAGAATTTTATTGGTAATTTTGGGCTGTGAGACCAAAAAGTTTGAAAAACACTGGTTTACAGTAACTGTTAAATGCATAGGTGGTTACCTATTTTATATCTGTCTCGCTCGCTCTTACGCGATCCAGATAAGAACCTCTCAGGTTTCACCCAAATCCGAATCGTAATCAGAGTCCTTGTTGTCTTGCCTTGTCTAGGAAGTATAGCGGGCAGAAAATCCTATACTTACGGCCTAAGGCGACATTATAGTACTTTACATAACTAAAGCGGTGAATTAGTGAATGTCCCAGATCGCAGGTATTTGAGGCCCGAACCGAAGGCGAGGGCCATAAACATGCGATCTGGGGCTTTACGAACCCATGGTCTAAAGTTTTACGTCTTGCCTTGGAAGTAAGATTTTCTTCCCGTCTAGCGGGCAGAAAATCCCACTTACGGCCTAGCGTGACGTCAATATAATTGCTAGACCTTTTACCCGTCAATACAGTTGACTAATCGTGCATACCCTTTTGCATCTGACTGTACCAAGAGTGCGTTCTCTTAATAATTCGTGTTCCGCAGTATGTAATCCCCTTTAGCGGCACACTTGGCGAAACACCTCGCGTCTAGTGTGTACGTACGAGGGCTGTTCCGAAAATAGTTAGTCAACGGCGTACTATTAATTGTATTCGTTTAATTTTACTGTAGCCTAAAGGCAAATTTCATTACGAACTCTTTCGCGTAAGAGTCACTGGCCAGTGACATTCAGTTATTTTTTTATGAAATCAGAAAAAAAACATGTCTGTCACTTTTTGTTCGCAAAAATGGAGCTAACGCGGGAAGCATTTCGTGCTATGATATATTATGATTATAAACGAGGGTTAACTTACAAGGATTCTCATGAAAATTTAACTAGTGTTTTTGGGGCCTTATCCCCATCTGTTGCCACTGTCAGTTACTGGTTCCGTGAATTTAAGCGTGGGCGGAGCGACATCAAAGATGAGCCTAGACCGGGGCGACCGCCAACGGCAGTCACTCTAGAAAATGTTATCAAGGTGGAATGGCTAATCAAGGAATCTCGAAACATTACCCACCGAGAGATTCAGGACGAACTGAATATTGGATCCCGGGCAGTTTCTACCATTTTGCATGACCACCTTCAAGTTCGGAAGGTTTCGTCTCGATGGATACCACATTTTCTCACACAGGAGCAAAAAGACATACGTGTCGATTGGTGCAAATTTATGCTAAAAAAATTTGATAATGGTAATTCACACCAAGTGAGCTACATTGTGACATCCGACGAATCTTGGATATATAGCTACGACCCATTTACAAAACAGCAATCAACACAATGGGTCTTTGAAGAAGATGATTTACCTACTAAAGTAGTTCGCGGTCGAAGCGTCAACAAAAAAATGGTTGCTGTTTTTTTTCGACGTAGTGGACCTGTAGCCGTAATTCCACTTGAAGATCGGAAAACAGTTACCAGCCAATGGTACACTGAAGTTTGCTTACCACAGGCCTTCCAGGAGCTGAACGTCAGTCGTCCAAGTACTGGAGCTCGGGGCATCATTTTTCATCAAGATAATGCTCCGGCCCACACGGCTGCCAGAACCACGGAATATATTAGCAAATCAGGAGTGCAATTGCTACCACACCCTGCATACAGCCCTGACCTGGCTCCGTGCGATTTTTTTCTGTTCCCCACGTTAAAAAAATCATTACGTGGGCGACGATTTTCGACGGCAGATGAAGCAGTGGACGAATTCAGGCGACTTTTTTTTGACCTTCCGCAAGAACAGTTTTTCTCCTGTTTTGAAAGTTGGTTCAGTCGTATGCATAAGTGCATAAAGGCAGCAGGGGAATACTTTGAAAAGTTGTAAATAAAGTTTTATTATATTCCTTATAGTTTTTGTTTAACTAAAAAATTTCGGAACAGCCCTCGTACCTTTACACGTCAATAACCCAACTTGGAGTAAAACGCGTTTGCGATTTCACGGCCGATGACCCTAGCATCCAAGGCTTTAATTGTTAACTGAGGCAGTTTCGGAACTTATGTTATTATTATTAAACTCTGATTCGTTTTAGGTTCATGATGTTGTGGGTCCTGTGCTGGACAAAGGCCTCCCCCAAGGATCTCCACAACAGACAATCGTTCGCTGCGTTTTCGTTTTTCCTACGGTTTTCGGCTTTAATTAGTAACCGCGGCAATTTTTTCGGAACTTATGGAATAATTAATGCTTTTTGATTAGTTTCAAGTGTGATTATGATGTTGATCCTTTCCTGGACATAGGCCTCCCCAAAGGATCTCCACTACACAGTCGTTCGCTGCCCTTATCTAAAGGTTTCCTGCGGTCTTGACCAGATCGTTGCTGCACGTTGTTGCTAAACGGCCTTCCTACGCTATGCCGTCCGGTATGTGGTCGCCATCGTCACTTATGAAGCTTTTTCCGTCAACGGCCATCGAAACTACTTACAACGTGTCCCGCCTGCCACTGTCTGGCAACTAGCAATGAGCTATGTAGACGACCTTAGTTCCGCGGATCTGATTTCTAAAACGATCACGCAAGGACTCCGGACTTACATTGTTCGATTGCCATTTGAGTATCTTGAGCCTTTTATGAGGCTTCAATTTGAGCGACTACGTCTCAGTGCCGTCTATCACGAATTGAATGGCGACAGTTTGAATGGGGATCAAGAAAGCCATACTAATATACTGGAGATTGCAATAGGAAATATGAACTTGAACGTGGACTTGAATTACGTTGATGAGGATTTCTATCACATTTGGACGCCGTTTGATAACGTTAAAGTTCCGATGTCGCGATACTTGTATAACGAATGAGACCTTCAAAAGAAAATGAATGAACTTCTTGAAGATGAATGAGTTTCTTATCTCGGTTATTACACTCTTTTACCTCCTTGTGTTTCAGTCCGTTTGTCTGAGAAAGCACATCTTATGGGATAGAGGATTTTAGTTAATTGACTTAGGGCCAAAACACAATTTCAAGATACATCGTATCGTGGTACGTCGCGACATCGTGCCATGATGCTACGTCTTGAGATTGTAAAATGAATTTTAATTTTGCATTTTGTCACATGAAGATAAAGTTCATTTTGGATTTATGCATTTCCACGACACGACGTTGCATCGTGGCACGATGTCGCGTCGTACGACGATGCGATGTCGTGTCTTGTAATTGTGTTTTGGCCCTTATCTAGCAGTACAATGTCATTATTATTATTATTTATTGCAATTCGATGACGCGGCGCAGCTTGTAATGCACCTGCCTACTGAGGTCCTGGGTTCGAGTCCCGGCAAGCCAAATGTTTGTGTGAACACGAGTATTTGTTCCTGGGTCATGGATGTTATATTTGTATTTATATATTATGTATATCTTCATCTAGTACTCATAGTACAATCATTGCTTAGTTTGGGACTAGGTCGATTTGTCTTACATTGTCCCTTGATATTTATTTATTGTTTGATAAATTGGACGTATTTATGCAAAAGGGAACCAGCCCACAATATAATTTTTCTTTTTAGCCCAGTGGTTGACTGGTAGAGAATGCCTAATGGCATTAAGTCCGCCATTTGTACACTTTTTGTTGTGTTTAAATAAATAAATAAATATATAACAGTTTTAAACCCTCTAACTATAGCATAAAGTACAAACGTTTAATGTGGTTTGGTTCCATTTTGCATAAATACGCGCAATTGATAACACGCTATCTCAACTTGTTTGTTCCAGCTGCTTGTAAATAGAGGCTGTAAATATAATTATAGCAGATAAAGATGAGTTTGGGAGCACGCGCCACCAAGGGTGGTGCGAAGGGCAAGGACAAACACGCCCAGGACAAGGCTAAGGGCGTGGACAAACCGCCCGCCAAGGAGAAGGTCAAACCACAGGTTAGTGAGGTCAGGGTTAACAAGATCTACAGTAGCGGCAAAAAATCTATCATATTCATACACATTACTTGACCATAGTTATGCAGAAAGCGACCGAAGATTTTTTTTCAGAATGCAAAAAGCGACCAAACTCATTCATTGATTAAGACTTAAGTCACTTTGACAATCAATCTATGCTGGTCGCTTTCTGCATAACTACCGGTCAATTTCAAGATTAATGGAATCCAAGCAGGGTTCGAAATTCATCAATCGATAATTATCCATCTGTTGATATCACTATAATTATGATTAATAAATAAATATCATTGATAATTATCCTTTCGCACCCTGGATCCAAGGTTAGGATCCAAATAAAAAATTCTAAAATCTAAATAGATAACAAATACAAAACATTCCTATTTATTAAATATAGTTTAAATTATTATTATATTTGGAACTTCCAAATAGTACCGAATAACCCATCCCGTTTTTTTTTGTAAGGGGGATCCCGGTATTGGAAGCGATGAGAAAACATGAAAAAAACAACTCGTATTTTTCAATATGCCGCACAATGTAGACTACATTGATATAAATAGCGATTTGGATAGAAAAATAGACGTTTTATTTGTTAAAAGTGAAATGGCAGGTTTGTATTAGGTCCGTAAACATTTTGCGATGGTAAAAAACTGTCATTGTTCATACAAAGTACACAGATATAATAGATTTTTTACCGCTACTGTTAGTTTGAATATAGAAAATGTCCGGTGTAGAGGTCTCTTGCTGCCCAATGATGAGAACTCATAACTGAGGGGGACCGTGGTGGTATTCGTCTGGTCGGCCTGTAGGGCCTCGTCGTTTGCGGCGCGTGTCCAGGCGATACCGCGGCGGGGCTGCCCTGTGACCACAGATTATGAGAGCTGAGGGCTTGAACCTAGACCCTAGACTAGGTTCCATTCCTAGGGGCCTATAATGGTTGCTTTTATCACGCGATAAATAAGTGACAAAGCACCCGTCACGTTTTGACAAAAGGCGAGTGTGAGTGACAGATGCTTTGACACTTACTTTAAACACGCAGTTTAGGGTTCGAAATTATCAAGATAATTACGGTTCTTGATAATTATCGGATTATTATTGGATAATTATCAGCATCAAATCATTTGTTATATTGTTTCAAAGAAATTCATTTGTTTATTTTTTCATAACAAATTCTATCAATAAAAAATCAATGATAACAAATAAATTTTATTGTATTCAATTAACTGAATACTTAACAAACCAATGACACTTGATTTCACTAAACTGCATAATCCGAACTGAATTTTTCTTGTAAGGGATTCCTCACGGCGGGGCAGGTTGACACAAGTTTAAATATGCGGTCATAATATACATAACTGATAAAAAGTGTAAACAAAATGAAACGTCAATTCATTGTAAAAGAAGTATGATCTGTATTGAGAGGGGTGGAAACAGCCCGGGGCGCTCTATCGAGGTCAAACCGCGAGCTTGTGGGTTCAAGGTCAAATGGTTTTGGGATGCGTTCGTGCAAATTGTCTGTTTACAATGTATGACTGTAAGTTGACCTGTTAGTTTAATAGCTGCTTAGCAGATCATGAAAATTATCGTGATAATAACAGATGGATAATTATCGATTGATAATAACAAAAAAATGCGCTCGTGAAAGTGAACTGTATTCGAAGTAAAGTGTCAGCGTGCCGCGCCGTGGGGATTCCCTTTACAAGAAAGATTCAGTTCGGATTATGCAAAGTTGAGTGAAGTCGAGTGTCATTCGATGGTTAAATGAAATATTTAATTGATTAAAAGTTATAAAATTTATTTGTGTTTATTTAATTTTTGTCACAATGTGTTATGGAAATTAATTTCTTACACTGTGATAATTATCCGATAATTATCAAGAAGCGTAATTATCTTTATAATTTCGATTCCTGGCTGGTAGGATTTGATCTAGGAAATTTATTTAGCCTTTGAGAACCGCCTACCGAAATCATAGCTCCGTTATCACACATAATATTATAGTATGTTTGCTAGAATAAATTATCTAAGACTTCTTATATAATTCAAGATGGACTAAATGTAATTTTAAATTATCTTTAAGAAAAGAGACCGCACTATTTCGACTCCACGATGATAAAGACAGCATGTGTTCACGTTACAGGCAACCACAGAGCAACTCCGTATGGCACACATGATCGACCGCAAAAGCGAAGACGCGTCGGACGTTCGAAGAATGGTGAGAACACTTTCATACTTTTATCGGATCGAAACTAGATTGTTTGTGTGAGAGACTGAATTAATACGAGATTTTTCTTTCTAAGAAGAGACGTTGTCTCTTTGTGGACTGATATGGGCTCTCTTACACTTAAACTAGAATTCAACAGGCTTACAGTGGGATTTTTTTATATGTAACAAATATTTGGCCCATGACAACACCCATACAACATAAATGCATAATGTATTGAATTTGACAAAAAAACAAGCAAAGAAATAATCGGTTTTCAATTGATGTATGTATAAATGTTTTTTACCTCCTATTTGATACATTTAAGTTTACTTATGTTATATTTTTCTTATCATAGTGTTGAAGTATTTGACGATAATAAATCATTACAAGCATTTTTAAAAGCTATGTTGTGACCAAATCTTTCGTTTCTATTCAGGTGTCATTTTTGTAAATTGAAAGAAATCTTCAAATTTATAACCTGAAGGAAAAACAATAAAACTAATTACTATTTTACATAAAAAGCTCCGGTGAGTCACATCATGTTAAAATCAATCCCGTCCTATATGACCACCTCTTCAGAGTTCGTACAAAAAAGAATCAGTCATTCAAAAATTAAGAGACAATTGAAACTTTTTGAACCAGGTCAATCGCGATATTTTGATTTACCTTCATTGCCTGACGTTTCAACACGGTTTCACGTGCCTGGGACCACGGCAAGTTTTAATTATCAACAGACAAGTGTGAAATATTTATTAATAGGAAAATGGGACAGTAGTTGAACTTTTGTCCATTGTCATAGGTGCTGGAGCTTATGGAGATGACATGTCGCCCAGAGGAGGAGGTGTGCTCGGCGCTACACGACTCCGACAACGACATGGTGGCCGCCTGTAACTTGCTTCTCGAAGAGAGTCAGCGGATACAGGTAATGTTACTTTTCTCAAATATGCTATGAAATATTGACATTGTGTTCCATTTTATAGGCTTGAAAGTCTCACGTTATTCGGGTGGCTGTCATTTTTTTAAACAGCCCGTTTATGTATCTTTGGCTCGTTGTGCATTCTTTACTGTCGTTGGTATAAGGAAGGATGACTTAAAATTATGTATCACATCAAATTTTTTTAAGTTGGAACATTGTCAGTGGCACGAAGTCTAATTTTGTTTCCTGTGGAAATGTATAAAACCCGGTAGTAACAGTCTCCTCCTAAGACGCTACATGCTACGATACAGCGTTTTTCCATGCCAAATATTATGTTATTGGTATTGAATAAAGCTGAATGTCGCGTACAACGTCTAATAGGAGACAAGGGCTTATTGCCCAATGATGAAAACTCATAACTGAGGGGGACCGTGGTGGTATTCGTCTGGTCGGCCTGTAGGGCCTCGTCGTTTGCGGCGCGTGTCCAGGCGATACCGCGGCGGGGCTGCCCTGTGACCACAGATTATGAGAGCTGAGGGCTTAGCTTACATTTATTCCTAATTGACTGGGCTGGCCACACGTCCCAATATTTTTTTTTGCACAACCATCGACAGCGGTGGCCGGCGAGCGTTATAAATAAAATCATACCTAATATAACTATATGTATATGAAGCATGCCACGAACCGCCAGCGGCTATTGCCGAGCGAATACAAATGTATCGGCGAGTAGGAAAGGCGCTACGACTTCACTAAGTCCAAGGCAGTTCTGCCTGAGTCCGTTAATAATTGTGTAACACCTTAGACGTCCTATACCTGGTTAAAGGGACGCCTTTTAGAAATTTGCACCCTGGGCAGCAAGCAGCCCGGGTCCTTTCCGGTGGCGAATGCACTAGTCTCAAAACGCACTATTAGTCAATACACTCTAATTTCGAAAGCCCCTCTTCTCATAAGAAACTAGGCCCAAAATACCATATTTCCAAAAAGGCTCATTCTCGATTTACACGAGAACCATTGAGAACTAGTCCCAAAATACACCTTTCTCAAAATACCCCAAATTGTGTTCACCTGTGCGTGGCGTAATACTTTATTCTCATAATGCATAGGTCTCAAAACACTCTAGTTCCAAAATACCCTATTTTTTTGGAATGTCTCTTTGTGATTGCTTTCAGCCGTAGGTAACCATTACCCGTTTGATGCCAAAAATATTTTTGCAAAAATAGGATTTATTTAATTATTATTTTGAGCTATACAGGGTGTAATCGTTAAGTGTTGCTCGGCCATAGTTCCGTAAATATGTTTTTTTTTTGTGATATTTCATCAATTTCACTGCCCAAAGGTTGTCTGGAAGAGATCACTCTTTAGTGATAAGACCGCCTGTTGTCTACCGTTATTTATAAATTGTATTTATCTTGTTTCCTTTTGTAAACTTTTATTGGTGTGTGTCTCCTGTTATTTTATGAGGTGTGCAATAAAGAGTACTTGTATTGTATTGTATAATACTTACTTACGAATACGCATTAAGCTAAGTAACTATACTCTGTCTGATCACTGGGCTCAAATGGTGTCACTTTGGCATAAGTTACTAACAAACATAATTATACATGTAAACTTTAGTCTTCTCAACCGAGTTTTAAACAGCGTGATCACTGGAAATATAATTTAACTTACTTTTATACTCTGTTTTTTTCACTATATTTTATACTGTCTGTGTTAATTTGTTGATACACATTTAACTTCACTCACTTACAAATAATGTTATATATAAGTACCAATGTGACCGACGACAACTCTTACTTCACCGTGATACAGTTTTAACTAGTACGGGAAGTAATAGGACATCATTGTTTGCATAACTTATGTAACTAACAACTTAGAATTGTAAGGCAAGTGTCTGTTATCAACTTTTTGTGATTTTATGTAGTTGTTTTGGTGAATAAAGTTATTTTGGTGAATAAAGTATTGTTGTATTGTATTGAAATGGGTACGGCTGAAAGCAATCACAAAGAGACATTCCAAAAAAATAGGGTATTTTGGAACTAGAGTGTTTTGAGACCTATGCATTATGAGAATAAAGTATTACGCCACGCACAGGTGAACACAATTTGGGGTATTTTGGGAAAGGTGTATTTTGGGACTAGTTCTCAATGGTTCTCGTGTAAATCGAGAATGAGCCTTTTTGGAAATATGGTATTTTGGGCCTAGTTTCTTATGAGAAGAGGGGCTTTCGAAATTAGAGTGTATTGACTAATAGTGCGTTTTGAGACTAGTGCATTCGCCACCGGAAAGCCCGGGTCGCCACATTCTAAAACCGCTATGCTCGAGTCTCCTGAAATATGTCGTAATAACCTTCGCACAACAGAAGTATAGTTCTCACTTTGTTCACCGATTGTTCCGTTCGAGTAGTACGTGTGTAAAATGGAGTGTCTGCGCAGGGCGAGTGGCAGACGAGCGAGAAGAAGAAGAAGAAGCCGCCGACCGCCGCCGGCAACGGCGAGCCCGAGCCGCCGCGCGAGCGCGAGCCCCGCGAGCGCTCCGGCGCGCCGCGCGCGCGTGAGTACCGCGCCGCCGCCAGACACCCCCACTGGACGGAGCATGTCAGGCGACCCGCGCGCACCAGCGATATGGTACGGCAGAACATTACAGTATCGACACGGCGGCCACCGTTTAGTTGCGTCCATGTTTATGAGGTCTCTCTACACCACTTAACACTACAATTTACCATGTTATTTATTTAATTTCTTTATTCGTTGACGTACGCATGGATCATAAACATGGACGCAACTAAACGGTGGCCGCCGTGTTGATACTTTAATGTTCTGCCGTACCATATCGTTGGTGCGCGCGGGTCGCCTTACATGCTCCGTCTAGTGGGGGTTGTCTGTGGCGCCACCGCACCCGGCACGGCGGGCTACGCCGTGAGACATCGCGGCGTGGGGAAATAGTGCCAACGTCGCCTAATGACGTCCAAATTTCAACGATCTAATATGTATTTCAAATCGTTACAAGTATTTTTCAATTCCTGATGATTTTGGAGCACTTCTTTTTTTTGCTATAGCGTCAGGGTTAATTACTTCACCGCTTGGCGATAAATAAAAATTAGTAAAGAAAGTTGTTGGGATTGTGTGGATTTCAATTGACTGGGTAGATAAACTTGTGAATGAGCGTCCATAGCGATCGAGACGCAACGAACATAAGTGGGACGGCCCAGCCGCGACTTAGCGCGACCAGCGGTGCCATACCAATGTATGAAGCATGCCACGAACCGCGCGGACTGTCACTCTAGTGGTTTTTGCCGAGTGAATCGTCGCAGCGGCGAGCGGCGCGGCGACTAGAAAAGATGCTATGACTTCAGAGCGGCGCGGGGACGGCTCGCGTACGTGGCATGCTTGCCGCCCCGCGCCGTGCTGTGAGCCGCTAAGACCCAAGTCGTGGGCGGGCCGAGAGACGTGGTTCGGGAGACTCTTTTTTGCGATCCTCGACTGCTTAATCGGTTCGTTCTAGACGGTCGGTCTCCCGGGTAGCATCCTTCGTTGTAGCTAGTATATTGGACGTGTAATGCCGGTTGTATACTGTCGCCGATACAGGACGAGACGAACAAGTCGCTTTATTTTCTTATAGACTTGGAAAAGGGGCGAGCCTCGTCCTGTCTCGGCGAAAGTGGTCAGCCGGCATAAGATCCCGGAATCCCGGCAAGGGCAAATATTTGTGTGATGAACACGAATATTTGTGCCTGGGTCATGGATGTTTTATGTATTTAAGTATTTATTTATCTATATAAGTAATGTATATCGTCGCCTAGTACCCATAACACAAGCCTTCTTGAGCTTAATTTGGAACTAGGTTGATTTGTGTGAGGTTATCTGATATTATTATTATTATTATTATAAGATATGTAACCATGTATCTTCAGGTCGCGGCGAGGCAGACAGCGGGCGCGGTCGAGGCGGCGGCGCGGCGCGCGGCCGGGGCGCCACGCGCGGCCGAGCACGCGGCGCGCGGCGGCCGCCGCCCGGTCGGGGCCGGCCCGGCCCGCGCCAAGCACTGGACGACACACACGAGCCAGGTGCGTACATACATGTAGCTATGCTCAGAGTAGCCCCTTAAGCAGTGGAGAGTAGTCGACTAAACCAGTGGACTGTATAGAGTGGAGAGTAGTCGACTAAACCAGTGGACTGTATAGAGTGGAGAGTAGTCGACTGAGCCAGTGGACTGTGGAGTGGAGAGTGGTCGACTGAGCCAGTGGACTGTGTAGTGGAGAGTGGTCGACTGAGCCAGTGGACTGTGTAGTGAAGAGTGGTCGACTGAGCCAGTGGACTGTGTAGAGTGGAGAGTAGTCGACTGAGCCAGTGGACTGTGTAGAGTGGAGAGTAGTCGACTGAGCCAGTGGACTGCGTAGAGTGGAGAGTAGTCGACTGAGCCAGTGGACTGTGTAGTGAAGAGTGGTCGACTGAGCCAGTGGACTGCGTAGAGTAGAGAGTGTTCGACTGATCCAGTGGACTGTGGAGAGTAGTCGACTGATCCAGTGGACTGTGGAGAGTGGTCGACTGAGCCAGTGGACTGTGTAGAGTGGAGAGTAGTCGACTGAGCCAGTGGACTGTGTAGTGAAGAGTGGTCGACTGAGCCAGTGGACTGCGTAGAGTAGAGAGTGTTCGACTGATCCAGTGGACTGTGGAGAGTAGTCGACTGATCCAGTGGACTGTGGAGAGTGGTCGACTGAGCCAGTGGACTGTGTAGAGTGGTCGACTGAGCTAGCGGACTGTAGAGTAGAGAGTGGTTGACTGAGCCAGTGGACTGTAGAGAGTGGGCGACTGAGCCAGTGGACTGTGGAGAGTGTTCGACTGATCCAGTGGACTGTGGAGAGTAGTCGACTGATCCAGTGGACTGTGGAGAGTGGTCGACTGAGCCAGTGGACTGTGTAGAGTGGTCGACTGAGCTAGCGGACTGTAGAGTAGAGAGTGGTCGACTGAGCCTGTGGACTGTGGAGAGTGGTTGACTGAGCCAGTGGACTGTGGAGAGTGGTCGACTGAGCCAGTGGACTGTAGAGTAGAGAGTGGTCGACTTAGCCAGTGGACTGTGGAGAGTGGTCGACTGAGCCAGTGGACTGTGTAGAGTGGTCGACTGAGCTAGCGGACTGTAGAGTAGAGAGTGGTCGACTGAGCATGTGGACTGTGGAGAGTGGTTGACTGAGCCAGTGGACTGTATAGAGTGGTCGACTGAGCCAGTGGACTGTAGAGTAGAGAGTGGTCGACTTAGCCAGTGGACTGTGGAGAGTGGTCGACTGAGCCAGTGGACTGTGGAGAGTGGTCGACTGATCCAGTGGACTGTGGAGACTTGTAGAGTGGTCGACTGAGCCAGTGGACTGTGGAGAGTGGTCGACTGAGCCAGTGGACTGTGGAGAGTGGTCGACTGATCGAGTGGACTGTGGAGAGTGGTCGACTGAGCCAGTGGACTGTATAGAGTCGAGAGTGGTCGACTGAGCTCGTGGACTGTCTGAGTGGAGAGTGGTCGACTGAACTCGTGACTGTCTAGAGTAGAGAGTCGACTGAGCCAGTAGTATAGACCCTTGAGCAGTGGTGAGAAAAAAAACAATTGAGGAATATGACCGCAGGATGATTTTTCTGTAGTGGTTCAGTTACCCACAAACGTGTTTTGTAATTACTCTAACCAAAGCCAAAATTGCAATGCAAACAAATCTAATAAATTGTTTTGTTGCAGGCAACAACATTGCAGACTTCCCCAACGCAGAAGACTGGGACAACGAGGAGTGGTCAGGATCTCTCTCAGACACCAAGGTAAGTCTCGCCTCACCTAACACCTTCACCAATCTTCAGAACAGTATGATAGTAGTAACAATAAAATGATTCGCATATCACCCTGGAACCTGCTTCTCTGGCAAAATTGTGACACACTTTCCTTGCGTGCGAGAATAATCGTTTTTCACAATAATTAATGAGTTACTATAACACCGAAATCGTTATAGATTTGCGTATAATATTTGACGACTTCCTTCGATTCCTCATGGATCTCGTCATCAGATCTTCATCATAATATTATGGGACCTATCAACAAACAGAAAAAAACCGAGGCAAGAGACATTATAAAAATATGCATAACCAAATAGATAACCTCGTATTTTTTTAAGTCTGTCGAAAACGAGTGATACTGTGTCGCGCGACACGCGAAATCACGGTAAGATGCGCTACCGCTGTTGTTCGCAATAACATACATTTATTATGTACTAGCTGCGCCCCGCGGTCTGACCCTCTCATCCCACAGGAACACTAAATTATTTCGAGATAAAAATATGTGTTAATCCAGGTTATCAGCTATCTTCATACCAAAATTTATCAATATTGGTCCAGCCGTTTGAGTGTGAAGAAGTAACAAACTTACACACAGAGTGACGAAAGTTCTGCGGTGATACGCTAATCAATTTCGATCTTAGCCATCAATAACTAAAACCAACTGTAAATTAGAAAATGTAAACCTATTATTACAGTTCCAACTTTACGTTACACATGTGTTGCAGATCCTTCATTTTATGATGACGTGTGTTCTGGATATTACAATAGCAAATTTTTAAGCTGTCCGTTTTGTTGGCATTTATGCTTCCATTTGTTCTAATATTTTTGTCTACACGATTAAGACAGGCATTTTTACAAAGTACATAGGGACTGCTTAAAAAATTGCAACTATTCTATTATGTCAAAATTACCTTTTCAAGAATCAAGTCAAATGAAGTATCTGTTACGTACATCGGTAGAGAATGCCATGTGGCATTAAGTTCGCCATTTCTACTGACTTGTTTTGTGCAATAAAGATGAAATAAAAACATATAAATATCGTTATCGCTTACATAAATCTTCGGCATTTTTGTAGCAAGGATGTGAATGTGAAATATAATGCTTAATTTCAAGCGATGCGTCGCCGTAGCTCCAGGAGTCGGAGCATCCTGGTATAAGTAAAGGTCGTGGGTTCGATCCCCACCAGCAATTACAGTCGAGTTTTTAATTAGGCGAACTAACTTGACAGCTGCAAGTGTTGTCAGAAATAGAAAAAAAAATGTGATTGGTTTATGTCGATACAAATATGTCGATATAACCTTAACATGTTGCAATAAGGTTTATATTCGTTTACAAATGTACAGTTATCAGTGTATTCGATAGTACCATGGAATGGAACAGTCAAAAAAAAAAGGCGGACAGCGTTCTTAGCGATGTCCTAAAATAAAGTTTGTTCGATGTAAGTATTTTAATTTCAACCGTTATTTTATTATTGATTCGTGGAATAAAATTATTCGTTTGATTTCAAACACAATAATGCATAATTTATGAAACATGTAATGTCTACTTTTTTTTTACGCTATTTAACTAAACCTCTGGTATGAACTGATTTTTTTAAATATCAATATTAACAACACTAGCGAAACTGTGGCAACATTTGTGTGCAATGACCTGTCAAGTTAGTACGCCTAATTAAAAACTCTGCTGTAGGTGTCTCGCGTAATTTTTTGTATTTATATTTAATTTAACGTTGTATCAATATTCATAAAAACAACGACAATATGTCAGCGATAGCGTGTTCGATATTTTACCTCCACTAATTGTCTAATATACATCTCCATGCCTATACTCAAACAAAATCCATGCTAATTATATATTTTTGTATTGTCATAAGGTACTCAACAAAAAAGTAACTATGTCCTTTCCATCTGATCAGAAACTGACAATTCTGATGAGCAATATAATTTCTAACACTAATCATGAATCACCTTAATGTTTTCTGAAGAAAGTCGTTAAGTATCGACTTATAAATCCTTCGACTGCCGCGATTCGTAGGATTTCGTAGGATCATCAATCAAAAAAAGTTAGTGTTCAAGAAAATAAAACTGACGTTGCGCCGTCGTTACTGTGATCGCGAAGTCTCACAAATGTCAATAATTGAAGTGTTTTTGCGGTCGAAAGAGGACTGTAGATTCATGATCGGTGTAGAACAGTGTTTTTCAAACTGTGGGTCGCGACCCACAGGGGGGGTCGCGGCATATATCCCGGGGGCTCGCAAGGATCAGCATCGAGAAAATCTCGTGACAACAGGGAATGATTTATTTTTTATTTTTTTACTGTTTTTATATTTTTGTAAAACAGTAAACTACCTTCTGAATTTGTAATAAATACAGGTAGATTGAATGATAGATGGGTGCGTTCCAAAAGGGTTGGGTTCTAAGTTCAATCGTACAAACTGGGTTTTAGGGGGTCGCGAAGGTACTTTGATGTTCATTAAGGGCCATGACACCAAGAAGTTTGAAAAACACTGGTGTGGAAGATGTCCGGGCCGGCCGCGTCGCCCGGTGTGTATGTAGCGCTAAGTGTGTTTGCCGTTTGACGTAGGTGTTCACGCCGAGCTCCGGCGGGCTGGGGGACGACGCGCCGCCCGCGACCAACGCCACGGTAAGTCTCTATAGCCTTTTCCTTTACAGACTTTACAAGCAGTATGTAGGAAAACGTTTTGCTTGTCTATTCAAGCGAGAAAGGCGCCGGACCACAGGCTTGGCAGATGTAATTAGACAACCCAGTTATATGTTAGAGATGGAACTATATCGTGCTCACTCTATCATATAATTGCTTGAAGAGGCGTCACAAGCGTGTGATCCCGGTATAAGATTAGGTTGCCTGTCCAAAGCGGAGCTGATATGTGTAGTGTAATTGACCATCCTCAGATTTAAATGCACTTCTTTTGGGCTTAACAATGACTCACCCTGATTGGTTCATATTCTCCGCTCTGCTTCTTCCATTTTTTTTGGGTTCATGTTATTCTGAATCGATAGCATTTTCGATGTGAAGAATAAAAAGTGTCCTAAATTTGTCCGTTCCATTATACGTTTGAATATGAACTTTATTTTTATTTGCACGAGCGTTACTTAGTGGAAACTAAATTACCCATACCAATTTTGGGACACTTTTCTTCGATTCTGAGTAGGATGAACCCAAAAACGTCAAGTTCTGGAAGAAACAGGGATCCGGTTTTTTTTTCTAAACTTAACTATGTTTATTTTTTATTGCATTATGATCTCAGCTTTTCAAATTGGCACGTGTTGTTATTTCTTAACAGTAAAGTTTTGTCTGGTATCCTTTGGTCCATTGTTACCGCCTAATAGCGTTTTCAAAATCGGGCCTTGGTATTTAAAATGGTGATTTTTCTCAAGAAGTTTTGTCTATTCTATTGTATACAGTACAGTGCAATTAGAGCTTCCCATCCTGGTATTTTTTGTATGGGTAATACCGGGGTTGTCCACACAAAAATCCTCAATATATGTAGTCGTGGTCACTGAGGATGCATTACCACTAGAGCTAAGTTACGTTAACTACGCGGCGTGCGAGGAAAGAATCCACCAATAGCGAACTACACCGAGATGCGTTAAGTAATCCTAATGGTAGAACCTTCCGTTAGTCTCAGACTTATTATTAATAGTACATTACATACGGAGCTACACAAGGAATGACAGCCACGACCACTCTGCCAAGAGTGTAACGACAAAGAAGAAGATACGGAGCTGAAGTCGTGGACGTCCCAGATCGCTCTAGCACATCTGTGATACGTGATTCTTTTCCGCGCGACATATTTATCTATCTCTTTCTATGCAGTACTGTGAGAGAGTGACGGGTGACGCAATGCCGCGCTACAAGAGTGGCGAAGCATAGGTGCGCTAGATGGGCTGGTGTTTAATAAATATGCGGTCTGGGGGCTTTACGAATTATCACCCGTGGTTTGTCTAAAGTTTCCCGTATTGCCTTGGCCAGGAAGTGAGATTTTCTCCCCCAGAAAATCCCACTTACTGCCTAAGGTGACGTAAAATACATATTTAACAAGGTTCTCATGTCGTTATAGTCGGATACCGATTCGCGACCCATCTTTATAAAATCTAATCCTTTGCAACGGGGACGGAAACAAATACTAGTCGCAAACACAACCCAAACCGATTCCGTCCGACCGACGGAACTGAATCGGACCTTCAAATAATTATCCTATATTAGTTTTATCCTCGCACGCCGCTAAACTGTGTAGCTGAGCTTTAAAGGCAGCCTTAATATAGTTGAAATTGATTGAGACGCCCGAATAGACATAAAGAGCTTATCTTGTAAATTTGACCCTTGACCCCAGAAAACCATTGTCCGAGGACAAATGGAAACAAGTAACAATCAAACGCAAACAAATTTATATCACCTTTTCTAAGTTACAAGGTGGTAATTGGAATAGCATAGCTCATGGGAAGCGGGAATCGGGTAGATTTTCGCCGCTTTTTCGAGTATTATGTCTTTCGTCACAGTATATTATTCCAATGAGTTAGGATATTGGAATTTCAACCTTGTGACTTAGAAAAGACATTTGAAACAAGAAGATATTTGTTTGCGTTTTTTTCTTACCTGATTTCATTTGTCTCACAGTAAGCTTCTGTACAGGAGTAAAACAATGGCTTTGTGGGGTTTACAAGGTAAACTCTCAAGTAGAATTTGGACAGCATCAACAATCTCAACTAAGTATAGTTGGAATTGCTTAAGCTGACTTAAACAATTTCAAGCATAGTTGAAGAGAGCTTAAGTTGAGTCTAAGCTGTCCGAATTCTAGTTTTAGTAACCGCACCACTATAAATAGTCTGACTGGTTCTTACATGATGTTACATAGTGTGTGTTGTTTGTCAGCAGGAGGAGTGCTGGGACGCGGGCGCGGCGAACGGCGCGGAGCACATCCCGAGCTACAGCTACAGCCGCCTGCCCGAGCCGCGCCCGCCTGCCGTGAGTGCTCACTACATCTCTTTCACACTTCGAGCGTGCAAATGAGACATATGTACTGTCGCGGCCACAGTGGTGTGCGGAGAGACAAGAGTCGCGAAGCATAGTTGCGCTACACGGGCTGATAAAATACTTAACCTTTTTAACCCCACAGTCGTTATATTACCACATCGGATAAATTATTACATTGACGCCGACGTCATCAAACGACGCTGATATTTCAATGATCCAAAGGGGCACTGTGAGTCACTTCGTCGCTTGGCGTTCAAATGTTAATAATCCAATCACAAATCCTTCCACTAAGTTCACTTATACTCCGATCATTAAGGTTAGAGATGTGGCATCGTCCATCGTCGGGACGAGGAGAGTCACGGTTGAAACGGTCGTATGTTGTTACAGGTGCAGCAACTGAGCGGGGCGGCGCTGCCGACGGCGGGAGGGGGCGGCGGCCCCCCCAGCGCGTCGCCCGCGCCCCCCGCGCCCCCCGCCGAGCCCGCGCCCCCCCGACACCAGGTGAGCACGTGTGGTGTAGCAGGTGCGGCAGCTGAGCGGGGCGGCGCTGCCGACGGCGGGAGGGGGCGGCGGCCCCCCCAGCGCGTCGCCCGCGCCCCCCGCGCCCCCCGCCGAGCCCGCGCCCCCCCGACACCAGGTGAGCACGTGTGGTGTAGCAGGTGCGGCAGCTGAGCGGGGCGGCGCTGCCGACGGCGGGAGGGGGCGGCGGCCCCCCCAGCGCGTCGCCCGCGCCCCCCGCGCCCCCCGCCGAGCCCGCGCCCCCCCGACACCAGGTGAGCACGTGTGGTGTAGCAGGTGCGGCAGCTGAGCGGGGCGGCGCTGCCGACGGCGGGAGGGGGCGGCGGCCCCCCCAGCGCGTCGCCCGCGCCCCCCGCGCCCCCCGCCGAGCCCGCGCCCCCCCGACACCAGGTGAGCACGTGTGGTGTAGCAGGTGCGGCAGCTGAGCGGGGCGGCGCTGCCGACGGCGGGAGGGGGCGGCGGCCCCCCCAGCGCGTCGCCCGCGCCCCCCGCGCCCCCCGCCGAGCCCGCGCCCCCCCGACACCAGGTGAGCACGTGTGGTGTAGCAGGTGCGGCAGCTGAGCGGGGCGGCGCTGCCGACGGCGGGAGGGGGCGGCGGCCCCCCCAGCGCGTCGCCCGCGCCCCCCGCGCCCCCCGCCGAGCCCGCGCCCCCCCGACACCAGGTGAGCACGTGTGGTGTAGCAGGTGCGGCAGCTGAGCGGGGCGGCGCTGCCGACGGCGGGAGGGGGCGGCGGCCCCCCCAGCGCGTCGCCCGCGCCCCCCGCGCCCCCCGCCGAGCCCGCGCCCCCCCGACACCAGGTGAGCACGTGTGGTGTAGCAGGTGCGGCAGCTGAGCGGGGCGGCGCTGCCGACGGCGGGAGGGGGCGGCGGCCCCCCCAGCGCGTCGCCCGCGCCCCCCGCGCCCCCCGCCGAGCCCGCGCCCCCCCGACACCAGGTGAGCACGTGTGGTGTAGCAGGTGCGGCAGCTGAGCGGGGCGGCGCTGCCGACGGCGGGAGGGGGCGGCGGCCCCCCCAGCGCGTCGCCCGCGCCCCCCGCGCCCCCCGCCGAGCCCGCGCCCCCCCGACACCAGGTGAGCACGTGTGGTGTAGCAGGTGCGGCAGCTGAGCGGGGCGGCGCTGCCGAGACGTTGGCGACACGACAACACCACAGAATACTTTATAGTACTGCAGAATGGACACGCACACCCCCGCACCGGATCGAGTTACCTCACCCCGCAAGGGCATCGAGTTGGAATCGTGTTGGCTGCGTAGAACGTTTTGAAAGGGTTATACATATGCTGTGTACTTATATGGGTTATAGGTGGGCATTGACTCGTTAAATAATGATGGTAATGATGACGATCATGATGATGGTGGTGACTGGTGGTGATGATGATGATGAAGGTGGTGCTGGTGATGAATGACGATGGTGGTATGGATTCTAATCTGATGGTGATGAATTATGATGATGAAGACTATGATGACGATTAGGTATGATGATGGCGGTGTTGATTCTGATCATGATGGTGATGATAATGATGATTGTAATGACAATGCAGATGGTGATGGTGATGAAGACGATGACCACAAAATCACCATCACCACCACCTTCATCACGTACTAGTCTAACACGTACACATTGACACTGACATTCACGTTCAGTTTATAGTAGGCAGTGTCCGCCCTGGGACGGGACGACAAACGAGACATAGCTGGCGGGACAAGGGGCTTTCAGACTTGCGCGTTGACTTCGGGCCACAGACCACCCCCACTAGACGGAGCATGTAAGGCACATGTAAGGCGACCCGCGCGCACCAACGATATGGTGCGGCAGAACATTAAAGTATCAACATGGCGGCCACCGTTTAGTTGCGTCCATGTTTATGAGGTCTCTCTACACCACTTAACACTACAATTTACCATGTTATTTATTTAATTTCTTTTTTCGTCGACGTACGCATGGATCATAAACATGAACGCAACTAAACGGTGGCCGCCGTGTTGATACTTTAATGTTCTGCCGTACCATATCGTTGGTGCGCGCGGGTCGCCTGACATGCTCCGTCTAAAGTAAAATCCACAGACCTACGGACCAAATTGACAAGTAAGTATGAACAAATGTTGCCACAGTTTGGCCAGTGTCGTTCTCATCGATATTAAAATGATTGTTACATCGTAGGTTTAAGGTCCACCCAGACGGGACAATCAAATTGGCAATTTGATCGGCTAATCTATATACCAACTTTTTCCAGTGATTTTGACAGATCAAAAGGTCTGTAGACCCCTAATTAGAGATAAAAATTTAATGTCAAACCCGCAATAATATACATGAAAATTATATATTTATTAATTGATAGTTTATTGAATAAATACATTTAATTAAATAAATTAATAAAATTATTGTTCTTTATTTTCAAATTCCCAACAATGTGGTCCATCTATTTAACAAAAAAATAAGCGGGTATCTTCAGAAATAGTTGACCGCTGTTTACAAACTACTTTTGATGTATCTAACGATATACGTTGTCATTGCTATTGGGAGTGTTTATTGAAATTGTTACGTGTTATTATGTGTAAGGAATGCCTCGTCGGCCGGGTCCTCACACTGACATCTACGATAGCTCAGAAGTAGAAATAATAAATGAGATGATAGAAAACACAAGGGTAAACGAAACGATATATATTTAAACACAAAACAAATTAACACAATTAAAGATCGGAGCGTAAACTAACACAGAAAATTAACACACAAATTAAACCGCGAATTTAAACTAGATCTTAACTAATGAAGTCCTTTATCTTACACTACGCACTAATTAACTAACAAGATGGTATACACGTGAGTAAGAGACTGAACGGAAGTACTGGCGGATCGCTGATCTACGCACTGAGTAACAGAGTGTGGACTCGATGTTAACTGAGATTGTACTACCGAACTACTACGGAGTCGTAACTCTACGCAGGCTAAAGTGGTACTACTACGGAGTCGTAACTCTACGCAGGCTAAAGTTGTACTACTATAATGGCGGAAACGGGCGTCCTTTTATATGATTCGTTCAAGGTTTGTTTACATGTCTAGGGGGACGCCCGCTCCGTTACATTTAATCATTTCTTGCTTATAATATAGCTCTCATCTTAAATTCAACTTATAGTTAATATCAAGGCTCACTTATAGAACACAAATCTATAATTAGTTTTGATGTGAGAGCTCCCGTTTAATTATAATTTCACAAAATTCGTATCATTTCTTTGTCTCGGCTCAGAGGCCGTCTCGCTCACATAGGTCGAGATATACACCTGCCCGTTCCCTCTTATCGCGGTGCGCGCGGCGCGCCGTGTTATTTTCATGTTTGCCGTGCTCGCAGCAGGTTGCGGCCGGTATAATATTAAGAGAATTTACTCATATTTCTACAAGGAACGTTACTACAAAGTTTCAGAGTTATTTAATTTTTTATCCTTAGATTTTACATTCAATGTAAACAACATGACTCCTTTGTCTTAGACTGTGAGCGGAAAGTTACCAGGATGAGTCATACTTGTTTACTTTAAGACTCCGTGGTCTTTTAACTATTTTAGTTAGTACATGGGAGCTCTCTTAACAATAATGTTTCTTAGGAAAAAATAAGTGTTATACACATAGTATTGCCGCTTTTTTGGGCATTTAGGAAAATAGGGATATATTATTTATTTCGTCTTAATATTAATTTCGCCTAACTTATACATATATATTATTCATTCATTTATTTATTCTAAATACGCCTAGCTGTCCGTAACATTATGGATTCGCAAGATTCGGGACCAGAACCATGTTCATCAAAATGTTCGCCTCCGACAAAAAGAAGAAAAAAAACTATTAGTGAAACTGAAAAAGAGACGATTCATCGAGTTTACGTTTATATTTATAATGAGATGGTAGACAGATTGCAGGACGAACAAGATATCCCAGAGGACCTTCATGTCAATAAAACGAGTGTGTCATGAAAACATCCGAAATTCTTGGTATTTCGAGATTCAGTTTTTAAAGTTTTGAAGGAATACAAAGAACAAGAGAAGTTTACTTCGCCACTGAAACCCGGTTCAAAATTAAAGTTCAAAGATAAGGTGGACGAATTTACTTTTACGGTAATACGTCAAAAAGTGCATATGTTTTTTTAAAAAAACGAGGCCCCGACTGTTGCAAAGGTGAATTGTATTGCGACATTCAATTATTTCCGTTAAGTTTGTTGTATATGTAATATAGTCTGACAACTCAAGTCCGACAGTAGAATATTTATATATTTAGGCTCGGAAACCTTTTTATGCTTTAAAACTATCCACTACCTCGAAAATCAAACAAACCAAAATTTATACCTCTTATTTGAAACTAATATACTTATTTTTGATTTAAACTAGTCTGTTATTTGTACTTTACAACTTGTCGATATATTATTATCGACATATACTCTTCACTATTTTTATTTTGCTGTTCCTGGTATCATTTTACCTGTCAGTCATTTGTCAATTTAGTCCGTAGGTCTGTGGATTTTAGTTTAGTGGGGGTTGTCTGTGCTTCGGGCACACGATACGCGTTATGTGGTTGAGTGGCGTAGTTTACGATTAGATACAGTACGATTTAACGCCACTGGAGGGGTCCTGCACGAAACCACCGTATCGTCTGATACTGTAGGGAATAAACTGATGTAACGCCTAAATAGTTATTTATGATACGAGTTTGTAAGTCGAGCGGGTGATTAAATCGACCAGTCGGAAAGTTTTATACAACTTTGTATTAAAGTTGAAAATTAAAAAGCACTAATGGGGTAAAGTATTACTTTACACACAGTTTGACTGCTTAGAAAACGCTCTTTTCGAGCACATGCATTGTTAAATAATAACTCTACCGCAGCTTTGCGTTGCTCTATAAAACCTAGGATTGTGAAAACTTTAGTACTTATTTCTATTAACTATGGTGTAAACATTTTTCACTAGTCCTCATATTGTTTTTATAATCTACGACATTGCCATCAAGACTGACCTAGTGAAGGTGACTTTGTAAACATCTTCCCATTATTTCCAAGTAATGTTTTGATAAGTAAAGCATAATATTTAATGTTGTGTTTTGATAAGTAAAGCATATGCTTAATGTTGTGTTTGTCGACAGCCAATGGGAATGTCGGGGTCGCTGAGCGCGGCGCAGTCGCAGTACCTGTCGCAGCTGACGCAACAGTCGCAGAGGCACGACAACAGTACGTATCGTCCAGCTCACCTTAATTGGAAACTACATATGGCCACAACTTAAAAAAGAAGCCTATTTTCGGGTCCCACATACCTTAATTGGAACCTACGTGACCATAACCTAAAAAATAATAACATTTTCGGGTTCCACACATACCTTAATTGGAACCTACTAACCACAACCTAAAAAAAAGCCTATTTTCGGGTCCCACATATCTTAATACCTACACATGGGCCACAACCTAAAAAAGAAGCCTATTTTCGGGTCCCACATTCCTTAATTGGAACCTACATGGCCACAACCTAAAAAAGAAGCCTATTTTCGGGACCATATGGTCGGGGATTACAAGGTTGTCCATGAAATACAGGACACCGATTATTGCGCCTTCCGATATCTCCTAATAACTTATGGACCCTACGTACATAGTCCGCGCGCACTCCACGGCTCCTAGAAATACTGAACACCATCATATGGTATAAGAAAATATAAGGTATGGCACTCCGGCTAGTGATACTTTCTACGTCACTGATTACTTGATTAGTTGCCGCCACAGACAACTTAACCTATAGACCCCGCTTCATAAAACTTTCTCTAGTATCTCAATTTGCCAAATTGGCGGGGTGAGGAGGGCATGAAGTGCACTGTGATTGGCTAGTTCAAGGTCAGCGAGCAATAACGCATGCGGTGCAAGACGCGCGCCTTTTTTGATAGTGATGGGACACACTCGAAAAAGAAACTGCAGAATGTAAGTATATATGTTTTTAATTGGAATCAATAAGAATACAAAAATGGTATTATTATTAATTAATTATGTACCTGAGTGCATTTTTAGTTGAACCTTGGTGAAAATGCACTCTAGTGTAGTAGTAGATGAACAAATAAAGTGAAAATTGAAAAATCAAAACTTCAAATAACATCCTTCTTATGTAGCGCCATAAGATTCAGGTGCCAACTTAACTCAATCGAGTGTAATGGGTACCCCCCTTTTATTGGCAAAATTTTTACAGCGTATAATATGTTTTTTCTTTCGACATATTAATGAAGTTTTCATCAAAGTCTGTTCAGGCGTTTTCACGTGATGCGCGGTCAAATAAACAGACAAACAGACAAACGAACAAACAGATAAACACAAATATTCTAAAAACTGTTGGAACGTGTTCTGTTATCGGTTTTAAGCATCCCCCGCCAACTTTATTCCTAATATCTTACATGATACATCTATAGATGTATCGTATTTATCCAGGATATTAAGTAGCCCTTCTCCAAGATTCTATCTGTTTTCGAAAATTCATCGAAATTGGTTCAGCAGTTTAGACATTTATGGTTTCATAATTGTATATTTATGAACTAAAGTAACATACATTTCGATTATTCAATAAAAGAAAAAGTTTGTACTCTATAAAAAGTTCAATGTTGTTTAACGGGTATCGGTTACGTAATTAATCAGTCACATCACTACTAAAAACACTGCAAAGGTTAGACGAAGACGGAATTACAAAAATTTGCAAGCGAAGGTAAGAGACAGTTTACAATTGACAGAAGACATCATCGCGTCGCTAGGTTACCAACCTACATTTTATAACTTAATAACATTCGTTGTAAAATAGTAAAAATAGCTTACTTGTGACATGAAATCCCATCTTTTTGAAGACTAGATGTCTTGCTACATTTTCCACAAAATTTAACCATACAATAAGGCATATTTTGAACACCTTATAAGCCAAGTAAGCAGTGAAATATTTCATGTTACTTCGTCAACAGTCGACCGCGAACTAAGAGAGCGTTTGGGGGCGTGGTGAGCGCTGCGTATTTTTTGAGCATTAGCTTGGCTCACCCGGGTGGCCTTATAAGCGGGGTCTATAGGTTAAGTTGTCTGTGGTTGCCGCTGTATGGTCACAAAATAATTATAAGGAAAAAAAAAGATTGCTGCCAGTTGTACAAAAAATAATAATTATGCATAACGATTGTCATGTTCTTTAACTGAGTTTTATGTTATCGTAACCATTGATCTAAAATACTCACGATTTTATGAGATTCATACAGGTAACAAGAAAATCGGGGAGTATTATAATACACCACCGGCAACACTGAAACGGAGTGACAGAACCAACCAATCAATTATAGCGTGATGAGGTCAAAAGTCTCGCCTGTCATTCCGGAGCGCCATACCTTATTTTCTTATACCATGCATCATATCAGATGAAAGACGATAAATGCTGGACAACGACCTCCTTGAAACATTTCTCACGGTTTCATGTGAGTTTGATATCTCGTCGGTGTGGTGCATTTTATTGGAACCGTTCCTTTTTCAACGCATACCCTCATTTACTATATTTATTGATTGACATCAACATTGCACTTGTTGCAAGCCTAATTCTCTTCAAAAATAATTTAACTGAAATCTTATTGATTAAAAGTCCTGGGGAATGTAGCAGGATAGGCTGCACGCACTTGTTTATTCAAAGAAATATGCAACTGTTTCAGGTGTATACTCTTCAAATTACGGCGTCTACGGTTCGACAGATATCACGAGTCAACGGAAACCGCAGCGGGCGAGAGTGCCTCCACCTTCCAAGGTAATTTGTTTTGGAACTTCAATTACATTTCATATTTTATTCATTTAGAAAAAAGAATGTAAAATATAAGGTACATAACGTAGTTTCGCAGCCGAGTTACTTTGATCAAATGTGTCGTGTTGCAACCTTTCGTTGAAGTAAGTAATAATGACGTATGAACAGACTGTTTGGCATGTTCAAAATTCATTTCTCTAACGTGCGGTTTTCCACTCGTCCGGTCATTTTCTAGGACCAGTTGTATCAAGTGCTGTATGATTGATCATGTAGTCGTTAATAATGTATAACGGTAATCGGACTGTGGTCAACGTAACTCGTTTTAAACGCGCTGTATCCTGTGTTAGTTGGTTACGCTGCATTTTCCGCAAGTCGACATCCATCTTGCCTATTTTGCGTGAAAAGGGATCTACTGTAACCACCCCAATTCCTCCACGAATGTGACGCGGGCACACTAGGCGCAAGGACTGCGCCTTGAGTAGACTGAACCGAATCAGTCTGAGTTAGGGCGGGAGGAGAGGGGAAAGAGAATCGGGTTATGACAGCAAAAAACGCGAACCAAGGCCATGTTCAGATGAAAAGCCGAGCGTTTTGCTAACGCGCGTTTTTAGCTCCATACATAAACGCGCGTTAGCAAAACGCTTTTACAACTACATACATTTTATTCAGACCGTACACATGACAACGCGCGTTTATGTATGGAGCTAAAAAAGCGCGTTAGCAAAACGCGCGTTGAGCGCTTGTCATCTGACCATGGCCTAAGTAGCGGTAGTACCCCGCCGGTGGGGATTACGTTGAAGCGCCTTTCGAAGAGTTCGCGGCGACCATCGCTTGGTTTCCGTAATCTCATCGTCCGGGTCTGATAGTACTTTCTTCGGACGTCGGGTAAACCGACCTCTTTGCAATAACAACTAATACAATGTTCCCGTTAGATTCCGTCGTCGGCGGTGGAGATGCCGGGCGGCGAGGGCGGCGCGCTGTTCCTGGACGTGCAGTTCGGCGCGCTCGAGCCCGACGCGCTCGCCGAGCCCGCGCCGCCGCCCCAGTCACAGCAGTCACAGTCGCAGTCGCAGCCACAGCCACAGCCGCAGCCCATGCAGCCGCCCAAGCCTCTGTCCGCGGTACGAAACACTTGCGTCTTATACGCTCTCTGCACATGCCTTCATGTGGCCGCCACAGTAGACTTGTTCCTTTTCTACGCTCAAAGTGAGAAAAAGGGAGATTTACTGTAGCGGCCACTAGAAGCCGTAGTGTGCGCCGGCTCTTAGGGCTCTCCATACAAAACAATACAACAATACTTATTGTACGACAATAAAAGTTTACAAGAAGAAACAAGACAAATACGATTAAATAACGGTAGACAATAGACGGTCTTATCTTGAACCTTTTTAGGATCACTTTGTTGTCCGTTCGTCTGTCTGTCAAGACTCTTTATCCGTTGGCGCATCTAAGATTATTTTTCAGACGGGGCCTAGGTGGGGGCCTGGTCATGCTCTTGATGAAGCCATGACTTTCTATGGGTAACTCAACATCCTGGAGTGGGTACTGCATCGACCATATTGATTTGGGTACGGCAATATGGTCCACCCCCCCCCCCTAAATTTGGGAACGCGTGGAAGTATCGAGTTGAAATTAAAACCATATATTCTAGTTTACAGTCCCTCGAACCTGTGAAAATACGAAACTTTTAAGTTATCGTAAACAAAAGATACGACCGTTTATGTCGCAAGAAACGCGTAGTTCGACACTCAAGGGACTCAAAATGTATAAGACATAATATAACTTGCAGCAAGTGGTGACGCAAGCGGAGCCGGCGCCGGCGCCCGCGCCGCACGAGCCGCCCGCGGAGCCGGCCGGCAACAGCTACTCCGCCGCCAACAGCATGGTGAGTCACCTGTCGTCATTATTTTTATTAGTACAGTTCGACACAAATGAGTAGAAAACGGATGAAAAAGGAACTACAATTTTTCATACAAAATTGTTGCCATATTCAAGCACTTTACGTCAAAAATGTGACAGTTGCGAAGGAAGTGGCGCCCTCATTTATTGTCTACTCTTTTATGTTGCACTGTACGTTTGAGAGTCCCGGTGGGCAAGGGAGTCCCGATCAGCAGCCTCCGGCCGGCCGCCGCCGCCCGCCGGGCCGGCCGTAGTTCCCGACGGCGGACGCGAGTGTGTAGTACACCGCGTGCTGTTCCGGACGTGATCGGGCCTTTTAAAAGAATGCTGCGCTCTATGGCTCGCTGGCAAACCTTCAATTTGGATTTCTGGCTGTCAGTAAGTGGCCATGTTTGGGTACCGTAGATAAGGAGGGGTGTAGGATACACCGTGTTGACGAGTTTCAACTTGACGCATTCACTGCCAGTAGCGCATATATGCGTTCACCGTAATATCAGTTTACGCCCCCTGGCAGTGGATGCGTTAAGTTACGATGGAAGCCACCTTGTCAATCAACAAATATTATAAAGGCGAAGCGAAAGTTCTCACTGAAACAGCTGAACTGATATTGATAAAATTTGGTAGGATGGTAGCTGACACCCTGGTTTAACACGTAGGCTACTTTTTAGGGTTCCGTACCCAAAGGGTAAAAACGGGACCCTATTACTGAGACTTCGCTGTCCGTCCGTCCGTCCGTCTGTCACCAGGCTGTGTCTCAACAACGGTGATAGCTAGACAGTTGAAATTTTCACAGATGATGTATTTCTATTGCCGCTATAACAACAAATACTAAAAATAAAATAAAATTAATATTTAAGGGGGGCTCCCATACAACAAACTTGTTATAGATTATATATATGTATAGGTACGGAACCCTTCATGCGCGAGTCGGGCTCGCACTTGCCC
Organism: Apotomis capreana; assembly: GCA_947623375.1. NCBI lineage: Eukaryota > Metazoa > Arthropoda > Insecta > Lepidoptera > Tortricidae > Apotomis > Apotomis capreana. Next base: position 38,047,634 of record OX392500.1, read on the forward strand.
AATTTTTATTCTGAAATAAAAATAGTGTTCCCGTAGGATGAACGGGTAACACCGCGAAGCGCAGCTAGTATTATAAAGGCGAAAGTTAGTGTGTGTACTAACTAAGCATGGATAATCGGATGGTTTTATACCTAAACTTTCCGGCAGCTTTGTTGTTCAGTTGAAGGTATAGGCGGCTTTGTTTGAGGTATGAGTGAAATAGCAATAGGATTTGGTCAACTTTATGTAAATATCCACCCGAATTTCCTATCCCTAGTACTAACACACAACTTAACCCAGATCAGTTACGGATAAAACAGATTAACTTAATTAAACGATTTCTTTATCATCCAAATGTAATTTATATATGTTATCGTTTCGCAGCTACCAGAGAGCCTGGAACCCGCGCCCGCGCCCGCGTCGGAGCCTGCGCCGCAGCCTAACAGTGAGTTTGTTTTATGACTGTTGATACACTGGTTAAATAATGAAACTGAAAACAGAAATTCGACATTTTATGTGATTAAGAGGTTGTGGGTTCATTACTTGTGAACTAACTCACGGCCTCTTTACTTATCCGGAGTAGTGCTCTGACGCTTATGCTACCTCGACGTTGCGCACAAATAAAGCGTTATTTTCTGTCAAGGCACTCCCTGTACCACGTTTTGTTTTTTAAATGCTATTTGCTCCCACTTTCGAATGTTCGCAGGAGGGATTCGAATTTTGAAGTTATTACCGTGTCATTCTTTTCGCTTCCCTGTTAATAAGTTATTGAATGAGAGAGGTGTCGCAAATAGTGTCTCCTCAATCCGCTTTTTTACAGCGCCCTCTGTATTTCAAGTTTAAAATGGAATGGAACAAGTTGTATATTAGTTACAACAGTAATGACGTAAGTTGTGTGTGTCAGGTCTGGAGAAGCAGTTGACGGCGGCCATGAAGCAGCTCGCCGTGTCGGCGGGCGACGCGCCGGCCGCCGCGCCGCCGCTGCACCGACACAAGGTCACTACCACACCACACACTATCTTACCCACAGACCAACCCCACTAGACGGAGCATGTAAGGCACATGTAAGGCGACCCGCGCGCACCAACGATATGGTACGGCAGAACATTAAATTATCAACACAGCGGCCACCGTTTAGTTGCGTCCATGTTTATGAGGTCTCTCTACACCACTTAACACTACAATTTACCATGTTATTTATTTTATTTCTTTTTTCGTTGACGTACGCATGGATCATAAACAAGGACGGAACTAAACGGTGCCCGCCGTGTTGATACTTTAATGTTCTGCCGTACCATATCGCTGGTGCGCGCGGGTCGCCTTACATTCTCCGTCTAGTGGGGGTTGTCTGTGATCTTACCTAAGCTTATTATTTATGGAGTGTAGAAAGGGAGCAGTGTCCGCTGAAAGGCGTTACACTGGTGGCGCTAGTGTTGCAAGAGGGCTAGGCTAGTTTCCTGTACTTGACAGATCTAATCGGCGACTTTTTATGATGGTCAAAACGCTGGAATAGTTCGAAATGTATACGAGGAACGCACATTATGACGGAACGACGGTGATGTGTTTCCCTATTATTATTTTTTAAATTATGTTTTTATAAGCCATACTTCTTATGATTTTTCTTCTATTCTAAACATTTCTCTGACTCCTTTTTTTGACAACACAAAAGACCACTGGATACTTTTTCAAATATTCTCCTATCGAAGATGCTACTTCCCTTCTACGCCTCATATTATTATTCTTTATCCACATGTTTACTTAAAATCTCAGGATATGTTTTTTACAATAAATGTGTGTAAAAAGTAAAATACCAAATAAATTGATAAAATATAGACACATTATAAAAAACCACATGTAGAATGTCACCTGTAGTGGGACGGGGCCCGAGTTGCCTGTGTCGGGTGCAGAGCGAACCTCCTCACCAGCGGTGTCCAGGAGTACCGCCTTCTGAATCTAACCCTTGATCCAGCCATCTAGAGAGTCTCTTAAAATGTTTGTCGAGACTTCGCTATAAGACCGTTCGCCGAAACGACTATCGGGACAATGATCGTCTCCTCAACATCCCACATGGCGGACCCCTCGTGACCAGGTCTCGGTACTTGCTGAGTTTGTCCTTCTCGGCCTTCACGAGGTTCTCGTCATGCGGGATGGTGATGTCGACGAGCACTGCCTGGCGCGCGGATCGAGCTACCGACACGATATCAGCCTTATTGGCTACAATACTCCTGTCCGTGATGATTATTTCGGTCCACCGGACCATTCTCGAGAACTGGCATCGAAGACCGTATCGAAGAGCGAGTTGCTGGTGAATGATCCTAGCTCCTTGTAGACAAGGTGACATGTGATGACATAATACGCTTGATTCACCACCCTTTATTCCTTATTATTATAAGTTTTCCTAAACTTACATATTTATTCCACAGACTGTAGGACAACAAAACGTGTACGCGGCACATCACGCAGTGTCGCACCATCCACCCGTCTACGGCGCCAACGTCTACGCTCCACAGGTAACCGCGGTGTGATAAATCAGGGTGAAACAAAAAAATGCATCAGTTGACCAAAATCTCAGTGAACTTTTGAGTGTGGGTAAACGCACGACTTGTATCACCTTGTGGAGGCCGTCGAGTAGATGGATGTTCGTCGGTTGATATGATGATTACGAGTTAGGGCTACTCCTGGTAGCCTGGTAGACCTTAGAAGACGTTTACTAAACATTCAAGTTATTTAGGGGAAGTTAGTCGTTAGTACTTGACTAAATGAGATTAATTTTATATTAATAGTTGATCGGCGGCGATTAGTTGTATAAACAACCTATAAGGTACAGTACCTAGGCCGACAGATGAGATACTACTATTATACCTGTCCTGCTCGCTCTTGTGCGATCGAGATAAGAAGCTTTCCGATTTCACCCAAACCCGAATTCCAATCTAAGAACTCACGGAATATACTTTTTTCCAAGCCTAAAGTTGCGTCCCACTGCTATACAAAGTCAACCCTCTTGCGCCACTCGCTTCTATTGGCTGCATGCTCCCACTCGTTGCGAGTCATTTATTCAATAAACAATAGTACAATATACAACTTAACTTACACCTTAACAATAGAACTAAATAAATTAACAATACTAAATGCATCCCGCCATCTTTTTGGAATATATTATGTAGCTTAATTTAAAGAGAGATACTATTTATAGTATTTAACAGGCTTCCAAAAACGAAAGAGGTTGTTTGTTACACCGTATGTATGTTTTACTGTATGCTACTGTGCGCTTTTCTAGAAATTTCCTGCCTCGCACGACTGCATTGTGGAATGAATTGTCGCTTGCGGTATTTCCGGACCGATACGACCTTCAAACCTTCAAGAAAAGAGCGTATTCCCACCTGAAAGGCCGGCAACGCACTTGTGACTCCTCTGGTGTTGCAGGTGTCTATGGGCGACGGTAATCGCTTTCCATCAGGCGATTCGTTTGCTCGTTTGCCACCTATGACATAAAAAAAAAAAAAAGCTAATAGTAGTACTTGTGTGCAGCAGGTGAACTCGACGAACGCGTCGCTGACGGCGTCCGGCATGGCGGCGCCGGCGTACGGCTCCAACGCCACGCTCACGCAGTACCAGCCCATGATCAACTCCTACCAGGTGAGCTTATCTTGAAACTTGAACTGTATCAGAGCTGTTTAGCCCTCACCACTAGTAAGGGACCTTTCAGACGAACGGCACTTTCCTTACAGACGAACGGCACTAGTACAACTGCAGCCCTCGCCACCTGTCGACGGCAGTCGCCACCTCTCGACGGCTGGCGTCGACAAGTGACGGCTGCCGTCGACAAGTGGCGACGGCAGCCGTCAACAGGTGGCGACGGCTGCAGTTGTACTAGTGCCGTTCGTCTGTAAGGAAAGTGCCGTCCGTCTGAAAGGGCCCTAACCCGCTAATGCAGTGCTTTTCAAACTGTGGGTCGTATATCCGGGAGGGTCGCGAGGATCGGCATCGAGTCTCGTGATTACAAGTAATGCAGTTTTAATCAAGCATGTACCTACATTTTAATAAAACATCTATCAGTCTTAGACATATTACTATAAACTGCAATATGTGGTATAAAACTGTAAACTACCTCCTGAGTTTCTGATAAATACAGGTAGTTTTCTGTACAAAACGCATACGCATGACTGATTGAATGATAGACGGCGGGTGCGTTCAAAATCCGTTAGTGGGTTTTAGGAGGTCGCGAAGGAATTTTGATGGTCATTAAGGGCCAAGTTGTTGTTGATGGACTGCGTCGTGAGTGGACTGAACCGGGACAGCCTGAGTTAGGGCGGGAGGGGAAAGAGAGTCTGGCTATGATGCAGATAAAAACGCGGACTAAGGACCCCGTCGGCGGGGCGGGCATACGAGTGAGCGAGACACGTACCGCGCACCGCTGTCGCTGTCGCGCAAACTCGTGACAATCAGTTTCTACATCCCCCACTCTTTTCTAACGCGTTGTCCGACTGAAGTCGAAGTTAGATGGTTCTTCGATGTTATTGGTTTTGGGTTCGACTCCCACCTGGAACTAGTAGGCAGTATGATGTATTTAAGTATTTATTTGTTTGTATAAGTATATGTATGGTCGTAAAGTGCCTGTAATGTAGAAATTCGTTCAGTTGATATGCTAGTTTCTTGACAGATCAAATCGGCAACGTTGTATGAAATGCTTCGGTGTCGATATTGACTTCAGAAAACTACCCTATTTCCCCATAATATTTATCTACTTATTATGTATTAGTATTAATAATATAAATCCTCCATAAATATTGCCAATCATATTAAAACTTGCGGGATTACTTTATGCAGCAGCCGGTGATAAATGAGGTACCCTTTCTCTCTTCTCCTTAGCAAATAACATGCAATTATAGATTACGATCAGATAGAGACCTTGTTTGCTTAATATATTTTGGAAATTTAAAGACTAGCGACTTTTTAAGTCATTCTACCATGTAACTATGATAACACAAACACCATTTATTCATATATTATATTGATTTAAACTTACCTTATCACAATAAAACGGGACTTAATCGCATTCAAAAAGTGTTTAGTGTTGTCTCTTCGAGACACTTCGTCAAATCACGTTCGTAACGTCGAGGTAACACGATTAAGTCCCACTTAACCCTTAAATGCATGATTATGTATATGTACACGTTACAGAAATGACACAGTCAAAATCTGAATATTGTCAATAAAAACTTTGTCAATATTGTCCCGAAATCTCAATTTGACGTGGATTTCATTGCTAATTACGTCATTTCAAAAATAAAATTAGTGTAATGCATTTAAGGGTTAAGTAGGGTCCGCAACAGAGAAAGGTAAAATTTTTACTGTACACGTTTGTGCACCAAAAGCGTTACCTACACTCCTTTGCCGACTGTTCACTAAACATTTCATTACAATATTGGATTAGCAATTTAATAGGGGATATATTTAAATGCACATCTGTATAATTTTTCAGTACACTAGGTAACTCCACTAATTAACAGAATGCATACCAGAAACACAAATGCTGTGCAAAAAAAATTGATTAACTGAACATGTCCTACAAAAAAAACTTAAACATCATACAAAACGAGATGACCTTTTTAACCGAATTCACACCAAAACTATGGTTCGTACATCAGATATATTTGAAAGTTCACCAAAAATACTGACTTGCACACTAATTATCCTCGCACTGCACACTAAGATCCGACTCGGCCGGGTTAGGTTAGGTTAGTTTTTCTTTTTTTTATATCCAGTAAAACAGTTTTGCCAGTACCTTTAAATAGTATATTGAATTAGCATTATTTAGTGTGCATAATTAGTGTGCAAGTCATTATTTTTGGTGAAACTTTCAAATATTTTGATCGAAAAAAGGGAATATACAGATATCGATTTAAATACATGCCATTTAATAGCACATTTCGCTCCATTTATGTTTACTCCGAACCCCTACCATAAAATTACTGCCGAGCAATGACGCTACGCTTTTGGGGCGTTCTACCAAAACGTCTATTCTGTGTGTACATGACGGCCACGACAGCTACCTTAATAACATGTATAGCTTTCTTATAAGTATGAAAAGAATAGAGTCATGTGCCCATTTTCTGGTGGTATGCCCCTGGCTTTACTAATAGTAACTAGCTTCAGAGACGTAAAATTCCGTGGCGCGAATCTCTATAAATCGCGGTGCTTCGACAATAAACTGTAATGTTATTTTTTAAAGCAGTACCGCCTGCTAGCCTGTTTCCAATGAAGTGAAAAATTTAATGGTTCAAGCAGGGTTCGAACCTGCGTCCTACTTATGGACCACTGAATGCGAGAGCCATTGAAGTTTTCAAGCAGTTGGTTCTTGCATGCCCTAGGGTAGCATCGTAGCGCCATCAACTATTCAATTTCTCTCGCATCAGGTTCAGCGGTCCAATAGGTAGGACGCCCGTCTTAGCCCGGAAAGCCGTTGGAGACGCAAGGTCGAACCCTGCCTGAACTTAATTTTAAATGTTTTCGCTTCATTGTAAACCAACTGTAATGTTAAGTTTTGTGACCCTTATAAACTATATGGTGTTATCGTGTTTCTCAGCAGACGTCATCGTCGGCGGGAGTGTACGCGGGCAGCGCGCTCTACACCTACCAGCCCAGTCCGCAGGCCAAACTACCCACTAAGGACAACACACCACAGGTACGTTATATGGCATATACAGGGTGTCCCTAAAACCAACGCCAAAATGAAGAGGGGTGATAGAACAGCTCATAAGCAACCATATGAAGTTAATTTGACCTTAATAAAAAGTTCATGGTTTTCGAGATATTTGCATTTTAAAAAAACTCGTGACTTTTGAGGCCCTGCGTCAGTATGTCGATTGCCACCACTGCAAATTTAGGTATTTTTTAAATCTGTTTTTTGCAGGATGTCACTAAAAACATATCCTATCGAATGTAATTTCAATTTATTACATATCATGATGCTTTGTCGGTAAAAATAATAAAAAAAAACGAATTATAGCAATTTATTAAATTTAGCCAGCGGTTTTGATCGAGTTTCATTTAAAAAAAGTATTGTAAACTAACATGGCACACAACATAAAAAGATAGTAAATTTATTGTAGTTTTCAAAAAGGTACAGCATTTTCTAATTTACGCAGCAGTTTACGAGATATTGATATTTTACACTAAAAGGAGCTCATACTGCAGTTATTCCATAGTATGGAACCAGAGCCCCTACTAGGCTCAGAGTTTGAATTTCGAACAAAAAATAGATTCAAAGAATACACAATTTGAAATTGGAACACAATTTGAAATTCGAATTCAAGTCGGCTTTCTGATTAAAGAGTATTTTAGTAATTTTAGGACACTTCGTCAATTCGTTTGATGTTCTTTATTTAGTTTGGTTTCTTATTTTCTTAAATAGACTTGATTTACCAATAGAACTCGTGTTTGCCTTGTGATTTGGATTTTTGGTACAATTTAACTTTGCTTTGTGCATCTTGGACTCGAGTTCTGCCTATTGATTTTAACTTCGATTTACTTTGGCTCTGTTAAGATTAATTGTAGTGCGTTTGTTACAAATATGCCACAGAATTATACTCCTCAAGAATATGCCAACATGCATTTTGTCTATGGGGAATGTCAGGGTAACTCTTGTGCTGCAGCTAGACTCTATCGGGAAAGATATCCAAATTTAAGGCATCCGGACCATCGAGTATTTCGAAATGTTCATCTCGCATACTCACAAGGCGTTTTGCCTGGCAATCGTGGTGGATTGGGAAGACCTAGAGGAGATTACGATGAAGATGTTTTACAAGAGATTCAAAACGACCCATCCACTTCGACACGGAACATTGAACGTAATTTAGGGATATCAAAATCTGTTGCCAATAGAATATTACGTCGATATGGATATCATCCATACCACATACAACGTGTTCAAGCGTTGCTGCCCCGTGATTACCCACTTCGTGTTCAGTTTTGCCAGACAATGCTGCAAAAACACAGAGAGGATCCCAATTTCATAAATATGGTTTTATGGTCTGATGAAAGCACTTTTAAGAGAGATGGATTTATGAACATGCACAATTTACACAGTTATGCATTAGAAAATCCTCATTTAATGAGGGAAGATCGGTCGCAGTACCAATTTAAAGTGAACCTCTGGACTGGAACATTAGATGGGAAAATAATTGGCCCATTTGAATTACCAGAAACGCTGAATGGTCCAAGTTATCTACATTTCTTAGATAATGAGTTGCCAAATCTTCTCGACGACGTACCTTTAGCTACGCGGAGGTCAATGTGGCTGCAGAATGATGGCTGTCCAGCACATTATGCACGCGAAGTGCGACTACATTTAAACCAAACTTATCCACAGAAATGGATCGGCCGTCTGGGTCCCATTTTGTGGCCTCCTCGATCTCCAGACCTAAATCCTCTGGATTTCTATTACTGGGGTTATATTAAAGAAAAAGTTTACAATGAACCGATTAACAGTATAGCGGAGCTGAGACAACGCATTTACGCAGAGGCCCAAAACGACGTATCAAGAAGTGCACGTCACATCAGTCGAGCATTTTTAAGGAGATGCCGAGCTTGTATTCAAGTCAATGGCGGACAATTTGAACATTTAATTTAGTTACATAAAACAGGTATCGTATTTTTTAAAAGATAAAAATGGCAACCGGTATTATTTTTGCATTATCTTATAAACCGCTAAATAATTAAGTCACTTCAATACCATTTTAAAAACAACTCTAAATTTGCTATGTTTTTACGTTATTTGCCAGGTTCGCTATGAACATTTCATTTTTTTTTATTCTAAAATTGAATTGTGTTCCTATTCTAAATAAAGTATTCTTTAAATCGATTTTTTGTTCAAAATTCAAACTCTGAGCCTAGTAGGGGCTCTGGTACCATACTATGGAATAACTGCAGTATGAGCTCCTTTTGGTGTAAAATATCAATATCTCGTAAACTGCTGCGTAAATTAGAAAATGCTGTACCTTTTTGAAAACTACAATAAATTTACTATCTTTTTATGTTGTGTGCCATGTTAGTTTACAATACTTTTTATAAAGGAAACTCGATCAAAACCGCTGGCTAAATTTAATAAATTGCTATAATTCTTTTTTTTTTATTATTTTTACCGACAAAGCATCATGATATGTAATAAATTTAAATTACATTCGATAGGATATGTTTTTAGTAACATCCTGCAAAAAACAGATTTAAAAAATACCTAAATTTGCAGTGGTGGCAATCGACATACTGACGCAGGGCATCAAAAGTCACGAGTTTTTTTAAAATGCAAATATCTCGAAAACCATGAACTTTTTATTAAGGTCAAATTAACTTAATATGGTTGCTTATGAGCTGTTCTATCACCCCTCTTCATTTCGGCGTTGGTTTTAGGGACACCCTGTATAACATTTGTACCTTGCCCTCGTACTGATAACCGGAGACCGAATCCTGTGTTAAGAACTGGTATGGTAACTATAGGGAATATATTTCCTACCATACTAAAACTACATCGTTGTGTTGTGTATTTTTTGTTGACTTATGCCTCATAAAGGCAATCCCTTAAAAGTTATCCATGAAATTCCTAACGATTACCAGAAAACAGGTTAACAAGTAACCACTATTTACAAATACCGGTGCCTTAACGAATGAAGGCTTTCAGTACCTGATAACTGTTTGTAAATATAAATAAATATAACACGTAATTGTCAGGTTGTACTGCAGCTGGTATTGTATATAGATCCAAATAATTATAGCCCAACAGAGGAATTTTGCAACCCACGCAATATTGCGGATTTTTAGTGGTACTAATTTATCTAACTGGCAACGACAAGTTTTTAGTAACTGACGTTGTAAGCCGGATGTAAACAAAGAGGAAACAGGACTAAAGATTCCGCAAATTTCAAGTAATTTATCATAATAATGCTAATACTATCCACAGTGATACGACAACTCCTTGACTAATCGCAATCGCAGCTGCCATATGCAAACTGTTTGTAGCGCTACTATCCGAGGGCCGGACCGATACTTGTTAGTCACGTGATTTAGTTGTTTATGTTTACTTAAATACTTAAGACTACAGTCCGTGAGGTCTCCGATATCAATTCGGGTTTAAAAAACAGAGGTTCTTATCTGGATCAGGTACACCCCAGGCCAAAAGTATGGAAACAAGATTTTTCTTTTAATATTTAAATTTTCCAATAACTATTAATTGTGTAAATGTTAGTAACCATTAGACAACCCCCCAAAAGATTAAAACATTGAACGTCCTCTATTAAAACATCATAATATTGTAAAGAAATATATACTTACCTAACTCCGGGAAAAAGTTGCATGTCGCCCTTTTTATTGCCTTTCTACAAAATGTTGCACTGGCAATTTTTATAAGCAGAACTTGGGTTATTGACTTTTAAAATATTTATTATAATTTAAACCGTGTAAGTTTGTAATTTATTCCGTAAGGAAATCACAGCTTTGTATTGTGATATAAGCTTGTTTCCATACTTTTGACCTGGGGTGTAAGAGTGACCGAGACAGGTATAGAACGCGAATCGCATTCTAACAGCTCATGCACTGTACTTGACGTTTGTATTCTATACATTTTTAGAAATTAGGTTGGCCACATTACAAAGATTTAATGTACTAATAATATATGTCTTGTTATTTTCAGTATGACAACTCAGTAGCGTCAAGTAATAGTTTAACAAGCACATCAACCACACAGAACTCAACCGCCAAAGTAACCACCACCACAGGTAACAATAACATTCAACTATCCCTACTTCGTCATATTAACCTCTCGTATGCGATGGCGAAAATTTGTAAATCAATTTGAATCTTACCAATATTTTAACGTAAAGTTGAAATGTTTCGCACGTATTCGTGTTTAAGCATACGAGGGGTTAAAATTCAGCGATTATAAAATGACCATAGTTATGCAGAAAGCGACCAAAGATTTTTTTCATAACGCAAAAAGCGACCAAACTCATTCATTGATTAGGACTTAAGTCACTTTGACAAAAAATCTACGCTGGTCGCTTTCTGCATAACTATGGTCAAATGAAGTACGTTTTACCTTTTCTGATGAAGCCTAGTTCTAGCATAACTTTGACACGTGACAAATTGTCGCGCTACAAATATTACTTGTAATTTTTTTAAGCTTTCCGAATGTCATTTAGCTTTCTTTGTAAACATAATCCCACAAAACTGTTGTTTTTCTTGTGTATAAGAAGCTCACGTTGGTAAAATTGGAAGCAAGGAATGGTCGTAAATTTATCTAATTTCCGCTTCCCAAGAGCTATGGTCTTCCAATTACTACCTTGATATGATATTAATTTGCTTTCATTTGTTCTAAAGTGAGCGTCTGTACATTTATAAGACAATGGTTTTCTGGGGTTTCGTTTACTAGATAAGTTCTTTATGAGCATGCAGACGTCTTAAAGTGGTTGCAGAGTTGTCGTTTTCATATAAAAAGTTTGACTAATACACACTTAGACTATTATGGCTTTAAGTTATTAAACATTCTTAACACGTTGAACGCCATACAAAAAACCACGTTCAGCCCAGGGGGCCGCGGCGGACACCTTGTGACCTGAACATGTCGAGTCCATGGGGCCGTGACGGACACCAAGTGTCCACATGCTCACGATCACTTCAGAAGCCTATACGCGGCCGACGGACGGCATTTGAATTCTTTTTACTAAGGCGCGTGACCCGCGCGGCCCCACAGAATAACCTGGCCGCTTGGCACAAAAAAAAAAACAAAGTTCTTAAGATTTCTGGATATTTTTACATGATGTCTCCAAAAGTGTAGTAAGTAGGTATAAAAACTGAGTATTTTATATCATTATATGAAAAGTTATCACGTAGTTTTTTTAGTTTAAGAAGACATTAGAAATTCTTTAGAATTAAAATTGCTTTCAATCTAGTCGGTATCAAATCAGAAACGGGTTCCGTACCTATTTGATACTTTACGTAAGAAGTTACCTTTTCTGAATAAAATTTTCGGCTTGATTATATGTCGATGCCTTAAAAAGTTCATAAAACCCGTTAAATTTGAATTTTAATAAATACTTACTATGTATATACCTAAATGTTTAGACCGACAGCGTGACCCGCGCGGCGCCTACGGAAGGAAATACGGTTGGACGTTTGCACAGGCCGCTACGGACACTGGTGTCTGCCATTTTAACTTTTCAGAAAATAATGAATATATCGCTGTTTTTGTAAGTCGCCCATTATATTTGAGATATTTCTTGACAATAATTGCAAAAAAAAAAGTGTTGGAGATGGCTCTCAAATCAAGAATAGTGGCATTCTTTGAGGAAAACGATTTATTCTCCTCCTCCCAGTGATGTGGAGAGTAAAAGATGTGTTCGTTGCTTGAGTATAAGGTTTATTGTGTGTCAAATTATCATACAATACATTTATATATCATCTACATGAAGAGAGTGTGTGTGTACATATACGCACACTACACCTCCCGTCTTGAAGAAAAAAAAATAGATTAACTGTAGTTGATCTAATTTTTTTTTAATACCTTGAAATTGAAATTGTATAAACAAGTAATATTTATAGTTGCAAAATGGCTACGTTGATTTTTTTTTAACAGTTACAATATAAATGAAAAAATTACACAATAAAAATACCGCATTATTATAAAAACACACAAATGATAAAATAAATGCTGGTCAGCAGTATCTAATACATAGTACTCTCTGGTAATTTTAAAATGGTAAGTAATTAATTAATGTTCTGTTTCTGTTACGTTAGTTACAACAACATAGTACTGTGATACTGGGCGAGTAAACATTATAATGTATCATACAGTATACATTTTTATTGTTATTAAATTCCTCTATAGTGAGAACATTTATAAATGTCGAATACATGTTTTTATCTATAAAGTAAACTATAAACTAATCTCGCCTTTTCCGTTACTGTTTAACAATTGATAAAAGAAGAAAATTATTGAACACAATTTAAACAGCTTTTGAAAAGAAAAATACTAAATTTTATTATAAAATATCTGATATTTTAAATTTTTTCACATAAGTACTTAGTAATTTTACTATGACGGTGTTCCATACAATGTTCAAAAAAAGCCAAAATAATTGTATAATCTTACATGGTACAGTCAGCAAGCTAAATATTTCAAATATATATCACTATACTATATTATATACTAAAGAAAACTTATACAAACTTTAAAACGCAGATTATATGCAGTAACCATTAATTCTACATTACGCCCACTATGATGACGTAATAACCTACTCTTAGGTTCTATTCTAAATGTTACTTTAAGACTAACATTTCTTTAACAATTGTTTTTCTACTTTCTTCAATTCAGTGTATTTTATGCTAGCAATGTTATAATCCGATTAAATTCGTACGTACTTTCATCTATTACACAATTCATAGGATTTATAGGATTTATAGGTACCTATATATTTATCATTTTTCTGAAATTAACTTCATACTTAAGTATTTGTCACAGCTGTTATTATTCTCTCGTTTTCATTAACGTCATTACTTATTTATTCCTCATTTATTATTATATTTAGCGTGCAACTTTGGCAACACTATCAAGCACCAAGGTACACAGCACATTATTTATATTGCGGCCGGCTTTATAATATTTATTTAATTGTTCAGGATACAAGGATATTTTATTTAAGTGCGCGCACACATACTTCATATCATTTATTTATTCACATCAGGCATTTCTTTTAACACGTCCATATACAATATCACTCCATGTGTCCAAGATTCGTCACAATCGATACTCGATCAAATCATGATCCGAAGGCAAGGATTCCGTGCCTGCCCTGTATCCTGGTGTACCTTGCTAAACATAGTCATAGATATACCTACTCGCTCAACTGCGCCTCTCGGGTCGCCGAAGATAACGATTGGCATTCATCATATTACCTTATAAATTCTCCATAATCTTCTCTTAAAAAAAAAAAACATTCATATTCCCTTACAAAGAACTTGCACCTCATGAAAACTTTAGCATGTAAAAATTTCAATAACCCTTAGTTGATCAGGCTAATTGTTCGTTGAAAAACTTATTTGCCGTAGCTTTCCCAAACACTAGGTTAAAAATACTTTCGAACATCTTATATCCTTTTCCTAAATCAATTTGCCTATTCGTATTCAAACTACCTGTTTTCTAAGTACTAAACATTTTCCTTTTTAAAACGTTTCATACACAATCAAATTCCAAACATTTACGAAACTTCAAACCAATAAAATCCAACACTAAAACTTTAACGAAGCTTACTTTTTCATTCTAATACTATTGCTGTAACTGTCAAATTCCTTCTTTATCGTTATATTTGTATTTATTTACTTTTTGTTTATTAATATATCTCGTACATTTTTATTATTTTAATAATCTCTGCTTTATAAACTCTCACTCGTTTAAATATCACTTCGTTATCTCTTATTATTTTTGTCACGTCCGTGTATAACATGTTGTCATATCTAAGATTAGCGCATTTTTCATACTACAATTCCTACCTTTCCTGTAATCCCTTAATGAGTTATGTATGACCTATGATGGTCAAAAGACAATACACATCTACAGAATAAATGCAAAAGCATCTAAACCTAGAAAAAAATTAAAACTTGCGTAAAAACTGTAAAATAATCTGTTCATAAAAATCAACTCATTACGATGTAAATTTAAATAATCTTAAACAGTGCACAAAGCTTCACATTGAATCAGTAACTTGATATGAAATAACAGACGATTGCATACCTTTCCTTTTATGATGACTATTGAAATTGTCGCGTACCTTATTAGCGTGTGAGTTACGAAGAAATGATATAAATTGTTTGCGTGATTTATTATATGAATTTGTTAAAATGAATGGCTTAGCTTTTTATTATACAATTATTGAAAGTTAAAACTACTAGGTATATTATATACTTAAAAAAAACCATCAACAAATAAACTCTGTACAAACCAAGTTTTTTTGGATGCAATTTTTAACACAGATAATGGATACGGTGCCCATTATTATTAATACAAAATCATTTTATACTACACGATAAGTAAATTATTATTGTCAGTAATAAAAAAAAAATATGATTATTTTCTTCAGCATAGTTACGTTGCTATTATTTTTCGATGTCCTGGTCCTGGCTTACTCCAAACATGTCCTGATGATGATGCCCATCCTCACGACACGAACAACTCCCTGCAGCAGCCAAAACTCCATCACCCATTCCGATACAGAACTTCAGTTAATTTAATTATAGTGTTTTTTTTTTTTGACGAAATGTTTTTTCACTGCTGTAGTGCTTTTTCTTTCAGGAACACTTGTATTTTTTTTTACGTATTTTACAGAGTTCTGCTTTTCAATAATTATTTTGAAATATTTTTATTTCATAGTCCGGATATATATTTTTAAAACACACGAAGAAGAAAAAAGTTCAGATTCTTGAATTTCACATAGTTCAATTGTTCACTGGTTGTACTATCACCAACTGTTTTTTGTTTTCATCACTAATATTAATTATTATTTTTAAGTTAATAGTCCTTGACTGGTGGCGCAGCGCGCCGCCAGTGCAGCACAAGGCCGCACTGGCAGGGTCGCCATGTGATGTGGAGAGTAAAAGATGTGTTCGTTGCTTGAGTATAAGGTTTATTGTGTGTAAAATTATCATACAATACATTTATATATCATCTACATGAAGAGAGTGTGTGTGTACATATACGCACACTACAATGGATTCAGAACGGAAAAATCCACAGGATTAGCCATCACAAAAGTGGTAGACTTTATACTTGAATCCTTGGATAGGTCACAACAATGTGCAAGCATATTCTGTAACCTATCGAAGGCTTTTGACTGTCTAAGGCACGATATTCTACTTAAAAAGCTAGAGTATTACAGGTTTAATGAATCAGCATTAAGGATGATGGAGTCATACTTGAAAAACCGCAATCAAATTGTGCAAGTTGGGTCAAGCAAATCTAAGATTAAAAATAACGATATTGGTGTACCGCAGGGTTCTATTCTAGGCCCTGTGCTATTCCTAATCTATGTTAA
Organism: Apotomis capreana; assembly: GCA_947623375.1. Lineage (NCBI taxonomy): Eukaryota > Metazoa > Arthropoda > Insecta > Lepidoptera > Tortricidae > Apotomis > Apotomis capreana. The sequence goes on from OX392500.1 coordinate 38,063,692, forward strand.
TGATTTGCCATGTAACATTCCGGAGTGGGCACAAGTCAGTCTTTTTGCTGATGATACACATGTTGGAATAAGGCACGAAAACATAAACGTCTTGGAGGCTGAAATGATACAAATCAAACATAGTCTCCAACAGTGGTTCGAATCAAACGGAATTATATTAAATACTGACAAAACCATAACAATAAAGTACAAGACAAAATCAAAAAAGGAAGAAACACCATCAGAGATAAATTATAAGGAATCAACAAAATTCTTAGGATACATAGTTAACAGTAAATTGACACATTCAGAACACATAGAGAAACTTAGTAATAAAATATCCTCAGCAAATTTTGCATTACTAAAACTGAAACCACTTATAAATATAGAAACACTCAAAACTGTGTACTATGCATATATTCACTCCTTACTAAACTATGCTATAACAATCTGGGGTAATGCATCAAATATAAATAAAATACTAGTGCTTCAAAAGCGTTCAGTTAGGATCATGAGTGGAGCAAACCGACGCGACTCAGCCAGACCTCACTTTGAGAGACTTGGCATAATGACTGTTATTGCATCGTACATTTATAACTCCTTATTGGAAATACATAAGCAGACTGATTCATTGCTTAAAGTGTCGGATATACATAACTATAACACCCGTTCTAAGAACAAATTACTGTTACCAAAATGTAGACTCAGGAAAACACAGAAACAGGGAATTTTCCTGAAAATTAAAATGTTTAACAAACTGCCTATTGAAATTACTGAATTGCCCTTTAGTAGCTTTAAGAAAAAAATATCAATGTATTTCAAGAAAAATGTATTTTACTCTGTATCAGAATTTTTGAACATCAATATTAACATCGTAGATTTCGATAATTAATGATTATTATTAATTATTAAATTATTATTATATTATGAATATGTACTTTGACATACCATGTAATGACCATGTTACTTTATGGTGAATAAATGAAATCTGAAATCATACCAACGATTTTGGGACGGTTGTCGATTTATGGTCCAGCCCCTGGGGAAAGTATACTGTCGGCCACATGGTATTCGTCATGGCTTCAACGTGTTAATTTTTTTTTAATCCTTTTTTCGTACCACAGTAAAAGGCAAATACGCGATCTCGCCAATATACAAAATTTTAAAAAGTAACTTACGATATAATAGACAGAAATTACAAATCTTGCTTCCCAGCGCCGACTAGCGTGAAATGTTTAGTTTTGTTTGTTGTGCAATCACCTAAGGTATAGTTTCCACTGTTTTTTTTTTTATTTTTTATTTTGTTTTATTTATGGTCCACAAATTGTTGCAGTGAACGCCAGTGCGAACGCCAGCGCGGCGGCCGCGGCAGCAGCGGCGGCGGCGGCGGCGGCCGGCGCCGGCGTGTCGGGCGGCGGCGCGGCCGGCTACGGCACGGCGCTGTACGGCGGCGTGGCCGGCGCGCCCGGCGGCTACGCGCACTACGACGAGCCGCAGCTCATCACGCGCACGCTGCCGCACCACATGGTGCGTACCCCTAGTGTCGGGCGGCGGCGCGGCCGGCTACGGCACGGCGCTGTACGGCGGCGTGGCCGGCGCGCCCGGCGGCTACGCGCACTACGACGAGCCGCAGCTCATCACGCGCACGCTGCCGCACCACATGGTGCGTACCCCTAGTGTCGGGCGGCGGCGCGGCAGCTACGGCACGGCGCTGTACGGCGGCGTGGCCGGCGCGCCCGGCGGCTACGCGCACTACGACGAGCCGCAGCTCATCACGCGCACGCTGCCGCACCACATGGTGCGTACCCCTAGTGTCGGGCGGCGGCGCGGCAGCTACGGCACGGCGCTGTACGGCGGCGTGGCCGGCGCGCCCGGCGGCTACGCGCACTACGACGAGCCGCAGCTCATCACGCGCACGCTGCCGCACCACATGGTGCGTACCCCTAGTGTCGGGCGGCGGCGCGGCAGCTACGGCACGGCGCTGTACGGCGGCGTGGCCGGCGCGCCCGGCGGCTACGCGCACTACGACGAGCCGCAGCTCATCACGCGCACGCTGCCGCACCACATGGTGCGTACCCCTAGTGTCGGGCGGCGGCGCGGCAGCTACGGCACGGCGCTGTACGGCGGCGTGGCCGGCGCGCCCGGCGGCTACGCGCACTACGACGAGCCGCAGCTCATCACGCGCACGCTGCCGCACCACATGGTGCGTACCCCTAGTGTCGGGCGGCGGCGCGGCAGCTACGGCACGGCGCTGTACGGCGGCGTGGCCGGCGCGCCCGGCGGCTACGCGCACTACGACGAGCCGCAGCTCATCACGCGCACGCTGCCGCACCACATGGTGCGTACCCCTAGTGTCGGGCGGCGGCGCGGCCGGCTACGGCACGGCGCTGTACGGCGGCGTGGCCGGCGCGCCCGGCGGCTACGCGCACTACGACGAGCCGCAGCTCATCACGCGCACGCTGCCGCACCACATGGTGCGTACCCCTAGTGTCGGGCGGCGGCGCGGCAGCTACGGCACGGCGCTGTACGGCGGCGTGGCCGGCGCGCCCGGCGGCTACGCGCACTACGACGAGCCGCAGCTCATCACGCGCACGCTGCCGCACCACATGGTGCGTACCCCTAGTGTCGGGCGGCGGCGCGGCAGCTACGGCACGGCGCTGTACGGCGGCGTGGCCGGCGCGCCCGGCGGCTACGCGCACTACGACGAGCCGCAGCTCATCACGCGCACGCTGCCGCACCACATGGTGCGTACCCCTAGTGTCGGGCGGCGGCGCGGCAGCTACGGCACGGCGCTGTACGGCGGCGTGGCCGGCGCGCCCGGCGGCTACGCGCACTACGACGAGCCGCAGCTCATCACGCGCACGCTGCCGCACCACATGGTGCGTACCCCTAGTGTCGGGCGGCGGCGCGGCAGCTACGGCACGGCGCTGTACGGCGGCGTGGCCGGCGCGCCCGGCGGCTACGCGCACTACGACGAGCCGCAGCTCATCACGCGCACGCTGCCGCACCACATGGTGCGTACCCCTAGTGTCGGGCGGCGGCGCGGCAGCTACGGCACGGCGCTGTACGGCGGCGTGGCCGGCGCGCCCGGCGGCTACGCGCACTACGACGAGCCGCAGCTCATCACGCGCACGCTGCCGCACCACATGGTGCGTACCCCTAGTGTCGGGCGGCGGCGCGGCAGCTACGGCACGGCGCTGTACGGCGGCGTGGCCGGCGCGCCCGGCGGCTACGCGCACTACGACGAGCCGCAGCTCATCACGCGCACGCTGCCGCACCACATGGTGCGTACCCCTAGTGTCGGGCGGCGGCGCGGCAGCTACGGCACGGCGCTGTACGGCGGCGTGGCCGGCGCGCCCGGCGGCTACGCGCACTACGACGAGCCGCAGCTCATCACGCGCACGCTGCCGCACCACATGGTGCGTACCCCTAGTGTCGGGCGGCGGCGCGGCAGCTACGGCACGGCGCTGTACGGCGGCGTGGCCGGCGCGCCCGGCGGCTACGCGCACTACGACGAGCCGCAGCTCATCACGCGCACGCTGCCGCACCACATGGTGCGTACCCCTAGTGTCGGGCGGCGGCGCGGCAGCTACGGCACGGCGCTGTACGGCGGCGTGGCCGGCGCGCCCGGCGGCTACGCGCACTACGACGAGCCGCAGCTCATCACGCGCACGCTGCCGCACCACATGGTGCGTACCCCTAGTGTCGGGCGGCGGCGCGGCAGCTACGGCACGGCGCTGTACGGCGGCGTGGCCGGCGCGCCCGGCGGCTACGCGCACTACGACGAGCCGCAGCTCATCACGCGCACGCTGCCGCACCACATGGTGCGTACCCCTAGTGTCGGGCGGCGGCGCGGCAGCTACGGCACGGCGCTGTACGGCGGCGTGGCCGGCGCGCCCGGCGGCTACGCGCACTACGACGAGCCGCAGCTCATCACGCGCACGCTGCCGCACCACATGGTGCGTACCCCTAGTGTCGGGCGGCGGCGCGGCAGCTACGGCACGGCGCTGTACGGCGGCGTGGCCGGCGCGCCCGGCGGCTACGCGCACTACGACGAGCCGCAGCTCATCACGCGCACGCTGCCGCACCACATGGTGCGTACCCCTAGTGTCGGGCGGCGGCGCGGCAGCTACGGCACGGCGCTGTACGGCGGCGTGGCCGGCGCGCCCGGCGGCTACGCGCACTACGACGAGCCGCAGCTCATCACGCGCACGCTGCCGCACCACATGGTGCGTACCCCTAGTGTCGGGCGGCGGCGCGGCAGCTACGGCACGGCGCTGTACGGCGGCGTGGCCGGCGCGCCCGGCGGCTACGCGCACTACGACGAGCCGCAGCTCATCACGCGCACGCTGCCGCACCACATGGTGCGTACCCCTAGTGTCGGGCGGCGGCGCGGCAGCTACGGCACGGCGCTGTACGGCGGCGTGGCCGGCGCGCCCGGCGGCTACGCGCACTACGACGAGCCGCAGCTCATCACGCGCACGCTGCCGCACCACATGGTGCGTACCCCTAGTGTCGGGCGGCGGCGCGGCAGCTACGGCACGGCGCTGTACGGCGGCGTGGCCTGCACACCTGTCATATAATGTCTCTATTAATCCGCTTGGAAAAGCACTCAAGTTAACGGCTTTCTTAGACTGCCTCTCCACTGAAGCGGAGACGTGCAGAATCGACCAATCACAAAAGTGAACAAAAGTGAACCGGAGCTGAGATACAGATTTCAACTCGGGTGATTGGTCGATTCCGCACGTCTCCCCTTCAGCGGAGAGGCCGCCCTAAACACGGCCTCTCGTTAGCATAGTGGTTTCCATTGTATGAATGTTAAAATAGTTCTGTTGGTCCTTAGGGCGGATACTACGAAGTAGGGTACGGCGCGCGCGAGGGCACGTTCGGGTTGGGCCCCACCGACCGCTTCACGCGCACCGACGCCGCCTCGCCGCAGCAGGTCGGACAGGTCGGTACAACACACTCACTTACAACACACTTCAATGTTTCGCCTTTATAATACTAGTGTTATGCGCAATGAATCAACGAAAGGAAGATCTATTATATCGGTCAATCAACTATTTTCTGCCACTCGTTGCCATGGTGATGCCCCTGGGTCGCTTTTTAAAACTACGATTTTTCATGGTTTTATTTAGCAAAAGCCTTGTAATTAGCATAAGTACTTAGTTTATAGATTTTTATTATTTTTTTCTTTTTTTGTTACTATTTATCTGCGTAATTGTGTTTGTCCCCGAATAAATGTTTTTCTTTCTTTCTAATTTAAGCAGTTACAAGCCCATTCTTATCCAGACTATCTCCTGACAATACCAGTTAATATCAACTATCAACACTTTTCTTAGAATTTTAATCACTATTTTCTCCTGGGTCACCGACAGAATAACAGCAAGAAAAAGTTGATCCACCCATATGACGAGGAAGAAAGAAAAATGATGCCACTTTGTCAACCACGCTATAATAGATTAAGTAACAGGTTATGTTTGGCAGGTGCCGGCTGCGCTGCCGCCCGGCTACGCGTACTTCTACCAGCCCCCCCCCACCACGTACCAGTACGGCGTCTACCCCACGGTGAGCATTCCATTCCCCGTAATAAACTCGGATTTCTAATTCAAGACCAAAAAAACTACGACAGATACGTCACTGTCAAAATTGACAACATTTAAATGACATCTGAGTTTGTTTCTTGGCTTGCACCAAATGCACAATGTTACAAGTACCAATACCAGATTTTGTACCAAAAATCTCCGATGTTTAAGTTTTTATTATTTCCTCTCGTAATTATGTAATAATAAATATTTATAGTTATTTTGTTAAAACATAGAGTTAAAGTTAATAATAAATAAATTATCTTAGCGTGTTTAAAAAAGAAAAAGGAATTTACTATTGTAAAAATATTTTATTGTAGTGGCAACCTTGTGGTAGTTTTATTGGTCTTGAATTAGAAATCGTAGATTAGAAGCAGACCTCTATCGCGCGACCAGCGGAACGGCGAGCGACGGCTCTGGGAGAGAACGACACACCGCGCTTGAACCTTCCGCTCCCAGCTATGGCCGCCGCTCGCGCGACTTTTCCTTACTTGGGGCGAACCGTTCGCTGTCGCGCGCGCATATGGGTGGTTGTTTTTATTCAAAATTGGCTTGCACGGCAATAAGTATGAGAAAGAAAATATTCAAGAAGATGGATAGCAAAAAGTGCCGATTACGACTGTTCGAGGTTCGAGCTGGATGGCTTGCCACGCGCGGCAGCCACGGTCTACTAAATTTATTGGCGCGCGCGGTAAACGGACGTGTGCTCGGGTCGAACAGTGCCGCGCATATGTGTACGCGCCTTTACGATTACAGAATGACTTCGAGCAAAGTGCAGTTGCCGCGTATCCGTGGCTAGTCTAATGCCAACTTTTCCAACGTAATGCTGAATCTGAGAGCAGAGAATTAATCTTCATTTGATTTCGCAATTATCACCCAACAAAACTCGTTATATGTGTGGATATCTATCTCACTAGATGATGTATGTTTCCAGTACGGCGGTGGCTCTAACGTGGGCGGAGTGGGTGGCGTGGGCGGCGTGGGCTCGGTGTCGGGCGGCGTGTCGGGCGGCGGCAAGGTCTCCAGCTACTCGCAGCAGCAGCCGCCCTACGACCAGGACTCGTACAAGCCAGGTATATCGCCGATACAAAGCCTCGGACGCTCTTTTTAACCCCCGACAAAAAAGGAGGGGTGTCATAAGTTAAACATGTGCATTTGTGTATCATATCTGTGTGTCTGTCTGTGGCATCTTAGCTCCCAAACGGATGGACCAATTTGAGTGAGGGAGTTTTTAAATCGAAAGACTTGTCCGTCGAGATGATTCTTAGCTATGTGTTGTGGAAATATAACTAGTAGTTTCCAAGATATTCAACTCTAATTGGAACAAGTGACAAGATCTCAGCCAATATTGAACCTAATAATTCCAATTTTTGTAGTTATATTCCGTTTTAGTAGCATTTTCTAAATCACTTACTCTGCTACTTGTGTCGGGGGTGTTTTAAAGTGTGATTCTCAGACTCGTGAAGATATTGATGCTCGTGCTCTGACCGTGAATACAGACACTAAGTTTCTATAGAAAATTTCATTTTTGTGACAAGCATAAAGCTTATTAGTTTACCAGGATAGCGGCTGTCTCCATACTTCGTACTAGTACGAAGTAAGTACGAAGTATGGAGGCGGTCGCTATGTGACGGCACCGCTATCCTAGGAAACCCGACCTTTATACCCGACGGGATTTTTCTTTGAACAACTATAAATGTTCACAGTCAAATACCGTATTTGGTGCATACATGTCTTTAATGTACGAGAAGCGGTGGTAGCCTAGTGGTTCGGGCATGCGACTTTCAATCCGGAGGTCGCGGGTTCGAACCCGGCCCGTAGCAATGAGTTTTTCGGAACTTATGTACGAAATGTCATTTGATATTTACCACTCGCTTTTCGGTGAAGGAAAACATCGTGAGGAAACCACCTAAGCCCAATAAGGCCTAGTTTCCCCTCTGGGTTGGAAGGTCAGATGGCAGTCGCTTGCGTAAAAACTAGTGCCTACGCCACATCTTGGGATTTTAGGTAGCCGACCCCGATTGAGAATTCATTCTCTACAAAGATATGGGACAAAGGCTAGGAGGATGATGATGACATGTCTTTAATGTGTTTGTCGTGCGCAGGCGGCGGCTACAGCGGCAGCGCGAACAAGCAGGCGACGGGCGCGCCGCCCGAGCTGGCGTCCGCCATGTACGCCAAGCCGCACGTCGCGCTCAACAAGGTCAACGTGAGTACTGACACACTTTCATTCATTACCATTCCACCTATGGGAAGTCGCTTAAAACGTGCGTCGGTTCGTAATCGAGTTGTAAATGACTTCTAACATATTTTATCTACGCACATATCATTAGTGCTCTAAAATGCGTTCAGAAATCGTAGGAAATGACCAGCATTATTACAACCAATTTTATTATGAGATTTTTTTTGTCTGTGGTAGTAGGAAAAATCAGTACTGTAATGTTATTACAGTACCGATTTTTGTAAGGTTACGAGTTTAAATTAGGAACAGCTGTCAAAACACGAGTTGGTCTCTATTCTAGTATCCATAGATATAAATATTGTTATCGATACGAAACGTCAATTCAGTATGTTTTTTTATAAAAACCGCACGACATTTGATCTCGAGTGACATGAGAATATGGATACTTTCGTTTGTATATGATTTAGAAAAAAAAAACATTCGTCTTGACGGAGGTTCGAATTGCCGCCATTATTGTTGTCATTTGTTTGTTGGTTCTTTGCTGTTACGAAAGTAGAATTGTGAAAAGTTTATTGTAATTCACATTTTAGTTGAAAATATTGTTTTGTTTCAATGTAAATGTAAATTACAACTATTGTTCAGATTTATTTCTTACTGCATTAGTATATGTCGTTTTTAGATATTTTACAGGTAGCACTAGCGGTGCCCGTCATTTCCTTATGGCTTCTGAACCCATCTTAGAGTACTTATGATATGTGTGTAGATAAAGTAGTGTATACAACTGTACATAATTAGGCCTTAAAACACTCGTGTGATCCTATTATGTATCAGTTGCATAAACTACTATTGCGTGTTAAGTGTATGTCCGGTGCCAGCGTCAGCCATAGGAACTTTGGGCGAATCATTTTTGGCGCCCTACATCTTGTTAATACTATATTGTATAATAAGGGTGATAAGAATGGGATTACTTTATCCTTCGGCGTCGGGCTTCTAACAGACCCTCGTCGTCTGTTAGAAGCCCGACGCCGAAAGCGGAGGACTTTTAATGGCCCGAGTTTGTAATTCCCTTACTACCCGTGATACACACAATGTTTCATCAGCTTTGCGAGGAAAAATACATGAGACAAAAATTAACATTAAATAAATATAATGCTGTTAAATGTACCGTATTAGTTCAATAATGTACAATAAATTTAGCTTGTAGTGAAGTTTTGGTGATACAACAAAAATCTTGGCTTGGCTGAAACCTTTTTAGTCTGAAGATAAAGTAATGAACGAGTGCGTACTATATTTTTAAAACCAAAACCATAACTCCATCCATAACTCCGGCGGAAACTATAATTATAGGCCCTTGTCCTTCAGTACACCTGCATGTAATAACATCTTTTATGAGCAAATGTGTTGAAAATACTTTAAAGCTCTGTTGTAATTGTGTATATCTGGGTTTAAATTCACTTCTTGGAAGTGCAAAAATCTTGTTTCTCGAAATAGTCCGTTAGATTGACATCTATCCCAGGTAAATCTCCCTGGAGGTTATCAATGGTGATACATGTGCAGGATTTCAGGATCTCTAAACTTACCGTGACGAGCTCGTCGATATAAATCGGCCACGTGTCTTGTGTTGTAGTGATAATGTAGGATGTGCAATGAAGCGAAAATTGTAAATTAATTAAATTAGCGATTATAAAGTCTGCATCTTTACGGTAGATGGCGCTACGATGCCACCCTAAGGTATGTAGAGGCAACTGGTTGAAAAATTCAATGGCTCTGACATCTGGTTCGTTGGTCCAGTTGGTAGGACGCCCGTGTTGGCCCGGAAACCCGTTGGAGACGCAGGTTCGAATCCTGTCTGAACCATTAAATTTTATATTGTTAACATTTGGTTAACGTTAGCAGACGTGACTGCTTTAATAAAAATTAAGTTTCTGTCAAAAATGACATTTTAGTGACAAGCTTTTATAGCCGACTGTACTTTTCTTTGGATATCCATCAAATGCTCACTGAGACGATTCTAAAGAGCCCAAGCTCGGTAGGATTGCTTTTTCTATTATAGAGTTCCTATGGCCACCCGGCTCCATCATCAGATCAGCCCCATGGTACCATATTATTGTATTGTCATCAAAGTTAAGTAAGTATGCAAAATTTCAGCTCAATCGGTTGACGATATCTGCTTCAAAATTGAGTTGCAAGATTTCACCCGAACAAACATACTTTAAACATACCATGCAAGCTAAATAAAAGCTTGTAATAATGTGGGATGTGTGTGTGTGTGTGTTGCAGAGCTACGACAAGGCGACGTTCCACAGCGGCACGCCGCCGCCGTTCGGCGCCGGCTCGCACCTCTACATCCCCGCGCCGCACTCCGCGCAGCACCACCACCCGCACCACCACCAGCCGCACCAGGTACGTCAGCACACACACACACACACACACACACACACACATCACACACACATACCTACATCGCTCCGTGCCGCGAACGTCTTTCCCGCGTCAGTACGTTGTACTAGGCGTCCGTTTGCGGCGGAATTTAGGCCAAAAACCAGACGCCGAGTACACAAATCCATACTTAATATTATAAATGCGAAAGTGTGTCTGTCTGTCTGTTACCTCTTCACGCTTAAACCGCTGAATCGATTTTGATGAAATTTGACATAGAGATAGTTTAAGATCCGAGGAAGGACATAGGATAGTTTTCATCCTGGAAATTATACCTAAAAAGATTGAAAAGTGAGTGAACATGTCTGTTGGGGTGCGGTGACCCTGTAGGAAATGTAATTATTAGACCAAAAGCACAATTGCTCTTACATTTGCTTAGGCGCTTTTAATAATCCCTTTTATCAAGTTCCACGCGTACGTAGCCGCGGGAAAAGCTAGTTCTATAATAATTTGCGCAAAAATGGAAACGGTCCGACACAGAGCATTTCCTTCCCCATATAGATCCTAAAACTTCGTAAAGATTGGTTAAGTTTGGGGGAGGAAACAGACGGAACGAAACCTCGATTTGAATAACGTGGATACGTTAAGTTTGGACCTCATTTGTATCCGACGCCATAGTTAGCAGGTGCAAACTTAACGTAAACTAACAGTACGGGAAAAGGAGCAACGATCCTCTTAAAACACGACAAAGAAAATTCGAGTGATCAGACTAGCATGGCGTGTTCCACGATTTTGTAGAGTGGTGTCCGACACTCAAGTGATGACACGGACGCAACGTAGAACTTGACTAGCATTAGTGATTAAAACATTTTGAACAATTGCAATAATGTAGGAAGTTTTAATTTTCATGTAGTAAATACCGTTTTGTACCAAAACCGAGGACTTACAAACTTAATCGATTGTACTTTATGGTATTTTTGGTTTTAGTTGAGTCCTATTTATAAAGAACACAAAAATACCTATATATATTTAATTAGTAGTAATCTAAAAGTTCAGTTTTTGGTACAAGACATTTAGAGACAGCATGGTTTCACATAGTATGACAAGAAGTATATTATTTTTATGTAAGAACCACGAAAGTAATTCGCATGCGCATGACTGTACTGTCGAATAGATTTGGTCATGATTTCATGAACAGGGTGGGGAAGTTGATTGAAGACTACGCAATTATAATTATTATTTTCCGATAGTCCTAGTTATAAAGGTCTACAAACTGTAGTTCTTGAATTTTCCCCAGCATCTGACAATTGTCAAACAGCGACAATTTCTTTGTAATTGAGGTTTAAAGGCATTCTTTCAGCTAATAAATTTGCGAACTGTCATGTCGAAAATTTATAAAATTATTTTGTAAAAACCATGGTAGAGAAAAAGAATGAGCAGCAGTGTGTAGATCTTTATAGCACGGACTATCGGAAATAAATATAATTCAATAGTCTACAAAAAACTTTAAATTATCTTTTGCCTTTCGGTTCGTATATTTTATGCACTTTAGTATAATATATAAATTATAGGGCAATAGCAGAATGTTTGCATGTAAAGTTCGAGGAAATGAGTTTCGTTTGCCAACTTATTTTCGTGGTTCTCGTAATTGCATGTGTTAAAAATATATTTTTTTAAATTTGAATTATATTTTTAGAGTTTGCTTTCGTTTGTAGATGGATGTGCGGGTGAACAGTAGTCATAATAGGCGGGTAAGTTTCACATGTATATGTCTATGTACACCGCTGTATATGCGCACCGTGCCGTGCACTACCCGCCTTCTCGCGCATGCTCTTTATGTATCTATGTTATTTGTACTTGTTTATTGTTATATGATATTATTATATCTAGCTTTATATTATCTATTATTGACTTGACTATGTTTTTGTGGATTTTGTATATATTTGTGAAAACGTCTGCTAATGCGCTATTACTCTAAATAAAATAAATGTATCTGTTCAGTTGTTAGGTTACTTCTTGACCGCTACAGGTTTAATTAGACTTTTTGAACCGAATCTTCATTCCATTATAGTCACTGGCAGCGTAGGTAAAAGAAATGGTATGAATACGTACGATACATATCGGCGAAGATGTACAAATAGAGTTCACCCACTTTCGCATGGAAATGGCTTCAGTCTGTCGAAAAACCTTTATGTCAATGCAATAAGAGCAAAGATCAGGCCATTCGGCTAGGCTCGCATCGGTCAACGCGGCTGACAATTTCCGCTTTTATTACAATCACATAAGGTTTTCCGACCGCGTTAAGCCGTTTCCGTGCGAATAAATGTTGACGTATCCTATCTGTACATTTTCGCCAAAACTGAGTGATGCACGGAAACCGTACTGTTTGTTTCTGTTGTTTCACTCGGTTGTCACCCTGCTGAACGTGTATAGCTTGGGTGAAATCCTCCTAAGTTAATATTTCGGTTTAATAAAGACAATATCATTGACAGTATTTATGTCTACTGTCAATCGACAACCTTCACGACAATGTGTAATTTCATCCTAACTATTACGGCAATGGAACGTTTTGCATTTGAATTCCTCTGCGCCCAGGTGCGTAATGAAGTACAAGTAATAGTACATTCCATACCTAGGGTGGTGAATTCCTTCATGTCCCAGATCGCAGCTGTTTGTGGCCCGAACCAACAAAAATGTGCGACCTGGGGCTTTACGAATTACTGCCCTTTCAGGAAATCCCAGTTACGGCCTAGGGTGACGTAAATTATTTACTTCAACCTAGGCCGTAATTAAGCGAGAGGCCCACATCGCATCTTTATGGCCCTCACCCTTGGTCCGGGCCACAAACAGCTGCGGTCTGGGACATTCACGGATTCACCGCCGCGCGATGTAATGTACTATTAGGCAAGAATAAAACAGTCCCGAATTATTTTAAACTTCGATTTAAAACCAACGAGCAATGTTGATTTACTGTTACACCGTAGCTGTCCAGGGTACCTAGGAGCTGAGCTAAAGCAATTAATCTAAGCCGCCTCTGCAATGTTATTACGAGGGGCAAACCGAAATGATCGGGAATTTAAAAAACTATGTGCACTATATACATAAATTATATTTTATTGTTTTTCGAAGTATTCTCCGTTACATTCAATGCACTTTTGCATTCTTTTAAACCAGTCATTAAAACAATAATTCCAGTTTGAAGTAGGCATTGCCAAAATGGCCGATTTATAGGCTTCCACAGCGGCTTCTGGGTTCTCAAACCGCTGACCACGCAATAAATCTTTAATTCTAGGGAACGTAAAAAAATCATTTGGACTCAGGTCAGGGCTGTATGGAGGATGGGACATCAACTCAACGTTTTCGTCGTTCAAAAATTTAGTTGTTTTGTGGGCGGTGTGGGAGCTCGCATTGTCGTGGTGTAAGATGACGCGGCGTCTCGGGTTCCCTTGGCGAAGTTCGGCCAGCACCTCCGGCAAACAAACTGTGATATACCAATCAGCGGTAACGGTTCTTTGTTCTTCTAGAGGAATTGTGGCAACATGCCCCTTTTTTGAGACGAACGAAGCCACCATCTTCTTCGACACGCTTCGAGAACGCACAACTTTCGTTGGTTTGACCTCGTCATCGAAGACCCATACTGCCGACTGGTGCTTTCTTTCAGGCTCATAAGAATAAATCCAGGATTCGTCACCCGAGACCATATTATAAACGGCTTTTGACTTTCCTCCATTGTAGCATTTCAGAATAGATCGGCACCAATCAACACGAGCCGCCTTTTGCTCTTCAGACAAATTATGGGGTACCCATCGGGAAATCAATTTTCTGACACCCAATTCACCATGCAAAATAGTGTGAATTGCAGTCATTCCAATGCCTATGGTTGCTCGAATCTGCTCGTATGTCACATGTCTATCTTCCTTTAGTAGTTTTTCCACAGCCGCGATGTTTTCAGGCGAAACCGCCGTTTTCGGCCGACCTGATGAAGGTACGGTGCCAAGAGAGGCACGACCCCGTCGAAACTCAGCATACCACCGATATATTGTCGTCTGACTAGGTGCTTCAATGTCGTATATAGTAACAAGCTCATTGCGACATTCATCTGGAGATAAGCCACGACGAAAGTTATGGTAAATAATTGCACGAAAATTTTCACGCGTCAGCTCCATTTTGTTCATCGAGTTGTCAATTTAAAAATGGAATTAAAAAAATATATCGTTCTTTTTTTAAATTGTAAAAACGGCATCGTGATTGTAAGTCGCCAGTATGCATGTGACAAAAAAGGATTTAATGTAACTCAGTTTAAAGTACTCTATTCCCGATCATTTCGGTGTGCCCCTCGTATGAATAGCACTTTCGAGTGGAAGTGGAAAATATTTTATGCATGTGTGATTTGTGTTTAACTGGAAGTGTAAAGTTCAAAGTGACTTTATACTTCTAGTTTCAACCTTTTGAACGTCAAGCGATAAAGCAATTCATTGTGCCACTGAAGAGACAGCAACAAAATATCGACGGTAAAAAGCGGAAACGCTGTAAACGCCAAGGGAGTTCATTGGCGTTTACTGTGAACTGCTCTAAAATCGATAGGGATTGACAAACACTTGTAGTTTAGTTTGTAAAAGTTCTTTGAAATTTTGACGTCATTATCATTAGGCGCAGGGACTGAAAAGGTACATTTAGAAACGGTTTTGACCGAGTCTTTTTAAAGATATCCGACCGTTAAAATAGCATTCCGGTAACGGTATCAATATTTTAGGTATCCAAACAAGCTTCCGTCCAAACGATACCTTTAAATAAAAGTACCTTTCAAAACGGTTTGACCGTTTCTTTCTAAAGGTATTCGACCGATAAAGTAGCATTTCGGTACCGATATCAATACTTTAGAATAGATATCTATCTAAACAAGCATCCGTCCAAACGGTACGTACCTTTAAATAAAAGTAAGCTCGCGACTCTCACGTGTAAGGTTCATTCATCAGTTCTTCACGTCTTTACTCCTTTCACTCTTTTACCCTTTTCACCCTTTTCACTCCTTTCACCCTTTTCTCCCCTTTTAACTCATTTCACCCTTTTCACTCCTTTCACCCGTTTCACGCTCTTCGCTCTACGCTCTTCTTCGCTCTTCGTTCATCTTCGCTCTTCTTCGTTCATCTTCGCTCTTGGCTCTTCAATCTTCTTCGCTGTTCTTCGTTCATCTTCGCACTTTGCTCTTATTCGTTCATCTTCGCCCTTCGCTGTTCTTCGTTCATCTTCGCACTTTGCTCTTATTCGTTCATCTTCGCCCTTCGCTGTTCTTCGTTCATCTTCGCACTTTGCTCTTATTCGTTCATCTTCGCCCTTCGCTGTTCTTCGTTCATCTTCGCACTTTGCTCTTATTCGTTCATCTTCGCCCTTCGCTGTTCTTCGTTCATCTTCGCACTTTGCTCTTATTCGTTCATCTTCGCCCTTCGCTGTTCTTCGTTCATCTTCGCACTTTGCTCTTATTCGTTCATCTTCGCCCTTCGCTGTTCTTCGTTCATCTTCGCACTTTGCTCTTATTCGTTCATCTTCGCCCTTCGCTGTTCTTCGTTCATCTTCGCACTTTGCTCTTATTCGTTCATCTTCGCCCTTCGCTGTTCTTCGTTCATCTTCGCACTTTGCTCTTATTCGTTCATCTTCGCCCTTCGCTGTTCTTCGTTCATCTTCGCACTTTGCTCTTATTCGTTCATCTTCGCCCTTCGCTGTTCTTCGTTCATCTTCGCACTTTGCTCTTATTCGTTCATCTTCGCCCTTCGCTGTTCTTCGTTCATCTTCGCACTTTGCTCTTATTCGTTCATCTTCGCCCTTCGCTGTTCTTCGTTCATCTTCGCACTTTGCTCTTATTCGTTCATCTTCGCCCTTCGCTGTTCTTCGTTCTTCTTCAGCGTATCGGTCAGCGTAATTGTACAGTTCATTTTTCGGTCAGGTACCTTTACTTGAAACGGTCAACATTAACGGTACCGTTTTAAAAAGCTACCTATTAAATTTATTTATTTGGATACCGTTACTGGTGGATACCTTTTCAATTGAACCTTTATGTAAGGCACCGGTCTTTTGCGGTTTTTCACGTCCGTGAAGGCGTTAGTTCAGTTCGGCGCAATTTTCCGATGTGATATCGTGATATGACGGTGGAGTGTGGCGTTCAAAATGTTAAAATTGTACTTTATTATAGCCTCGTAAGGCCCAAGTTTTCGTGTTACTAAAATTAGATCCTTACTGTAATTTTAAGAATGTTTAAAATGGCTTTGGTATTTGTACAATGGGCCTTACGAGGATAAAATTGGCCAAGGACTCGTTCTGTTAGTTCTGCATAAGTAGTGTTGTATGTAAAAATGGTATTTGACGTGTGGTGTTTGTGTCGCAGGAGAGTGGCGCGGCGCGAGCGGCGGCGGCCAAGCCGGCGGCCAGCAAGCCGAGCTACTCGCAGTCCTACTGGGCGCCCAACTAGCGCGCGCACAGGTCAGTATGTGACGTGTGGTGTCTGTCGCAGGAGAGCGGCGGCGGCCAAGCCGGCGGCCAGCAAGCCGAGCTACTCGCAGTCCTACTGGGCGCCCAACTAGCGCGCGCACAGGTCAGTATGTGACGTGTGGTGTCTGTCGCAGGAGAGCGGCGGCGGCCAAGCCGGCGGCCAGCAAGCCGAGCTACTCGCAGTCCTACTGGGCGCCCAACTAGCGCGCGCACAGGTCAGTATGTGACGTGTGGTGTCTGTCGCAGGAGAGCGGCGGCGGCCAAGCCGGCGGCCAGCAAGCCGAGCTACTCGCAGTCCTACTGGGCGCCCAACTAGCGCGCGCACAGGTCAGTATGTGACGTGTGGTGTCTGTCGCAGGAGAGCGGCGGCGGCCAAGCCGGCGGCCAGCAAGCCGAGCTACTCGCAGTCCTACTGGGCGCCCAACTAGCGCGCGCACAGGTCAGTATGTGACGTGTGGTGTCTGTCGCAGGAGAGCGGCGGCGGCCAAGCCGGCGGCCAGCAAGCCGAGCTACTCGCAGTCCTACTGGGCGCCCAACTAGCGCGCGCACAGGTCAGTATGTGACGTGTGGTGTCTGTCGCAGGAGAGCGGCGGCGGCCAAGCCGGCGGCCAGCAAGCCGAGCTACTCGCAGTCCTACTGGGCGCCCAACTAGCGCGCGCACAGGTCAGTATGTGACGTGTGGTGTCTGTCGCAGGAGAGCGGCGGCGGCCAAGCCGGCGGCCAGCAAGCCGAGCTACTCGCAGTCCTACTGGGCGCCCAACTAGCGCGCGCACAGGTCAGTATGTGACGTGTGGTGTCTGTCGCAGGAGAGCGGCGGCGGCCAAGCCGGCGGCCAGCAAGCCGAGCTACTCGCAGTCCTACTGGGCGCCCAACTAGCGCGCGCACAGGTCAGTATGTGACGTGTGGTGTCTGTCGCAGGAGAGCGGCGGCGGCCAAGCCGGCGGCCAGCAAGCCGAGCTACTCGCAGTCCTACTGGGCGCCCAACTAGCGCGCGCACAGGTCAGTATGTGACGTGTGGTGTCTGTCGCAGGAGAGCGGCGGCGGCCAAGCCGGCGGCCAGCAAGCCGAGCTACTCGCAGTCCTACTGGGCGCCCAACTAGCGCGCGCACAGGTCAGTATGTGACGTGTGGTGTCTGTCGCAGGAGAGCGGCGGCGGCCAAGCCGGCGGCCAGCAAGCCGAGCTACTCGCAGTCCTACTGGGCGCCCAACTAGCGCGCGCACAGGTCAGTATGTGACGTGTGGTGTCTGTCGCAGGAGAGCGGCGGCGGCCAAGCCGGCGGCCAGCAAGCCGAGCTACTCGCAGTCCTACTGGGCGCCCAACTAGCGCGCGCACAGGTCAGTATGTGACGTGTGGTGTCTGTCGCAGGAGAGCGGCGGCGGCCAAGCCGGCGGCCAGCAAGCCGAGCTACTCGCAGTCCTACTGGGCGCCCAACTAGCGCGCGCACAGGTCAGTATGTGACGTGTGGTGTCTGTCGCAGGAGAGCGGCGGCGGCCAAGCCGGCGGCCAGCAAGCCGAGCTACTCGCAGTCCTACTGGGCGCCCAACTAGCGCGCGCACAGGTCAGTATGTGACGTGTGGTGTCTGTCGCAGGAGAGCGGCGGCGGCCAAGCCGGCGGCCAGCAAGCCGAGCTACTCGCAGTCCTACTGGGCGCCCAACTAGCGCGCGCACAGGTCAGTATGTGACGTGTGGTGTCTGTCGCAGGAGAGCGGCGGCGGCCAAGCCGGCGGCCAGCAAGCCGAGCTACTCGCAGTCCTACTGGGCGCCCAACTAGCGCGCGCACAGGTCAGTATGTGACGTGTGGTGTCTGTCGCAGGAGAGCGGCGGCGGCCAAGCCGGCGGCCAGCAAGCCGAGCTACTCGCAGTCCTACTGGGCGCCCAACTAGCGCGCGCACAGGTCAGTATGTGACGTGTGGTGTCTGTCGCAGGAGAGCGGCGGCGGCCAAGCCGGCGGCCAGCAAGCCGAGCTACTCGCAGTCCTACTGGGCGCCCAACTAGCGCGCGCACAGGTCAGTATGTGACGTGTGGTGTCTGTCGCAGGAGAGCGGCGGCGGCCAAGCCGGCGGCCAGCAAGCCGAGCTACTCGCAGTCCTACTGGGCGCCCAACTAGCGCGCGCACAGGTCAGTATGTGACGTGTGGTGTCTGTCGCAGGAGAGCGGCGGCGGCCAAGCCGGCGGCCAGCAAGCCGAGCTACTCGCAGTCCTACTGGGCGCCCAACTAGCGCGCGCACAGGTCAGTATGTGACGTGTGGTGTCTGTCGCAGGAGAGCGGCGGCGGCCAAGCCGGCGGCCAGCAAGCCGAGCTACTCGCAGTCCTACTGGGCGCCCAACTAGCGCGCGCACAGGTCAGCACTCGCACGCCGCTACTGTATCGATACCATAGACCACAATCGTACTAATTACAATTATTTTGCCAATGAATTTTAAACCACATAGAGTTGAGTGTGACTAACGTCCTAATTGCAACTTATTTTTCCGAAAAGTTAGTACGATTGTGTTCTAAGGCAGTGTTGGGCGTAATTAATATTTTTTTGTAATTTAATTACGAATTACATAACATTTAATTTAATGTAATTGTAATACATGTAATTGAAACTACTATGTAACTTGTAATTGTAATTACATTAATTAGTAATTAAATTGCTCAATCACCAGTGTTGGGCAAAAACTAATTGAATTTCAATTACAAATTACAATTACAGGAAAACGGTAATTGCAATTTTTATTAACAATTACAATTACTAAATGTAATTGTAATTACAAATTACATTTTACAACTAATTACTTATGTGATTACAAATTACTTCTGTTTCATAAAATATTTTTAATCGCTTTTATTTTTCGAATAGAAAATAGTTCATTACTACAGACGCCGGGAAGCAAGGGGTTGCCGGCCGAATACATAGAGACGGATAGGTATGATGCTGGCAACCCCATTTCCCGCCGAGTTTTGTATAGTGCTTCAAAAGATCCAGAATAAAAAAAAAAAGTATTCTAGGGACATTATAAGTGAAAGCTACCAAAACCTATAATTCCGTCGAACCGTCCGAACCGTCAACCCATACAAACTAACTCACTTTGTATGTGGTCTGACTCTATTAACACTATTTATGAAACTCACTGTTTATAAAAAAAGTTATTTTAAAGTAATTGAGTTATTTAATCACTAATTAATGTAATTACAATTGAAAATTACATAGTAATTGCAATTACATGTAATTTCAATTACATATTTATTTATAGTATAAGTACGTATATCGTCGTCCAGTACCCATAACACAAGCCTTCTTAGCTTAATTTGGGACTAGATCGATTTGTGTGAGGTTGTCCGATATTTATTTATTTATTTATTTAATTAAATGTAATTGAATTTAATGTTGTGTAATTCGTAATTAAATTACAAAAAGTAATTAATTACGCCCAGCACGGTCAATTACTTTAAGTTAACTTTTTTTTATATACACTATGAGATGAGTTTTTGGTAGCTTACTTATTGTCTAGAGTTTTTTTTTTGATATTTTGGAGTTTTTTTTCTCGCTTCGCTCGGCCGTCTATATGTATTCGGCCGGCAACCTTACTTCCCGGCCTCTGTAGAGATGTACCTACTATTTTTCGCGAATAAAATTACTCTTATATTTTAGGCAATTCAAAAAATAAAAGTGATCAAAAATATATTATGAAACAGAAGATTTGTAAAAAAAACAATTAAGGGCTGAATACAACTAACGGATTAAATTTAATAGGTATTAAAAAAGACTTAAAAGACTTATTCATCTTTTTCCTGTAATTGTTCATTTTGTAATTGTAATTGTTAATTAGTAATTCAATTACTTTTTGCCCAACACTGGTCTATGGTATCGATATAACCCGAGCTACTTTATCCAGTTAATATTCTATCCAAGAAGATAATGGAAATTCTATTTCATATTATTTGGTATTGGAGGTAGTCACATAACACATTTAGATTTATAGGACTTGTTTTGATAAAGTCGATCCTCTAAACTCTTTATTTCAAGACCAGAATACATACATTAATAATATAAGAACAATTGTATTATTGACACTTACTTGGCTCAATTTCAAAAGATATGAATATTGATGACGTAATTTCTGAACAGCGTAATCGTGGCTAGTTAAAATCAGTTTTAAATATTGGTTAAGTTAATATTTAAAACTACACTAATCAAATACATATTCTTTATTCGTTATACACCTAACACAATACAAATGAAGCCATGCGAGCGTAATTTTTTGAGTTGTGGTCACGTGATCAGGTCACACGATGTATGGCGCGACCGAAAAGCCGACTCGCAACTCAAAAAATTACGCTAGTCTGCCTTAAAAGTTACTTATTATCATACATCGTTATCGCGAGAGATTTGACAGCTCCCAAAGACTAAAATAACAGAAGAGACACTATCCAAACGCAAGATATTTCGTTTATACCTATCGAAGACGAACGATCATTCAGTTAGCTGAAGTGAATATTTCCTTCACGAAGATGCCGCATATGAACGGTCTAAGCTACTGCGTTACCTACTTGTATTATTTACGCTAACCTGTTATTTGATAATAACAAATATTATATTATGTCAGATAAATAATTATTAACAAATCACAATAGGGTTAAATAGCTCAATTCGGGACCTATATTGTTAAAAAGGCACACTTAAACCAACTGTTTATATTTAAATTTAACATATTCTCATACATAAAAATAATAATTTTAAATGGAACGAAAATTAAATTATTAATAATTACCAACTATAAATTTTAAAAACAAACATCGTATATAATATCAAGTACTTCTCAGAGGTACGACCGAGTAGGCATTTAATTCCGTTTTACTGAATAGACATTCTGTTGCGTATATTCTTTATGCCAATTGATTTTGTCCCCGCGATAACGATGTATGCTTATTATGCTTTTGGCAAATTTCATTCAGACATCCTTGTATCACATTAAACTTAAAATTATAACATTTCATTATAAAGTTATAACATTTGTGAGACCAGTTATAGACTTAGATTTGGAGGCAATGTATTTCACAAATGTAACCAGTGTTGTTTATTGCAGCTCGAGCGTTGGAGTCGCGGGACCGTGTACATAGGCGCCCGGCGCCGCTGCGACCTGACGCCCCCAAACTGATTAATGTAAAATATGAAAGGAATTTGAATGACCTGTGTTAATAATTTGTTCACTCGAACGCGGCGCCGCCGGCGATCGCCCGATAGGTTACGATTGTTTAAAATTAACTGTAGTGCTATGTATATCTTATCTTTATAATATGTATATGTATGTAAGCGTTCGGTACGCTATGCGCGCCGAATCTTTTTGTATTTAGTTGACAGAGTTTTTGTAATTACATATTATAGTTGAATACTGAACGTTCATCGATCTATAAAATAACGTAACTACCGTAGTCGAGGTCTTTTTTATGTGAAAGGATGCAATGTGATGATCTCGCGGGCATTTGAAAGTATGAGGGAATTACACATATTGGAACTTGCTTTGTGGTTTTACTGCACCCTTTGTGTACACAAGTGTTGCTGGTTGCGGTGAAAATAGCGACTAGCGATTGGTGAAATTTGAACTGGACTGGATACTGGTACTTCGGAACTAGACAAACCGCGTGCGGTAATTCGTAACGCCCCAGATCGCATAGTTATGGCACAAACACCTGCGATCTGGGACATTTACGAATTCAACGCCCTATGTAGAGGTATGTAATGTACTATTACAGCTGTGTAGGTAAGTATTTTTATTTTATCTGCTGTTTTACTTAATGGCTCAGTTTCATTGGTCGATAGGGCCCGCATGCGGGGTGCGGTAGAGTTCCATAACGCATGCGATTATGAGTTTCACTGGTCGTTATGCCATCTGCGGGAGTCCCCGCATGCCGTATATCGACCGAGTTATCGACCAATGAAACTGAGCCCTAAGTTTCTGAAATATCCCTGCACCGTAGTCGCTCGAAGTTATAAATCTCAAGGAAACGAATACTAAGTAGACTGGTAGAAAAATCGAAATATCGGCTTCCTTTACCGTCCTAACGGCATTTTGGGATCCATTTTGGCAACATGACTTTTCCGATGTAAAAAAGCCTGCTGAATTCGGTTCTGGTTGTTGCCAAGCCGAATTTTGCCCCCCTCCCCCCGTATCCCCCCCTTTTGACCTCAAAATATGTCCCTAATCACGATTTTTACGGTTTTATATAAAAAGTATTAAAGCTAGAAAAAAAGTGTCAAAGACAAAAATGATCTCTATAAAATTTCCTATAACATGGTGTATAACCTTTTTTAGTAGGCTTTATGGTTTGTGGGCAATATCTTCCCGAACTTCAGATTTTTTTTTTAAATTGATTAACATGGTCGAGGCAGTGAAATACACTTATTTTAGGATAATTGGCATCGCACAGGATCCAGCCGCTCTGCTGCTCTTGACGCTGACATCCAATTGGCGTGCTGCTTATTATATGTCAAGACTTACGAGGCTTTCAGTCATAGACAGTCGTCAGATTTACACGCAGAACTGTATCCAAGTCGGGCTAAAAGCGACGTAGAAAATAAAAATGCTTTACTTCTGACCATGAAGTCATTCAAAATGCTCACGCCAGATTCTCCAGAAACAGGCCTTAGAAATGCAGTTACCCAGGATCTTGCAGCAGAAAAAAATGGCATGGTCCTTGAATCAATCTTCTTCCGGATCTGGCGAGCTGATAATTACCGTTTCTGTTTCGTTGCAGCCGTAATGTTAATGAGGTGAGCATCCACAAGTGATTCAAGAACTTGCGGATATTCTACTGTTTCGGTGATTAGCCTGAAAACATTAGACTTTTCCCGCCCCTCAGGGATCCATCCGGGATGTAAATAGCCATGGAGACAGCATGTAGCTGATGATTCAAGATCTCTCGCAGACTTAAAGTTCCCCCAGCCTTGTCAACAACTGTCAAGCGTTGTTGGACGCTACGGTTTTTCTAATTTGTAGTTTTAGCAATGGCAGATTTTGAACGACCTGCCAATGTAAGGGTATTTGAAGGTCGGGCCTTTGTTAATTTTGACCTTAGCGCAGTTGCTTACCTGCTATTGGTGAGCCTTTCGGAAGCAAACTTCGTTACTTGGAGTGAGCCAAGCTGCTTGGCAGTGAGAAGTGACACTTTATTTTTTTCTGCTGCAAGATCCTGGGTAACTGCATTTCTGAGGCCCGTTTCTGGAGAATCTGGCGTGAGCATTTTGAATGACTTTCATGGTCAGAAGTAAAGCATTTTTATTTTCTACGTCGCTTTTAGCCCGACTTGGATACAGTTCTGCGTGTAAATCTGACGACTGCCTATGACTGAAAGCCCCGTAAGTCTTGACATATAATAAGCAGCACGCCAACTGGATGTCAGCGTCAAGAGCAGCAGAGCGGCTGGATCCTGTGCGATGCCAATTATCCTAAAATAAGTGTATTTCACTGCCTCGACCATGTTAATCAATTTAAAAAAAAAACTGAAGTTCGGGAAGATATTGCTCACAAACCATAAAGCATAATAAAAAAGTTTATACACCATGTTATAGGAAATTTTATAGAGATCATTTTTGTCTTTGACACTTTTTTCTAGCTTTAATACTTTTTGTATAAAACCGTAAAAATCGTGATTAGGGACATATTTTGAGGTCAAAAGGGGGGGATACGGGGGGAGGGGGGCAAAATTCGGCTTGGCAACAACCAGAACCGAATTCAGCAGGCTTTTTTACATCGGAAAAGTCATGTTGCCAAAATGGATCCCAAAATGCCGTTAGGACGGTAAAGGAAGCCGATATTTAGAATTTTCTACCATTCTATGAAGTTCGGGAAGATATTACTCACAAACCATTAGGCCTACTAAGAAAGTTTATATACCATGTTATAGCTAATTTTATAGAGATCAGTCTTGTCTTTGACTTTTTTTTTCTAGCTGTAATACTTTTTGTATAAAACCGTAAAAACCGTGATCAGGGACATATTTTGAGGTAAAAAGGGGGGAAATGGGGGGAGGGGGGCAAAATGCGGCTTGGCAACATCCAGAATCGAATTCAGCAGGCTTTTTTACGTCGGAAAAGTCATGTTGCCAAAATGGCTCACAAAATGCCGTTAGACTTGAAAATTTTTATTTGAACTACCAGTCTAAAGGGACAGTGGAACAACTTGATCCAGAGGAAACCGATGCATTAATCCGCGTCTGAGTAGTGAGTAACGCTGCAAGTTGATGTATTTAACACATAGCACTATGTTAAATACATGAACTCCACTGCCTCTCGGGCACAAAACAGAGCGCGCTCAAGCAAACGCACACATAGACATTGCTCACGGTCACGTCAAGCGGATGGCACTTGCACGCGCACTGGTCTGAACCTGGTCCGAGATATCGTGTCCGTGAGCAATGTCTATGTGTGCGTTTGCTCGAGCGCGCTTGTACAGTCGAGTTCATTTACATTTACACACTTACGAGAACAAAAATATCTGAACACGAATTTATGCTCCTGACAATAGGGTCGAATATTTTTGTTCTCGTAAGTGTGTAGATGTAAATGAACTCGACTGTATGTAGATTGATTTCTGTACCTATCTGTTTTGTGTCTCAGGTACGGAGGTAAGTGTTACGCCTCAGGTATGGAAATTATAAGTCTATGCTCACTAGAAGGTGCCCGCAACTTCGTACGCGTTTTTTTATAGTCTGGTAAAAAGTATCCTACATCTTTGGATGTCCAGCTATTCCTGTATCAAAATTGGTTTCCGTCCAGCCGTTTCAGTGTGATGAGAGGACGAAGGAAATTATGGCGTCAGGCTGGCATGGCACCGCCGCACGATCCTGCATCACGCTATTAAGATTTTTACTGAAATCAAAACCCTTCTCCCCCTCTCCTCAGAAGACAGATTTTTAATAGAATTTTATAACAGTACTAGCTTTTGACCGCGACTACGTCCGCGTGGAACTTGGAAGTATGGAAGCAACCTCGTACAACACGATAGATATCCACCTAATCACCTTAATTAATAAAAGGGATTATTAAAAGCGCCTAAGCAAATGTAAGAGCAATTGTGCTTTTGGTCTAATCATTACATTTCCTACAGGGTCATCAATGTCATCATGAATAACTTAATTACTTCACTTTTCAATCTTTTTAGGGATAATTTCCAGTATGGAAACTATCCTATGTCCTTCCTCGGATCTTAAACTATCTCCATGCCAAGTTTCATCAAAATTGATTCCACGGTTTAAGCGTGAAGAGGTAACAGACAGACAGACACACTTTCGCATTTATAATATTAGTATGGATAGTTACACCATTGCCACATGGTTGCCACGTAGTAATATTAGGAAGATTGCAGTTTTGCTATTTAATTTTCCGTAGGCACTTTATTTTCACATGTCATTTCTTTCACTTTTGATTCCACAATGTTATCCCAGAATAATTACTGAACATTTTATGTTAACATTGTTGTAATTGTATCTAAGGCTCATTATAATTAAAGTTAGTCCGGTAAGGTCACCTTGAATACAGTAAAAAAAAACAGTTTCAGTCCTAGCAATATTTTATGATAAATAGGCAAGTACAGCCTCTTTGTGTCACAATATTTTTAAAATAATTTGTAGATTGTAAAACACACATTAAAAAAATTACCCTATGTAAGTGAGAAGTATAAGATAATAATAATGATAACTAAAATTAGAACTTTTCGTATTTGATACTTATTGCCGAGGTAGGTACTCACTCAACTCTGTACCTTTTATACCTCCTAACAATATACCGAAGTCTGTTCTCATAAGACTACAAAGGCTTGTTCAATATCCACTTCGAGAAACAAGGATAATCTTCATATTTCGTCAAATTGCGTCACAATAGAACAGGTTAATTCTGTGAGTGCATTTAAACGCTATTAATTTGACGCAGCTTAACTCTATAAGTAAGTATGTGGGTCTCTGAATGTTTAAATAGGAAAAACAGAAGAATTCTAGGTAATCATTCACCACCAGAAAGGGCAAGGAACAAATAAGTGTTAGAGCAAAAGTTTTTGGGTGATTCTACAGCGTTTCAACCGCCGTCAGTCCGCTGTCAAAAATATTGAAAGTAAGCTACACCAAGCTGCAAACTTTCATACAATGATATTCTGTAATTTAACCATCTGATATAATTTAAAGCATATTATGGCCCATTACATTACTTTAATATTTATGAGTGAGGGCGGTTGAAACGCCTGTAGAATCACAGTACTTACTTATTATAATTAAATGAGTACCATTTTTTGCGCATGTTATTCAAACATGAAATGCAAAAGACAAACGAAAAGAAAACAGAAAACAAAGACAGAACCATCTGACTATTAAAATTAACAACAGTTATAGTGTCGCTACATTACCGAGGATTTACCTATTTACAGTCCGTGAACTCGCAGATTGCGATTCAGGTTTGGGTGAAAACCGAGAGGTTCTTATCTGGGTCGCTTAAGAGCGAGCGAGACAGGTATAAAAAGCGAATCATTCTGATAGCTCACGTACTAATTGCATATTCCAAGTATTCTTTGGAATGAACCGTATTATCAATTCAGAAAAGCGGTTTTGCCGAACATAATTTGATAAGATACGTTTTTTTTGGTGAAGTTTGGTCAAGATTACAGCTATTACAAGCACATTTACAGTTCAATATTCCGTAATCTTCGCTCCAGTCCTCCAGTTAGTTCCAACCAGGGGCATTTCACTCAGTACTTTACAGATTTCATACATTAAAACTTGCGTGCGGTTAGACTCTAGACTCGCTCGATAGATGGAGCTAAATTCAATATTTGAATTAGTGTTATTAAAATGAAATCTGTTTTTATGTTATTATTTTATCCATAAATAAACATATAATAATAACATAATTATAAGTTATTGTGAAAGATTATGAAGCATTATTTTAATTTATCATTACAGGCAACATTACGGCTTAAGATTAGATCCCCGTTCCATTCCACTCATTTATTTTTTAGATTTCACCTATTATATTTTAAGCAGTTATATGATAAAATTGTCACAAAAATTTAATATCCACAAAAAAAATGGAAAATGATAAATGCGGATTTTTTTAAATGTAAAAAAAACAATAGTAGAAAGAAAACTAAAAGACTACTTAGTTAATACAATTCGGTGTAGAGGAACGCGTAGCGTAGTGCTGTTTGACAGTTTACTTTATATGGATTATGGACAAGTTTGTTTTCTGGTGGATATTCAAACGGGTATAAGAAATTTACATCGGCTGCGCTTTACGGATATTAGCGAATCTGCTCTACGTTGTTGACCTTTACGCTAACTTGGATTCCGACGACAGAAGTTCCAGGAAGGATTTCGATCCCGGCTTTGTGTAATGGATCACGATTGCCTCGTTTTAGTCAAGGTAGCAGTAAAAAATGTTGTGTGTTCTGTGTGTTGGGTAAGCGTTTGTTCTAATGATGATTCCCAAAATTAATGAAATAAAAATAATTAATTATAAATGTGTCTTTTTTATACCTTCCTACAAGCATAACTAGTATTAAAGCCCACTTATTATGTTAAGTGTGAGATGAATCATATAATATGTATTGAAAGTACCTACAGTACAGTGCATATAGCGACTGCTATGTTTATACATATGTACATGACACAGATAACTCGAGACTCGCTCAATAGATGGCGCTAGTACACAAAGGAAGCTGATGACTCTATCTCAGTATATAATAATTTACTCTATGGTTCCAACTTCCAGTGTGGCAGTGTTCCGCCGAGCGAGACAGAGAGCGGACGTTCATTTCTGCCCAAGGTAGGAAAATGTTTAATTAACTACTATCCTAATGTGTATATTTGAATAATATCGTTTCAACCCGTCGGCACAGGTCTGTCTATAGAATAATCAATATCCGTTATGGTGACGGAAATGATGTTTTTCGTGATAATATCCCGTTTTGTGTTAATTACGATTCCTATAATACAGTTAGCTAGAACGCAGAATGTTTTGGTGCCAGGTTGGTATTATGATATGGGTATGAAGTTGGATTATAAATGAGGCAATTTGTTGTGCTTCGTAGACCGGCCGGCTTGCTCGAGGGAAGGTCAAGGTTATTCTGCGGTTGTGAGGCAAATAACACCTATACTTTATATCAAAGATAAAGTCTGAGGTATTTACAAACCTCAAAGTTGTATTTTCAGAACGACTCTACGTAGAGTCTTAAAGGTCTATTCCTTTATAGGGAGCCTAGTGATATTAACGTTATCGTTGGTAAGTTTTGATAACGTACTTTTAGAAGTAATCATTATCAATCCGTATTATAAAGTTCCCCCACGGACTGCATCGTAAGTGCAACAATCTGTTTACCATTTAGGTATATAGGTAAAACCATAGAAAAAAACAAAATGAAACGATAGCGTAATGGAGATAACTTATATCAGTTGCCAGTATAGGTTCTGATAATATATTATTTAACAATATATCTATCAAAAGTAACAAAAATATGTGGATTAACCTTTTTGATCGCCAAAAACACCTGTGACCGAAAGCGGAAAATTGCTCAACTGACGCCAACGTCGTGATGATGAATGACGTCGACGACGACGGTATTCATGTCATAAAAATGTCGCGGTAATTTTTTAAACAGCTTGATACACATAGGTACAATATATACATTTTTCTTAAAAATACTAAGGTTAATCCTTGATTTACATAGGTACTTATCTTTTCTTGTACTTCGTTTTCTACCGGCTATGTACAATTCGAATAAGTGTTCGTTTTCTTTGACTAGTACACGGGAGTGGCAAGATGTTTAAATCCTTGAAATCGGTTTATTGTTTTGATGTGGCGTCACGGGTAAGCAAGGGATCGCTTTGCAGTTTGGCGTTAAAATGGTTAAATATGCCGAAGATCTGGGTTTACGGCTAGAATCTTTATTAAATATTAATGACTATCCATTGAGGTATTATTTATAATACGTCAATGTGACTATCGATTAAATTCTAGTCGTAAGCTGCGTGCTGGGATTAGGGTGTGCTCTAGGGTACCTACTCTTTTTTTATACAAATCCAGTACCGGAATACAAAATCAAACCCGCGAGCAATGCCCTAAGGGTTAAGTTACGCAATAGTTAGGTATAGGATTTTAGACTAATTGGCAGAAATCAGTGTCTCCTTCATGATATGCTAATTTTGTAGAGGTTCATCAATAATGATATCCCAAGTCAAAACGATTGAATGCTTGTAGGTAAATTGACCATTATATTCGCGGATTCGAAGGTGCGTATCTAGACAACAAGTAACTAAACGAGAGAAAGTTTAGTTGACCGACGAATGACCCGTTTATATCGATGTAGGTCAACTGTAGGAATACAGGAATACTCTGCGACCAATGCAGAGTAGAGAGTATCAATGCGCGTCGACCATTGTATCCTGTAGGTTGTTGTCATCTAAACGTACTTTATTTAATGCTCATCACTATTAGAGCGTTGTTTAATACATTACATAGGTACAGTCGCCATCAGATATATCGCAGCATATAAGGCGTTCATAAATATCTGAACATGTACTGTAACGCCCAGTCAATAAGAGTCGTGTTCAGATATTTATGAACGCCTTATATGCTGCGATATATCTGATGGCGATTACTGTACAGTCAATCAATTTGATTCCTAGGCCATTTCGTACCTTGTCACAGTGAAGGTCAATATGAAAGCCGCTTGAAATCTCATATCATTGTCATTGTGACAAGGTTCTATAGTGGCCTAGAAATCAAATTGGTTGACTGTACCTAAGGCGGTGAATTCGTGAATGTCCCAGATCAGATCGCAGGCATTTGCCATAAATACGCTATCTGGGGCTTTACGAATTACCACCCGCCGAAATTAAAGATTATTCTTGTCTAACATGAACATTACATAAGGTAGGTGGACCATGGAAGGCCACGCTCCTTTGAAGGCCAACTATTAAAAAGTCGTTAGTTATCGACATGTAAAGGGATGTGCTTTTACTAAATACTAGCTCCATCAAACTCAAGGCCACAAACGCGGCGGCTTGACGAACGCGCCATTATTGTGGCAGTGCGAGCTCACTCACGTTTCGTAGACTTCGGTCGTCGACGTTGCAGATGTTATTCGCGCGCTTAGCAAAACGTAAATTTTTAGTCAATAACCTATTATTATCTCATATTTTTTACTGTATATTGTTGTATAAGGTGTTGTTTATGGTTTCTAAAGAATAAAAACATGGTTTTAACTCGATTTAAGTTTAAATATTGGCAGTGTTCCTAGGATGGCCGGTGGTTCCTTATAAGGCCAATCGAAAATTTGACCGTTGGCCTTGCTGTGGTACATGGGCCTTACAAGGACCATTCACAAACCATGAACATATGAACATTTACTTTTTAGGGTTCCGTAGCCAAATGGCAAAAAACGGAACCCTTATAGATTCGTCATGTCTGTCTGTCTGTCCGTCTGTCCGTCTGTCCGTCCGTATGTCACAGCCATTTTTTTCCGAAACTATAAGAGCTATACTCTTGAAACTTGGTAGGTAGATGTATTCTGTGAACTGCATTAAGATTTTGATTCAAAAATAAAAAAATAATAATAAATATTGGGGGCTCCCCATACTTAGAACGGAAACTCAAAAATTTTTTTTTCATCAAACACATACGTGTGGGGTATCTATGGATAAGTCTTCAAAAATGATATCGAGGTTTCTAAAACATTTTTTTTCTAAACCGAATAGTTTGCGTGACAGACGCTTCCAAAGTGGAAAAAAGTTGGTCCCCCCCCCTCTAACTTCTAAAATAAGAAAATGAAAAATCTAAAAAAAACATATGATGTACATTACTATAAAAACTACCAACGAAAATTGTTTTGAACGAGATCTAGCAGGTAGTTTTTTTGTTAATACCAAATACCTAACTTTGCACCTAATTTATATGGGGCGCTATACATACCAGGTGCAAACTTAACTTAAACACTTAGGGATGGAAAGTGTTTGTACGGAACCCTCGGTGCGCGAGTCCGACTCGCACTTGGCCGGTTTTTAGTTATAAATAAGTACGTACCGTTACAGTTAAAACAGTGTTTTATATTATAACATTTTTACTTTTAAGCGTTTATAACTTTCCTTCTTAGGAACATTGTGGCCTTACAAAGAACCACAGACAACCCCCACTAGACGGAGCATGTAAGGCGACCCGCGCGCACCAACGATATGGTACGGCAAAACATTAAAGTATCAACACGGCGGCCACCGTTTAGTTGCGTCCTTGTTTATGGTCCATGCGTACGTCAACGAAAAAAGAAATTAAATAAATAACATGGTAAATTGTAGTGTTAAGTGGTGTAGAGAGACCTCATAAACATGAACGCAACTAAACGGTGGCCGCCGTGTTGATACTTTAATGTTCTGCCGTACCATATCGTTGGTGCGCGCGGGTCGCCTTACATGCTCCGTCTAGTGGGGGTGGTCTGTGCAAAGAACGGACCCATAAGAAGGCCATTTTGGATAAAAATAAAAGTTTTTAATTTTATTATAAAACACGTTGGCAAGTTCTTTGTTGCTAATATGATACTTAATAATACTATTTTTAAATAACTTCCATTAATATAATTATTCTTAGTTACACGATGGTGTTCAAGTAATGTTCATTATAGTATTTTATGCAACCGTTGTATAAGAGGGGCCAAAAAACGCGAGTGGCATGGGTTACGATGTTCGCTACGCTCACATCGTAAGAAAGATGCCACGAGCGTTTTTTGACCTACTTATACAACGTTGCATACAATACTTTTTCTACGACTCGACATTTCATAAATAAAATGCAAATAAACAACAAAGAAAATAATTACATGTTCCCGCTCGGAATCAACAAAATTAAAAAGAAAAATTGTCTCTGATAAACTTTTTTTTATTGACATCCATCTGTCAAAAAAATATTAACTTATACATAAAGGTATACGATCACCATACTAAACATCTGTCAAAAAAATTAAACTTATACATAAAGGTTACGTTCACTATACTAAACATCCATGCACTGAAGATAAAACTTTTTTTTTAAGTTGGCAGCAATGCCTTAGTACAATAAGTTTTTTTTTAATTTGCAAATTGTGTGAATGCAGCTGTTCATCTTGTAATCTGTGGTACTAAGTGATGCTTTTTTGGCGACATTATACCATCGGTTAGCAGTGTCTTTTTGGGCAGTAGAGTATAGACTTTTACAGACTTTCATAATTTATGTCTTTATATTAGAGTTAGTAACTATATAAATGACAGAAAAAAGTACTGGAGTAGAAAAAGTTTTTTATAGATGATTAAAATACATTGAGCATTTAATGTTTCGCTTACATGATGGAGCTTATTATGAAGTTTTTGTAAAAGCAGATATATATATTGTTACCACTCTATTTTTAAGTTTAACGACTGATGTATAATATTGGCCGGAGCCGTGTTCCTTGCAAGGCCATTTGGAAGAGCTTTATAAAACTTAAATTTAATAAATAGTGGTTAAAGATAGGTAAAAAGAAAGTCAATTATATGGTGCGCAATAAAACAAAATATTACTTAATAATTTGTTTCCTTAATTTATCCAGTAAATAAACGAATAAAAAGTGTTTACTCGTTAGAGTGGCCTTCCATGGTCCACCTACCTTACTTAGCGCAAGGTACCATGAGTGGGTCTGAATAGTTCTTAGACCGAAAGTACCTACCTTTAAACATGAGTTATTTTCGAAGATCAAGTTTCACTGAAAGATTTGGTTGGTCAAGTCTGAATCGTCTTCTTTTGTAGGTACCTATTATTTAATTTTGTATTTATTTTGAGCTGATATAATTCGAATTAAATGGTTCGACTTTGACCTGCCGTTGTAGGAAAATCGTATACCTGCTTATAACCGGTTCGATACAACAATCTTAAGAGACTTCCCAACCACAAATGACTGCCTAAACTATAGTAATTATTATTGTAAACGGGTTAACACTCACGTAAAAATGGCAGGAACGGCTCTATCGCGTAAACGTAATAATTATTACAATGTCTCACGAAAGTCTTAATTTAAGATACCTGAATTAGGTATGCAATATCGGATAATTTCTCAAAAAGTTGGTAGAAAATTAAGACCATTTTTCTTTGCGTTTTCAAAACTTTGATTTCAAATTATATTATAAGTATTATATAATTAAATAAGTATAAACATAAGAGTACCTTAATTATTAAACAAAGTCACAAAATTGCTATAAAATTACTAAAATCGTTGGTACTTAACGATATAGGAAAATAATATTGAATTTTAATTGAAGTGTTAATTTTGTATTAAACTTTTTGAGAAATGCTCATCTTTTGATTTGACAATTAATTAACTAGACTAGTGTGCTCGGGCTCGATATTATACTCATCTATCGGCTCCGTAGCTCTCTGAAGTTTTACCGTGCTATCAGAAGCCACCCCACACCCTACTGTACCTACTCATGACAGCAATATATGAATATGAATATGAACATGAAGTCCGACACTTAATAATAAATTAATAAGATACCATAGGCATTTGTATATGGTACTGACTGATGGTGCAAGGTGACGTTTAAGTACCAGTTTTGCATTCAATTTTAATTAAAATTATAGGTGACCCCATATACCAACAAATGAACGCCACGTAGTACCTACGAAATTATTCCGGTTAGCATGGGATATCTACTGATGTAGGTGTCAATTTTAGTTATCAATAAATTTTATTTACGTAACCTCTACTTAGATATTATTGTGCTTATCTTTTTAATTCGCTGTTTATAGTGTTTATCTTCTAGTATAACAGAAAGCATCATCAAAAGTATAAATAGGTTGTTGGCTTCTCAACCGAACCGACTCTCACGAAATTTTAGTATTTATTAAGCTTTTTGATTTTTCAAAATGGCGGACATATGGTTGAAAACGTAAGAAATTATAAATTCCAGTAGTTTCGAAAAAACTCGCGAAGTCTATAGCTCACAGATACACTATAGTTTTGGGATCAAATAAATATATAATGGGACTAACTAGGTACACTTCGAGAGCTATAAAAAGTCAAAAATTACCGTTAAAGTTCCACTTCCCTACGAAGCGCTGAAAACGCTCCGGATACAAATGGCTACGACACTGTGATGTCATCGTCAAGTAAACGTAGCAACATGTGTAAATAATTATTGTTTTGTTCAGTTATGAGGATTATAAAAAACAATTACTTTACAATTACTTAATTGCTTGTTAGTAAAAAAAAACCTTTGAAGTCACATATTTCAAAGCACTTAATTTTTTATAATTTCATAACCTATTGAGCTATTTTTATTCATAATATACACATTATGTAATTTAATTACTGTACAAGGGATCAAGGCGTCGGTAAAAAAAACTTGATATTATGATTTAATAAAAAAAAAAAACTGAAAGAAAAAAATAACCCGTTCATGTACATATTACATTTGGATAACCTTTTGAAGTTGGTGCCAAAGATCCTCTTTTTAAAGTCGGTTAAAAATTAGTCACGATTGAATGCTAAACTTTACAGATGGCGCGCCTACTCCTAATCGGCCTCCTGGCTTTACTCGCTTCCCCAATCATCGGAGTCCTCTACGTGCTGTTCCTGAAGGCTCCTCCTCCACTACCAGATGTCAACCTGAAGGCCTGGTGGGGGCCCAAGGAACTCCAGACCAAGCAAGACACCAGCATCAAGCCGTTCAGAGTCCAGTTCTCTAATACGGTAAGATCTATGTCAGCTAGCTGTGGGACAACCCTGTACTGTTACCGAGTAGTTCTCTGCCAGATGTCGGCGTAAAACCTAAAGAAGCTACAGGCCAACCAAGATGTTACCACCACTCAGAGTGCAGTTCAGTTCATGGCAGTAAGGTTTTCTGCATATATTGAATGTCCCAGTGCTCAGCACTACCACCCTTCACATACAGGCTGTTATAGGGAGATTTAGGTACATCGGTTCACACTCTTGTGCCGGTCACTGGGTTATGAACCCTCGTGACACATATTGGGTCCGGCCTGGAACCCGAACTCAAGTGGTTAACAGTCGATACTGGGATTGCGTGTGATTCTAAATGTAGCTAATATCTGGGTTCTAGCCTTTTCGTGATCCCCAGTATTAGACTCAATTGTTGATAATGTCAATAGGACATATCATAACACTGTCAGTTAATGGAATTACTTAGTTGTCGACTAAGGTGTTTTCCATAGTCATGTTTTGTAAAACTCGATAAATATTCAGTTCTAGCAAAATGTTTTAAATAATGCTGTGATACTACAATACAAGTACACACTACAAGTAGAATTAAGAGTATTTACTCATCACGATCGGTACCAAGATCTTTATCGAATATTACAGATCGTTCAAGACCTCAAGGAGCGTCTGAAGAACCATCGTAAGTGGACCCCTCCGCTGGAGAACATCGGCTTCGAATATGGGTTCAACAGCAAGCAGCTGGACAGCTGGGTCACCCACTGGGCCGAGAAATACAATTTCACTGCGAGGGAGAGGTTCTTCAACCAGTTCCCTCAGTTCAAGACAAATATCCAAGGATTGGACATTCACTTCATCAGGGTTAAACCAGAGGTAAGATACCTGTGTATAAATTGCTCTATTGCGGCCCAATTTCATTATGTTCCGTCAGCTACTAACGACTGGTTACACCTGATATTATTGTGACAAGTCCCCGCTACACCTTTTTTTGTCATGGGGGCAAACGAGCAAACGGATCGCCTCATGGAAGGCGATTACCGTCGCCCATAGACACCTGCAACATCGAGTCACAAGTGCGTTGCCGGCCTTTCAGGTGGGAGTACTCTCTTTTCTTGAAGGTTTGAAGGTCGTATCGGTCCGGAAATACTAGTTAGTGGTACTAACTAGTACCACCTCAACAGAGCAAACCGACTTTTAATAAAACCTCTTTTGATACGCAAAGAACGGGGGACATTGAAAATAGATATAAATGGGGCTGGTCATAATGGTGAATTATGAAGAATTCTTTACGATTGTGGTTGCGGTATTGTAGAAGCTTAGTTATTGGTAAGAGCACTGCTCCGGAAAAGCAGGGGCGTGATTTAAGTCCCGCTTACATTGTAGTTAAAGTTTGTTGGTGGAGTTCTGTATCATATTCATGCTATAAATAGTTCTTATACAGTACAAAAAGATAAAGTAGCCAGCCGCTTGATGATAATGGTGGAATATTCCAGGTCCCAGCAGGAGTGGAAGTGGTCCCCATGCTGTTCATGCACGGCTGGCCAGGCTCCGTCCGCGAGTTCTACGAGGCCCTGCCGCTCCTGACCGCCGTCAGCAAAGACCGAAACTTCGCCATCGAAGCTATCGTGCCTAGCTTGCCGGGATACGGGTTCTCCGATGTAAGTGCAATATTCGGTCTAGATTTTGCTAACTTCAGTTAGAACTGACGCTGCCGAAAGCCGTTAGCAAAGAACAGCCTTCATCGTGCCTGTTTGATATAAGTTGATGGACTTAAAATGGATTTTGTATTCTAAAGCTGACTGAAGAATCTACACATAATCTTACTCTTGTGGATCTGGATTGTATCAAAATTGTCAATACAATTTGTTTTATAGAGAAATGTCGTACAGACTAGCACACCAATGATCCAGCAGCTCCTTTCTAAAGATATCAATCACTAAGATAATTCTGACTTGGATTGAAATGGTCGGTACTATAGGTACGTATTTCACTACTTACTAATTCATGTAAACTCAAAAAAAAAACTGCATTCCATAGCTTTCAGTTTTCCTTTCTCTCTAACAAAGTCTCCGCATTTGTTTGCCAGAATTAAGTCTGATAAATGGTTTTTATTCCCAGGCTGCAGTTCGGCCAGGTCTGGGGTCTGACCAGATGGCGGTGGTGATGCGCAACCTGATGCAGCGCCTGGGCTTCAAGAAGTTCTACGTGCAGGGCGGAGACTGGGGCAGTCTCATTGGCGCTGACATGGCCACCTTATTCCCCAACGTAAGCATTTTGTAAACGAGTCATGTCCTATTCGAAAACGCATGTCGCTTTTGTAAGACTTATAACAATGTCCTTCGGGGCGCAAAATATAGTAAAATAATGTCCTGTTGATTATTCCACAATCGAATCAACTTCAGAATGTTTAATTACTTAGAATGCTGCTTGTTCAACGCTATTCAAACCTAACCTAAGGAATTTGAGAGTTCAGAACAGGCTAAGACGTGCTTTTAAAGGCAGGTCAGGCTAAAGCTCATCCCTTACATCTAGCTCTAAAAAAATACTCCTTTAGGGCTAGTAGTATTTTTTTTTTCAAAATTGTCCCATGCAATCGTTAGTGATTATATTTATTTATTTTATTAATTCGCTTAGGTATTATATTGTAATAAACCTAAAATAAAATTATGAGGGGTGAAGCCAGAAGAGCGACTCAAATTACGCTCGTCTGGCTTCACCCTAAGCAAGCATTCCCTTTGCTTGTTTTTACCCATTGCATTTTAATGCGTAGGGTTCGTAACACTGAAATCTCCAAATCTTGTAATTGTATTTTAAATTATAGGAAGTTCTCGGCTTCCACACCAACATGGGTTCCGTGATGTCTAGTGCTGCCCACCTCCTGAACCTGATCGGCAGCGTGTTCCCGTCGCTGGTGGTGGAGTCCCACCTGGCCGAGCGCATGTACCCGCTCAGCAAGACTTTCGCCTACCTGCTGGAAGAGACTGGCTACTTGCACTTACAAGCCACCAAGCCTGACACTCTTGGTACGTTTTTACAAGATAAAAGGCCCATCTGCGCTCTCGTATGAGTGCCTAGTTATATTTTTTTTTGTACATATTCATCCACGTACCGGCCAGCGTAGTGTAGGTCGGCCGCCCAAGGTGGTCGGACGATCTGGTTAGAGTTGCGGGGACTCGCTGGATACGAGTTTCTATCCAGGCCATGTGAAATACTATTGAAGAGGCCTGCGTCCAGCGGACGTGGGCGTCCTATGGTTGAAATGATGACGAAATAAACATAACCACCTTATTTTTTTAGAGATGACGGTTGACCTGACAGTGATTTTAGATACTTAGATAATACTAGCTTTTGCCCGCGACTACGTCCGCGTGGAACTTGGAAGTATGGAACCAACCTCGTACAACACGATAGATATCCACCTAATCACCTTAATTCATAAAAGGGATTATTAAAAGCGCCTAAGCAAATGTAAGAGCAATTGTGATTTTGGTCTAATCATTACATTTCCTACAGGGTCATCAATGTCATCATGAATTACTTACTCACTTTTCAATATGTTTACAAATGAAGCGAAAATTGAAAAATTTAATGATTCGGACAGGATTCGAACCTGCGTTTCCAACGGCTTTCCGGGCCAACACTGGCGTCCTCCCAATTGGACCACCGAATCAGATGTCAGAGTCATTGAATTTTTCAACCAG
The DNA here is from genome assembly GCA_947623375.1 of Apotomis capreana. NCBI lineage: Eukaryota > Metazoa > Arthropoda > Insecta > Lepidoptera > Tortricidae > Apotomis > Apotomis capreana. The sequence continues at coordinate 38,102,707 of OX392500.1, forward strand.
TTGCTTCGACATGCCTTAGGGTGGCATCGTAGCGACATCTACCGTAAAGATTTAGACTTTATCGTCGGCACCATCGTCTCAAATTTGTTGAGAATCGATAGTAACGATGTGCTACACCCAAATTACTTATTTTTTATTAAAGCAGTAACGTCTGCTAACGTAAACTAAAAGTTTACAAATGAAGCGAAAATTGAAAAATTTTATGATTCGGACAGGATTCGAACCTGCGTTTCCAACGGCTTTCCGGGCCAACACTGGCGTCCTCCCAATTGGACCACCGAATCAGATGTCAGAGTCATTGAATTTTTCAACCAGTTGCTTCGACATGCCTTAGGGTGGCATCGTAAAATAAGTAATTTGGGTGTAGCACATCGTTACTATCGATTCTCAACAAATTTGAGACGATGGTGCCGACGATAAAGTCTAAATCTTTACGGTAGATGTCGCTACGATGCCACCCTAAGGCATGTCGAAGCAACTGGTTGAAAAATTCAATGACTCTGACATCTGATTCGGTGGTCCAATTGGGAGGACGCCAGTGTTGGCCCGGAAAGCCGTTGGAAACGCAGGTTCGAATCCTGTCCGAATCATTAAGTTTTTCAATTTTCGCTTCATTTGTAAACATTTAGTTTACGTTAGCAGACGTTACTGCTTTAATAAAAAATAAGCACTTTTCAATATTTTTAGGGATAATTTCCAGGATGAAAACTATCCTATGTCCTTCCTCGGATCTTAAACTATCTCCTAATCTATCTATGCCAAATGTCATCAAAATCGATTCAGCGGTTTAAGCGTGAAGAGGTAACAGACAGACAGACACACTTTCGCATTTATAATATTAGTATGGATTAGTATGGATTAATAACACGGGAAAGCAACCTAATCATAACCAAGAAACAATTCTTCCTAAACAGGTGTCGGCGTGTCCGACTCCCCAGTCGGTCTCCTCGCCTATATCCTGGAGAAGTTCTCCACCTGGACGAAGCCGGAGTACAAGTCGCGCCAGGACGGCGGGCTCGCCCAGCACTGGACCAAGGACCAGCTGCTCGACAACCTGATGTGCTATTGGACCACGAACTCCTTTACCACCTCCGTGAGGATGTATTCGGAGTCGTTCAGCAAGAGATACTTTGGGTTGCAGTTAGGAGAGTGAGTATCATAATCACATATTATAGCGCACAATTCGCCTGATGGTAAGCAAAAAGGGGAGCCAAAGTCGCAATGGCAACTGACAAGAAACCAACGGTGCCACGTCAGTTGACACTGCTATGCTGGCCCGAGAGATGCTTCTTCACGCTTCGTTTAAGATCTCAATCTGGACAACCCATAAAAACGCGTGTAGGCGTTGAAACAATTTTAAAATTAAAATCTGAGGAGCTACTTCCTTTGTTATTCAGGTGGAGTTGAATTTGTCCACCCAGTTTATTTTCTTATTAATATGCAGTGTCGGATGCATGGCCAGATAGATGGATGGATTGACCAGAACATCACTCAACCTTGACTTACATTTTTCTGTTTCAGAATCCCTACTCCAGTACCTACTTGGATCCTTCAGGCGAGGAACGAGCTCGCGTTCCAATCAGCCAGGATCCTGCGGTTCAAATACACGAACCTGATCCAAACCAACCCGATCAACGACGGCGGCCATTTCGTCGCCTTCGAGCTGCCCGAGCTCTTCTCTGAAGACGTCCTGAAGGCCGTGGCGGCTTTTAGGAAATTCAAGAGCCAAAAGACTGAGCTATAAGTTGATATAAGTGACCCTAGTAGCAACTAAGTCGTAGAAGCGCGTGTACACCCCTTATACTGCAAATTTGAGCTGAATAAAGGCTGCATAAGTACTTCTGCAACTGTTTTTGCTATGGATGTACGGAATTACTAACAAATGTGGAAGATATGTCTGCAATGAGCGAGAGAAACGACAAAAAAATATGATGTAACGCATAATTTTTTGCCGTTGTCGCTGGGGAACAAAATAATTGAAGTATTTATCATGATTTTTTAGACAGAATAACAGCCAATAAGAACAAGATGCGGAAAATATATGTTTAAATTTTATAAAACTTATTTAATATTATGTGTAATTTTAAAATAAGATATTCAAGAAAAGTTACAAAATACGAAGCCTAATTAACTAAGCGAAATTAAACTTCCTTTACTTATTCGTAAAGAAAATAACGCAAAGTAATTGTTTTGCAGAGATGTTTAACCAGTTGTTTAGTTCAAATGAATACATATTTACACAATCGGATATACCTATATGTATATATCTTGTACATTCTGTTTTTATCGTTAAACCATATTAATCTGAATACAAGAATGCAGCCTCTGTGAGCAAATGGACAAGATTTTTTTGTACCGTAGTAGATTAAGACTGTTGTTGTATTTAGAGAGTGTATTTTTTATATTGTTTTAATTAAACATGTTTATTAATTACCTTGTTTTTATTAATTATTTTTAAGTACCTTAAAAGGTAATTTATTATGTACAGTCGAGTTCATTTACATCTACACAATTACGAGAACAAAAATATCTGAATACGACCCTATTGTCAGGAGCATAAAGTCGTGTTCAGATATTTTTGATCTCGTAAGTGTGTAGATGTAAATGAACTCGACTGTACATATCCATCCATATAACCTTTATTATTTTACATAGATAACTCCCATACTAAAACACGTATTGAAACGGGTCTCACGTCGTATAAGTCGATTATCGTTGGGCATGTTTCGAATCTTAGCTCCTAGGTACTTTCTAGAATCCAAGGTAACGAATTACCTTGGAAGTCTATTGCGGAGCGACAACCGTCTCGAGTCCGAAATTTCTTCTAGGATCGCAAAAGCCGCTGCAGCCTTTGGCGGACTAAACCGACGAGTATGGAAATCGCACGACATCAGGTTACACACAAAAGTTGCCGTATATAGGGCAATTATTCTGCCTCTTTTGCTCTATGCCTCGGAAACCTGGTGTCTGTACAAAACGGACATCAAACGTCTTGACGCCTTTCACTTGAAGTGTCTCCGGGCAATTCTTCGTCTGAGATGGCAAGATCGTGTACCAAACTCGGAGGTTCTACGTCGTACTAATTTGCCTGGTATGGAGTGTCTTCTCATGAAGGGTCAACTGCGTTGGTGTGGGCACCTTGTACGTATGGAGCCCACCAGGCTGCCCAAAACTATCTTTTACTCTGAGCTGGTAAACGTAAAGCTGGAGGTCAATACCTGCATTATAGGGACGTCGTGAAACGTCATTTGTCTGTAGTGAGCATACCTACCATGTGAGTCGTGGGAGGAGTTGGCTGCTCACAGATTGGATTGGCAAAATGCTGTCAATGCGGGTCTTGATAACTTTGAGCGCATCCGTCTTGAAGACCTAGACGCCAAACGTCAACTCCGTAAAACTCAGCCCAAGCCCTCCTACCACTACACTTATAACACAGATGGGGACCTGTACTGTGCTACATGCTGCCGCACTTTCAAAACCAAATTCGGGTTTGCTAGTCATGCCCGCGCTCACGCGCGTCGGCAAACATAAAATACGTTCTTGTTAGGATGTCGCCGTCGACGGATACGTCTGGGAGGACATCATCATCACTTTCTAGAATCTAACTAAATAAATAAATATTAAGGAACAATCTTATACAAATCGACCTAGTCCCAAACAAAGCAAAGCTTGTACTATGGGTACTAAAAGACGATATATACATAATATATAAATACATATACAGTCAACCAATCTGATTCCTAGGCCATTTTGTACCTTATCACAGTGAACGTCAATATAAAAGCCGCTTGAAATCTCATATCATTGTCATTGTGACAAGGTTCTATAGTGGCCTAGAAATCAAAGTGGTTGACTGTACATACAGATAACATCCATGACCTTTCCGCTGCTGGGATTCGATCCCAGGACCGACGGCTCAGTAGACCGGTGTGTGTGTCTACAAACTGCGCCTACCGCGTCGTCGTAAACGAATCACTTAGTTCATTAAATATCACGGCCCCACCCACCTTACATAAAATATTTCTTAAATTAAAGAAAATACCTGTTCGTCACATATTGCTACTGGCCTATCTACATACATAGAGGTTAAAAAAAACAAATTGCGAAATAAATAAAGCAAATAAGAATCTGAATAGGTTTATGCAGTCTGTCAATAACTATGCGTGCGACATATTATCTTCAGAAATACGCAGCCTGTTTTTTTTTTCGCTCTGCTTCTTGGGACAGATAGCCTAATGCCTCATTATGTAAATTTAAACCTCATGCCATGATCTCCTATTGTTAGTTTCGCATCTGTTTGTAAGGAATTAATTGTAATTTGCATTTTGGCCCTGTAAATTGATCTTGTCGGTCGCGTGTAGAACTAACGTGCGGCAAGACAGAAATTAAATGATAACATTGATGAAATGATAGCGTATATTATATTTATCACAAAGTTAGTGAGTCACTGACAGTCTGGAATAGGTACTGTACGATAGCGGTGCTTCGGTCACGGTTAGTGATTTAGTATTGTGTACACGTAATTTTGGACGAGTGAACGTGTAATTTAATAAGTTGGTGAGTAGTGCTATAATTATATTTAATAGATCCAAAAAGAAGCACCGGCCTATTGCTTGCTGTAAATATATGTTGGTTTAATTAATAGTACATTACAGCAGACGCTGAGAAAGAAGGAGTAGGTATAGACGGCCGATACAATAATAATATTTTTATATAATCTTTTTATCGATTATTTTTTTATGTGAAAAATACCACATTTGTTTTTATAAATATTGACACAAATGTAAATTATGAAAGATTTTTTTTTATTAAAAAGATTCTATAAAAATATTTAGAACAGCGCCATCTCTCTCGCAGTCTTCACACTTCCTGTCATGGAGATGGAGATGATGATGACGGGGGAGAAGATGGAGACCGGGGATCGTGCGTGTAAAGCGCACATCCTAGGGTATGGCTAATGCGCATAAGCATTGAAATGAAATGAAATGAAATGAAATGAAATAGGGCATTTTTTTTTCTGTACCTTGGCTTTTTGACCTGTCCGGTGACTTTGTCACCCTATAAAACACTGTATACGGGTAAATTGTTGATGATATACTTTTTATTAGATAAATAAATTATTTAAGTTTTATATAATATCAATAAAATCAACAAGTAATATAAAATTTACTAGTTTTTCTAAGTTTGTGTGTTTAAAGATCCCTGATTTTACCTTGTCCATCACCAAAACGCAAACTTCGAGCACGATTTAAACTGATTAAAAAAAGTTTCTCATGGATGGCAACATTTGTTTTGGATAGTTCAAAATCTTAATTTTCTAAAAGCGACCTTATTCTCGTGGTTTTAAAGTAAAAAATTATAAATACCTACAATTTAAATGTGTCCGGGAAAACGACGAAAGGGGAATATCCCCCTATCCGTTACCAGGATATTTATACATCGGTGAATTTTTATGGCCAAATCACACGTTTATTTCGATCTAGCAACACCACTTTTCATATAGTAACACAGTTTGGTTTCTCAAAACGGTCAGTTTTGCTTAAAAATCGCGAAAAAGTTAGTGTGTTTGTGGTGGCTAAAAATCTTTCTCCTCGTCCGTTACCAGGATACGAAGGTAAAACTTTGATTTTCTTTGTTGTGGTATTTAGTAACTTGATCATTATTTATGTGGCAATTTTATTTCGCTTGAATACCCACGTAATTAGTGGTAAAATGTGGTTCTAATCGCATTTTAAACTGCAAAGTGTTCATTCCGTTACCTCCCTTCCGTTACTATATTTATAGTCACTTATAAGGGGAACTTGAAAAAGTAACGAAAGGGAAACATAAAGCCGCGACCACTATTACACTTTGTATCCAGGTCTTTTTTCAAGTTTAATAAAACTTAAATTTTCCTTAACAAAAATTCCTTTTGATTTTAAGTAAGGTATGTTCTAATGGACGACACCGACCGAGTGGATGAAATTTTCGTCGTTTTTTTTTAAATAATAAGGAAACTGACATCAATATAACCCATAAATTATACTAAGCATACTACTTATTTCATCTGTAATTTATGTTTAAAAGTTTTCATTAATACATTTAAAAGTTTTTAAATACGGGGTCTGTTTTTACCAATAGGTGATCCGCGTTAGTTGTGTGTCCATAAATATTTGCATTATAACCGCGGCTTTATGATTTCGTTACCATCTTTTTCGTTACTGTCCGATTTTAAAATGTTCTATTTTATTTTTTATCTCAACACTAATTAAGAAATGTTCTTATTTTATTTGTGAAATACTTAATTTATTAGTTTGGGTTTATGGGTTAAAAAAATAAGCTAATAAACTTCGTAGTTTTTATTTAGTAGAGAAAATTGTGAGACGTTTTTGCCATTTGGTAACGAAATGGATCAAATATACATCTGTTCTTGTATATATGCAAATATTTCCGAATAAATATCAATAATTATGATAATTTACTATATTAGTAAGAAAACGATACAATCATTTATTTCTCTTATACCTTCGTAACATTTAATATCAACAAAAGTTTATGGTAACGAAAGGGAGCATAAATCGAGGCCACCCTATATTAAAAACGGAATATTTATCAAATTCCTGCATATTTTACAAAACCATTGCTCAATACAGGTACCTAAGACTACTAAAAATAGTTTACCTCCCTAATAGTCACTGATTATTTAAAAAACAAAAAAACACATAAAAATTTTTTTGGTAGCATTTAAAAAAAAAATGCCCAGTAAGTATTTCAAACACATATGACGCAGAGGGCGCTCTAGTAGCGTAGAATTATCCACATTTCAAATTCAAATTCAAATATTTTATTTCAGATAGAATCCATATCAATGTTAGTAATAAATATGAATCTTAATCGTGATGTTAGTATACAATTAAAAGAAAAACTAAGGCTAAAAGCGGCGTGGTGCGGCTACGTTTATGGAATGAAAGATTTGGTGTGATTGACGTAACGATCTAATAGTTCAGTTGGGAGAGCACTACGCCGGAAATGTAGGGGTCGCAGGTTCGAGTCCTGCTTAGATTGTAGGACCTAGATCACATATTTTTTTCTCTCATAATTTACCTTTGTGTGAATATTTATAAAAATAATAATATTCTATATATTACTGAGAAGCACAAAGTTGCAAACACTATCTTTTTAAAGCCATTCAAGGAAAATGAAGTTTTAAATCTGATTACTTTACTAAACAAGACGAATGCAGAAGGATATTATGATGACATTGCAACTAAAATAATCGTTAAATCTAGATTTGAAATTATCTCAATATTGACATACCTTATTCATTTTTAATTGGATTGTATTATTCCCAGACTGCTTAAAGAAATCAATTATAAGACCTATTTCTAAGAAGGGTAAAAGGACTGAATTAAGTAATTATCGTCCTATTACTCTAGTGCCAATCCTCTCAAAAATATCTGGGAAAGTCATGCACAAAGGATGCAACAAAAGGAAACAAGATAAATAGGTACAATTTATAAATAACGGTAGACAACAGGCGGTCTTATCGCTAAAGAGCGATCTCTTCCAGACAACCTTTGGGCAGTGAAATTGACATTAACATTATAATTATTAACATTATAATAGCATTTCTCTTTTAATATTTTACACAACTTTATCTTAAATGTAGACAGTTCCTCTGTTTTATGTTGATCCGGTAGGTTGGTTGGTGGTAGGTGCGGTCATTGCATCAATGCATTTTTTGTAGAAACTGGTTTTTGATCCCTCTAGTGGCTGTATTTTTAGTACGTTACTTGCTGGACGTGGATAATAGACGTTAACGCGAGCGGTAAATCGGTCCATGCTGTTTTACAAAAACACATGCTTCGTAAATGTACATGGAATATAGATTCTTTCGTATGCGGATGTTTGGATTAACAGTTTGTATATTTGTAGATCACAATCACAATGCTGAAGCACATCATAGGATTAGTAGTTGTGGGCGTACCTATCTTCGTAATATGGAGCGCGACCCGCCCAGCTGATCTTTCCACCCTACCCAAACTGGACCCTGAAGAGTGGTGGGGACCCGCGGACAAGAAAGTCAAGGTAGACACGAGCATCAGGCCATTTAAAGTCGTGTTTAGTGAAAAGGTTTGTGTAGTTGTAGTTACTCGCTTAAACATTAAAATTGTAATCTTATACGACGACGACGCGGTTGGCCCTGTTTGCAGTGCCCACTGAGCCGGCGGTCCTTGGTTCGATTCCCGGCCAGGACAAATATTTGTGTGATAAACTCGAATATTTATTTCTGGGTTATAGATGTTATCTATATTTGTATTTATATAGTATGGTGTTTATCGTGGGCTAGTAGCCATAGTACAAGGTGTGCTTAGTTTGACTAGGTCGATTTGTGTAAGATTGTCCCTTCATATTTATTTTGAAAAAAATGAATGAATTTTATTTTATTCTGTAAGTAGTGGGGTATCCCAAAAAAAATTACCCCCCCTTTTTATATTTTTATTCGATGGAATAGGCCATTTTATAATACCAATTTCATTAACTCTTCATTAGAATAAGTAGTTATTTTTTATTAATTATTTTAAGAAGCTCACAAGATGACGTCATGATTTCCGCGTGTGTTTGAGGATAGTAAAAAAACGCTATTCAGCGCACTCTTATTTGTATTTTTAACTATATCACTGGTAAACCTACGCATTTCTGAAGTTGTGAAACTGGCCATGAAATTCCCAAAAAAAATATATTCAATATATTATCTTGTCAAAGAACTGTCAGGTGACAGTTTGTAAATAACCAACAAAAAATGTAATTGTTTTCAAGTTTGTTTTCATTATTTTACTACAAGTTATATGTGCTGCTTTTCGATAGCTCTGTCTTAATTTTGGACTTATTTTCCACGCCAGGCTAGTCTCCAGGGCTATGCTTTGACCGTATCAACAAATATTTGACTTGGAATATGATAAAAGTATTTGTGTGATACTAGATAAAATGGAAATAACAGTCCTAAAACCTAAAAATTCAACATCCCAACAAGCTTCATGGAGCAGATTATTGTTAATACTTTAAAACAGTCAAAGGATTCACTATGCAGAATTATGTTTAAGGACGAAAATATTGCTGTCACGATTCCTAGGAAAATCTCATCACGCCCAACAACATTAAAGAACTTGCTAGTAAATGGATCCGGAAGATTAAATTGACAAAAATGTACAAACTACTAAGTGTGAATTACATCATAGTTCTATTTCATTCCTATATATGAAGTAAAGTTTTTGGATGATGTATATGCTGTGTCGTAACTTTAATGAATGTATAATGTAGCAGAAAAAATTAAACTCATGTTATTATAACAGTTGTTTTATTGAAAGTAAATAATCTTTGTGACATTTTCAAGAAAAAATTCCTCGATCGAACCTTCCTGTCCTCTTTTATGTTCATGCTGGCTTTAAACTGTCTGCAAGGTGGTGAGAGTTGCGGTTGCCCTTTTGGGTGGGTGTTGACTGTTGAATCAATGAAAATATTCTTGTAGTGTACTTGTAGTGGATCTGATCGAGATTCATCTCTCTGAAAGTATCGAAGGTGTCGAAGGGCACGTTTAAGATTTTCTTGGGATCCAACATACCATCAAAGTTTTGGTTTTGGTCATACGCCTAAAAGTAAAACACACGTAAGTGTCTAATTTTTAAATACAAATATAAAACAAACCTCAAATGTTTTGAGATGATTACCTTCTTATTAAATCAGCATTTTTAATAACCATCGATGCATTTCTCCTTCAAAGCTCGGTTTCGTGCATTCACGCAGTCTTTGTTAATCGCAGTTAATTGACAAGAAATATAAACAATATAGGTAAAATCGCTTGAACTATTTCTCGAGATATTAGTCTGCATCCTAATTTTTTATAACCGATATTATTTTTATTTCCACTCATCGTCTCGTAAGTGTTTAATAAAACTCTTTTTCTTGTTGAACTTAAGTTACACGAGTTAAGAGACGATGTAAAATATATATACATATATATTAATCCTGGAATGGCAGCTCCTGGTTTTTGCAAATGTCAGTTTTTAATAAATAATCTGATTCACTTTATAAAGAATAATAAACCATGCTTGTATATGTTCAATTCTATTTTTTATATATAAAAAAAAATGGCTACTGCCCATTGGGTCAATTTTGCCAGTGTCAAAGTTGACGAACGTTGTACGGTGAGTTCAATACCATTTCTAGAAAATCCCGATGTAAATATTGAAAATGTAAATAAATAGTTGTCATTGTTACTGTCAGACGAAATATTTACCGGTCCAAACATAAAATATGTGATAATTTGTGTTCAATTTAGTTTCAATTGCCAGCGCAATCAAGTATTTAAAATATTCTTGAATGTTTGATTCACAACTTCAACATTATAATATTAAAGAATTATCATAATTATTGAAGGAAAGGGCAGTATAATAGCAGTAAGATAATAATTATAATGAACCGTTAGTATAATTTGGACCGAGTATTGGGGTAACCACAGATAACACCACCTGTACCTTTCCAAACTACGGTGACGTAGTAAAACCCCGGTTACTGAAGGTCAAGTGAAAAATTGGGTAGTATCTTTTTTACGAAATTTTTGTAATTTTTTTCAATAACTAGAAATGGTTCAGAAAGAACCCAGCTCGTCAGTCATAATCGAATTAACGGTTTTGAAAAAAAAAGGGTACACCCCAAATAGTAATTTATGTCGAATACTTCAGACATTCCTACTAATTCAGTTTTTAATTCCCGATTATCACACATTTTAAAATAAACAATTTAAATGGATTGTATTATATCGCGTATATCGGGTCAACCATTTCACAACAGCAACCGAAAGGTTGTTGAAACGTTAGAGACTAAATAATTAATATATTTACGAGAATATAGTTAGTGTTGTTGACGATTTGGTTTTGTTATTTGATTTATACATCTATATATTTCAGCCACCAATCATCTTCAGCCACAATAAAGAAGTTGAGGGGTAAATGATTAAAGAAACAATAATCCTAAGCAGTATATCCCCATTTCAGATGATCGTAGACTTGAAAAGACGCTTAGATAACTTCCGCGCCCCACCGCCACCGCTAGAGGGCGTTGCGCAGCAGTACGGCTTCAACAGTAAACTCCTGGATTCCTGGAGGAACTATTGGCGGGACGAATACCCTTTCAAGAAGCGAGAGGACTTTCTTAATCAGTATCCGCAGTTTAAGACTAATATACAAGGCTTGGATATACACTTCATCCATGTAAAGCCTGTGGTAAGGAAATGCGAGCGCACCTTCTCCTGTAAGACACTTTTCTTTTCACTTATAGGAATTTGGTGTTCCCCGAAAATGCCCTTAAAGGCAGGTACCCGGGTTTGCCTGGTTTCCCTACAGATCCACCGTCTTTCATTATTGCTTTCAGCCTCATTCACAACATGATCGGTTTATGCCACCGTCTTTCGGCGTTCCACCGTCGTTCGTGATGTTCTCGTCACCAATTAGATAGTTGGCAGACCATAACTGTTCATTTTTCTAGAAATTTCCTGCCTCGCACGACTACATTGTGGAATGAATTGTCGCTTCCGGTATTTCCAGACCGATACGATCTTCAGATCTTCACCTGAAAAGCTGGCAACTCACTTGTAACTCCTCTGTAATCGCTTTCCATCAGGCGATCCGTTTGCTCATTTATCATGACATAACAAAAGCCACCTCGAAGATACGGACTACGAAAATGCATAGGGTATTTCATTTGATTTACCTTTATATATCTCTTCTAAGTATATCTGTATTAACTATTCCAGGTACCAGTCGGAGTGAAGGTGTTGCCGCTGCTTGTGCTGCACGGCTGGCCTGGCTCTGTGCGTGAATTCTACGAAACCATCCCTCTACTGGCTCGTCAAGCTCCTGGATATGACTTTGCATTTGAAGTCATTGTGCCCAGCCTCCCTGGCTATGGATTCTCTGATGTGAGTTAAATGTATTTAAGTTAAACTCTGTTCTGGAAGAAGGCAGCAGAGCTATTTTAAAAGTCTGATAGATGAATAAGTGTTCAGTCCGTAACCCAAAATGTTGGCTTCTAAACAGTGGATAGGTACTTGGAATGGAACTTTTGGTTCGTAGTTCTTCGTGTTCTTTTGTCTGTGTTTGTTTGTGTGTGTATTAGATATAAATTACAATAACAATTAGTTATCAAATGTTTGTATGTTTTATTTGTATTATGATAAGGGATAAATGTTTATTTGCAAATTGATTTAATCTATCTTATACATATAAACGGAAAAGTCCTGAGTGACTGACTGACTGACTCACTCATCAACGTAGAGCTGAAACTACTGAATCTAGGAACTTTAAATTTCTAGAATAGATCAAGATCAATGGAGGCAAGGAATAAGAAGGGATATTTTTAAATGCATCCCCTAAGCTGGTCAAACTTTGTATAGAAATCGTGTAATTTTTGAGTAAGAGATAAAATTTCATGTATTCTCCATCTAAAAACAAGAATACTAATTTCAGGATATAAAAAAGTCATCCTTTAAAGGGGTTAAATGGGAGGTGAAAGTTTGTTTGAAGAACTTGGGATTTTTTGAGTAAGAGAGATCGTGTACCTATAGGTTCTTCATTACAAAATAAGTAAACAACTTTCAGCATTTTTGGAAATTCATCCCCGAAAGGGGTTAAGTGGAAAATGGAAGTTTCTATGAGAAACGTGACCTTTTTGATTAAGAGGTGCATCATCTTACGTGTAGACCCAAAAACTGAGATGTTGATCAAAAACTGAGAATATGAAACGTTTATGAAAATTCAACCCCTAATGGGTAATGGGAGGTGACAGTTTGTATGAAGAGTTTGGGTTTCTTTGAGTAAGAGTAGTAATATTTCGTGTATAAGTTTTGTCTGTAAGAAACAACTTTCAGCATTTTTGGAAATTCTCCCCCGAAAGGGATTAAATGGAAAATAAAACTTTGTATGAAATACATGGCCTTTTTTGAGTAAAGAGGGGTGCAGCGAGGGGTGCTTTTCGTCTAAAATTTATAATATTGATGTCAGCCTTTTTGAAAATTCAACCCATAATGTGGTAAAGTGGAAGATGAAAGTTTGTATGACTTGTTTGAGATTCCTTGAGTGATGGTAATATTTCGTGTAAAGGTTTTCCATATAAACTAAGGAAACAACTTTCACCATTTTTGGAAATTTACCCCCGAAAGGGATTCAATGGAAAGTGAAACTTTGTAATAATCTTAGTGTCGTAAACTTTTAAGAAACAATAAAACGGTAGAAAGTTACACAGACACGTTTCGAGACCTGCGCGAGCGAAGCCGCGGGCAAAAGCTAGTTATATATTTGCAGAATTAGTTATATATTGTCTTGCAAGTGCAAACGTTGTATTTGTAGAAGTGGTTGGAATTATGTTATCTTGTCCCCAACGGTTTTGCAAATAATGTAATTATAGACCTGTGCACATTATGCAGACAAGATATTAGCTATCCCCAGAGGCAAGAGCTAAGCGCTTTTATTTCATCTGAACCTGATCAGCAGTGCAAATATTTTTGCACTGCCCACCCTGTATTTTGCTTGTCCCGGGATATAGCATATTCTTTGCGCTATATTGAATACACAGAGATTAAGAAAGAAAGAAATATTTATTTCCACGAACACAGCCAGTAGTACAAACAAAATCAAAAACATTCAGTTTGAACCGTGTGCAAGTAAAGTGGGCCAGGCTCAGCATCATGCTGCAGCCCGTAGGCCGTAACGTAACGCTGATTTTCAGCCCGTACCTTGTTGGAGACGAAACGACCACACACAGGGAACATTGGGCTAAGACAGTTTCAATAAATATGTTGCGAGACATGGTTGTGCTAGAAGTGCTGGTTACTTATATGTTTCCGTGTTCACAGGCTGCGGTTCGACCAGGTCTAGGGACTTCACAGATGAGCGTGGTTTTCTGTAACCTGATGCGACGCCTTCGACATGAACAGTTCTACCTGCAGGGAGGGGACTTGGGCGCTGTTATTGGCTACAGCATGGTCACTCTCTTCCCTGATACTGTGCTGGGCTTCCACTCCAACATGCTCCTAGCTAGGGTAAGGGTTACTATTGCACTGTTGAATAAAGGCGCCTCGGCCACAAACTTCCAAGGCGAAGACTTCGGCGCTATAATCAGGTTCAGCATGGTCACTTGGTGACTCTCTCCCTAGATACTGTGTTGGGCTTCCGCTTCTACTCGAACATGCTCATGGCTAGTGTAAGTGTTACTACTACACAGTTTTCTCACAGACTGCTAGTCAACCAGGCCTAGTTTTCTCGCAAATAGGTATAGTCTTCTTTAATTTAATGTGCCTTCTTTGCCGGTTCGGTCCGGCTACCTGTAGGGTGGAGACATTGACTACAGCATGGTACCCTCTTTCCTGACACTGTGTTGGGATTTCACGCCAACATACTCACGGCTACGGTAAACGTTACTGTCACATTACCTATTTTACTACTTCCGCAGAACTCACATTCCTATCTGCTGGCCCTCGTGGGAGCGTTGTATCCAACCCTCATCATGCCCGAGACGCAAGTTCCCAGGATGTACCCGATGAGCGGATATTTATCGTTCCTGTTATTGGAGACGGGATATCTGCATCTGCAGGCTACCAAACCTGATACCATTGGTAAGCTAAAGTTTCGTAGTATTCTTCAAAGTACCTCGCCGTCAAGAGGCCATAATTTCATAATTATAAGATTATAAAATATGATGTTGCCGATACTCGTTTGTACTCGTAAATACTCTGATTACTCATGACATCACATTTCGTGTGATTACCAGCCTCAAGTTGTGTCCGCCAAGCGACTAGGTATCTACTACTCTTACTTACAATTTATATGTAAAGTATAAATTACCAATAAATCCATGCAATAACTGTATTTGCCCAAACCTTTTGTTCAGAATATTTTAATGGCCCACGAAACTGGCGATTAGCTTCGGGTTCAAATCCCGGTAAAGGCAAAAATTTGTCTGATGAATATTTTATATTATACGGATTTCTTCAAGGTGTTGGTTTATCGGATTCGCCGCTTGGTCTGCTCGCGTACATCCTCGAAAAGTTCACAACTGGCACCAGATTCAAGTTCAGAGAGCGAGATGACGGCGGGCTCCTGGAGTTCTATACCAGAGACCAGCTCCTGGACAACCTGATGATGTACTGGGCCACCAACTGTAAGACTACCGCGATGAGGCTGTACGCAGAAACCTTCAACAAGGCGCATTCGGCTCTTGGCATCGACAGGTTCGTGCAATTCTGAATCTGATTGACTATGAATATGATGAAAGATTTTTTATACACAGTATCATATCAATGGTTAATAGTGTGATTGAACTCTTTTCTTTGCACGTCAGTGTTATGATAACCTTTAAACTCCATGCGCATTTCGCATTTTGAGTCTGTTTTTGAGTTTCTGTTCTGACTTCCCATCTCGAAATCTCATTTAATAAATTCTCCTAAGCCTTTCCATCTCTCAAAAATTATTTAAAAAAATCTCTAATGTCAAAAGCATATTATACAGTAGAGGACTATCTGACAGACAAAAATGCATGGCCTGAACCAGAAACCGAGTAACTGACTCCTTAGATTGTACCAGACTAGTTTAAGGGACACAGTTCTAATAAAAAGTATATCAAACGTGCATAAATTGTGTTAAACCGTCATACTTTCTTGTAGTTTCTATATTTTATTCTTACACTAGTCCTCATTTATATCCTAGAATACACTTTTAATATGTTTTCTTCGAGAACTACGTATAGTTAAGTTCATATTACTGTAATAGTTAAGTACTTATCCTTTATGAAAAAATGACTAACAGTTGAGTTTCTTTCGGCGTTTCTTCTCAACAGTGGTCTCCTCTTGTGAAATGCCGGTAGACTCAGACATGTAAAAGTGCCCTTGTGGCCTACTTGCAGAATAAAGTTCATTATTTCATTATCTCATATGGAAAGAAAGTTAGACATCAAGAAGCGTTTGGCATGTAGGTCTAGTCTATCGTACTGTCTGCTGTTTAAATTATAGATGGCCAAAGACGCCAGAAAAGTCACGTTTCCTGGGTTTTCTTCAGACTTTTCCCCTTAAGAATAACTACGTGCTTTCCAGATACCATACCACCGTCCCAACGTGGGCCCTGCAAGCCAAAGACGACTTCTACCACCCTCCGACGCTGCTGCGGACCAAGTACGTCAACCTTCTGGGTGTGACGGAGCTGCCGGACGGCGGCCACTTCCTGGCCCTAGAGAAACCAGACACCTTCGCCGGGGATGTGTTCAAGGCTGTGAAGTCATTCTTAGAATTTAATGATAGCACAGTGAAGACTGAATTGTGAATTATTAAGATCAATTAATAATTTAGATCGTTTTTATAAAGGTTTTTTGTATTACTCGTATTTAATTCAATAAATATTATTTAGTTTTTTAAGGCTTGTTTTATTTATGCTTTTGCCCGTGGCTTGTTATGGTATAAACTACTTTCTATTTCAAGTTTTATGCCATTCCGCCCAGACATTACGGCGTTACAAACTTACACAAACACACACACGCACGCACAAACTTTCGCTTCTATACTATTAGAAGGATAGTCAGGATCTCATCATCATCATCAATCATCATCATATCAGTGCTGCTGGTCAAGGGCCTCACCCAAAGTCGGTCCACTTTGTTGGAGAACCTTTCTGCCCCAACGACCATCGGTTCTAAGAGTCACTGTCCGTCATCAGGATCTCATGTGAATCCAACTCTTTTGAATTCTTATCTGAATTTGAAAATCGTAGGAAATGGTCATTGAATGGCCAGCGTTTAGCGATTCCGATTTTTTTTGACTGAGGGAATCGTTTCTGTCACTTTCGCAAGTAATTTTTTCCTGGAGCCTGGAAGTAATTTTTTTCAAACATGGCGTCTGTGTTCATGAACCGGCTAAACAGCTGAATTATGTTTTTGAGTGGTGTATTTTTTTATTTCATTGCATGGGCAAATTTTTATTTTGTTGTTGATTTTATTTTTTTCTCAGATTTCAATAAAATTTGGTGAGTTGGTAAAGTTGATTATTCTGACCATGGTAAGCCCAATTTCACGATATGTCCTAGAGTTACAAAAAGTGTATGGATTTTTTTTAACAAAATTTCATATTTTTTACTTAAATTTAGTTCAAAATGAGTAGCTCGAGATGAAAAATAAATAATTCGACAACATAATAAAAATTGGCCCATGGGCCAATTTCTGTAGTACATTTTGTGTAATGGAAAGAAATTTGTAGGACATAATATATCGTGAAATTGGGCTTATCATGGTCAGAAGAAGCAACTTTACCAACTCACCAAATTTTATTGAAATCTGAGAAAAAAAGAAATCGACAACAAAATAAAAATTTGCCCGCATATGTTTGAGAAAAGCAATATACATGCCTTAGCCGTGAAAAGGGGCAAGCCGGCGTCGTATCACTATCCGGCCTCCATACGGTCGGCCGTCTATAACTACTCAGCCGGCAAGACCTTATTCCCCGGCGTCTGCAGTAATGTACTATTTAAACCACTGTATATAATTCTGTGTACTGTGTATTTTACCCCACAAAACTTTTAACGTCAAAAGCGACCACTTTAGTTTTGGGAAAAACTACAAAACGAAAAAGTGTGTAGGTACTCGATCTATTGTACATGTACATAGAGACAGAGGTCAACTACATACACCGATCTATCTAACACCGATCGCGTCACTCACTCATTAACTCAGTCAAAGGTCGTACAGTAAATGAGAGGTTCAATGACGCATACTGCTCTAAGAGTTCTAGAGTTCAAATATCACTTCGACCGTCTGTCGCATGTGTTTGCAGTAGGTGTTCTTTTATTTTATGTCATAGGGGGCAACCAAGGAAACGGATTGCCTAATGGAAAACGATTACCGTCGCAGATAGAATCCTGCAACACCAGAGGAGTCACGAGTGCGTTGCCGGTCTTTCGGGTGGGAAGTACTTTTTTTTTTTTTTATAACGGCACAACATAGTGGCTCCACTTCGCCTGATGGTAAGCAAAAAGGGGAGCCCAAGTCGCAATGGCAACTGACGAGAAACCAACGGTGCCAAGTCAGTTGACACTGCCATGCTGGCCCGAGAGATGCTTCTTCACGCTTCGTTTGAAGGGTTCCAAGTTATAAGAAGGAGGAAACACATGAGCCCGGCAAGGAGTTCCATACTTTAATAGTTCGGCAGATGAAGGAATTGCCAAACATCTTGGTACGTGTGGGAATATTCTCCACGGTGAGGCGATGACATCGCAAGCTGGCATAAGAGAAAATAACTCTTCAGAACACTCGCCATGGTATAGGCGATAGAAAACGCTCCAGCGACCCAATGTCCCTACGTAATTGAAGGGGTTCTAGGAATCTGGTACTTTTCTCGTTGCCTATGATGCGGACCGCCCGACGCTGCAATCTGTCAAGAGCATCGAGTAGATATTGGGCGGAACCATCCCAAAGATGCGAGCAGTACTCAACGCACGACCGAACTTGAGTCTTATAAAGAAGGCAAAGCTGGTCCGGCGAGAAGAACCGTCGCACCCTGTTCAGGATCCCCAGTTTTTTGGAAGCTGTGGTAATCAGGGACTGGTAATCGATGTATTCGTTTTGGTTAAGATTGCAGCGGATATCCATGCCTAGCATATTCGGGCTATCACGCAAACCAAGAGGAGTGCTCTGGAGACTAGTAGTAGGGAGAAACGAAGACGTCTTGGTAGTGAACGCACACACCTGAGTTTTCTTGGCGTTGTACTGAACCAGGTTAACAGATCCCCATTTGCTAATGAGGTCCAGAACCTGGTCCAGTTCAACGACAAGATTCTCACGTTTCGCGCCAATTTCCGCCCTACAAGCTCCCGGCCGGCCAATAAATATCAACCATGGACCGTACTATCATCCGCATAGCAATGTATGTTCCGTAATGGTAGCATATCATTGATATGCAGAAGAAAGAGGGTGAGTGATAAAAAAGAGCCCTGTGGGACGCCAGCATTCACTGTCATGAACCGCGAAGCGCTCCCTTCGACGATTCTACGCTCATGCAGGAAGTCAGCATTCCATTTACACAGTTGGATGGGCAGACCGTAGGCAGGAAGCTTGGAAAGAAGATTGTCCGAAATTGTTGCTCCTATTGTCGTTTGTCCTAAATATTATTTGTCCTATCGTTTGATGTGGCTAAGATTCAACTATCGAATGATTGATGTGCATAATTGTAATGTTCCTAATATTTAATGTGCTAAAAATCTTTTGACTACATTTCATTATACCTAAATCTCGAAGATTTTTAAGCAAGCATTCTGATGCTCCGCTATCCACGGTCATAAAACAAACCTAACCTAAACTACAGTTTTCAGTCTTTAACCTAACCTACTAACTGCTAAATTTTAATATACCTCCATGCATTCTAACGCTCCGCTATCCATGGTCATAAAACAAACCTAACCTAACCTACAGTTTTCGGTCTTTAACCTAACCTACTAACAGCTAAACTTTAATATACCTGCATGCATTCTAAGGCTCCGCTCGCTTCGCTCGCTCCGCTATCCATGGTCATAAAACAAACCTAACCTAACCTACAGTTTTCGGTCTTACAATATTAGGATAATGTGTTATGTGTTATGACTACATGTCATTAAGCACAAATCTTGATGATTTTTAACAAGCAGAATTTTCAAACGTTATTTACTTTACGTTACGGGTCTGGCGTTTCGCTCGCTCGTTAGGGTCACAGTTCTACCTAACACTCCTCCTCGCTTCGGCTCCTCGTCGTACCTAACCAAACCAAAATCTGACCTGCCTGAAGGTAGAATACGTAACGATTCTGACTTCACGCCTACCATAGTTTAGGTGCTGTAATTTTAGCCAATTTAATAATAGGCAAAATAATTCTTAGGGCAATTCATGTTAGGAATATTTAGGTAATTAGATTTTAGAGTTATCAATATTCGGACAAACTTGCTTTAGGAGTTTAAATGAGTATGCGCAAAAATTATTAGGACAAACGAGTAGTATGCCATTCAACAGTATGCCAAACATTCTCGGCCAAACAGTTTTAGGACAAAAAACGTTATGCGATACGACAGGCACCCATAGATAACACTTATCATTACAATAGAGGTAAACAACAGGCGACATTGCAGTGTTTTGGTTAGCTTAATTTACTTGTATTTTCAAGATGGCTTTCTGTAAAAGTAGTGAAGAAAAGCAGTGATTTTGATGATGATGTAGAAGAATATCTTGAGAAAAAATATATTTCTCTTTAGACTTTCTCAAATCATGTCAATAAAATCAGTGTGGAATAAATGAATATAATTTTTCTTGACAATTGTCGCATTGTCGTGAATACGGCCATGATGGAAAGTGAAGTTAAGACAAGGTCCCGAAAACACAAAAGTTAACTCTTAAAAGCTAAAGCTCTTAAAAGCTTAAGTTTACTCTTATCGAGGAGCTTAGCAACACACATGTCGGATGCCATGTAGACGGGGTATGTGTTAACAACATCAGTTACGCCGACGACATGGTGTTGCTGAGCTCCTCGGTCACAGCGCTAAAAAAGCTCATAAATATATGTGAGAATTATGCAGCAAGCCATGGATTAGCATATAATGTAAAAAAGAGTGAATTTATGATTTTCAAAGCTTCTGGCAAACGTCCTGAAAAAATACCTGAAACCATACCCGCAATAACTCTAAAAGGTTCTCCATTACGAAGAGTTTTCGAATTTAAATATCTAGGACATTACTTGACTGATGAGCTCAAAGATAATTTGGATATTGAGAGAGAACGCAGGGCACTGGCGGTAAGAAGTAACATGTTATCCCGCAGGTTTGCTCGTTGTTCGGATCAAGTAAAGATCACATTATTTAGGGCGTATTGTCAAAGCTTTTACACGAGCAGCCTTTGGTTTAAAACTGTACGCAGAAATCGCTCAGTGCCCTGAAAGTTCAGTACAATAACAGTTTTCGGATGTTGTTGGGGCTGCCCCGCTTTTGCAGTGCATCGCAGATGTTTGCAGAGGCCCGCACAGATGGCTTCCACGCTATATTGCGAAAAAGAGCAGCATCGCTGATGCTCAGAATGCAAACCAGCTCCAACAACATCCTTAAGATGTTTGCGGGCAAGCCGGATTCACCCATGCACATACATTTGAATCGGCTAATGATTATGTGAAATGTATATGTATAGGTATACTTATGTGTAATTATGTAGTTATGTTGTGTTAAATATATAATACTAACAATAGATGTGTAAGTTAATGTAATACTAACAATATTGGATCCTGGTCATCTGAATAAAGAGTTTTAATTATTATTAATTATTATTAAAAGCTAAGGGTGTGTATAGAATGTTGCTACTGCGTAGAATGAATATATTTGCTTAGAACCTTTATGGCATTTAACTGGAGAGCCCGGAGACTGACATCTTCATTTAAGAATTATAAAAACTCATTCACATGCACATGAAGTTGCACAAAACGCCTGGCATTTTGTATTTTGTACAAATGTGCATGATTACGATAAGGTAAGGTGGGGTAAACTCAAACTTTAACTTTTTTTCTTTGTTCCTCACAGACAACCAAGTTAGATAACCAGTAGCCTAGAGAGAAAAAAAAATCTTCCCAGATTACTGGTTTTTTAACAGGAAGGATTTCTTCCTCTTAGCAAACCATCAGATATTCGGTAGTCTACGAGGATAAATATTTCTTCCCAGATTACTGGTTTTTTAATAGGAAGGATTTCTTTCTCTTAGCAAACCATAGATATTCGGTAGTCTACGAGGATAAATATTTGTAACAACATTGTAACAATAACATCAATCTTCAGTACCAGATCTGAGCTGGTTTGCTAAGAGGAAGAAATCCTTCCTGTTAAAAAACCAGTTATCTGGGAATAAATATTTATTCCTCATAGACTACCGAATATCTTAATTAACACAAATTATAACGGGTCTAACGCGATATTTCTCATTTACCTTCATAATCTAACGTTTAATAATCTAGCGTAAATTATGAGTACAAACCGCGAGAGTATAAAGTGTCATACAGTACGATTAAAATCAGTTAACACTTCGGCCAACCTCGGTAATTTTCGTGAATCCCTCATCTCTCACATAGAGTTATCAATTTACAGATATGACCGATTTACAAAATTCTTTTCGTATTTGATAGGGTATACTTCCGTGATGGTCCCATGTAAATTTTATCAAAATCGGTCAAGCAGTTTATGAAATATCAACAAAAATCGGTTGAAATCGGTTATTAAAATTTTCAATTTGGTGATTATTATCAATTATTAATCCGACGTAATATCGTACTGACAATAAAATATTGACTCATATATGTATTTTTTCATAGGTAAGTATGTGACAGTTTTAGGGAAAAGGTCCCACTTTGTCGATATGGAGTTATGAGTGGTTCCTAATACTACAGAACATAAGCTATCTTTTGGTGAAAAAATTATGTCTCTAGGTGCTATAGTTATTTTTTTTTAATTCTTCAAAGTTGCAAACGTGAAAAAGCGACAACTGGGAAAACGTTGGTTAAAGTTTGGGACGGCTAAAAACACACTTGTACTTTGAAGTTATGGAGTGGTTGGTATCAAATTAATTGTCATACCATAAGAATTTCAAATTAGTTAAAATCATATATGTAACCTTAATAGTTTGAATGTTACGGAGGCTTGAATATAAAAACAGAACGAAAATATCTCAATGTGAATATTATGTTTTTTTTTCTATAGGTATTGATAACACGACACGCAGATTTATATTTAAAGTTGTATTTATAAATGTATTTTAATGCTAAAATTGATATAAATAATTCTATGGATCCCTTTAGTTAGTCATTATATCAAAAAGTTAATAAAAAATGAACTGAAAAATATAGGTAGCATAAAAAAAATACAAATGACATGTGTGTTGTAATATATAACATACGATTACTTTAAAAACACACTTATTAAGCATAAAAAGTATGTAAATATCAAATATTGAGTACTTTTTTATACAAATAAAGTTTAGTGATTTTCTATAGGGAGCGTCCCACTTTGTCGATTTACTAAACTTTAGTGCTTGTTCAGTGAAATGTATGTGTTTCGTTTATAAATCTCATTTTATGTATGAGATAAAGGTTTGTAATTGTTAATATAATGGTCATTGATACTTATGTCGTTTGTTTGATCTTTTTTTACGGAATTTAAACTGAATTTATTTCCGAGTCAAACGTGCTAAAACTTAGTGTCCCACTTTGTCGGTTTAGTGGTCCATACGCTAAAAATTTACTACAAGTAGAAAATCAGCTTTTAAAACATAGTTAAAATGTTTTTCAAAGTGAAATAATAATAATTATGATCGTCAAAGTTATAAAAATACTAATTGTAGGAGCAAGAGTTCCTAAAGGAAATGATATAATGTTTGTGATTGTATATTTTTTTATTGTTAATTTAAAAGAGTTTAAAAGTCTGATGTTTAAAAAAATACTATAAATCTTAAGTCGTTATGAAATTATATTTTTTAAACAATACTCATTTTCATTCAGCGGAATCATGGATAACAAAGTCTAATATCGATGGCTACACAACCCTGCTTATACCTATACCTGTATGTACATATATGTTTAACTAACTAAAGGGATCTATATAACTATTTCTGTCTGTTTTAGCTTTAGAATATATTTATATTTAAACTACTAAGAGAATGATGAATCTGCGTGTTATAAAATATAGAAATGAAAACCATATTCACATTGAGATATTTTGTTCTGTTTTTATGTTCAAGCCTCCAGTAACATTCAAACTATTAAGGTTACATACATGATTTTGACTTATTTGAAATCCTTAAAGTATAACAATTAACTTGATACCAACCACTCCATAACAAGTGTGTTTTTTGCCGTCCCAAACTTTAACCAACGTTTTCTCAGTTGTCCCCTTTTTCACATTTGCAACTTTGAAGATTTTTTATAAAATAACTATAGTACCTAGAGACATAATTATTTCACCATAAGATATGTTCTGTAGTATAAGGAACTACTCATATCTCCAAATCGACAAAGTAGGAAGTTTTCCCTAAACAGTCACAAATATGACATCGACAATTTTTTCAGATATTCGACATAGTGGGACTAAACTTTGAGACCCTAAAAAAGTGCTTAAATTGGACATTTTTGCGTCGACATTAAAATCATAGCTTCGTTACAGTATTTTCAATCACTTTTTATTGAAAACCGATTTTCGGTAGGTTTTGCCATATTTCACTAAACTGCCCGTAACTCCGTAACTAGAATCGACAAAGAGGGACGTTTTACTAAACACAGTCACATATATTGTATAGCTTTAATAAATAATGAATGTTCAAATTCATGTCACTTCTGCATATAAAATTTCTTAGGTCTACCGGTTAGTAATGTCATCTTGGCAGGTGCTATTATACATTGCGTTTATGATACTTCAAATTGAAT
Organism: Apotomis capreana; assembly: GCA_947623375.1. Classification (NCBI taxonomy): domain Eukaryota; kingdom Metazoa; phylum Arthropoda; class Insecta; order Lepidoptera; family Tortricidae; genus Apotomis; species Apotomis capreana. The sequence goes on from OX392500.1 coordinate 38,127,188, forward strand.
GCTACCTAAAAGAAATCACGGTAATGTATTTCGTGTCATTTCCGTCTCCGGATTTAGGCGATGATACCCGAGAAAAGCCGAAGTGTTAACTGATTTTAATCGTACTGTACCGAATATCTGATGGTTTGCTAAGAGGAAGAAATCCTTCCTGTTAAAAAAACCAGTAATCTGGGAAGAAATATTTATCCTCGTAGACTACCGAATATCTGATGGTTTGCTAAGAGGAAGAAATCCTTCCTGTTAAAAAACCAGTAATCTGGGAAGATTTTTTTTTCTCTCTTGGCTACTGGTTATCTAACTTGGTTGTCTGTGAGGAACAAATGAACTTTTTATTGCACACATATTACAAATAAACATCATAATATGCACCCTGCAAGGGCACAGCAATCAACTTAATTAATAACAATAATAATAAATAAATATCGGACAACCTCACACAAATCAATCTAGTCCCAAATTAAGCTCAAGAAGGCAGGGTTATTGGGTACTAGACGACGATGTACGTACTTATAAATATAGATATATACTTAAATACATAGAACAACCATGACCCAAGCACAAATATTCGAGTTCATCACACAAATATTTGCCTTGGCCGGGATTCGAACCCGGGACCGCCGGCTCAGTAGGCAGGTGTCTACAAACCGAGCCAAACGCGTCAACTAACTTAATTCTAATACATTAATACTACTTAGTCTAACTGCTTTCTTTTTTTGCTTAATTAAGTGCAAGGCTAACATAGTTTATTATCTAACTAGCTGTGCCCGCGGCTCCGCACGCGTGGAAATCGGTCTGTGTCAGTTTTGCTTTATCACAGTTTCTTGATACCCCGCAGACAGGACTTTCCGTGCTGTCAAAATCTATTGGGACCTTGAAAGTTGTACGAGCCGTTTTGCCACCAGGCAGCAACGTGGCAGCGATTATTCAATTAAATTTGGTGATATCCGTACCCCCTCTTCTAAAAGAGTTAATGTGGCATAATCTTTCCTCAGCGGCTTACTCATGTCACAACATATTAATTTCAGCGCCATTTGTTAGTTTATCAGGATACTCGATAGTCGTAGCACATGCATGTTTGAAAAAAGTTTGCACCACATTCCTAAGTAGCGCCATAAGATTCAGGTGCAAACTTAAGTCAATTGAGTGAGGGTTACCCCCCCTTTATTAGTAATTTTTTTATAGCCTTCAATATGGCCGGGGATTTTTTCGACAAATTAATGAAGTTTTCATTAAAATCCGTTCAGCCGTTTTCACGTGAGAATGACTGCCACAGTCTAATAAATAACTAACTGTTGGTTTTACTCAATAATAAAGCTGAAGAAGTTCGAATCTGTACATAGATATTCGAAAAAAAGTTGGCGGCGGATACTTAGAATCGATAACACATAAGAGATAAAAAAACACGAAGCGAAACGATAAAAAATATTGACTAAGGTAAGGACCTTAGTTAAAACATTGCAGGTGGGCGGTCATTTCATCGCTTTTGAGCTACCTCAGCTCTTTGCAGATGTTTTGGAAGCAGTGGCAACTCTCAGGAAACTAAAGAAAATCGGAAGTTATGTTAAATATTTTGTAATATAAATATGAAGGTCAAAGCGTTTACCTTTAATTTTAAAGCAAATTTCGATGAAATGAAATAAAATGAAATAATTTATTCAGTAAGTAGGCCACAAGGGCACTTTTACAAATCAGATTGTGAATCTACTTCGATGATAGTAAAAGCTTTACCATTGGATGATTGGATCTACCTCAACTAGAAAATAAACTATTTCTCGAGCAAAATCGCTAGATGTGATAATCCACCTTTACAAAATGCCATAACATATTAACTCCCCCCTTAAGCCCTCTATCACCACCCTTGGAGCTCCCTGATTGGCTGCCCGCCGCCCTGCCTTCGACCAATCACAACGCTTTTCACAAACCCCTTCGAATTACAAATTTCTGAGTACCAGTTGAGATAAAAGTGAGGCTGAGAGCACGTCTGTGTCGGGTACCAGTTCTTTGTTGGGAGATTGAAATAAGTGTCGTAGTTGTGGGCAAAACAATATTGCCTTTTTTATGCCAACCGTGACGGATAGTATTGGATTAAGCGGTATGTTGTTTTTTTGATATAGTGAATGTGACTCCTAAGTAGGCAGTGCAGTGCTTACCTAGTCGAACTATTCTTTTTACTTTGATTGTCCCTTTTTATTGTTCAAGTACTTCGTCTAGAATTGAGCTTGTAAATCATGGGAATTAAATGGAATACTCAATTGGGTCTGAGGACTGAAGGACGACTTAACACTTTCACTTACAGTATGTCGAGAGACGCACATTAGGAACCTCGTGATACGGCACTACGTCTATGGACGGCGACCGTGCAAGAGCTAGATTTTTTTGTATAAGTTTTCCTGTGCGGCGGCATGCAATTTTCAAAATGGTCCTGTGCCCCTGAACGTGTTAATTTCTTGATGAGGATGTCCTTGTTCTTCAGTGCCCATATCGACCCGTAAGACAACAAATAAAAAATACAAAAAGAAAAGAAAACCTAAAATAAATCTAAATTTCGTATCTGTGTGTGGTTGATTATTTAAGCGAAGAACTTATTTATCTGAAGTAGGAGGAACCAAAATGCTGTTAGAGAATATTTTGTCTAAATTCACGATAATACATTGGGGCGCCTTCAGCTGTCGTATGATCAGAAATAATGTCAAAAAAGGTCAGACAAACCACATCTTTATGATCAAAATGAACTTCACTTGCGTGCATTTTTGTACAATTCCCGATTGTTTAAATATAGCGCGTCCGCTGATAGCCGCTTCCGCCTGATAAAGTTAGTGCTTTATTTAGTTGCTATGTCTACTGTCGACCCATCATTTTCGAATGCCTCATAATACCGAAAAAATAACTTATGTGTAACATTCTTTTCATACTTCTAATTCTGACACTGCTAGGACAGTATTTTCTAGGACTTAATGTGTTATATTGTTATGGTAGCTGGAGTACTCGCTATTGCCGATATATTGCCGGTATATTAAACGATATTAGTGAAACCAGCACATAATAGGCAGTTGGTATGTAATGAGAGAGAATGGAATTTGCTTCCCACATAAAATTTGTAATTGGTTATTATTATTATTACAAGTTACAGCAAAACGGGATTGAAACACAATAATCGTTTATACACTGTGTCGATAACTAGCTCAACGAAACGGCCAAGCCAGGTACGTACTAAGCCGGTGCAGGATGTAGGCGGCTTGCTGGACAGACCAGATTTGCACAAACCTTGGCACTACAGTACACGATGCTCTACGTGCGGCTCATCATCCGGGAGGGTCTGTTTCGAGAAAATGACCACGATCTTCAGCAATGTCAACCGATGCAAGGACGAGGAGGGGGTAGGTAGGGTTAGGAAAGTCAGGGCATTGGGCCTTGGCTTGTCCTGGGATCTGATAACTATTTTACAGCGAAAGGGTTAAGAGCTTATGAGTCTTGGCCGCCAATTTTATATGAAATATTTTTGGTGATCACTTATTTCTAAATCATTAATTAGTATGTTTTAGTTTTCCTATACCCATTAAATATGTAGTCTTTTTTGTACAGCTTTTGCTTGTTTGTTCGTAGCTTCCCAGAACACGATGGCATCCGACCAGGAGTCGTGTTCAGATGAAGAGCCCGATAGCGAGATGCTGAGCGATGACCTGTGCCTGCCGGACAGTGATGACGACCGCCAGAACCTGCCTGTACAGGTACACCATATATCTATGTATAGGTATTTATAGTGATGACATCACTGAGTCGCGTTCAAATGAGATGTTCGACAGTGAAATGGTGAGCAAAGACATGCGTCTGCCGGACAGTGATGACTACCGCCAGAGCCTGCCTGTACATGTACGTAAGTATTTAGTGATGGCATCACCAAGAATCGTGTTCAGATGAGAAGTTTGACAGTGAAATGGTAAGCAAAGACATGTGTCTGCCGGACAGTGATGACGACCGCCAGATTTGCCTGTACTGGTACGTAGGTATTTGTAGTGATGAAATCACTAGGAACCGCGTTCGGATGAGAAGTTTGACAGTGAAATGGTAAGCAAAGACATGTGTCTGCCGGACAGTGATGACGACCGCCAGATTTGCCTGTACAGGTACGTAAGTATTTAGTGATGGCATCACCAAGAATCGTGTTCAGATGAGAAGCTTGACAGTGATATGGTGAGCAAAGACATGTGCCTGACCAACTGTGATGACGACCGTCAGATTTGCCTGTACAGGTACGCCATCTTGATTCGCAGGTCCTCTAGTTAACCTTGAAGAAGAAGCCTTACTCTGATTGGTAGTTACGAGGATTGGCAATATATGGGATAAAGTATGTTTTCCTGGTCCGTCCTTGCATCTTCGAACAAGGAGTCTGACGGGAGGAGTGTTAGTAACAATTTGGAACTGCCTGACAGCAACGTCAGAACTTTTTTAGTGCATCACACATTCAATGAGGACTTTGATGCGTGGAGCATGACTTCTGTACCTACCCAACGACAACATAATTCCCTAGAAATTGGATAAGCAGGTAGACTCGCCTTGCTTTATCGTATGTTCAAGTGGGGGTACGTACAGAGTGAAGATCAAGATTTAATCCCCCGTCCCCTAGCTGTATGCGTGATAATGATCCCATCAAAAACATAAATGTAAAATGAGAGCCAAGTTCAATATCGCGTGCACTTCGCCGACAAAAGAATTGAGATCTGCAAGAGCGCCAAGTTCTTTGCCCTAAATTTTTTAGATACAAGGACATGCTACATACTCAATGCATTTATTTTACTTGGGGAGTAATTCAATATCAAGATTTGACTTGGCTAGTTTTCACAAACTAACTAAATTTTATAAAAGTAACATAGTCATAGTCATAGTTCATTATCAAGCTAACAGTATAAGTAACAAGACGTAAACTAACTTGCGTACTTACCTTTACGAAAATAGGTTAATGATTTGATTGATTTTGATTTATAATATAAATTTTTATATTTTTAAACTAGCCAAGTCACGTCTTGATATTGAATTACACCCCAAGTAAAATAAATGCATTGAGTATGTAGCATGTCCTTGTATCTAAAAAATTTAGGGCAAAGAACTTGGCGCTCTTGCAGATCTCAATTCTTTTGTCGGCGAAGTGCACGCGATATTGAACTTGGCTCTCATTTTACATTTATGTTTTTGATGGGATATCATTACTTTTTGTACAGAAATTATTATGATGTGTAATTTACTTAATTATTATTTGTTAATTAGTTCTGTGTGCTAATCTAGTACATCTTTTGAAAGTTTTGAACAAACAAAGAATTTACCAAAACGGTTAGTACGTATTGGATTTTTATGTGCATATATGTGTAAGTGTGTGCGTGTGAGTGTATATGCTATTCTAGTATATCTTTCAAACAAAAAAAGAATTTTCCAAATCGGTTTATAAATGACAGAGTTCTGAGGCAACAACCATGAATAATAATAATAATAAAAAAACATAAAAAAATCACTGTTTTAGATTTTTATATGTATACACACACAATTACTAAGCTGGATGCCAAATTTCACCTTTCTAGGTCACCTGGAAGTGGGTTAGGTTTTTGATTACTAGTCAGTCAGTCAGTCAGTCAGTCAGTCAGTCAGTCAGTGCTAAAAATACCGTTTTTTGGACTTTAATATCTCATTAACTATTTAACCTATATTAATGAAATTTGGGGTTCTACTTGTTCTAAAGGATCTTAATACATAAGCCAAATTTCATTTTTTTATGTTAAATAGATTTGGAGTTATTGGGGGGTCAAAAGTGGCTCCAAACGGTTCGTGTAATATAACACACGGCTGCTGCTCGCCAGTTCCTGCGGTGAACTTGGCTGGACACGCTGCCGCGTGTCTAGATACCGACTTCAATAAACTATAGAGGCTATTTCAAAGCATAAAATCATCATCAATATAAATTGTCTCTCATCATGTAAGATAATTATTATTTACCATGACATGGTTTCTTAAATGTGCTGTAATTGTTTTAGGGTAGTATTTAAACGCACATAAAAAAAAAACCTTTTCTATGCAAAAATAATCAAAATTTATATCAAAATTACTGATTGCACAGCAAATATTGCACTCAAAATGTTACTAAATATACTACAATTTATATTTGTGGCGTGCATCCATTTATTTAAAAGTAAAGCATATTTAAGTAATGCATACTTAGTTAATAATGACTACCGCACATTATGGAGCGTTTTTTAGGAATAGAAAAAAAAAACTAACCTAACCTAACCCAGCCGATTCGGATCTGCTCTGAAAGGTGATCGGGATTAGATGGTTACCTATCTGAAACACTTATTTTTGTTTTCCATCTGTAACGTTTCGCAAAATCTTCATTTGTCCGAAAGCCATTTTTTTCAAAAACTGTTTATTTTTCAGAATAATTATGAAACAAACCTAACTGGGTTCTTTAAAAAGATGAAAGTAATGTCGGGCTGATGTGTATTTTCTAATTATCTGCAGTATAATTTTTGCCAGGCATTTATTTTATTTGCTGTGCAATAATTAATTTTATGTAAAAAGCCCAAGTAGCACAACTGGGTCTAAAAAGCTCGTATATCATATCTAATTAGATGCTTAAAAAGTGAAATTTACCACCATGACTAAGTGCTATATAGGTGACAAGAACCCTTATGCCACCAGTATAGAACCAAAAGGAGAAAAATTGCAGCCTATTTTTGGTGCTAAATAGAATCCATAAGAGATCTCACAATTACCTTAAGTGGTAATTAGAACTATGGGTGAAAGTTATGCGCAGTGAACGAATGAAAACATTTCAGTTCGGTCAATGAGTGATAAATGAGTCGCCAAAATTATCTTTGAGTGGCGAGGCAACTGTCAAATTGTGTTTTATTAAAAGTAATACGTGATCTGCCATATTCATTTTGGATTTATATGTCTGTTTGATTGTGATTAAAACTTTACGTTATACAAGCATTGAAATAAGCGCGAAATTCTTGCGATTTTTTTTTTACTGTGAAACTATAGTATGTTTTCTTTGTAAATTTCGACGCGCCCTTCATTTGATCAGGAATATTAAAAAAGAGAGTGCTAAATTAAATAAGGAATAGATACTGATAAGAAATAAAACTGTTAAAAACCTGACCTAATGATTGTAGGTTACGTACAATGTTAAAGTAACATCGTCACAAACTATCAAAAGTCTGTGATTATGCGTGAGTGTGATAAAATTCTGGTTAAAATAATCAATTTTCATAGGCTTCCATTTGTAAACATGGCGAAACAAAAAAGATCCTACAGTGTTTATTTTCACTTATTTGTTCCTTATTTGGAACTATCAAGTCTAATAATCACTTATTTGTATCTTGCGAGTGGCAAAGCAGTGAATCATATTACCAATAGTAATTATTTGCTCTTTTGTAGACTATTAAACAAGCAAGACTATTAAATATATTTTGACAAGGTGCAAATAAGAACAATAATAGAACTTTTAGTTCGTTAGTGGTTTGAAATAAGTGAAAATAACTGCTTTTGGTTCCAAGAACCTCCTACTGAGACCTATTTATGCGTTGGAGTGGCAATAAGATACTTCTTAGGCCTTAAAGTTGCAATATTTTTTGGTTCCAAAAGAGCCGTAAAATTATCCCTTTAGCCACTATTGGTGATATAATTCGCTATTGTACTAGTCATTTGGAACTTTTAGTTCCAAATAAGGGTATGTTCCCACTTATATGTAAAAGTTGCTTATAAGTGATTTTAAGGCCTTATATAGCACTATTGCTTCTTATTGAGTGACAATTTGAACCTGCATGCAACTTTAAGTAGCAAAATCGACTTTATCCCACCATAAGTAATAAAGTAGAAACAAAAAACGTTCCTATGCAACTACAAGTGATAGGATGAACTCATATACAGTTTTGAGTTGTGTTTAAAGCTATAAGTTGTATCAAACACTGTTAAACCACTCATTTAGAACTTAAAGCTATAAGATAAGCTGCAAAATTCACTAATGTGCTGCTTGGGAGTATAATAATTGATGAAAAAAAAATTATCGGCGATTATTTGTTTGCTGTGCCATTAATAATATTCCATTGTTTTATACCTGTACTAGTTTTAAGTAGCATGTATTGACTGTTTTCTAAATTTTTTATTGTGTTTTACCATGTAAGTTGTGGATATGAATAAAGTGTTTATCTATCTATCTATGAATATCTAATCGTTTAGTGCGGAGTCTATCCTACACAAATTCCGATTCACTGATGGAGACGGCTAACCAGCCGCTGTCCTGTTCAAGTCCGTTCAAGTCTATTTCTTTCAGAGCCTGCACGAAGACATGCCTCCCCTGAGCTCGTGCCTGCTCCGGCCGCCCAGGAAGCTGTTCACCAACTGCCGCGAGCGCTGGCGGCAGCAGAACGTCAGCGGAGCCTTCGCCGAGCTGCGACGGCTGGTGCCCACGCATCCTCCCGATAAAAAGCTGTCCAAGAACGAGATACTGCGCATGGCTATCAGGTGATATTCCATCACGCTTAGAACGAGAGCTTTTGTCGCTCAGTGGAAAAATGACAATTAAGAAATATGATACAGAATAATTACAATATCAATGACAATCGGACTGCCAGACGTACAGTAATTTATCATACGCCTACGTAATGGGAATCCATCATTTTACCGAAAATCGTTTCATCGATTATCGTTTCCTATTACCTATTCGCAGTATTTTATTATAACTTAGGAATCATTCATCAAATCACTCGAATTTCCTTTTACACAAGAATCAACTCATCGAATTTTACTTAATTATTTTATTTGTTCATCGACATAGTCGTTCATCGAATCGCCTTTACTATATAATAATGATTTTGGTTTAACGTAAGTTTCAGTTCCCATAATTATTATAGCATAGAAAATCGTTTCACCAGTGTTACTATACTCGATGATACGCTACAGGGAGAGTAAATTTCATCGAGACGCTGTATTTGACATCTATTTGGCATGGGTGGCATAGGCAGGTCAGACTTAGGTTAGGTTAGGTACGACGACGAGCGAAGCGAGGAGGAGTGTTAGGTTGAACTGCGACCCTTACGAGCTAGCGAAGCGAGCGAGGGAAACGCCAGAACCGAGTTTTTTATCCCCCTCGCTTTGCGTTTAGTAGGATAATTCATTGATTTTCTACAATGCAATATTTTTTCTAAATTTATAACAAATGCATCGTTCGATGAAAAGTTACTGCGATGAAATATTAATATTGTTCGTGGCAATAATAATATATGAAACGTACCATTTATGAATCATGTTTGTGTGGCTCGTAAATTCGATGAATCGTTACGCTACGATTTGAGACAGATTCGAAACGATTTACGATGAAAAGTTGTTAGATGAAATAAAAAGCAATGAATTGATGATTATGTGATTGGAAAAAAAATTGTGATGAAATTTCGATGAAATGATAGACACCCAACAAAACAATTTGCATCATCATCTTGCAATATAAATTTTCCTCCTCTACGATATCACGAGACGACACAACCCAGGGGTTTACAACCCAGACATCGGAGCGCATGGAAACTTAAATTAGTCATCTTCTGGGTGCGCCAGATTTATCGTAAGTCTCATAAGTGTTTACTATCAGACAAGATGAGCAAAATCTTATTCAGGTTTTAAAAAACAGACTGGCTTCCTAACAAGTAGTGCGAGACTGACGGACCCTTTACTATTTACCCCGTGATAAACAGGTGCTGCTGCGGCTTTAAAATTATAGTTTTACATTCGCACTACATCAGTCTGCGTCCTTTATTAACCTGTTAAGCCCACACCCACGTTAAAACGTGTCTTTGTCAATCAGGTATATCGGTTTGCTCTGCGAAGTCCTGGAATGGCAGAAGAACCACGGCCTTACCAACAAAGAGAACACAGCTCTCGCCATCAAATGCGAGTCTCCTCTCAGCCCGCAGTCCCGGCGACTCCGCCTGAAGAGACCCTACTTCGATGACGATGGCCCCAGACCCAAGGTCTTCCTCGAAGAACCTCAACCCAAATATGGAAATGAAGAAAACGAGGAGCGCCGGACCCCACGCAACTTCACTTGCACCAAAACTGAGTTTATCTTCGGGAAAGACCATTTACGTGTGCTGCGGAACCATTATTATTTTCCTCCAAGATGGCGTCAGAATGTTCCATTCAGGAATCTGACTCCGGATAAAAATGGGAACAATTTGTTGATGATCGCACCCCAGAATGGGAAGGATGACAAGTTTAAAGAAAAAGATGATAGCAAAAATGGGAAATAACTTGCTTGGCCCACGATACCATCCCGTCTACAATTATGCTATCGTGGAACCAGGTAAGGTTTCAAAATATGTTGTATCATTACATTATACATATTTATGTTTTAATAGAAATTCTGTGAACCATAATGTCAAATCTGTTAAGTGCGAAGTAAATAATGATTAATTAAGAATAGTAGTAGTAGTAAATAAGTTGTCGTATATTTATCACTACGAGTATGTTTTATTTTAAATGTCGTGATTTGTTAATAAAATGGTAATTGTTTCCTCTGTTGATTTCGTATTTGCTTTGATAAATTGAATAGTACGACACAGGCCACTGGTGAAAATATAATCAGATTTCCTTAAGGAGTTCAAATGTTAGATTAATTTATTGTGTCAAAATCTCATAGAAACTTATTGCAGGACATAAAATTCTCAGCCAAGATATTCGATCTAACGACATATCATTAGCTTTTGATTGATTCGTATGCAGAACAAAACAGGGTTTTTTTAAGCCAAATGTTATATCATTCTAATCTAGGACTAGTAAGTAATATAAGTTGGATATCTAAGAAATTTTGTGACATTAATTTATTTCAAGCTGTCTATTATGTCAAAATAAATTAAAATACAAAATATTGACTCGTATAAAGGCTGTTTTTTTAAGATAACCACCACAAACGATAGCTCTTGAAGTATAATAACCATTTTTAAATATCCTATCTTTGTACCCAAATTGGTTAAAAACCGTCCAGTCGTTTCGGCGTGATGAGAGAACAAAGATATGTATACCAAAAGATGGCGCCGCGCGCCCATACAAATCCTGCATCGCGTTTGCGTTGTTAAGATTTTTCCCAAAAGAAATGATCTCTTTTCATAGAATACTGATTTTCAATACTATTTTAGAATTTTATAATAGTATAGGTACCTACCTAGATAATTAAATTTTCACAGAAGAGGCTTAGAGTCCATGATTTTGTGTTCTTCTAAAATAGACAATAAAAAATCAAGAATTCTAGCGCTCTAATTTAATAAAGCGCGATTTAAACCTATGTATGTTAATGGAAAATTGAAAAAGAAAAATGCTTTCTCAATGCCTATTCCTTCCAAGTTACTTAATGCGTTATTTGAGATCCATTTTAAACGATTTGCAATAACCCCAATACGCAATAAAAGCAGTTTTTAACCCCTCCGCCGCCACCAGCCCCTCGGTGTGAAAAGCAATAACAATCAATTTACCCTCGAGTGGACTAATACGATACCACAGAGGAGGGTGCGGTAGATGCATTACAGTGGATTTTGTTTAGATGTGTCACAAACATAAATGCCATCTGTAGTCAATTCCATGCCTAAAAGACTCGAATAATATTTTTTTATGATTATTCTAATATAAATCATCACTAAAATAGGCTAATTCCTTTGCAAAAGCGGCAAATTACAAAAGAGTGTGGCTTCTGTAGTGTCTTTATTCTGAGTAATTAATTATCATTATAATAATTTAATTATCCTATCATTCGATGAAAGACGTGGCTTTCATGTATGTCATTTATTTATGCATATAGGGATGAAATAATCATATGAGTTACCCAGATTCAAAGCCTTTTTGCAATATGAATGAAAAAAAGGTATTAAATTGGTCCAGTTTTAGAGGAGGAAACGGGATATTATTACGGGGTTATAGGTATTTTCTGTCGTCGTTTTAGTTGCAGTTGTCCCTGCTTTGCAACATTTTTATACGATTAGGTGAGACAAGTTAATTTAGCTCAAGGAAGAGCCTCTTTGTTAGGTAGCTCTGCTGCAGTTATTCCTAATGTAACGCATCTACCAAGCAGTTTCTCTACGCCAAGCAGATTTATCATATCTCACGTGGTGGCACGTGGCATATGATTCGGATGAGCGATATGCTGAATAATTTGTACGGGAAGTGTGATTGAATGTCAATATGGTAGGTCTTAACGGTATTTTGATGAATCAGTTTCATTTCGATAAAAAGATTGGCGGCCTTAGGTATTTGAGCAAGACGCAAGGAAAACAAACTAAAGTAGACGTAAGTTAGTCAATAAAAGTAAGTCAAAGTAATAGAGGTAGTCAAGAAAATGTATACACAATGTACAGATGAAATCAAAATAAACAATATTCTCTGGCGTGTAAGGGATCCTTCAAAAATACTTAGTATATGAAATAATATGGACACTGAGAAGTGCCGTTGCGTGGATGCCTTATGAATACCATGATATAGTTACTACTTAGGTATATTTACAATTAATAACAAAATAAGTATCCTTGGCCTGTACAGATCTCCAAGTTATCCAAATCCGACTGTTTTTATAGATTCTCTCGCCTTGTTTTTAACGCAACACAAAGACAACACCCATATGATAATAACGGGCGATTTAAATATTAACATAGCTGAAAACTCACATAGTCCCGGCGCTGACTGCTATTTAAACTTATGCGCAGAGCACGGATTCTTTACAGGTAATTCTTTGTTCACTCGAGGGAATAGTTGCCTAGATCATGTGATGATCAGGTCCACGCTCAAATCTGCTGTTATTATTTGTGCTGAGGATATTACTGACCATGCCCTTGTACTGTCAGTCTTGGATTTTTCTTTACGTAAAGAAAATATCAAAACATACTCAAAAATCAATCTAAGCGCAATAAAATCTGATATAGACAAAATCGACTGTGCCGGGTTATTTAAGATGTGTGATATAAATATTGCATACAATTTCTTTTGTACGACCCTTACCAATACAATTAATGAGCACAAACGGACTTTTGTCACACCAAATTCCAAGATCATTATAAAAGAGTGGATGACGTCCGGGCTTCTTAAATGCGTTCGTGAAAGGAGCAGATTGCATCTCCAGGCAATGAAAAATCCGAGCGATTTGGCTCTCAATGGTAAATATAAGAGATACAGAAACACCTGCACAGACTTGTTGAAAACGGTGAAGGCGAAGTACCAACAAGAGCAACTTATAGCAGCACGAACAGATGCAAGGAAAACGTGGAAGACGGTCAGGTCTATATGTAACATCACACCACCACGGGACCAAGCGACTGAACTATTGCATCTTGACACAGACCCCAATGAATCCCTTAATCAGGTCAACGATTTCTTTGCTTCAGTTGGCAGGAATCTAGCTCAAGTAGCCCTTGAAAAAACGGGAGAAAGCGAGGAAGACTTAGCGAAACCCGACCTGGCAGGTTCATCGCCATCTCCAACTTCGTCATTCTTTTTTAGACCTACGGATGCGATTGAAATTGGATCTTTTATAAGGCAGCTAAAGTCTGGAAGTGCACTCCGGATCTGCTAAAAACGTGCTTGGAGTCTTTAGTCGAACCTATTTCATACCTATGCAATTTAAGCATGATATCAGGAACCTTTCCTGATGCCCTTAAGGTCGCTCTGGTTACGCCAATATTTAAGGCTGGGAACAGGAAGGAGGTTACTAACTACCGTCCCATCTCTCTCCTCAGTGTCGTAGGAAAACTTATCGAAAAGGCCATAAACCTCCAACTCCTTAACTATCTTGAGACTAATGTACTCCTGTCTCCATTCCAATTTGGATTCAGGCAGAAACGCTCTACAGAACAGGCAGTTAATCTGCTTGTAAACAATATAGTTGACTGTATTGACAAAGGCGACAGGTGCGTAGGTGTGTTCTTAGATCTCGCGAAGGCCTTCGACACCGTTTCTATTCCCATCCTTCTAGCCAAACTAGAGCGACTCGGCATTCGGGGAATAGTACTAAACTGGTTCAAAACTTACCTCCAGCATAGGAAGCAGTGCGTGCGCATAAGTGATCAACGTAGTGAGTTTCTAGAAGTGAACTTTGGAGTGCCGCAAGGAAGCGTGTTGGGACCTACCTTATTCCTGGTCTACATAAACGGTCTATGTAGTCTGAAACTGCATAAGACCACAATTTTGTCCTTTGCGGATGATACAGTTTTATTGGTCAGGGGTGGGGACTGGACCGAAGTGCAGAGACAAGTTGAGCTAAGCATGAGTACAGTGACAGACTGGCTTGATGCAAATCTCCTAACACTCAATACCAACAAAACAAAATACTTGTGCTTTTCCATCAACTCGCGAGGCCAACCTCATGACTTTTCGATTAAGATCAGATCCCAGGATAACTCAATAGGAGGCAATATCTACCTTGAGCGCACCAATAGTATCAAGTACCTTGGCGTGCTTCTGGATACGAACTTAACATGGCGTCAACACATTGAATCCTTGAAGAGTCGGGTTCGTAAACTTATGTTTGTGTTTCGACTCTTGAGAAATGTTGCGTATCCTGAACTCGTCAAAACAGTATATTTTGCCCTCGGTGAATCCGTTATGGGCTACTGCAACTCGGTTTGGGGTGGGGCAGCAAAAAGCCTTCTTATAGGCTTAGAAAGATCGCAAAGATCACTCCTAAAAGTTGCGTTGAACAAACCACTACGTTATAGTACAAAAGATCTTTATAAAGAAGCAAATGTCCTTACAGTGCGTCAGTTATTCCTGAGAAAGATATATGGCAAAAAACACAGTGAAATGTTTTACGCGGACATAGGCAGACGCCAACGTTGGAAAACCCCAAAGTACACCACGAGATTCGCCCAGCACTTTAGTCCATTTATTTCCCCCCTTGTCATGAAGATCTTTAGCAAATCTTACAAGGTCTCTCGGCCTCCCCATAAAAATGCAATAACCCAGTGGTTATTGCAACATGACTACAATGAAACCGAGTGTCTCCTGAACGTGCTCCGGTAAATAAATCCCCGGTTTCCTATGTATGTGTACATGTATGTGTACATGTATGTGTACATGTATGTGTACATGTATGTATATATTATATGCTTAGATTTAAATATATATTTTGCATGTCCGTAGTTACATATATATTTTGTTCTATTTTATTGTCTACTATAGCTTATTACTATACATATATATTAAATTTAAAACCCACCTTATACACTTGAGTCCATAGTGCCTATATTATTGCATGTCAATTACTCGTATATTTTAGCTTTACTTTCTGTCACTACTAGTTATATAGTTACCTTTAGTCATTAGATTTTAACTCTGTACGCATTTAAACGTGTCTAACTTTCCTTGATACCCTACTGGGTCCTGTAACACAGGGAATCCTAGCTCAGGACCCAAAGGCTTAAATAATTATGTTGTGTTGTTTAGTTAAATAAAAAAAATTCATTTTCATTCATTTTCATTTACTGCGAAATATACTTTATGATAAGAATTAATTGCTAACGACCTTTTACTGCAATCCGTAGAACAATGAGGGATTCCTCTAATCTGCTGTCTTAGTTATCAGTTATACCTGGGCAAGTACCTAGATTGAGTTTAAATAGAAAACGTTACCATTTCTACACGTCTCGTCTGTTTACAAAGATTTTCTTTAAAGTTGTGGTAATAAGGACTATATGAACCAAAATTTTAGACATTTTCTCTTATTGTGATCTATGATCAAAAATGTTTCTTAATCCTTAACCTATTATCAATGTTACTACCTAGAAAACAGGGCCATTGCGATTTAGGAAAACTTCAGTTTGAATTATCATTGATAATTTTTGTTTGAAAAACTACTCGAATTTGACAAAATTCACGCAGTTTTTTTTTTACTTATTTTCTACTGCACGCAATGGAAGCTTGAAATAGCTATGATACTTTCTAGAAATCAGGATAAAGTATTATTCACTTCAAAAAGTTGGTTCAAATTATCAATATTATATTTGTCATATTATGAAAGAGAATAATTTTAAAAGGAATAAGGCCTCTTAATGTAATGGTAAAAAATTAACGAATGCCACCTAATAATGGTTAATGCGGATTTAACTAGGTGCAAATCTCCTTAAGGTCGGCTTTAGCCCGGCCGTGGCACAGAAGTATGTTATGGAATTAGCACGGCACCGAGCGGGTGCGTTTTGCAGATAAGGGCGAAGCGTGCGGCCCCTCTGGCAGCGGGTAGTGTGCCTTTAGGGCCTTATCACACTTGTGAGTTGCGAGCGAGTTTTCTAAACAAATAAGCGTCGCGGCGAACTCGCTGCGTGATCGCCTTCATACAAAATTTGCTCGCAAATCGCAAGTGTGATAAGGCTCTTAGATGTCACACTACAACAGAACTTCATCTACTCTCGTAAGAGTTGTAAGACCGATACCTATCTATGTAATATTTTATTTATCAACGAGAAATTAATGGATAAAGAAATGAGTGATGACTGAATGATTTATTTATCTACATAAAATATGGTACAGCAGGTGCTACATAATAAATGTTTCACATATAATGTCGCTGGCGCGACGTATAAAATGTATGTACAACAGTCAATATTACAGTTACAATCATAAGAATTAAAACTAAGGTAATCTGCAATTATCACGTTAAAGTAAAAGCAAAGCATAGCTGTTCAGCGAGGAAATGCTGCCAGTCTTTTCGGTACCATGCCGCAGGAGAGCAATTTTTTTAATCTGATTTAGTATATTTTAATTTTAGCTTGGTTGTTAGTAGTATTTATTTTAAGTTTTTATTTTAACTGCTTCTTTGTTTTTGCTTTTTTGTGTTGAAATAAATTAAATTAAATGCTACACAAAAAAAAATGGTTGCCTGTAAAGTCGGTTTTACGGGCGAAGGAAGATTTTACGTGACAACGTCTTATTCTCGGTAGAATATTTATTGATATGAATATTATTAAATTGCACAATAGGAACAAGGAATTGAATGAAAATAAGAATTGCACAAATTTTAACTATAGAAATATATTTTGTTTACTAAAACATTGTACATGTAAACTTAAACTTAACTAATACCTTTGTATCCGACCGTTCCCTCTTCCCTCTTCCCTCTTCCCTCTTCCCTCTTCCCTCTTCCCTCTTCCCTCTTCCCTCTTCCCTCTTCCCTCTTCCCTCTTCCCTCTTCCCTCTTCCCTCTTCCCTCTTCCCTCTTCCCTCTTCCCTCTTCCCTCTTCCCTCTTCCCTCTTCCCTCTTCCCTCTTCCCTCTTCCCTCTTCCCTCTTCCCTCTTCCCTCTTCCTCTTCCCTCTTCCCTCTTCCCTCTTCCCTCTTCCCTCTTCCCTCTTCCCTCTTCCCTCTTCCCTCTTCCCTCTTCCCTCTTCCCTCTTCCCTCTTCCCTCTTCCCTCTTCCCTCTTCCCTCTTCCCTCTTCCCTCTTCCCTCTTCCCTCTTCCCTCTTCCCTCTTCCCTCTTCCCTCTTCCCTCTTCCCTCTTCCCTCTTCCCTCTTCCCTCTTCCCTCTTCCCTCTTCCCTCTTCCCTCTTCCCTCTTCCCTCTTCCCTCTTCCCTCTTCCCTCTTCCTTCTTCCCTCTTCCCTCTTCCCTCTTCCCTCTTCCCTCTTCCCTCTTCCCTCTTCCCTCTTCCCTCTTCCCTCTTCCCTCTTCCCTCTTCCCTCTTCCCTCTTCCCTCTTCCCTCTTCCCTCTTCCCTCTTCCCTCTTCCCTCTTCCCTCTTCCCTCTTCCCTCTTCCCTCTTCCCTCTTCCCTCTTCCCTCTTCCCTCTTCCCTCTTCCCTCTTCCCTCTTCCCTCTTCCCTCTTCCCTCTTCCCTCTTCCCTCTTCCCTCTTCCCTCTTCCCTCTTCCCTCTTCCCTCTTCCCTCTTCCCTCTTCCCTCTTCCCTCTTCCCTCTTCCCTCTTCCCTCTTCCCTCTTCCGCCCTCTTCCCTCTTGTTACAGTAATGCTCGATGAATGAAAATAAGAATTGCACAACTTTTAACTATAGAAATATATTTTGTCTCTCTCTCTCATCAGACGTGAGCTGGCGTTACACTTTTTCATGAGTGACTCCGAGCGCAACCTAAATTAAGACGTTGTCACGTCAATAATAAATATTCAGTCAGTATTACAATTAATCATTAGTGCGTCAAATAAATTTTATGCATACATAATGACTGTGTGGCCGGTACAGAAGTAGCTCTATCACCTATCAAAAGATCAAAATTTCACCCAAGTGGAGTAGTGGATTAACTTGTGCATTTCTATCGAATACGAACCCCACGCTCGTAACTGTATCATAAAGGAGGCAAGTGCGACTTTTGATATAATAGCGAAACACAACACTTTTAAACCTGCTTAAAGTTTGGCACTTTCGTATGATTACAAGAGTAGTCTTTAAAATTCTTTCTTCCTTCAAAAGCCACTATGTATTCACTCCCCAGATTAGCTTGATTAAATACGAAAATAGTGTAAATATGTCGCAGGCGTTTTGTCCTTCGGGTAACGTTTATGCAAAGTTGCTCATACCATCACTCTGTATTTAGGAGTAATTGTAACGATAATCAATGAGGCATATACTAATTCGTAATTTAAGAAAATAAAGGTAATAATAATTTATGGTAAATAACAGTCGTTAATTTTGGGCTAAATGCCTACTCATTCTATCCACTTAGTCTGCTTTATTTCTCTCATGAAATTCTTTAAAAGCCTTCACAGCAGTGAATAGGTCCTCCGCCACAATTTCGGGTTCTTCCAGTTCGATGAAGTGGCCGCCTTTGTGAAGGACCGTCACGTTCACCAGGTTGGGGAACTTGAACCTCAGGCTGGTCGGCGTCTGGTACAGGATCTCGTATTTCGCTTGGAGCACCCAAGTCAGGACTGGAGTAGGCTTTCTGGAGACAAGATCCATTTTAAATCACTAGAAGCTGTAACTTCGTACATGGAGGGGAAATAGGCATAAATTATGTTATTAGTTAAGCGTAATCGGATAAAAAGTGTGTAAATATATGGATCACGCTTGATGATCGGCCATGATGCGGCTTTGAATGCCTTCAATATTTTATATTGAGACTGCTTTCTTTTTGCATGGCTCTTACCGGACTGGATTGATTATCCATACTAATATTATAAATGCGAAAGTGTATCTGTCTGTCTGTTACCGCTTCACGCTTAAACCGCTGAACCGACTTAGATGAAATTTGGTATGGAGATAGTTTGAGACCCGGGAAAGGACATAGGATACTTTTCATCCCGAATAAATTTAGTGTTACCGTGGGATGCGCGTAACACCGCAGGGCACAGCTAGTACTTTACAATTAGCGGCTGGCACTTAATAGTGAATTATTACGAGATGATAATTGATGCCATATAAAATATTAGCTAATCTTAATCAATCTTTATGACGAACAAAACAACAGTAAAGATGAGTCGTATCAGGAAAATCATTATGGTTTATCCATTATCATTATTATAATATCTTGCATCGCACTATGTTTACAGTTTTATAAAAGAGGAGTGATGAAAAAAATTGGGCAAGTGCGAGCCCGAATCGCGCATGAAGGGTTCCGTACCTATACATATATATATAATCTATAACAAGTTTGTTGTATGGGAGGGCTCCGGGCTTAAATATTTATTTTATTTTATTTTTAGTATTTGTTGTTATAGCGGCAATAGAAATACATCATCTGTGAAAATTTCAACTGCTATCACCGTTGTTGAGATACAGCCTGGTGACAGACGGACGGACGGACGGACGGACGGACGGACAGCGAAGTCTCAGTAATAGGGTCCCGTTTTTACCCTTTGGGTACGGAACCCTAAAAAGTGTGATTAGAAATTAGATCACCAACCTTTAACTCTCTCAAATCTGAACCCAAACCCAATGTTTTGCCACAAAGCGTTTAAACTTACATATTCGATCTCCATCTCCTCATAACCTGGCTAAACCCGTTAGAATAGAGCCTCGCGGAAGTGGTGCTGCTTCTGGTGAACCAGTTCATCGTCACGATATCCAGGAGCTGTTCCTTGGAGAACTTGTCCTCGAGGCCGCTGTCCGGCCGATCCCGGTAGGACATGTTTGTGCCGACAGACAGCTTGTCGAAGAGGAAGGCGAGGAGACCAACTGGTGAATCGGTGAGAGCGATGCCTGCGGGATAATTAATATGTAAATGTTCATCATCATCTTATCAGCCGATCGTCGCCCACTGCTGGACAAAGGCCTCCTCCAAAGTTCCCCACATCTGGCGCCGCCCTCATCTATAATTGCTGACACCGCGATCCTAACCAGGTCGTCGATACACCTTGTAGGGGGCATATATATAACTGGCTCCATTGCAATTTAAGTACCTTTGAACCTTCTTAATGAGGCCCATTGTGAGCGACCATGTTTCAGTGCCGTATGTCATCACTGGCAACACACATTGCAAATTTTATTCTGTGGCAAAAGTTAAGGTTATAAAAATGCTACCTCTTAGGCTTTTGTTGTATCGAGTCATTCTCACATTAAAATGACAACTTTCAATGTAACAGTAAAATATTTTTTTAACATGTAATTATTATAAAATCACGTGAGAATTGTCAGGAACGGTCCGACATATTTCGAACTCGTATCGGAGCTCTTCACTAGGTATATATTGTCCCGTTCCTGATAACTTGTACGTGATTTTAAGCCGTCTATAATAAATAGTGATTGTTAGAAATATCTCACGAAAGTTATGGGTAATTCAACGGGCGTTTTAACTGCCATCAGTCCGCTGTCATAAATATCACAGCAATGGGCCATAATATGCTTTTAAATCGACAGTACAGTACGGTTACAGTATAGTTCTAATTCTATTTCTTAAGCGAATCCCATTAGCTTTGTACCCGATGAACAATACTAATTATCTGTATTGTTAACTGTGGCCACAACTGCCACTTCGAAATGTAAGGCGTTATAAGTGCAAATTACTTTTACACTAAATTAGTCTTTAAGTCAAACGAAATAAGGTTTACTCTTAACCAAAGAGAACACAGATGTTGGTCACTTCGGAAGTGAAAGAGCAGTGAAGTTCGTATCGATGCTTAGGATGACGATAAAGACTAATTTAGTGTAAAAGTAATTTGCACTTATAACGCCTTACATTTCGAAGTGGCAGTTGTGGCCACAGTTAACAATACAGATAATGAGTATTGTTCATCGGGTACAAAGCTAATGGGATTCGCTTAAGAAAAAGAATTACATCTATACGAGTATATCACTGCATGAAAATTTGCTGCTTGGTGTAGCTGATTCTTTCAATATTTTCGACAGCGGACTGACGGCGGATGAAACGCCTGTCGAATCACCCTTATGTTAATTTGCTGTTATTAAATGAGAAAATACTGTTATCTATTGTCTCACCAATCGTATCTGGTTTAGTGATATGCAGATTGAAGTAACCGGACTCTAGCGGCACGAGGACGAAAGGATAGTACATCCGGTCGACCAGCTCGGGTTCCACGACCAACGAAGGGAAGAGAGCTCCGAAAAACATCAGCGCCAAAGAAATTGGGTGCTAAAAATAATAATACACGCCAAATGTAGAATACATAATGAACAAACAATTTGGTGAAGTACAAAAACAAACTTTATTTACCTACCCGGCTATTTATTAGACAATTCGATCGGGTAGTCTCAAACTAAGCAATGTAAGTCATAGGTGCAAGCCAGAGACCACGCTCCTCCTAAAGATTTTTAGGGTCAGAACACAGTCTCTCACTCCAACCTGTGATCACCACCTCTGTAGTCCAACGGCGATGTCGTATACGGGTTTTATCGTCACCAGGGGCCCTATGATGGTTGCGTTTATCACGCGATAAATAAGTGATAAAGCATCCGTCACGCTTTGACATAATGCGAGTGTGAGTGACAGATGCTTTGTCACTTATTTATCACGTGATAAACGCAACCATCATAGGGCCCCAGTAAACATAAAACGTGTATCTAATTACCTTTGCTACGGATAAGTTAGTGTGGAATCCCAGAACTGCTTCTGGGTAAAGAGTGACCAAATCAGCAGCTATCTCGCCGCCCCAATCCCCGCCATGGATGTAGAAGTGCTTGTATCCCAATCGATCCATCAGGTTCTTAAAGATAACTGATATCTGGGGGCAGCCCAGGCCAACTCGTGCGGCTCCCTGGATAAAAAAGGTTCTCATGGTTTTTTATCTTAGATTAAATGTATTTTAGGGTTTCTACAATTCAAACCATCTCTGATCACCAAACAACCAAACGATAAGTAAACGAATATCTAAGTTTCCTTTATGATTAATCTTGACTAAGGGAGTCTTACATTAGAGTACCTACTGCCATACAGTCTTTGGAGCTACGGCCTCATTTTATATGAAACCATGAAGAGAAGGCTTCTAGATCTAAGGAGTAGTCATCGTGAAAACTTTGTTCATGCCTTACATCTGAATATCCATAGCCAGGCAGACTCGGCGCTACGACCTCGAACAGGAAGTTGTGCGTGGGGTGCCGTCGGGTCAGGAGTGGGAGGATGTGGTAGAGCTCGCGCACGCCACCAGGCCAGCCGTGCAGAAGCAACAGCGGTACCACCTCCACTCCAGGCGGCGCCTGGACATAGGCCACTATTAGAATAACTGTCAAACGAAGTCAGAAAGTCCTTAAAGGTTTTACGGATCATATTTTTCACTTCTCCTGCTCAAAAAGAAGGTTATTTTAGCGTCACAAAGCGGGGCTAGAGTGGTACTTTTAGCTCGTCGTTGCCGGGTGCCACATCTGGCGAGGGGGCGGCCAACGTGGTAAGCGCTGACCCTGGTTGTCGTTTCTTTAACCAGGTCTAGGCAGAATGACAAGCCCAGGACGCGGTCATGGCCAAAGTCATATTTTAAAGTATTTTTTATATTTTCTCGCAGAATATATTTGTGCTCGTATTGCTCGCTCGTACGAATAAAATGCAGCAACCGCGTCGTCAAATTCAAGGTAGTAACA
Organism: Apotomis capreana; assembly: GCA_947623375.1. Taxonomy (NCBI): domain Eukaryota; kingdom Metazoa; phylum Arthropoda; class Insecta; order Lepidoptera; family Tortricidae; genus Apotomis; species Apotomis capreana. The sequence continues at coordinate 38,150,170 of OX392500.1, forward strand.
TGATTGTGATGTGATATGCAATCAATAATAGGTAAGTACAAGTTGTAGGTACTATAATTCAACAACTGCCCTTAAGGCCTGCCCTTACTTGCAAAAAAAAAATGAATTTAGAATTCTTTGAGATCGCTCTTTAGCGATAAGACCGCCTGTTGTTTACCTCTATTGAATGTTACGTGTAATCTGAATTTGTTTGTATTTATTTCCAGCTCGTCTAGCACAACTATAGTCTTCGCGACTCTTATCGGGCGATATACCATCGCCCGTCACTCTCTCACAGTAAAGCGAAAAAAGAGATAGGTAATATTTCTCGCGCGCAAATAGTAGCGTGTCACAGTTGTGCTAGAGATGCTGTTGAGGTGTGCAATAAAGATTATTCTATTCTATTCTATTACCCAACTTTTCAATCTCACGACTTTACCTCGGGTCGAATCCTGATGAAATGTATATTGAGTCCCTGAATTTTGGTCGTGAACTGCGGAAACTTATTGAAGAACTGCTCCCTTTCAGTGAAGTTGTACTTGTGTGCCCAGTACTGTCTCCAATACTCCAAGTAATGGCTGTTGAAGCCGTATTTAGAAGCCATGCCCTCTAATGTTGGAGGGGGCGCACGGAAATTGGCGAGACGCTGCTTCAAGTCAGTGATCATCTGGAAAATGAAAAGGCTTATCTTTACTACATTTGTTCTTTGTCTTTCATTTGTTCGTCGCTACATAGTTAAACAAAATGCACGATTGTACCTTCGTCTACAAATGTGACTTCAATAAATATAGAACAAAGTTCAAACAAATATTTAAATAAAATAATAAATAGATAAATATTAAAGGACAATCTGACACAAATCGACCTAGTCCCAAACTAAGCTATGCTTGTACTCACAGACAAGTTGAGACAACCCCCACTAGACGGAGCATGGAAGGCGACCCGCGTGCACCAACGATATGGTACGGCGGAACATTAATGTATCAACACGGATGCCACCGTGTAGTTGCGTCCTTGTTTATGATCCATGCGTACGTCAACGAAAAAAGTAATTAAATAAATAACATGGTAAATTGTAGTGTTAAGTGGTGTAGAGAGACCTCATAAACATGGACGCAACTTAACGGCGGCCGCCGTGTTGATACTTTAATGTTCTGCCGTACCATATCGTTGGTGCGCGCGGGTCGCCTTACATGCTCCGTCTAGTGGGGGTTGTCTGTGGCTTGTACTATATGACGGCGATATACAAAATATATAAATATATAATAAACAGATAATATCCATGACCCAGGAACAAATATTCGAGTTCATCACACAAATATTTGTCTTTGCCGGGATTCGAACCCAGGACCGCCGGCTCATTAGGCATCTGCCTAATGAGCCGGCGGTCCTGGGTTCGCACTAAAAACTGTGTCTATATGAGAGAAGTTTCCATATTTTTTACATAACTGGAACCTAGAAAAACCTGCTTTTTACACCAATTTATTTCAGAATTATGATACTGACTTCGACTTTGACTTTGAAAAAATTATATAGCGACTCCATGGACTTTAGAACCATGATATTCGACCAAATGTCCTAACTATAGTTATGGCAACTGCAAGTGATAGGTACATTGTCACATTTGAAATTCGAATAAACGATGGAGAATCACTCACCTCATCATTAAACTCAACTTTGAAGGTCCTCACGCTGGTATCATTGGTTTTCTCTATATGCGATGGGCCCCACCACTCCTCGGGATCCAAGGGCGGTAATGGATCGTTGTACCAGATCCAATACAACCAGCTCGCGGGGACGACCATCAGAATTGATAGGATAACCCATATTCTGTTCATTGCCCACATTATGTTTTAAAAATACTAAGAACTACCAAAAGCCGAGCGCTTCACAATAAACAAACGACCAAGCATAGGGTCGTCGGAGTTCAAACTGTGTATGTCTCAAACACTGTCAGAATATATACTACAGTCGAAGATCCAGTTTACACCTCTGTGGAGTCGCTTGAGTTATGTGGCGAAGGTCGTTGAGGCGGTTAAGTAATACGGCTATTTGTATATATTAATTATTTATTTAACGTTGTGCGTCTATAATGTCCGGCGATGTACTGAATGTTCAGTGGGCGAGCTACTGCGCCGGGGACCTAACCGCGTTGTCAGCGATATGTGTCCCTAAACTTCCCTTATCGTTATAACTAAACAAATCTTAATTACAATATGGACGTCAACCTTCATTAAACATTTAAAACACCCCCCGCCACAAGCTGATTATCTTGAGGCCATCATTCAATGAGTGATATAGAAAATTCTAATAAAAAGGAACATAATTACAAAATTTGGACTTCTTAGCGATATTAGCTGAGATCTTGTCACTTGTTCCAAATCTAAATATATTCAAAAACCGCACTAAAATCGGACCATCCGTTTGGCAGCTACGATGCCACAGACAGACACACGGATTCACAATTATACAGATAAATATAACGACCCTCTTTTATTCCTCCACCTTATAACACCCTCTTTCAGCGCGTTCTACTGATTGATGGATCATATCGTCGTTCCAATGCTAAACTAACATAACTGCAAAAAACTAATTTTACAGGAGAGCGATTTTAAGTTAGTAAAAATGTTGTAAAAAAAAAATCTCGGTAGTTTTTGTAGTTATAATAGAACTGTCTTCGCACAATGTTTTTAAAATGCATGTTTTATATTATCAATGTGTCATATATGTATTAATTACTTGGGTTTAGAAATTAAGGCACATTCGCAATTTTGCAGCTCCATAGAAAGGAACAAAAAGATAAGATTATTCACCATAGTAAATTTACGAAAGTGCCACTTTCGCAAGTTCGAAACGTATTTTTTATTGTTATGCCAAAGTAAATTTACGAAAATGCCACTTTCGTAGTTTTCGTATGGTGAATGTACATGTTTTTCCTTTCATTTGCTATCAAAATAGGGTTGCGAATCTGTACTTATTTTTGTTTCCAATAACATAATACTGTTGTACACTGTATAAAATGTATTGCATTCGACCTAGAAATAATGCTCAAATTTTAAAATGTGAAGGTTTCGAGCAAAAAGTACCATTTTATCACTTACCATAAGGGCGCGTTGACAGGTTGGTTTAAACATGCAAACAAATTTCGCGCTCATGGTAAGCGACACAGTGGACTATTTTAAATCAAATGTCACAAATGTCTTTGCTCCAGCAATTATAGTATAGCCATCACTGAAGATAGGGCACTAATTAGTCTTGACACTTGTGCTCATTCCTAATCTTTAAAGTAGGTACTATTAGATTCTTCTAAATTTTATATAAATAAAAAAACAACTTGCTAAATTGTGTTTTGATCAATGTTGTATTTACAAAAATATTTATGAGAGATTTATAAAAGATGAGAGAGAGACAGAGAGGACTTATTGCGTTGTATTAAGTGAGTATGTACATACTGTAAATCAAAACAGTACCTTCAGCGTTTAATGACATTGTTACTCTAAGGGCTATAAGGGGATTCAAACGAGATAAAAGTTGTGTAAGTGAATTTGAAATAAAAATATGGAAGTACTAAGATTGATGGTTACTCTTTGGTTAATATTGCCATACTTAGTTTTATGTGTTTGACAGTTCTGTTCCTTTGCTTGGAAGAGTTACATATTGTGGTCCGACTCTACACTTTCTAATTGGGGATAGTTTCGAAATTAAGAATAAGTAATTATTTTATTATTCTCGTAACTTTAGTACTCGTAAATTTATATTTATAGATTTAATTAAAGTTGTATTCCTATACATTTGACTTAATGTGTAATTATTTTTTTGAATTAATTTGATAATAACGATTTTACCATAAATGCTGTATTAAAGTTAATTAAATTTGAATATTTCAGTCATGTGAATGTGATGATGTCAACATATTGGTTTTAAAGCATTATTAAAATTATTATTTTTAAGATCAAATTGGATAATGTTCATATTTCTTCAAATGCAAACGCACTTAGTATTAAGTTTGATTTGCTATGAGAATTTCCTTTGACTATAAATATCATGAGCTAATTTGTAACGTGTTTTGGCAAATAAATATTTTTATTTATATTTTCCAGTGTCATCGGTGACAAATAAGAATAAATACATCTCTATTATTGTTCGAAATAAAGAGTTCAAATTGTTTAGCAAACTTTCAAGACCAACTTTACTCCATTGGTATTTTTTTAAATGAGAATGTACACGCAAAATAATGCACCCGTTACTTAGAGAAGGCCTCGTTTCTCATAAAATTCCGCTTACCAATTAATGCCTTATTTTCTAAAAATGCTGAAACCGTTTTCTTAGTTTTTGACGAAGAACCTATACTCGAAATTCGAAATGTTTTTACTCTTACTCAAAAATCTCACGTTCTTCATACAAACTTACACCTCTCATTTATCCCCTTTAATGGATGAATTTTGTCACACATTTATGTTTTTTCATCGGTCTTGCCTTGCTGCAACGTCTTTATAACTAAGGGTTTTATAATTATGCTTTTCCTTTGATACGTTTATCCCTTTGTTCATACGCAAATCGCATGAATTTTATTTTTTATAATAAATTGGCAATACTTAATTTGCCAAACTTCCTGAACCGCATATTTACTACAAGTTTCACCCTCTACAAAAGCATTATTAGTCACGATGACAAACTAACGAAAATACTAAGTTCGTAAATGTCTGTAGGCTACCGTTGTTGGTATGTTATAATCGCCACTATAGTAAATTACCGAATCTGGCAGATTCGCAAGTTTGCAAAGGCTACTTATGTGAGCAGATCGTAATAGCCACCATAGTAAACTAATCAATCTGGCAGATTTGCACATTTGCTATAGGATTGTTATATGAGCAGACCATAATAGCCACGGTAGAAATCTAACGAATCTGGCACATTCGCAAATTTGCTATTGGTTATCTGCCTGGTAAGTGATAGTTATCACCATAAAAAGTTAACGAAAATGACAGATTCGTTAGTTGACCTACATTTTGTAAGTTTACCATGGGGGCAAAAAAATAAAAGTTCAGATTCGTAATATTGTAACTCTGGAACCTTAAAAGATAGAGCTCTATAAATTTGTGACATTATGCGGGGTTATATCGTCGTTCCAATGCTAAACTAACATAACTGCCATTTTGTCAAAATTTAGTTTTTGATGTAAATCTGTACCAAATATAACCCCGCACAATGTCACAAATTTAAAGAGCTCTAGCTTTTAAGGTTCCAGAGTTACAATATTGTGAATCTGCACTTTTATTTTTTTCCCCCACGGTAAACTTACAAAATGTAGGTCAACTAACGAATCTGACATTTTCGTTAACTTTTTATGGTGATAATTATCACTTACCGGTCAGATAACCAATAGCAAAGTTGCGAATCTGCCAGATTCGTTAAATTTCTACGGTGGCTATTATGATCTGCTCATATAACAATCCTATAGTAAATGTGCGAATCTGCCAGATTCGTTAGTTTACTATGGTGGTTATTATGACCTGCTCACATAAGTAGCTATAGCGAACTTGCGAATCTGCCAGATTCGTTAATTTACTATGGTGGCGATTATGATATACACCCGCTGTAGCCTATAGACATTTACGAATTAAGCATTTTCGCGAGTTTGTCATTGTGACTAATGCATTTGAAATAGGTGAAACTAGAAGTAAATGTGCGAATCAGGCATTTTCGCAAATTAAGTATTGTCAATTTAGTATAAAAAATAAAATTCATGCGATTTGCGTTTGAACAAAGGGATAAACATATCAGAGGGGAAGCATATAAAAGCCTAAATGGTAAAGACGTTGAAGCAAGACCGATGAAAGAACCTAAATGTGTGACAAAACTCATCCATTAAAAGGGTAAAATGGGAGGTGAAAGTTTATATGAAGAACTTGAAATTCTTCGAGTAACATTTCGAGTTCTTCATTAAAAAGTAAGAAAACAAGTTTCAGCATTTTTTTAAATACATCCCTGAAATGGATTAAATAGAAGGTGGGCTTATCTATGAAACGTGGCCTTCTTTGTGTAGTGTCGTGTAGACTTCGTCAAATAAAGATACCTAATACTTCTTTATACTTTAATAAGATTTTAGAATTTTTTGAAACCCCCTGTCGTAAAATGGGGTAAAATTCGAGTTAAAAGTTTGTTAAACAATTTTAAAGAACTATACTGAGCATGTATACACGGTATTTCGAACAAAAATAGATGCATATTTTCGTATCTCTCACCCATTACACTGGTAAGTAGAAATCGAAATGTTTATTTGCCAGAATACGTTACAACAAATTAGATCTTACGATACTTATAGAATCAGTATTCAGTCGACATGCAAGTCAACATGCAAAATAAATAAATTTTAATACCACATTTAAGGTAAAATCGTTATTATCAAATTAAATCTAAAAAATAACTACACATTAAGACAAATAATAGCAATAACAGTTACCACTATAATTATGGTATTGCATATTAGTGACATATTATCTAAACTTTGGTAGCAGAAAATATTGTTTCCGAATATTATCACTTACGAAAGTATCCCCAACTCGGAAGTGTAGTTGGACCACATTAACTCTACCAAGCAAATGAACTGTCAAACACAAAAAAACTAAGTATGGCAATATTAAGCAAAGAGTAACCAACAATCTTAGTACTGGCATATGTTTATTTCGAATTCACCCATACAATTTTTTATCTTGTTTTAATCCCCTTTGAGCCCTTAGAGTAAGAATATCAATAAACTGCAGTAAAAGGGAAATAGAAATACAGTATGTAAACTTACTTAATACAACGTAAAAGTCCTCCGAAACATCATTTATAAATATTTTTATAATTACAATATTGATTAAAGCATAACTTACCAAGATCTTTTTTTTATTTATATTAAATTTGATAGAATCTAATACTAACGTTCTAATACTAAAGTCTAAAACTTAAAGATTAAGAGTAATACACAAGTATCAAGACTAATTAGTGGCCTATCTTCAGTGTTACAGATATACCGATTTACAGATAAAAAACTTAAATTGCTGGGGGAAAGATATTTTAGCCAGACTATACGTAATAGATAGCATACCAGAGTTTATATTGTAAAGCTGCCTAATAAGTAAATAAAAACTATTATTTTCGTTTAATTACTGAATATCGGTATCAATTACCATTAAGTATAAGTTAACGCTTGTAAGTAGTTCATAAAAACATGAAAAGCCATTTGTGCATTTTAAAACAAAAATTTCTAAAATCGGTTGAGAACTCGCTGAGATCTGCGCATTGTTACAAAGTCCATTCGAGTCGATCCATGGGAGCTTCGCTCGCTCCGCTCGCTCCGCTCGCTCCGCTCCAATGAAACCCTTTCGTCGTTAGAATATTATACATGCCTAATGATGTGACCGTGACCTCTTCAAGTTGAAAACAATAAATAAGTACCTAAATCCATTCAGATACGTATACAACGGGGAAATTAGTGAGTCTGTGAGTTGCAGCCTAATTGAGTTTGTTTGAAAATGGCTGAAAGTTGTAATTTATTGAATAGTTGTTTGATCTTAATAATCTTAATATTGAATACTTAATTTTTTGTAAACGTTCACTTCTTTACCCTAATGTTATTATTATATTTTAAAAATACCTTGGTCATATTGTGGTATTTGTGGTCTACATGAGCCTAATGTCATTTTGATCATTTTCGAAGAACTAAATCGATAACAAAATGCTATATACTTATCGAGCCTACTCACAAAATTTCACGAGAATACGGTGTTTGACTATAGTGAATATAAATTGTGGCATTGAAACCACTAAACACACATTAAAAATACGCGGAACCAAATAAACTAAGTATCACTAACTTTTGGACATTATATTATTTTTAACTAGTGACCCGCCCGGCTTCGCACGGGTGAAATGCTAACAAATTATGCATGTATTATACATATAAACCTTCCTCTTGAATTACTCTATCTATTAAAAAAACCGCATCAAAATCCGTTGCGTAGTTTTAAAGATTTAAGCATACAAAGGGACATAGGGACAGAGAAAGCGACTTTGTTTTATACTATGTAGTGATAGTGATAGTGATTGCACAATAACTAAAACGAAGACGTGTTTTGACTACTGTTTTTTTATGACGTCATATGCTTGTATCATCATAGAAACTTCATTCATACTAACAGATCGTTTTTGACATTTCATAAAGAGTAGCTGATTTGAACTGTCATCAAATACCGTATTGGTTGAAAATGAGTAGTAGGGATTCGCCGATACTACGATACGGGGCGGACGGGCCTGATGGGCGGCATCCAGGGCGGATTTGGCGGACCACGAAACCTAAAAAAAAAAAAAAAAAAAAAAAAAAAAAAAAAAAAAAAAAACAAATAGCCCCCTACTTGGAGCGTTTGGAATAGGTCCCAGGACGCTCAGACAGCTCTGTCAGGACTTACAGAACGCCCTACGCTAACAATGCAACACCTTCCCCGACCCATCGACCCTTTTCTATTGTCTACCCGAGCTCGGGTTTTATTGCCCTCTCGGACGCCGAGCTCACTTTTATTACGGTCTACTATTGTTTCCCTCTTTTATATTTCTCTTTGGCTTCAACTGCCTACAACTTCCTTTCCAAACGGTATACATCTTTTAAGAACATTCTTTAGGTAAAGCTGGACAAATACCTAAACATCTCATACCTAAACTATCAGACTAGGTCCGCCACCTTGGTTCTTATTGGAATCGCTGTTTCAACCCAGCCTGTCTCACATCGTCTCTTTACTCCAAGGTTTCTTACTACGTGATGTGTGCTACGGTGTACGTATCACTAATCTAAGCTAACCTATGCTAGATCACAATTCTAACCTAACCTAACCTAAGCTACAGGACTACGCCCAGCTAACGCAGGATACGTTAACTGACTACTTAACTTCAGGTAGCCTTACTTCAAAGTATGTATTTTGTTACTCACTACATATGCTGCATTTGGAACGTTGTTCTATTTATATATTTTATCTTGTTCAACTTAACATTACTTCTAACTTAACTATCACTTAACTTCAAAAACTAATTTTGAAGAACTGCTTTATATACTTACCTACTTAAAACCAGCTACGAGCACAGCACAGTTGTTTTGGTCTTAAGAACGCTGTTCTAACCTAACCTAACCTTGCATAAATTTGACTACGTACTCAATGTTACTTTCATTTCTTTTTTGTAATAACCGACTTCAAAAAGGAGAAAGTTCTATGTAAAAATATTGCATGTAGCATAAGGATAATACGAATCTAATCTTACAATAGTAATGCGGTATTTTATACAGTAATAACTGCTTCAAAACTATACTAACTTATTTAAGCTGTAAGTTAAAAATACGAGTTCTATTTTTGCATATTTATTTATTTCGCCAAATATTATGTTCTTGAATAGATGCTTAAGAAAATACCTGAATAAACTTTGTAACTTGTACTAACGTGTATTTGTAGTGGGCTGAACTAAACTCGTTGATTTTTTAATTTGTTTGTTGGGTCCATATTGTTTGTAAAGATTTATGACAGGTTTCTTCTCCGAATCATCAAAAGATTCGAAAGTCTATTATAAATTTTATTACTGTTTGTTGGTGGCTGTTGGGCGCGGTACAAACTAGTCGAAACGTGATTTTAACGGTAATCTATTGTCACATCCTTATAAAAGCCGATGGACAGTGACGATCTATAAGTATTCAGAACCGAGTCGTGCTTGTTACCAGAGCTCTCTCAGTGTACAGTGACATAGTGTTGAATCGTGCTACAGTGCTTATAAAAAATGGCAAATGTAAGTATGTACTATTTTTTATAAAATATGTATGTAGTATTTTTATGTACTATTTGTTTAACAGTGTTTTTTTTTCTGTAACTTGTGTTCATCGTGTTACTTGTTAAGTGTGTTAATCGGATGTATAACTTATTGTTGAATATTGTTACAGTTCACGGAAAACACTTTCAAGAATTTTTATTACCCTGAACCTGAACATGATGATTCAGGGAGTGATGAAGAAGGCACACTCGGTTTTAAAGTGAAACAAGCCATAGCGAAGAAACGTCCTGCAAATAGTATCGAGAGTTTCTTTGAAAAACCGCAGAAAAAAGTGAAACCAGTGAAGAGATCTTCCAGTGTGTCGCAAAGTTCCCATACCGGTGTTGCTTACCTATCTTCGGGTAAAGACGATGCTGCGTATGCATCACACCTTATTAAAATAGAAATATACGATCTTGAAAAAGTTAGGAACATCGCACCAGAAGAGCACTGGAAGCACGCCGATGTGAGATTAAAATCTTACATCTCAACTGAGCAAGATCCACAGCTTGAGACTGTCCGTGATGTTATATACAACATGACGAAAGACATAGCTTCGAAGGACACGTGCGTGAAATATTTTATAAACAATACGAAAAAGTAAACTAAGTGTTTGTGTAGTTTTAATACTAGGTTAAAACTGTATTTATTATATAAGACATTAGATAATATTTTATAACATACCCTTGTGTACTACTAGTATTATATATTTCTTACTGCTTAAACAACAACTTTTTGTTATTCAAAATTGTTAAGACTCGTTTTATAACCACATGTTGTAATTTGTTTTGTAGCCTAATCATATTGATCTATTTCCCTTTGCAAATGTATAAAACTCTCCACCCTTTAATATAAAATCACTAAGCTACGTTTGTTATTTTAAGGAAAAAATTTGTTGTAATGTAATCACTATTTTCTTAGACACATCTCACGATGGACTTTTTAAGCTGTGATGTTTACGATTCCGAGCTCGTCACGCTATGCGAAGAAATTGAAAGTGATCAAGAAATGTATGAGATCGGGGAATTACTAAGCCAGCTGCATAGTCAAGGGTGAGTACTCTTGTTCCAACCTGTTATATTGTTTATTGATATTGTACTTGTATATTTAGACATGCAATTTAAACAGTTTATTCTTGTTCAAACTTGTACAAAACCATTGACCAGTGTCATTGAGTTGTTGCCTTTTTATGGCTCAGTTTCATTGTTCTCTGTTGGGTGGGGATCCTGGAAGGTTCTTTATAAGCGACGTCTCTGGTGTAGAAATCATTCATTATTCCAGTTACTGTGTTTGTGCTAGTACTGTGTCTGTGTATTGTACAAAATACTGTTTTAAAAATGGTGCTTGGATACTTTCATATGGGAACTAGTTTAACCCACGACAAAATTGCAGTTTTAAGCAAAGGATTCATTTTAAAAGTATTTCATAGAAACATAAGATTGTGGTATATTGACAATCAATTACCTCAGGCGCTTTTGGAAGATGAAGATATTATACCCTATTACACACCATGTGATGGGCATATCAATAAGTCGATGCATAACTTGTCATCAGATGTCATTGATGGGGTTTTAACAATGCAGGCATATTGCCAGCAATGTCGAAAAAACTTAAGTTAGTATAATGATAATAATTTAATCATTGTTTTGAAGTTTTAAATCTTGTATTAAATACTAACGTTTCACTTTTTCTATTACAGATCTAACCAAGTAGGACGGGGGAGAAAAAGGACAGCTACAAGTACGGGTGCAGAAGTACCAGTGAAGAGAAACTACCCTTCCAACAGTCGTGATATGTCTACATCCTCAAGCGAAGAACCATTATCCGATGTCAATGTAAGTACAAAAAATAATTCTGAAATTGAATGTTCGGTGTGTAAAAAGTTCGTGTCAAAAAGATATTTTGGTAACCATTTAAATAGTAATATTCACAAAAATAATGTGTTGAGATCCGATAGTGAATATGTTAATGTCCAATTAATTGAAAATGCATTCAAAAACAGAGTCGCTACTTACAGAATATTATTTAATGAAATGGATCACCAACCTCTTGATCCCGAAACTATTTTACAAAAACACAAGGATAAGATCTTTACATTATTAGATCGTTCACTTAACAAACATCACGCTTTAAAAGTAAATTTTATTCTTAATGCAAATTTTACACAAGATACCAAACAATTAAATAATACATTTGATTTCCAATTAAGTAATAGTATTGTTGATATCAGCACTGATAAAGCTGCTGTTTTTACGTCCCTAGTAAATGAAATTGTGATAAGGTTGTCAAACTTTGAAAGAAAAGATAGTGGGTGGAGTTTAGTAACATTTAATCATATCGATCTCAATATTAACAAATATAATCCATTACGCGGCTCTTCTTTTATCGAATTACCTCGTGATATAAAGAATAAAAAAGCGGTTATTAATGTAAAAAACAATGACCATGAGTGTTTTCGATGGGCTGTATTGTCTGGTTTATACGAACCCAAAAGTCATTCAAATATGGTCAGTTCATACATATTACATAAGAATAAATTGAACTTTGAAAATTTAACTTTTCCATTTAAATTGGGAGATATCCATAAATTTGAAAAAAATAATGATATTAGCATTAATGTGTTTGGTCTCGAGTACAACTCTCAAAACAAGAAACACGATGTTATAGGCCCACTACATTTAACTAAATTAAAAAAGTCTAATCACTTAAACTTGTTGTACATAACTAAAGATAACCAAGGACATTATTGTTTTATCAAAAATTTATCGAGGTTAGTGTCTAAGCAATTGTCAAATGCACAACATGCTGTTCATATTTGCGATGGTTGCTTAATTAAATTTACATCACACGAGAGACTAAACCAACATCAAAAAAACGACTGCTTCCACGTATGCACAAACTTACCATCCGAAAAAGAAGACACAAGAAATTGGTTTAACGAATATGTTCCATCGAATCAAGTTACTTTTAATAATTATGAACGACAATTAAGAGTACCTTTTGTTGTATACGCTGATTTTGAGGCATTTTTAAATCCAATTCAATCCTGTTCTAACAACCCCAGTACATCTTCTACTACCAATATTCAAAAACATGAAGTTTATAGCTTCGGTTACTATATTAAGTGTTCTTATAATGACAAGTTATCTGTGTACAGAACATATACAGGTGAAGACTGTGCAAAAACATTTATGAAAGTCATAAAAGAAGATTTAGAAACTATTTGTAAAAGTAATGCGTTTGCTAAAACTTCTTTCCCTCTAACAGATGCTAATAAGGTAGACATTATGCAAAGCCATGCTTGTTATATTTGTGATAGAAATTTGAATGATGACTCAACCGTTTCTTATAATTATCATACTGGACTTTACGAAGGCGTTGCACATAAATTTTGTTCTGAAAAATACAAACCACCCAATTTTGTACCTGTATTTTTCCATAATTTGAGCAATTACGATAGTCATTTTATTGTACATGGACTTGGTCTTGAAGATGGTGACATAGAACTAATCCCACAAAATAAAGAAAAGTATATTTCGTTTTCTAAGTCTTTACAAGTGAATAATCGTGTTGTAAAATTGAGATTTGTCGATTCTCTTAAATTTATGTCGAGTAGCTTGGATAAATTAGCTAAAAACTTGACTACTGACCAATTTTACGAATTGAAATTGAACTTTCCTCGTGAAGAAGACTTTAAACGTCTAATACGGAAGGGTGTCTATCCATATGAGTACATGACTTCGTATGATTCACTGAAATTAACTTCGCTTCCTACACAGGATCAATTCTATAGTTCTCTTACTGACAGTCACATTTCCGAAAACGATTTCCTACATGCTCCAGATATTTGGTCTCATTTCCAATGCAAAAATATGGGGGATTATTCCAATCTTTATCTGAAAACAGATGTTTTATTACTAACTGACATATTTGAAAATTTTAGAAATGTGTGTCTTAAGACATATGGTTTAGATCCCGCCCATTATTATACCGCGCCTGGAATTTCCTTTGATTCGATGTTGAGGACTACCAAAATAAGTTTAGAACTTTTAACAGATGTCGACAAAATAGCTTTTATAGCGAAAAACATTCGAGGAGGGATTTCCCAATGTAGCAACAGACATGCAAAAGCAAATAATACATTTATGGAAGACTATGATCCAAATATTCCTTCATCTTTTCTCATGTACTTAGACGCAAATAATCTCTATGGGTGGGCTATGTCACAATGTCTTCCGTCTGGCAAATTTGAATGGGTAAATAAAGATACCGATTTCAATGTTTCAGACGATGCTGAATATGGGTTTATATTAGAAGTTGATCTAGAGTACCCCAAGGAATTACATGACTCTCATTCAGATTTGCCGTTCTGTCCAGAAAATGTATGTCTAGGTGATTCTAAAGAAAAAAAATTGATTCCCAATTTAAACAATAAATATAATTATGTATTACATTACAGAAATCTTAAACAATGTTTAAAAAATGGGTTGCGTTTAGTGAAAATCCATCGTGTGTTGAAGTTCAAACAATCTACTTGGTTAAAAAGTTACATAGATTTGAATACCCGAATGCGTTCGCTGGCGACATCTGATTTTGAAAAAGATTTCTTTAAACTTATGAATAATTCTGTTTTTGGTAAAACAATGGAAAATGTCACGAAACGTGTGAATGTTAAATTATTAAGTCACTGGGAAAATCGCGGAAAATCCCAAGGGGTACAGTCCTTAATATCTAAACCTGAATTTCATAGTTTATCAATATTTTCTGAGAATTTAGCTGCTGTGCAATTGAAAAAAACAAAAATCTTTTATAACAAACCAATTTACCTTGGATTCTGCATTTTAGATCTATCGAAAACTTTAATGTACGAATTCCACTACAATTATATGAAATACAAATATACGGAAAATCTCAAGCTCCTTTACACGGATACTGATAGCTTAATATATGAAATAAACACTGCTAACTTTTATGAGGACATTAAATCTGACCTGAACTTGTATTATGATACATCTGATTACCCACCCAACAATGCATATGGTTTACCATTACTAAATAAAAAGAGGTTAGGTTTTTTTAAAGACGAAAATAATGGCAAAATTTTGAAAGAGTTTGTTGGTCTTAGATCAAAAATGTATGCCTTAGATGTTCAAAATAGTGGTATTATATCCAAAGCTAAAGGAATAAACAAGTGTGTTACCAAAAAATTAACCCTTAACGACTATAAAAGTTGTTTATTTGATAGAAATATACAACATGCTCAAATGTTACGATTCCGATCAATAAAGCATGTTTTATTTACGCAAAATGTCAATAAAATATCATTATCTTACAACGACACAAAACGATATTTATTGAAAAACACTTCGGATACTCTTGCGTGGGGTCATTATAAAATACCTCATAATTCTTAAAAAAAAAAAAAAAAATACACGGAACATTCAATTTTCATATTTATTTTTTGTACATAATATTGTATTTTAGGATGTTTTTTTTTTTCATTTTTTAAGTTTTGGCAATAAAATGATTGGCAAAAAATATGTTTTTGTAAATTTTTATGTGATTTATCTAGAATAATATAAATATTAAAAAATAATTAGCAAAATTTTTGTTTTTTTTTTTTATTTGTTACCCCATTTTTTTTACCAAATTTATTTAAAAAGCTATGGTCTAGAAATTTTCTCATTTGAAGTCAATCCGTTAACATATGAACACACATATTTAAAAATTTATAATGATTCATTTTAACCACCCTTTCACTACAATAGTAGCGGGTCCAAGTGGGTGTGGTAAAACTCAGTTTGTTACCAATTTTTTAAACAATGCAAAAGAAGTATGTAATGTTGAATTTGATGAAATTATTTGGTGTTATGATGAAATGCAACCTTTGTACAATCTGGAAAATGTAAATTATAGCCAAGGAATACCAGATTTTTCTTTATTTGATGGAAAAAAGCCCAAGCTTCTCATAATTGATGACTTGATGAGAGAATCGGATGGACGAATCGTTGATATTTTTACAAAAGGAAGTCACCATAGAAACTTAAGTGTTTTTTATATTACTCAAAACATATTTCATCAAGGCAAAGGACAACGTGATATTTCATTGAATACCAGCTATATTGTATACTTCAAAAACCCGAGGGATAAAACACAAATTCGCTACTTGTCACGACAAGTTTATCCGGAGAACCCAAAATTTGTAGATGAAGCCTACAAAGATGCCACTAAAGATGCTCATGGTTACCTTATGATTGATCTGAAGCAAAATACCGATGACATATGCCGTTTTAAAACTAAAATATTTCCTTTTGATGGGCATTGTACCGTATATGTTCCCAAGAAAGGGTTTAAATACGACAAGAATCAACACGTTTTAATCAGTTCCAAATAATGCATCCAAGAGTACACACATATAAACATTTACTTGAAGCACTGCAGTTACTTAAACCAAAGTATCGCACAGCGTTGCTAAAATCTTGTGAAGATGAAGAAATTAATATTATTTGTGAGTGTATTTATAACGTTTTAAAAGGGAAAATACCACTGGAATCAAAAGATAAATCAAAACTAAACAAATATAAAGACACATTACGAAAACTAGTTTCGAAAGGGAAACACAAATTGAGGAAAACTGTTATTATTCAAAAAGGAGGTGCATTTCTACCTATTATATTAGGTGCAGTTTTAAGTGCCTTAGTAAGCTCCGTAACATAAAATAAAATGGAAAACACAAAAAAAATGTTGTTAGTTGAACCAGACTTTATTGAAAGACTCAAACGAAATGATAGCCAACCCGAAAATGTATCATCTCGCCTAGACGGAGAGATGCAAAAAATCCTGAAGAGTAAAATTAATGATCGTGAAAAGTGGGCATTATATTCTCAAGCACTACAACGATTTTTGCACTTTATTGAATCAGATCGAAAACCATTTAAAATACCAATAGTGATGGAGGGGTTTGATCAACTCAACGATGAAAGTAAGGATTTAAACTTAAAAGTAAACAAAAAGGAGGAGGATGAAAATTATGAATCAGTTGCAAATAAAACACTACCAGATGGTGATGTTTCTGCAGTTACTGCAGCTACACCGTCTGGTACAAAAAATCCAGAAACTGTACTATTCAGTCCATCTCGTATTATAGATAATTTACCAAAATCATATGAGAAAAAAACCAGAACATTATTGACTTGTATTGTGTCAAGCAGACCAAAAATATGGTGGAAAACAAATGGTGAAGTTGTAATAAACAATCGAACTATTCCAAACAGCAATATTCTCGATCTGGTAAGCGATACGGTTAGATCTCTTAAACGCCCTAAGCCAACAGGATGGGAAGAGTTTGCTTTATTTTTAAGAGATATAAAAGTTCCTACGTCTTGTATAGGTAATCCTACTAATCTAGAATTTATAAATAAACCTCAATCGAGTGAACCTCACGCATCATCTGCTCCATCAAGTGCTCGATCGTCATCGTCATTTAAAGACACAAGCGCCAGTACACCTCTTTCAAGTGTACTGCTCAAGGCAAACAAAAAGAAACTAGATTGGGAAAGATGGAGCCCTTATTAGACATTCATGCAATATACTACGATGTATCTAATCCAGCAGGCTACAGTAGTTTAAATAAATTAAGTAAACAAATGAAAGGACGAATGAACAAAGACGAAGTAAAGAACTGGTTACAATCTCAAGAAACGTACACACTGCATAAACCGGTTCAAAGGCGATTCACAAGAAATAGATACGTCTTATCTAACTTTAATGAACTCTGGCAAGCTGATCTGAGTGATATGGGTACTTACAGTCAATATAATGATGGATACAAATATATTCTGTGTGTTATTGATGTGTTCAGTAAATATGCTTTTGCGAGAGCTATGAAAAAGAAAGATGCCACAACCGTTATAAATTGTTTTGAAAGCATATTTACTGAAGCCAATTCTACTCCTCGTCACATCCAATCTGATAAAGGCACCGAATTTGTTTCAAAGGCAGCAAGGGATTACTTTAGGAGCAAAAACATTAACTACTATACTACTAACAATCCTGACATTAAAGCAAGTATAGTAGAAAGGTTTCAAAGAACTCTTAAAATGAAAATGTGGCGTTACTTTACTCATAAGAATACATACAAATATATAGATATTTTGCAAGAACTTCTTTATTCTTATAATCACAGTTATCATTCTAGTATTAAAATGCGCCCTATCGATGTAAATTTTGATAATATCATGACTGTTTGGTGTAATTTGTATAACAGAAAAAAGGATAGACAACTTACTTTGGAAATCACAAAACTAAATGTTGGTGATCATGTTAGAATTACTAAATATAAACATATATTTCAAAAGGGTTACGAAACTAATTGGAGTGACGAAATATTTAGAATTGATTCAATAATAAACCGCTTTCCACGAGTTGTGTATACGTTAAGAGATTTAGAAGGTGAGCCTATCGTTGGTACATTTTATTCTAAGGAATTACAAAAAGTGACTTATCTCCCCTCCATTGATTATAAAATTGATAAAATAATACGCTCACGTGGGGTTGGTGCCAGAAAAGAAGTACTAGTGAAGTGGCGAGGTTATCCTAACAAATTTAATTCTTGGATACTCGCTTCAAGCTTAAAAAAAATATGAGTGAAAACAGCTTTTATATTACATTGTTAAGTAACAGTTCCTCGGACTACTATACCGATAATACGACTGCACACTTCTTAACCAAATTACCCAGGAGTATAAAGTTGGAAGGAGAATGGGTAGTTGGCTTAGTAGAATTTCAATACCCTTGTTCAATGTACAATGTTCAAGATCATGAAAATATGATTTATTTAAAAAAGAAAGTAGTGTCACCCACTGACAAGATAGCCAAAATTGTAGATATAAAAACTCATATACCAGCAACTACATATGACAACGTTGACCATTTTATTCAAGCTTTTAATGACAACCCACAACTGAAAAATAATGTAAAGTTTAGATATGATAATCTAACCAAAATGGTTGGGGTAGCAACAATTAATAACGATATAACTTCTCTTATAACAACCCCAATACTAAGTCTACAGTTAGGTTTTAAACCGAAAACAAATTTACGGCAAGTTTCATTTGGTAAAAATCCTGTTAATTTGTATTTGGGCTTACCATCACAATTATTTGTTTATACAGACATCATACAACCACAGGTAGTTGGTGATGTTATAACTACGTTGCTTAGAATAATACCATTAGATCCAACAGAATTCCATTATGGAGCATATAAAACACACATTTTCTCACCCGCTCATTATGTACCTGTTTTACGTAGAGAATTTGATACTATGGAAATAGATATAAGAACAACTACCGGTGCAAGAGTGCCATTTCAATTCGGAATTTCCTGCGTGAAACTACACTTTCAACGGCTAAGATGAATTATAAAAGATCATCTCACTCTTGTCCCTACGATCATTATTATACCCATCAAGCTGGTTCTGGTATAGGAATTGTCTATAAAGGTGTTCCGTTTCAGCGAGGGCATGGGATTGGAAGTTTTTTGGGGGGACTGTTTAGGTCAGTAATTCCTTTGTTGTCTAGTGGTTTTAAAACTGTTGGAAAAGAAGCGTTAGATGCGGGGGTTGGTTTGTTATCTGATATGGTAAATTCACGCCCTATAGATAGTTCAGTTAGGTCTCGATTTAAAGAAGCTAGTGCTAACTTAAAAAGAAAAGCTGATGAAAAGATCGATTCTCTGATGTCGGGATCTGGGTATAAAATGTCAACTAAGAGACGGGAACCTCTCATTACCTTGAAAGCATCGCGCCGAAGAGGAGCTAAGAGAAATAAATATAGTGACGATATATTTTCAAAGTAAATCATGTCATTCCTACACAATCATTCGTGTGAATGTGCAAAATCTGAGTTAGATATATTTGCCCTGCCTTCGACACAGACAAGTATTGAGAGTGGACAGTGGGTTCATTATAAACCAATCTCATCTTTAAGTGATGATGGTCCTATTGAGTTTCAAGTCCCCGGTTCAGGTGATGACTACATTGACTTATCACATACATTATTACATATAAACGCCAAAATATTAAACCAGGATGGTACAAAGTTAAAGCCTGATACTCAAGTTGCCCCCGTTAATAATTGGTTGCACTCCCTTTTTAATCAACTTGACGTATATTTAAATCAAAAACTAATCTCGCCACCAAACAACACATATGCTTACCGTGCTTACATGGAAAATCTACTTAACTATGGACCAGCCGCTAAAAAAACTCACCTTACTTGTGGGTTATGGTATGAAGATACAGCACATTATATGGACACCGTTGACGCAAATAACAAAGGATTTCACAAAAGGATGGAATTTGTTACAGATAGTAAACAAGTTGAAATGATTGGACATTTACATGGTGATATGTTTAACCAAGAGAAGTTTCTAGTGAATGGTGTAGAAATGCGTGTTAAGTTAGTGCGATCAAAAGAATCGTTTAATCTTATTTGTCACCAAGATAAGAAATTTAAGGTACAAATAATGGACGCTAGTCTCATAATAAGAAGAGCTAGAATCAGTCCAAGTGTTTTGTTAGCTCATCAGAAAGTGCTAGCATCAACAACTGCAAAATACCCTATCACAAGAGCAGAAGTAAAGGTACTTACAATACCGTCAGGAATACAGGGTAAAACTTTAGATAACATATTTCTTGGACAAGTACCTAAAAGATGTATAATTGGTTTTGTATCAAATTCATCGTTTAATGGTAATTTTGCATTGAACCCTTTCAATTTTCAAAATTATAATATGAACTCTTTTAGTTTATTTGTAGATGGTCATGAAATTCCTTCTAGAACATTACAACCATCATTTAGTTCTGGTTTAATAGCATCAACATATCATACTCTATTTTCTGGGACTGGTATTCACTTCCACAATGAAGGTAATGCAATAAGCAGAACCGATTACGGGGAAGGTTACTGTTTGTTATGTTTCGATTTGACGCCTGACCTGTCAGCCAGTTCTACCTCACACTGGAACCTTGTAAGACACGGAAGTGTTCGGATAGAAGTTCGTTTTGATAATGCCTTGAGCACTACTATTAACTGTATTGTGTACGCTGAATTTGATAATGTTATTGAAATAAACAAAAATCGTGATGTATCTGTAGATTACAACAGTTAAAATAAATATAAATACAGTGAAATTAACAATTAATCTCATTTCTTCTTAATCTGTGTTTGTAACATCATCGATGAATGTATACATATTTTATTTATTATGGATACTAATGAAATTCAATATTGTATGAAAAAAATTAACCCTAGATTTAAATCAAATGTTTTTGCTGCTAACCGAATCCCTATTTGGGTTGCTCGTCCAGTTTTTATTGTAAGCAATTTGGACCCTGATTCGAAACCAGGTTCCCATTGGGTTGCAATGCATATTGATGCTAAAGGTGTAGGGGAATACTTTGACTCATTTGGTCGGAAACCTACTGGTTATCATAAGTTATTTTTGAATAGAAATGCAAAACGGTGGTTTTATAACCAAAGACCACTTCAAAATCATTTTACTTCAGTTTGTGGCGAATATTGTTTAGTTTATTTATATTTTAAGTATCAAGGAAAAACTATGAGCGATTTATTGAGTTTGTTTTCTGAGAATTCTCTTTGTAACGATTTAATTTTAAGAAATATGTTTAAGTCAATTTTTGTGAAATAAAACAATATATATATACTAAACTGATTTTTTTATTTATAAATAATACCTTAATTATACCTTATTTACCTAAAAATAGTGATTACATTACAACAAATTTTTTCCTTAAAATAACAAACGTAGCTTAGTGATTTTATATTAAAGGGTGGAGAGTTTTATACATTTGCAAAGGGAAATAGATCAATATGATTAGGCTACAAAACAAATTACAACATGTGGTTATAAAACGAGTCTTAACAATTTTGAATAACAAAAAGTTGTTGTTTAAGCAGTAAGAAATATATAATACTAGTAGTACACAAGGGTATGTTATAAAATATTATCTAATGTCTTATATAATAAATACAGTTTTAACCTAGTATTAAAACTACACAAACACTTAGTTTACTTTTTCGTATTGTTTATAAAATATTTCACGCAAGTGTCCTTTGAAGCTATGTCTTTCGTTATGTTGTATATCACATCACGGACAGTCTCAAGCTGTGGATCTTGCTCAGTTGAGATGTAAGATTTTAATCTCACATCGGCGTGCTTCCAGTGCTCTTCTGGTGCGATGTTCCTAACTTTTTCAAGATCGTATATTTCTATCTTAATAAGGTGTGATGCATACGCAGCATCGTCTTTACCCGAAGATAGGTAAGCAACACCGGTATGGGAACTTTGCGACACACTGGAAGATCTCTTCACTGGTTTCACTTTTTTCTGCGGTTTTTCAAAGAAACTCTCGATACTATTTGCAGGACGTTTCTTCGCTATGGCTTGTTTCACTTTAAAACCGAGTGTGCCTTCTTCATCACTCCCTGAATCATCATGTTCAGGTTCAGGGTAATAAAAATTCTTGAAAGTGTTTTCCGTGAACTGTAACAATATTCAACAATAAGTTATACATCCGATTAACACACTTAACAAGTAACACGATGAACACAAGTTACAGAAAAAAAAACACTGTTAAACAAATAGTACATAAAAATACTACATACATATTTTATAAAAAATAGTACATACTTACATTTGCCATTTTTTATAAGCACTGTAGCACGATTCAACACTATGTCACTGTACACTGAGAGAGCTCTGGTAACAAGCACGACTCGGTTCTGAATACTTATAGATCGTCACTGTCCATCGGCTTTTATAAGGATGTGACAATAGATTACCGTTAAAATCACGTTTCGACTAGTTTGTACCGCGCCCAACAGCCACCAACAAACAGTAATAAAATTTATAATAGACTTTCGAATCTTTTGATGATTCGGAGAAGAAACCTGTCATAAATCTTTACAAACAATATGGACCCAACAAACAAATTAAAAAATCAACGAGTTTAGTTCAGCCTACTACAAATACACGTTAGTACAAGTTACAAAGTTTATTCAGGTATTTTCTTAAGCATCTATTCAAGAACATAATATTTGACGAAATAAATAAATATGCAAAACTAGAACTCGTATTTTTAACTTACAGCTTAAATAAGTTAGTATAGTTTTGAAGCAGTTATTACTGTATAAAATACCGCATTACTATTGTAAGATTAGATTCGTATTATCCTTATGCTACAGGCAATATTTTTACATAGAACTTCCTCCTTTTTGAAGTCGGTTATTACAAAAAAGAGATGAAAGTAACATTGAGTACGTACTCAAATTTATGCAAGGTTAGGTTAGGTTAGAACAGCGTTCTTAAGACCAAAACAACTGTACTGTGCTCGTAGCTAGTTTTAAGTAGGTAAGTAAATAAAGCAGTTCTTCAAAATTAAGTTTTCGAAGTTAGGTGATAGTTAAGTTAGAAGTAATGTTAAGTTGAACAAGATAAAATATATAAATAGAACAACGTTCGAAATGCAGCATATGTAGTGAGTAACAAAATACATACTTTGAAGTAAGGCTACCTGAAGTTAAGTAGTCAGGTAACGTATCCTGCGTTAGCTGGGCGTAGTCCTGTAGCTTAGGTTAGGTTAGGTTAGAATTGTGATCTAGCATAGGTTAGCTTAGATTAGTGATACGTACACCGTAGCACACATCACGTAGTAAGAAACCTTGGAGTAAAGAGACGATGTGAGACAGGCTGGGTTGAAACAGCGATTCCAATAAGAACCAAGGTGGCGGACCTAGTCTGATAGTTTAGGTATGAGATGTTTAGGTATTTGTCCAGCTTTACCTAAAGAATGTTCTTAAAAGATGTATACCGTTTGCAAAGGAAGTTGTAGGCAGTTGAAGCCAAAGAGAAATACAAAAGAGGGAAACAATAGTAGACCGTAATAAAAGTGAGCTCGGCGTCCGAGAGGGCAATAAAACCCGAGCTCGGGTAGACAATAGAAAAGGGTCGATGGGTCGGGGAAGGTGTTGCATTGTTAGCGTCGGGCGTTCTGTAAGTCCTGACAGAGCTGTCTGAGCGTACTGGGACCTATTCCAAACGCTCTAAGTAGGGGGCTATTTGTTTTTTTTTTTTTTTTTTTTTTTTTTTTTTTTTTTTTTTTTTTTTTTTTTTAGGTTTGGTGGTGCGCCAAATCCGCCCTGGATGCCGCCCATCAGGCCCGTCCGCCCCGTATCGTAGTATCGGCGAATCCCTACTACTAAAATGTGACTTCTGGACGAGAACAGCCAACCAAAGATATCCAAATATCCCAACATACGAAAGAATTTTGGGCCAAGCTGTAACAGCGACGCTTCGCTCGGTCGCGTCAATAATCACACTAATATTATAAAGGTGAAAGTTTGTGAGTGTGTTTATGTGTATTATGTTTGTTATACTTGACGACACGGTTGGCGCAGTGGTTAAGCAACTGCCTACTGAGCCGGCGGTCCCGGGTTCGAATCCCGGCCGGGGCAAATATTTGTGTGATGAACTCGAATATTTGTGCTTGGGTCATGGTTGTTCTATGTATTTAAGTATATATTTATCTATATAAGTACGTATATCGTCGTCTAGTACCCATGACACAAGCCTTCTTGAGCTTAATTTGGGACTAGATCGATTTGTGTGAGGTTGTCCGATATTTATTTATTATTTATTTATTTACTTCTTCACGCTCAAACGGCTGAACCAATTTTGATAGATTTTGATATGACCCTGGATTAACACATAGGCTACTTTTTATCCGGAAAAAAAATCGTGTTCCCGTGGGATGAGCAGTTAACGCGGGTAGCGCGGCGCAGCTAGTAGATAATTCCTTACTGAATGACATCGAGGTGGTAGGAGTCCCCGAGTTCAAGAACGAATCATATGTTAGCATAATATTGAGTCTTGCGAAGAAATTAGGAGTAGACCTGGAGGAGCGCGACGTGGTGTCAGCTCGCAGGGTCGGGCGCTGGAGCGAGGCGGCGACGCGCCCGCGGCCGCTTGTTGCGCGCCTGGCCCGCCGCGCGCTGCGCGACCAGCTGATCAAGGGCTCCAGGGTGCGCCGCGGCGCCTCCACTGCCGACATGGGTCTTCCTGACCACGAACCCAGCTCATTTTATGTTAATGAACGCCTCACGAAGATGAATCGCATGCTTCTCGGTAAAGCCAAAGACTTGCGTCAAACGTATAATTGGAAGTACTCGTGGACTGATGAGGGTCGTGTACTTGTTCGGGAAACTGATAAATCTAGTGTACACCAGGTACGAGCAGAATGCGATTTAAATCGTATTTTTAATGTGTCCACGATCCCAGAAAAATCGTAGTCGATGTGAATTATTTGTTCATAATAGTAAAAATGTTACAAATCGTCCTTTCTTCGCGCCTTTCACTACTTTCAGTGTAACAGTGTATGTTATCTGGATTTTAAAAGAATACATATACCCATATGTCCTATCACTATCACAGTTTGTCAGTGTGCATTCGAAATATACAAAAAATAAGAATATTGAGAATCTTGTAACGCTTCCATATATTATTATATTTTTGCTACTACTCTTACAAATACTACATACAACCATTTTTACATTCATAACCATAATACACAAGTGTGAACACACTCCTACAGAATGTCTTAATTTAATTATATTTATAACTCATGCTAAGCTGGTGTGTACTCTAATATGTACAATTACATATATTATATGTATAATAATAAATAATGATCTGTATACAATTTATCGATTTTTTAATACACAACCTGAAGTTTTACAATATTTATTGCATTCATTACACAAGGATTGTCTATGTAACTCATATGTATTTTACTTAAGTTTTTATAATACTCGTATACCACCATTCAAATATTATGTAAAATGAAACCGAAACGTTTTAAATTTGGTCTATTCAATGCAGGGTCCTTGTGTAATGCGCGTAAACACAACGAGTTTATAGCAGCCGTGGAGCGTCACCAACCTAGTGTAATGGCAGTTAACGAAACCTGGCTAAAAACTGGGCAGACGGCGCGCGCGCCTGTCGTGCCCGGCTACCGGCTGCGGCACGTCCCGCGCACGCTCGGGACACGCAAAGGCGGCGGTGGTGTAGGTTTGTATATAAAAAGCGGCTTAAGTGCTCAAATATGTAGTCATCCTTCCTTCCCTTGTGTTGAACAAATTTGGATTAAAATCCGAATAAATTCACTTTGCTTAATGATTGGAACAGCTTACCGTCCACCCTGGCTCGACATCGAATTATTTTTTGACGCCTTAAGTGACACTATAGCAACCTTTTCGAAATACGATCGAATTATACTTAGCGGAGATTTTAATGTCGACCTGTTGGATATGAAAGATGTCAAGTCTAAGCATTTACTGAAGTTTTTGTATATAAATAATTTAAAAAATCATATAAAGGGGGCCACTCATTTTATGGGTAAAAGTTCTACTCTAATTGACCTTATATGTTCTGATTCTGATGCTAATGTCTATAGTTCAGAGGTCGACCATGTTGCGGCTCTGGGTGCCCATGCTATGGTCTATGTCGAATTAAATATAAAAAATCCCGAATTAAAACCTAAAACCATAATCTATCGCTCTTTAAAAACGGTTGATATTAGTAGTTTTAACAAAGATGTACTTATGATAAATTGGGAACATATGCGTACAATGCAAAATGTGGAAGATAAACTGATTTTTTTTAATCACAACGTTTTACAATTATTTGATTCCCACGCTCCTCTTAGTAAACACGTGATAAAACAATTTTCGAAGCCATGGCTAACTCCAAATATTCGTTTTATAATGACTTTGCGTAATGATGCTCAAAAAAAATTCCGCAATACTAAGTCTGAATCTGATAAAGTAAATTATAAAAACCTCAAACATTTAGTAAATACTGGGATATATTATGAACAAAAAGCTTATTTCAGCCAAAATATAAATTTATACTTAAATCACCCTAAACTTTTGTGGAAAAATTTAAAACAAAACATTCTTCCGAACTTTAAAAATGAACCCGAGATACCTAAACAGTTTGTTGATCCAGCAGCTATGAATAAAACATTTTTAGATCTTCCAGGTAGTAACGAAATAACTATTGAGACTTTATCCCATTTTCAAAATAATGTTCATAGTGATTCAACCTTTCAGCTTTCAACGGTAAATGAAAACATCATTACTAAAATATTACTTCGAACAAAATCCAATGCTATGGGTCATGATGGTGTTAATTTCGATATGGTATTAATGACCCTCCCATGTACTTTGGCTGTCATAGTGGATTTAGTAAATACATCAATTAGTACTTCTACCGTTCCCTCACTATGGAAAACCGCTATTGTTCGTCCAATTCCGAAAACAGACGATCCCATTAATCTGAAGGACTTTCGACCTATTAGTATTTTACCGTACCTGTCAAAAATTTTAGAAAAAGTAGTTTACGACCAAGTAATTAAATATTTAGAAGATAATGGTATTTTACCGGAGATGCAGTCGGGTTTTAGAAAAAAGCGAGGCACTGGTACAGCTATTCAGGATGTCGTTGATGAAGTTCTAGCTGCTCAAGATCAGGGTCAGGGCACGCTCCTTGTACTGCTCGATTTTTCGAGGGCGTTCGATTGCATTAACGTCCCACTTCTTCTGGCAAAATTAAGATATTACGGTTTCCAGAAAAACACAATAAAATGGTTCGAGAGTTATTTTACTGATCGTCAGCAATTAGTCAAAATAACCCAGAGTGACGGGAGTTCTGTGTCATCTGATACAATCACTGTGACAAGGGGAGTACCGCAAGGTTCCATCCTGGGCCCTCTGTTATTCATTCTTTATAGTGCCGACATTATTAAATCCTGTATCAGACATTGTAAATACCATCTATATGCCGATGACCTCCAAATTTACTTCTCTTTTCACCCCAACGAGACAGCCTCTGCAGTTTCCAAAATAACTTCTGACCTGAAACGCATTTCGGATTGGGCCTCTGAAAATTGTCTGGTACTAAATCCCATAAAATCAAAGTACATGGTTCTTGGATCTCTGAGCCAGACAAATAAAATAATAGCCAATAATCCCATTATTGAAATGAATAACGTGAAAATAGATCGTGTTATCGAGGCACGTAACCTGGGTCTGCTGATGGACAGTAATTTACGTTTTGAGAGCCACGTAGCTGAAACGGTACGGAGCTGTATGTACCGTCTCAAAGTTTTATACAATATCCGTGATTTTCTAAGTGTTGACGTCAGGGTGAGACTTTGCGAAGCTCTAATTTTGTCAAAGTTAAACTATTGCATTACTGCTTATGGCCCCTGTTTGTTGGCTCGATCTCAGCGCCAGATACAAAGGGTTCAGAACGCTTGTGCCAGATTTTGTTATAAAATTCCTCCGCGTACTCATATCACTCCCTTTCTAAATAATGCCAAGTGTCTTAAAATGTTACCTCGCCAACAACTTATGTTAGCGTGCCTTCTTTTTGACATCATAAAAACACAATCTCCTAGCTACCTATATAAAAAACTGGTTTTTGCTAGTAACAGAAATTGTCATTCGGTCAGAGTACCGCGTACTCTGGTACTGCAAGCTCCAAAACACCGCACGGCCGCTTTCAGAGGGAGTTTTAGGTATTGTGCTACTAAGTGTTGGAATAATATACCACCACCGATTCGGGGTCTGAAATCGAAAGCTAGTTTTAAATCAAAATTCCGGTCACATCTTCTTAAAATTCAACTAGATAATACCTAAACTCCTATTTCTCTTTATGCTATGCAATTTCATATTCATAAACTTATCTACCTAATAATAAAAAATAAAAAAATCCAAGTTTAACCATTACCATACACAGATGTACACACCAAAACACGCACACAACCTGTACCTACTTACATAGCACATAGTTTATTACAAATTATCATTTTTTACGTCGTATACGTTTTAAACCTTCAGCAAGAATGATGGGTACACACTTTAACACACTGTATATAATATAAATTATTTTATTTTTTCATTTATTAAGATTAAGACTGTGACAGTGCTGCACTGTTTGTCCGGTTCCGGCATCCGTTTTTTTAAGAAAGGTTACTGACGGAAGATCAGCGCTGCGTTCTTCGCAGTATTATGCTGAGTCAGCGCCTGTTTCATACCACACAAATTCTCGATTTTAGTTGTTACAAAATAAATGTACCTATGTACTTAGTTTGAAGTGCTATTATCTTTAATGTTTGTTTTCTCTTTGCTAATTATAAAAATGTTTAGCTCATAAGTCTCCTCTTAATGTTACTGTTGGTGTCGGTGATGAAATAAAGTTTTTATCTATCTATCTATCTATCATAATAATTCCAAATTAAGAAAACTAAAACTTTATTATGTCTCTAAATTACAACTCAGTCTTCAGTTTGCTCCTGTCCAGTTTCCTGAACGCTTCACAGCGGTCAGCACATCGTTCGCGAGGGTCTCGGGCAGCTCGAAGGCGATGAAGTGTCCGTCCTCCAGCACTGTGACGCCCACGGTGTTGGGGAACTTCTCCTTAAGTATCGTCGGGGGCTGGTAGAGCAGCTCGTGCTCACAATATGTCTGAAGTGGTAGTATAACA
Organism: Apotomis capreana; assembly: GCA_947623375.1. Lineage (NCBI taxonomy): Eukaryota > Metazoa > Arthropoda > Insecta > Lepidoptera > Tortricidae > Apotomis > Apotomis capreana. The sequence goes on from OX392500.1 coordinate 38,179,609, forward strand.
TGGACTTGACTATGCACACCAACTATACAGTAGTTAAATATTGACCAGTGCTCTAAAACAACATAACCCATTATTTGCATGTCTAGTTTTTACACAAACAAACACAGACACGGCACGCTGTTACACATATAGTTCTGGATCCACGGAAGATCAGCATCGTGGTGCTCACGAGTGATATGACATATGCTGAGTGGACTCCATTTTTGCAACCAACACCGTTTAGCTCATAGAATTACTTACTATAGTTTAAAGTTAAACATTGAAAGTGTAATTTAATACACTTATTACACCTATTTAAAAAATGTATCTTCGTCTTCCTCTTCAATGTCAGACAGTCACTGGGCCGCCGGAGCATGCCAATGACATGGCTCGGCCCTTTTGGAGGGAAGCGGAGAAGAGGAAGACCAAAAATTCGCTGGTCGGATGAGAATAAAAGAGTAGCTGGCTCAGGGTTACACTTACAGCAGCAAAAATAGAAAAAAGTAGAAGGGACGCTTCACTTGCTTTGCTCACTCGGTTAATATTAAAATTATTCCAAATAAAAAAAAAGCTTTAATACATCTCTAAATTACAACTCAGTCTTCAGTTTGCTCCTGTCCAGTTTCCTGAACGCGTCCACGGCGGTCAGGACATCAGTCGCGAGGGTCTCGGGCAGCTCGAAGGCGATGAAGTGTCCCCCGTCCTCCAGGACTGTGACGCCCACGGTGTTGGGGAACTTCTCTCTAAGTATCGTCGGGGGCTGGTAGAGCAGCTCGTGCTCACTATGTGACACATGCTGGGCCGCCCGAGCCACGATGAGGCCCGGACCCACTGGAGAGAAGCGGAGAAGAGGAAGACCAAAAAGCCGCTGGTCGGATGCCATTAAGAGAGTACCTGGCCCAACCCAAGTTGGCTTACAACAGCAAGAAATAGAAAAAAGTGGAAGTCCTTGGAGGAGGCCTTCACCTGATATAGGGTTCTTAAACTAAAGTATTATGTATGTTTTACTGCAGAAATTAAAATGTTGTTTAAAGAAAATGTAAGAACTGTTTATTTTTTATGAATAATAAACTAACAAATATTATAAAATGAGAATGTCGCGAAAGCTTAAGTTAAGTGACGTGTAATGTATCTTTTGTACTCGAATTAAAAGGTTTTTATTTTATTTAAGCTGTAGGAGAGATGATTCGCTTGCTTCGCTCGCTCGGTTAATAATAAAATTATTTCAAATAAAAAAAAAGCTTTAATACATCTCTAAATTACAACTCAGTCTTCAGTTTGCTCCTGTCCAGTTTCCTGAACGCGTCCACAGCGTTGAGGACATCAGTCGCGAGGGTCTCGGGCAGCTCGAAGGCGATGAAGTGTCCCCCGTCCTCCAGGACTGTGACGCCCACGGTGTTGGGGAACTTCTCTCTAAGTATCGTCGGGGGCTGGTAGATCAGCTCGTTCTTGGCTTGGAGCACCCACGTGGGCACGAATGTCGGGATTCTGGAAAGAATATGTCTTTGGTAGAAATATTCCGTGTGTTCGGCACATAGAAGGGCCGAAACACAATTGCAGAAAAAGGTTGACGTTGCAAGAACTGACGTGACATGGATATTTGTAATTATAATTACGAGTAACACCTGCTAGTTTCTGTTTGGCCTTAGGCAAAAGGGGGAAAACCCCCCGATCCGAGTCATTTGTGGTACAAAGGCGGTCCATTGCGAGCATTACAAATGCTGCGAGCGTATGGGGCACATTTGGAACAGAAACGGCAATTTTGAACTTTGTTCTTTTTAAAATTTACATTTTCATTATTATATAGTTATCTAATAAATTAATAATTATGAAAATATTTTTTTCTCCTTGTCTAATTATCAAACGTCGACATAATGACTCTACCTTGTCGCAAATACTCCCACCGGAAGATCAGCGCTAGCTCTCGAGCTAGCCTTATGCCGAGGTGGGACCTTTTCGAGGCAATTCATAATTCTTGCAGTTCATGTTTTTTTTAGTACACTATTTATATAATTATGTTTTGTTTCCGAAACAATGTTTTTTCTTTCTTTCATTCAAATGTCTATAACAGTACTGTGATTATTGAAGTTGCAGGGCCGTGGATTTCTGATCCGAAATCGAATTGTGTCGTGGCCCAAATTATATCATGAGTTTTTTCTTAATAATCATTCCAAAATTCCTTCTTTGGTAAGAAATCCAAAGAAGGGTACCATTAAAGTAAAACGTTCAGAAACTGTAGGAAAGGGTTGAATACTTGTTAAGCGTCAGTCCAGGTTCTTGTCCAAAACCCTCAGAGTACAGTCTCACGGAGGTGGTGATGGAGTTGGTCGACCAGTACACCATCAGGTTACCGATGAGTTGGTCGCGGGTGAACCTTTCCTCGAGGCCGCCGTCGACACGGCTCTTCCACTCGGGGTTAGTCCAGGTCGAGAATTTCTCGAGGATATAGGCCAGAAGTCCGGAGGGCGAGTCAGAGAGGGCTACGCCTGGAAGCCGAGACGGAAATAATTTATGGATGTGTTCTCACAAGAAACTGATTGGACAATTAGAAAAAAAAACTTTTTTTGATAAGAATCTATCTAATGATGATTTCGGTGTTCTTTTTTTATATTAAGCCATTTCCTTCGGAACAGCACCCACGGTAGAAGTGCATGTTGAGATACGAGCCATCAGAAATAGGTACAATTTCTATAGCATGGATAGTAAGCGACTAGGAGGCTAAGGAGCTAGGAGTCTCTCAAGACTTTCAGGACAGGTGAAGAAGTAGGCGAACTCCACACTGTTTAACAGCTCTTAATGAGAAATCAACTTTTCATAAGATGATTAAGTATTGCCGCATATTATTAACCAAACAATACACTTACCAACGGTGTCAGGTTTAGTAGCCTGAATGTGCATGTATCCCGATTCCTCGATTATGTAAGAAAAGGTCTTGCTCAGTGGGTACAGGCGGTCTTTCAGATGGGGTTCCACCACCAGGGAGGGGAAGAAGGACCCGAGCAGCATCTGCACGTTGGCGTATGACGATTGTACCATAGCGAAGTTGGTGTGCCATCCTAGGACCTCCTGTTAAATAATTTAGGGTGTGAAATGTTTCTTTCGTTTACTACCTATTTGTATACTCTTGGTGTAAGTAATATATGACTGTGACCGTTTAAATAAGATGAGCCTTTGTTGTTTTGTAGCTAATGTTAAGTTTATTTTTGCCTTTAAAATAAAAAGTAATGTGTAGTTACATAGGTATTCATTATATGTACTTTTTCTTAATCAAAATGATCATCATCATTAGTTGTTTTTTCTACTACAAGTAGGTAATTCTACGGGTAGGTTGGTAGAAATGGTTATTGGCATACATACATGCAGTTTTTAATGCATACCATTTTAATAACACATAATCTAACACTGTATATTATTATTATAATGCTGAGTTAATGTCACAATGTGATAAGATATCCATATCCATATCGTGTACCTATTTTGATCAGAAATCAACAATATTATCATTACACGCACTAGTAGTTGGGTAGTTACCGAAGTGAATATATATTTGTTTCATAATTTGCTAATGTTACATCGACTTGTCGTGACATGATATAAACGTACTAAATGCAGTGACTGATGCGTATATGCTGATGCCTTATTAATATGATGTGAGATTCAGTTACGAGCAAAGAACTGCTTTTTGCGAAACCCATTTCTAAGGCCTGAAGCATATATCTCTCTGTACACCTGTAGCCTATGGACGAGGTACACGCAGCGTGCCATGAACACTATGCGTGTGCAGTACAACGACGCGTTCCGGGTGCTGTTGCGGCTGCCGAGGTACTGCAGTGCGTCGGGCATGTTCGCAGACGCGCATGTGGACGGTTTCCACGCGACGCTGCGCAAGCGCTGCGCCGCGACGCTCCGCAGTGCGCGACAGCCGCCACAGTCTCCTGACTGTCGTGGCGGAGAGATGGGACAGTGCCTTCATCAGGCACTGGACCTCTCAACACATTAGTTTAGGCACTAACATAGTTATTTAAGTTATTTTTGTAATACTAACAATATATGGATTAATTTGTCTGAAATAAATGATTTTTATTTTATTTTTATTTTTTTTTATATATAAAAATGGTTAAATGAACTTACGTCTTGGAACAGAGTGGCCATAGCGGTACCAACGGCACTGCCCCAGTCGCCTCCTTGAGCATAGAACTGCTTGAAGCCGAGGCGGTGCATCAGGTTCCGGAAGATTATCGCCACTTCTACAGCCCCAAGACCAGGGCGGACTGCTGCCTGGAAAGGTCAAGATATATGGTTCAGGTAAAATAAATACAAAGATCCAATCAAAAGAAAACCTAAATTGATCACCCGTGGGAACTTAATTTGAAATATTCGGAGAGACGCACTAAGAAAAAAATATTTGAATTTAACTCCTATCAGAATCAAATGAAATATGAAAAGTAGTACAATCCGTGTGATATCATTATAATCTACGATTTATAGCTCGACAAGTTACTATAGAACTCCGAAAGTAGCATGAAGATGAACAAATTGTCCTGCTATGATAAAATACTGATGAATTTAAGTTAGGAACCCATTAGATTTAAGAATACACGAAGGACAGACAGACTTAAAACTTCTTACATCAGAAAAACCGTATCCAGGCAAGCTAGGCACGATGGCTTCGATGGCGAAGTTTCGGTCTTTGCTGACGGCGGTCAGGAGCGGCAGGGCCTCGTAGAACTCGCGGACGGAGCCTGGCCAGCCGTGCATGAAGAGCATGGGGACTACTGCCACTCCTGCTGGTACCTATAAATTCACCATTATACTCTATTAATTGCAGTCAACTAATTCTTAAAGCGGGCAGATTAACGGCAGAACCCCATTCTGGTATTCGAGACTGGATTCCTCGTCCAACCACTTCCAACAAAATGTTAATACGTGTTCCATATATTTTTCAGGGAAAGGTACATTTTGTAATAAGCTTGTAGGTCGCCACTTGATCTTTTGGAGTTTAGAGAGAGACCAAAATTAATCCAGTATCTCATTTAAAAAAAACGAGTCCATTTCAATACAAGAGCTACAACCAACACCAAAATATTTATAAGAGCAAAATGATATTTGCTTACCTGTGGTGTAACTCTGATGAAATGTATATCCAAACCCTGGATATTTGTCTTGAAGTGAGGGAACTTGTTGAAGAACTTCTCTCTTTCTTGGAAGTTGTACTTCTCAGCCCAGTAAGTCACCCAGCTGTTTAACTGTTTACTGTTGAACCCGTATTGGAACCCAATGTTCTCCAGAGCAGGGGTCCATTCGCGATGGTTCTTCAAACGCTCTCTGAGGTCATTGATCATCTACAAAGATTTATACACTACAGTTTGAAGGTTAATAAGAAAATATTTGCAGTAATAATCACAATTTTCTATACAAGTATTAAACAAGAAAAATATACTTATCTAATTTAAGACAATTTTAAGAAAAATTACATTTTCCATGTATGTATGTAATGTATGTATTTTGAATTCTTAAAGAAAATTACCGATTCGCTGAAGGTGACTCTGAACGGTCTGATGCTGGTGTCTTGCTTTGTTTTGAGCTCATTGGGTCCCCACCACGCGTTCAAGTCCATTTCAGGAAGTGGAGGAGGTTTCTTCAAGAACATGTAGTATATCGCCACCGCCGCCAGGGCATAAAGTGGAACCAAGAAGAGTAAGCGTGCCATCTGAAATACATGTCTGAAAATTAATGTATGAGTTTTCAGATCTTCAATACAACAACTATGATAAGGTACGCAGGTTTGCAAAGCACAGCTAACTTAACGGAAGAGTTGTCAAAATTGTTGTAGTGTCCATACTGATCATAGAATTTGCTGTTGGCACCCAAATTAACATCTCATCATACTAAAAAATAATCATCATAAGATTTTTTTTGTCTTCGATTTATTTATAATGTTACTACATAATTGTTGGGTTCTCTCTCGTCTTAGATTTAGCAAATATATGTATATCGTAATGGCACGGAACCCTCGGTGCCCGAGTCTGCCTCACTTTCATTCAGGTTTTGTTTCGAAGTACCGATGGTATTTTTGTTCCACACGCTGATTTTAATGTAGTCATCAGAGCCATATTATGTATTTGTATAATAAGTATATAAAAGAAAGTCGTGTTAGTTACACTATTTATAACTCAGGGACGACTGAACTGATTTGGCTGAAAATTGGTGGGGAGGTAGCTTAGAACCAGGAGAAGGACATAAAATACTTTTTATCTATTTGTTTTGGTTTTCTCTACATTTATCGACTTTCGGGCGGTACAAAGTTCGCCGGGTCAGCTAGTAAGTATTTTAATAATTATGTTTCTCAGGACGTAAGTACTCAAAAACAATAGGCTAACTTACTTACGAAGCTAGAATCATCTAACGGGAAAATTATGAATAGAATTATTTATATTCCACAAAACCAAATCATTCCAAAATCAGTAGATTCTATCTCACCGTGGAACTGGTAGATAACACGTACGAAGTCCAAACTTGTTTACGATCCAAACGTAATATTATGATAATGACATAGTAATTTACCTTCGGCCCCACACATGTGTAGTCTTCCGACGATGAACGAACACTGACTGACTCGTTGAAGTTATGTTATATCATTATTTACTGACTGAACATGGCAATGGTCTTATCGGTTATGTCGTTTGACGGATTGGACCTTTCATGATAAATAATTAAGTCCATTTCGTTGTAACTATCAGAATAGTATTCACCTTTGGGATGTGAGTCTATTGCCGCAACCTTGAGTGATGCAGATAAATGTTCGTCAATTCAAGAAGGTATTCTATAGCTATATTTAGTTACAACATTCTTATATGATTACGGACGGGAATAGAATGGTAAAGGACAGAATCACCAGACTCATTAAGGTTTACTTTAGAAAACACAACAAAGTTAGACAGTAGATGTGTTATATCATTCATATGGGTATTATTTAGACTTCTGTGAGAATGTGTCTGTTTGTAAACATGACTACGTTCAGCAGACGGCCTGGGCCCCAAATTGAATTGGAGCCTAGGTCTATTTAGTCATTGAAGTAAGTTTTCCTTAAATTGAACCATCAGTTATATCCACTTGTGATGACGAAGCATATTCATCGTGCGTTGTTATTATTTTGACCATTACAGCTATTTGTGATGACACTGCTAAAATATGTTGTATTGGCACTTAACAAGCACAAACCTGTCCCTATAATTTGACTAATTATTCTAAATGGTTCATAATTCAGAGAAGAGGGACAGAAGTAGATTCTTACACGAGGCGGTATGGCCTGGATATCTCTGTACTTGTTAATCCGGCCCTCGCAGACATCATCACATAATTGGTAACATTGGTTTTGAACTTTAAACTTTTCAGAACTTTCTTTGAAGAAGGTTCTGAAAAGTATTTACGAAGGGTCGGGTCTTGCAAGGAACGCCTCTACTCTATAGCGGGATACTCTGAAGTGTTGAGCCAATCAGAAGGGATACTCCGATGTTCGAAATTCGTCAATCGTATAGTGCCGTGCCTCTTAATCTACTGTCAAAGGATATTTCGGTGAGCGGGACAGCACAATACGGCGGTCGAATTTGCATCGGAGTAGCGTTTCAAGTGTCAACATTGCTTCATCGATAAACGGCCCTGCCTCTTCACTTGACTTGAATTCAACGTAAGTATAATTTTTTCTCTCCAATTTATGTAATTTGTAATCTCTATTCTTCTCGGACATTCTAATCTCTATCACTCTAATGGACATGCCTCGACCATCGGCGGCAAGCTCCGTACGAGTGAGAGAGACACGTACCGCGCACCGCTGTCGCTCGCTGCTAAGATGAAAGTCGTGGCTGGGCCTATAGTAGGTAACGTAAAAAATTTGAGCTAATTTTCTCAATCCAGTAGATACTTTAAAAATCAGCATAATAGTTTCACAATCACAAGTTAAAACAAAACGTACTTACATGTGTGGTTTCTTAAACTGTCCAGATGAAGCTCCTAGAAATTCCTAGGTGCATAATGTTGGTTTTCTCAAACATGCAATAAAATGTCGTCATGACGTGCCTTATAACAGGCTTCGAAGTTCGGCTTCAAGAGAACTGTAAAGGAATTTCATACAAAATTTAAGGTGAAGGCCGGGAAGTGACCAGAGAGAAAAGTAAGTCGGAAGTTTCTAAAACTCCCCCGTAAATCGACTTCCAACTTCGAAATTTGAGGGATTATTTTTTACTGGGTGTTAATTGGGAATTAGTCTTGGAGCTTTTTTTATTAATAACCGTAAATCAAATAATCTGTCTTAAATTAAAAAAGTAAGAGCCGTTTAATCTTGGTATTTGAAGAATTTTCTGAAGAAGAGGTGTTTATGTGTATGTTTGTTACTTCTTCACACTCAAACGCCTGGATCAATTTTAATACATTTTGGTATGAAGGTAGCTGACACCCTGGATTAACACATATAGGCTACTTATTATACCGAAAAAATGTAGTGTTCTCGGGGATGTGCGGGTAACATTGCGCGGCGCAGCTTGTATAAAATAATTAAAAGCTTGTATCGAAAAGGGATTGTTTTTATCCAGCTGACTATTCAGCGGGGTCGGAGACCTTTTGCTTGCCCTGATTTTGTCACTCGTATAACTTTCAGATTTTTATAAATAAAATAGGTGATATGGCGTCCCAATCGTCGTCATCATACCTGCCAAAAGACGTCCACTGCTGGACAAAGGCCTCTCCCAAAGTTCTCTATCGAGTCTCTAACGATCGGTCTTGCGCCACCCTCATCCGATGAAAAATAAAGAAATTATTATTATTAATTTTTGTCCGCGATACTTACCAGGTCGTCGGTCCACCTTGTTGGGGGCCTCCCCACGCTCCGTCGTCCGGTCAGCGGTCGCCACTGAAGAACCTTTCTGCTCCAACGGCTATTGGTTCTACGAGCAATGTGCCCCGCCCACTGCTACTTAAGTTTGGCGACTGTCTGAGCTAATATATCTACAATTAACAGTAACATGCTAAAAGCAGGTCCTAACTTTTGTTTAGTGGTAGGCGAAGTCACATCAACACATTCTATCGTTTCTCATTACACATGAGTAAGTTGTTCACCAATAGACATTTTAATTGGTTTCTTTATCACATAGCCACCAAACGTGCGATATCGATAACCATTTTAACTCAATCGAGCAAAATACTAAGCAATAAAACCTATAAAATAATCCACAAACCCTATAACAGGTTACCTTCTGCGGGGCCCGCTCAGCAGTCAGCACGGTACTCATAAAATCGCGCACAACAGTGTGCGCGCCAAGTCTAAAAAAATCACAAAATACCCTTATCTCAATAAAAACCAATATCAATTTATTCATAAGCCCCTAATGATATAATAATATTTCCCATCCCCGCCGCGTGCCGGGCACGTGTCGGTTGTGCCTTATCGGACTTTTGACTTGTGCCCTCTCGGTAAACCTCATGGGAAATGGCACCCTATTTATTAATAATCCTATAATCGTATGTGATGATGCAAATTATGGATTAATATATGATATTGTTTATGTTGGTGGACATTGGAATATATATGAGCTGTTTCGTTAATGTCAACACAGAAGTGGTTACAATGTATTTGCTTGCTAATGCTTTTTTTTATCAAAGAGTGCAATGGCCCTAATTGGATCTTCGCCTCCGAGTCTGCCAGCCTGTCTAGCACAACTATGCATCGCGACTTGCGTGGCATAGTGTCACCTGTCACTCTCCTACAGCACTGCACAGAAAAAGATAGATAAAAAATTTTGCGCGAGATAGAGTCGCGTATTACAGCAGTAGGGCTAGCATATGTTGCCGCGACTTCGCTTGTCGCGCGACTTAGCATCACCAGTCCTGCTCGCACGGCTTTGAAAGGAAAGCGACAGGTAGTATTTGTCGCGCGATCAAGAATCGCGTGTCATAGTTATGATAGAGGTCCTGTGCTAGAGGTGCAGTTCACGCCACGCTTCACGATCCTGAGCCAGTTCTCAGTTACGGATGCAAGCCCCAGATCTTTTTGGACTTCATATATCGCTTTGCGATAATCTGTAAGTTCTAACGTCCACTTTTTATTGGTCACTTTTGTATTCTATTTATTGTTACGGATATATCCTTTCATTTTATCTTACGTTACGATTTATAAGAATTTAATAATTAACGTGAGTTACGTCAAGGTAATGAATTTCTTATTAAGTCTAAAAAACAATAATCTTCTCGGCTATATTTTTTAGTTTCCTAAATAAAAAAAATGGTGCAATGAATTTATAAATACTTAAATTCATTTCAATCAATTACAAACTCTAGACAGACTGACTTCATACAAGAGACATCTACTTTCAACAATAATACATGTGTTTCATGATTGTAAGAGTACTGAGAGTAACGATTCAAAGACTTCGAGGTAGATGGCGCTGTAAAATACGTGCACCCCATTCAGAGTTGACTGTTCGGGGCAACTCGTCTTTGCTATGAAACGAAATAGTATTTATTAATATCGGTAGATGGCACTACAATCTGTGTTATTGATTATTTTGGCTGTAGCTAAGCATATGTACATGCAGGTAGTTGAGGTAGTGATGAAGCCAAGTTCTTGTTTTTGATAAATTCTTTAGGCAACGATAAGAGTTATAATCAGAATTATTTACATCTTCAACAAAAGCACAGATGAAAAGGAATGGATAGGCTGAAATAAAACACCAAATGTAACAAATCAATCTAAACTAATTAGGTATATTTATTTACTATCGTTTAGGCATTTTTTCAGCGCTTACATAAAACCATGTAGACTATAAATTATTGTAATCATTAAATTTCAAAGTACTAGTTTTGATAATTATTGTCGAAGAGTTATTGTCACGTTACACATTTTGTCGTCATGTCCCCTCCAGATTATAGAGCAATATCAAGGAGGACTTTACATTACATTATTGGCAATACAATGCCGTATTGAGCAAAAAATGCTAATAATGCTAGATTTTTACAAGAATAATGCATGAGTTCGGTTTTAAAATGTTGACACTAATTTATTCTATTGTAAATTTACTTGATTGCAGGATTTATTTTACACACGTTTTCAAACGCTAAAGCGCAGAGTTACAAGGGTAGAATAGGAAATTTGATTTTCTATATAAAGAGGAGAATGGTGTAGTATACTTGGGTTGTATGTAAAAAAAATGGCAATGAAGTAGCTTAGCTGGTATTATATTCAATGAGCTAAGATACTTTTGAAACTACCTCTTTTGGACCTTAATGCTATTTGTGAGATGCTTGGTGATAAAAAGCTAACTTCTCGATTCGCGAGTATGCATTACCTACCGTGGAAAATGTGCACACGTTTAGAAAATTTTGTGCGTTACGTACCTAATTGTGTTTTAATGTTATTACTATTGAATTCAGTAATTTATTAGGTAGCTAATTTAATTTGACTATGAAAAACTGGTTGTATTGAATCCCAATTGATTCTTATGGTGTTCATGACACCATCTCTGTACAAATAAATAAGTGTCAACATTTCGTCAATGAAGCAACAGTAGTGACAATATCGGCCTTAAGGTAAAAATTGTAATGTAAATAGTGAATTCGTTGCAATGCTTGCGCTAGCAGAATGCAGAAGAATAATGCGTACTGTAAAAATTGATTTTTAATATAATGCATTATAATTTGATTATTTTGTACAATCTAAAGTCTTTTAAGGAAACACTAAGCTAGTTAAAGCCTTTCTATCTTAGTACCTACTACCGTACATTTCTTTCTAACGGAGCTGTTTCAGATATTGATAAAACTAACTAAAATTCATTAACTCTTTTTGATATGTTACTGGCTATAAAATAACTTTATCCGTGGGTTGATATGGGTTGACCGATTTTATCAATATCTAAAACTGCTTTACAAATATATATATTCAAAAGATGTTATATAATACATAAAGAAACGGGAAATATTGTTACGAGTGGATTAAATTAATTTTATGTTACAATTAAATCAAAAAGTCTTAAACCAAAATATTGTCGGAGGTAACTTTAAGCGTTCCTACTGAAATAATTAATTCTAAAAACAGGCACACTTCTACCACATCACAATAATCGCTAAAAGGCTAAAATTAATAGTAGCTGCACTATATTACTAAAATTTAGCGCCATGATTTTTATAATTATCGTTAGTTGCGGCAAGGCAAGACACTCGTCTTTAAAAACGGTTACATTTTTATATTTTGTCGTTCCAAAGGAAAAGACTAAACAATAATTTATTTTATTGGCTTCAAGAACTGAAATACTTATTCATTTCTAAATACTTATCTCCCGGACGAAAATTATGACATACGCATAACTAAGAAGGTATGAAGAATGTTTTTATTCATATTTTTGTTAAATCTATTAAATGTAAACCAAAAATCTGGTAAAAAAAATTTTTTACGACACAAGTGCCATGTTCTTGCTTTAAACGACAAAACAATGTCACATAAAAAGTAGTAATACTTAAGTATACTACTGTACTGCTTTAAAAAATGCGCGTTATTTGGTCGCATTCGATTTCAAATTGCACAATTCTCGTTTATTTAAATTTAAATTTAGTAAAAGTAAGTTGTTTTACTGTATGGCTTGTGAGTATAATTTTTTAACATGCTTATCCCAAAAATTCCATCTTTTTGGGATCAACATACCACAAACTAACAAAATTTGGTACTATAAAAGTCCTGGGAACGTTTTAGGATGTGCCAATAGTGTTCATGATTAGCACTATAATGGTGTTGTAAATGTTTACAGAACCCCAAAGAGGCCCTAGTTTTATCACTGATTAATTCTATAAACATTACATAAAGACTCGCGCGGTGATAAATCAGCTGTGTTGTTGAAGTATAAAAGTGTCGTGAAACGCTTTTTAGTACTAACATAGTGCTGTCAGGAACTATTATGTCACGAATTTGCACTATAAAAGTAACCAAAACATGTTTATAGTGCTGCTCTGCACTGTAATCGATTCCAGTGTTTTTAAATGGGTTTATTTAGCTTGCCCTGTTTGTTAGTCGTCAAAACTGTTTGCCATTTTATTCTTACATATGCCATCGTGGTATTGAAAGAAATAAATATCGATAAGTTATTAATGCTGCATTCTTACTTAACGTAACGTGTAATCAGAAGGATATGAGCACTTGCGAAAAAAAATGTGTTGATAAATCCAATATGCTAATTTCAAATTTGACAATGCGCCCTCATAATAATCTTGTTTTAATTAAATTTAAATCAATAGAATTAAGACTATGGCTGTTATAGTACACATTGGCCCCAGCCGTCTCCTAATATGTGCTATCATGGCGTAAACAGCGGCCATATTTTTACTAGTGATATAATTGATAATAAAAAACTGCTACCGATCTAATTAGTCCATTAATTCATCATTTTAACGCTTTTATGTCACGTTTCAGTCCCGTAGCAGTAACACAAGTTCACTTAAAGGGCTATTTAGAATTTAAGTTATTTAGCAACTGCACTAGGAGTCGCTATTGTACTAATTAGTGCTATAGAAAATTGTTCATCACTTTTACAGAACTAGCCCCATAGCGATGTTGAGGAAAATTTTAAGAAGCCATAACGTTACGTAATACTTGTACAGAGTACTTTTATAGTGCAAATTGATCCTATAACAATGATTTCAACACTGGTACAGTGCCAGTACTGTAAAAGTCCTCTTGACGCAGTTTTAATGCTAAATGGATACATAAAAGTGTCAGTAAGTTCATCTAGAGTACTATATAGTACCATAGCAGCTTTTTAAATATCTATTAAAGTGCAACACTTTAAAGATTATTTTGTATGGTCCTGTAAGCGTTCTAAGAGCTAAAATATAGAACTTAATTGCTCGTTAATTTATAGAATTAAAACGCTCCATTAAACACCTTTATAGTGCAAGCAGTCACAATGGATACCAGTATAGGCCGACTATATCACTGTTTGGTGACAAAACGCCCTGGTTATAGAACTTTTTGTTACTTGGATATGATAATGACTGTTAGCAAACAGTATTAATACTCCCTTAGCTTACTGATGCGTTTCATAGTTGAATACAAGAAAAAATACCATATTGACAACATCTTTCTCATCCAATGTTCCTAATAAAAATGCGCACTCATGTTTATATCCAGATCATAATTGACGACAACATTGACATACAAAAGGGAGATTCCATAATATATTTTTTTAATGAAAAAATAGGCATTAGTTAGTCAAGTGACAATGGCTGATCCTTTTTAAGTGGGGCTTGAATATACAGGTTGTTTATTTTAATATAAAAATCATGATTTTTGTTTGTTGTCTTAGACATATTTTTTAGCAATCTAAGATTTTTTACACGATTGTAATTTATATATATATATAAGTTATTTACGCTACTACTGCAAGCAAGCGTAGACAACAAAAGAAGCAATATCTATTTTTTTTAATTTTTTATGAATATGTAATTCATTATAAAATCTAGAAAATGTATAAATTCACAACCTATTATTTGTCTATTAATATTCAATTTAGTTATTATTCACTTGCAATCAATATTCGTAGTATTATTTAGGCAGGTATGATTATAACAACAGTACTGCCGATACTTGGCAAGGTACACTTCCGTGCCCACTTTCGCTGTTAAACGAACATGTATTTGAAGATTTTTTATTCCAATTTGTAATTTTTATTATATTAATTACTTTAACAATGTTGTTTCCTCTTTTCACATCATGCGTTACTTACCTACACTTTTACAAAATGGTGTTCCATTCCTTGTTACCCTAATTTAGTGTTTTTTTTTTCCTGCCCATTTCAGCATGAAGGGATTGTCCTTTATGCCAATAATATTGTATTGGACTTGTCAAAAAAAAATCGTCCGATTAAGTATCATCATTAAAGTTTAATTTCTTAAAATAGTTTTTTTTGTAGATATAGTTTGGTATTTGCATTAACAGGACGATTTATAAATCTTGCGATAAACTCAACGTTAGTCACGTTTATAAATCTGAGTATTGCTCAAAATTTATGTCGGTTCAGTTCGTGAACCTTAAAAAGGGGCACATGAGCTCATGATTAAGGTCTACGGTCTGGAAGCCATTCGCACTGCGGACCAATGAGATAGTATTTTCAAAGTCTTCCAACATTGGTAAAATTTAATATAAGAAATCAAAAAGGCATTTGATATAGGTATGAAGTATATGTATACGAGCAATTTTTGCTGTTCCTAAATTGTTACTTTTAAAGTCCAGTTCCAGGCATTGCACCATTGTAATATTCTAGTATATTTTATAAATTATATTTTTATTATTGAATAGTAAATAATAGTTATACATTTTCTATTAAGCTAAAAAAGGCAGCCATCTAATGTGGACTTGCACTAAATAATAAATAGCTAAAATTATCTGCGAATCCGTACCATATACTCATCTATGTTTCGTACAAATAATTTTTGGTTTAAGGGGGCAGAATCATTTTATCTATTTACAGATTTGTGACAGCACTTTTTATATATACAATCAAAATGCAATTATAATGTGCAAAATGCAGTGAAATCTAGGCTCAATTTATAAAACGGTATTTATAGTTGCCTAAAACTCATTAATTTCTAAAGTATGATTTTTATCATAATTTAATATTATGTTAATACTATTTGAATTGTTCACTGTCTTTTTAATATGCCATAGGTGATCATAAATATATGGTTTACCCTTGTTTTAGAGAACAAGACGTGTCATCGAATTAAAATTTCATAGAAATATTTCACCGAAAAAATTTTTTTTTTTCTGAACCCATTTAATATTTTGGAATGTTATAACACAAACCTAATCTAACCTAATCAATTGGTTGACATTTTCAAGCTTGAAAATGTATGATATCCGGGGATTTTTTTTCTATGATATGAAAATTCGATGAAATGTTTGTCTATAAAGGAAGAGGATCCCGATCATACATATATTCACTATCCAATTAAAGTGTACGGGGTATCATTGTTTTGTTTCCTTAACTTTTCAATTCCTTCATACATAGACTCGTAGGTTGATTATAATGTATAATAAAAAATCGGTATGAGCATTTGCGATCACTTAAAACTTTGTAAATACATTTTGAATTACATATCATTATCTGTCTTTTTTTATTATGCAACAACCATATTTTCATACTCTAGAGCAGAATTTTAGGAATCTAAAATACCTCAAGCTACTCTTAACATGTATGTAGCTTCGCACCCTCACACACAAACATACATCTAAGACAAAATCTTATTTACATCATAAGTACGTGCGCTAAACAAAACAATTTGTTCCCCTAGAACTTTAAATATAATTATTAATATGAAATACGCAGTTGAAATATTATGGGAATATTGTTTAAGGAAGGAATTATGGAAGATTCTGAACAAGTAGTCAAATTTATTATTTTGACATTATTACTATAACATGAAAGATTTTCAAGTGAATTTAAAATGGATGTGAAGGATTACAGAAACGCAGTTTAAACAAAAGAATAACATGTGACATGACTCAAATTAAAGTTACATAATCCAATAAATAGTTACGATTGCACTAATCATACTTGAGTATGTTTGGGCGGCGGCGCATAAAGAACAATAGGTAACTTCGTATTAACTACTAAAATATCAAAATACTTGTCAAATAACAATTCTGTAAATATACGAAACGGTTCAATAGGGGTATTCACTAACACGTAAATATATTATGAAAAATATTGACAGTTACAAAGGCTTACCCAAAGTGATGCCGGTGTGAGTTATGTTTGATTTCGTTCGAGAATAGAGCTTGCGATATCGGTATTTTTGTTCGAAACCGAAACATGGGTGAAGTCTGGTGTTAAGTGACTTTAATTATATGAATGAAAAAAAAACCTCAATATTTCATGATGTAAATGAAGCGAAAAATTGAAAAATTCAATGGTTCAGGCGGGGTTCGAACCTGCGTTTCCAACGGCTTTCCGGGCCGATACGGGCGTCTTACCTTTTGGACTACTGACCCTGATGCGAGAGACATTGACTTTTTCAACCAGTTGCTTCTTGCATGCCTTAGAGTGGCATCGTAGCGCCATCTACCGTAAAGATTCAGACTTCATGATCGGCAATATGGCATGAAATAAAGAAGAAAAAACACTATTATAAATAAATAAATAAATATTAAGGGACAATCTTACACAAATCAACCCAGTCCCGAACTAAGCAAAGCTTGTACAATGGGTACTAGACGATGATATACATAATATTGATAACATCCATTACCCAAGCACAAATATTCGAGTTCATCATTAAAATATTTGCCCTGGCCGGGATTCAAACCCAGGACCGCCGGCTTAGTAGGCAAGTGCTTACAAACTGAGCCAACCGCGTCGTTGAAAAAATTATGTGAAATATGCGTCAAAAAAATCCGACAGTTTTTTTTTCAATTCAGCTAATTAGAAATTGTTATCAGAATTCAAAATTCAATAAAACAATAATTGTATACGTAAGACAACCATGTACTTTAACGCACTTTTTTACGGTCAAAAGGGCAACTTTATAATTTTTCCATACATATATTGTTACCTTTCCAGGGTGTTGACGTCGCGGCCCGTTCGCCATTTGTATGGAGAGTTTTCAGCGCTCCGTGGAACGTCGCAAATTACCAGTTTCTGACTCTCAGTGCACTCTAAATGTAGTTAGTTCCATTCCATATAGACATTTGATCCCAGTAAAAAATAGAATCGACCGACATCTTAAAAAAAATAGTCTCCGCCTATTCAGCTAAGTTCATAAACACTGAAAGTTGATTCGGACGGAGATTGATCTGTCATCAATCGAATTTTTGCAGATTTTTCTTTTGGCTGAATGTATATATGTATTTATTGTTTATTATATTTATGTACGTATTTTTTTATTTGTTTTTCGAGTACTTATATATTATTCCTTATTTCTCTGTTTTGCACCACCTAATATTCTTTCAACTTCTCCACCATACAAAGGTTATCTGGAAAAGATCGCTTTGCGATTGGTAATAGGTACTCTAGTTGTAATTTCTTGCGTTGTATTTCCCCTGTATGTTTTATGAGGTGGGCAATAAAGAGTACTTGTACTGTAGTGTATTTCGTGACATTTGGCATCAGTTTAAGTAAGCCTTATCCTATAAGGCGTCCAATACTTTAAACGGACAAAATCAATAACTACTTAAATGAGCATCTAATAGAATTTCAGAAAGTCAACAGCATCTATAACTATGTATAAATAATGACAATATGTCATGGGTATTTGCGTTTGAATATATACGCGCACTGTACTCACACAGTTTTTTATAGTTGTATTAAGTACTTCAAATACAGGATATATGAATATATTGGTACGTTGTAAAGAGTGGGGGTCACCCAAATTAGTTGCTTCTTCGGACAACTTTCAGCCTGTACCGCTATCATGAGAATAAAATGACCGCACTTGCTAGCGACTGCATAAATGATTTGTATGGAGACTATACAAATCGGTAATTGACCCCCGACGGAAAAGATTGGTGTTATAAGTTTAATAACATTTGTGTATCTGTGAGTTTGTCTGTGGCATTGTAGCTCCCAAGCGGATGAACCAATTCGAAAGCGGGTTTTTTAATCGAATGCCTTATCAGTCGAGATGGTTCTTAGCTATGTTTGGTAAAAATACCTACAACCGTTTCCAAGATATTCAGCTTTGATTGGAACAAGTGCCACCATCTCAGCCAATATTGAAGCTAAGAATTTTATTGCAGATCTTGTTTTTATCCATTTTTATCCCACTCACTAAATGAGGGCCTCATACCACCAGCTGCTTTTTTTTTTCATGATAGCGGCACATGGCGGTACTACCCAAGCAGCACAAAAGCTGCAGATGCGCTTATACAGCCCTTATAAAACTAATTTAAGCTGAATAAAGGTTGTATAACCACACTTGGGTCACTTCTGTCGTAGAGTTAAAAGTGTGCATATTTATCCGAACGCGTAGTCCCTCTATAGATATAAGTAATAGTTACATTATTATTGTCTTATTTGTATTGTCATAGAGTAAGTAGGGAAGCTCGATAAAATATCCAGTATTATACGTTACGAGTAGAGAATAAAGTTTTTACTATACGGAATTCTGGAAAATACTCTTCACTAATATTAAGAATTCTAAAGGGAGTTAATTTAGAGAGGTAAAGAATGGACCACGGCAATCTTAAAATAAACTAAATATACTTTTAGATATGATTCGACTAAGATATGCGAGTATTTTTTTTTTACTAAAAATGTTAGGGGACCACCTAATACGAGGTGGATTAATTATTTTAAAAAATCGTAATAAGCACAGCCAAAAACTTGCGGTGGACTCGATTTATTTGTTCCTACGTGGTTGCTACTTGTCATTCTTGTACCTTCAATACTCGTCTGTCTACGCATTCTAATCCACACTATTCGGCGCCGAGTTTAGGTATTTTATTACGACGCAATCAATCTAACGTCATCCAATCATTTAGTGGTCGTTTCAAATGAATGTCACTTCAAACACTTCTTTGTATATCCAGTGTGTAAAAAATGGGCTATGGAGGAGAATTGCCTTAAAATCCTAAAGTCAGCTCCTTTTACTTAAAGGAAATGTTCTTTTATTTTTTTATAAATAAAACTGCATTTGGATAATTTCCAAAGTTCGGTTGTCTCACTGACACACATTAAAAAAATCATGGAATGTAGGTTTGTCTCTTTTCAAAGGTAATAAATGTTTCCTTTCAGTAAATTGAGCTAACTTAATGATTTAATGAGGTTTCCTTACAGGGCTCATAATTTTTTTTCACACTGTATTTTTTGACTTTAGTTTTAAATATTTGTATGAAAATTGAACCACTGTTTAATTTTCAATTACGACCTGACATTTCTTGTTGTTTCTTTTTTCCCATAATACCTACTACCATATTGTTTTCTATGTCATCATTGCCTACAGCTACCCAAAACATTCTATGAAAACACGACCAAATACTGTCATTTGAAGCAAACCTGGTATCTCACTCACACCTACCAAGTCTGAGAATGACACCAACATTCTGCGGTCTTATCTATACTGTTTACCTTTTAGGAGACAGACTTTGCACATAATTCGGATCCATTTCGTCCAAATCCTTCCCTTTTGTTTCTGGTACACAGCACACGACGAAGCATAGACCTCCCACACTTATAGATGCGTATAGCCAGAAAGCCCCGTGAAGACCTAACGCCTGTTGAAAATCTACGAAGGTCTTAACACCGACGAAAGCACACAGGTAGCTGAAAGCTGTCGCCATTGCGCTTCCAAACGCCCTATATTCCAATGGGAATAACTCCCCTATCAACAACCAGGATATAGGGCTCATGCCTAGAGAGAACGCTATTGTAAAAACCAACACACAAAGCAATGGGATCCAGTCATTCTGGCCGACAGTCTGATGGAACATGACATTTTGAATCCGCTGGTTCCTATGAACCTCTTCATAGTACGCGTAACTCCCAAACCCGGCTAAGGCCATCGACATTAACACCGAACTAAGTATTAATAAAGGTAAACGACCCACAGTATCAATGAGCAATCCTGACAAACAAGAAGCTAATAATTGTACGAAAGAGACAGCTATAGCCGCCCCGTGTGGGTTCATCCCTCCAAAAGTCTTCCGAAATATAGGCACAGCGTAGAACGAAAACGCATGAGCGCCTGAGAACCTTTGGAACATCATAAGACCACACGTCACTAAAATCGGACCTAGCAACCTATTCATGGACTTGACATCCAAGGAGCTGATAAATTGACTGCTGGACATCTGACTCTGTCGTTGACTGAAGTTTTTACTGGCTAAGACGTTCGTTCTGATAGTCGCTAGTTCTTGAGCCACATCTGAGTTCGGACCTCTCAGCCAGAGCAGACTTTTGTACGCTTCCTCGTCTTTTCCTATTAGGACGAGATAGCTCGGCGTTTCTGGTATGTAGAGGACGGTGCAGAATAGAAGTAACGGAGCAGCGGATATGCACATGGCGAGTTGTTGCCAGTCGAGGTAGGCGCCGATGGTGAAGGAGAAGAGGACGCCAAGATGGCCGACGATCTTAAGGACGGCGCTCAAGCAGCCGCGGATGTCGGGGACCGATATCTCGCTGATGTAAACCTGTAATATAAGTACGATATATTTAGTCACAAGGGAAGAAAAATGATTGTCCCTTAATATTTATTTAATTAATTGATAACCTAAAGAATTTAACTAAAGAACGATGAATGGATTGGGTACAGTTGCTGTAAAATTCACAAAACAGGGGCCTAATTCGAGTGTCGATCGCCAAACGTCAGATCACCGTTAGATAACAGTCATCTCTCCGTGATCTCGCCTTTGAACTGTCATTAAAACGCGATGAGCTTAAAAGTGACATATCTCATCTCAATTTTGGAAATACGAAGGCGATAATGATTGTCAAAAATGTTATTCATGTATATAAATTTCTGTTTTGAACGAAACGTAACGGACTAATTTCACGTACTACGCGGTCAATTTAAATTATGCACCTGTTATTTATGCCGTCATATACAAAGGAAACGAAAATTTGCCCATCCGAATTGACGAAGTTGCGATGTTCTAGGGATATCGCCACTTGTCAAGTAGGCACACGTCAAAAGTGACGGATGGCGATGAAAAGGAGAGATCGCCATTATATCTCTAAAATTGGTCGAATACCCCCCCCCCAGTTCACGCTGGCTGCCGGCGACGAGGTCAACACTCAAAAACTTTTTTACCCCAACGGCCAGATATGGATTCGTTAATACGAATAAAGATATCCCCGCCCCGCCCAGTGTTACCCCCTTAAATGCATACGGTACCAAAAATGATACGAAAATGTAATGACTTAAATTAAATAAATGAAATTCATATCCAACTTAGTCCCAAATTGACGTTAAGTTGATTTCGACTTGAGTTTTTAAGTAAAAAAAGATTAAGTCTGCCACTTGTCTTATTGCGGGTGAAACACTAAAGTACGTTATCGTACGGATCCATCTCGTTACTAACACAAAACTATTAATCGTAGGTACAACATCTTGGTTCGTATCCATTTGGCAATCATTTCATTAAGCTTGAAGGAAGTTTCAAATCCTATTTGTACCGAAATCAACCCGACACTGCGAACAACACTGCCTTCAGCTCATTATTCTTCCTAAATTTAACGTCAATCCTGTCTCGAGTCTCAGGCAGGTAATCTAATTCCAACTTTCAAAAAGCAATAAAAGTTTAATAACAAACAAAGCTGTTTTAATTTCGTTCCGACGGACTAATAAATAATAATTTTATCGTAAACACCAAACTTTGCCTTTTAGAGCAAATTTTGAGAATTAGCCGTTCCTTGGAACTTGCTCGCTATTTGGAAAGAAAACTGTTCAAACTCGGACAAAGTTTCACACTTTATCAATTATAAGTAGGGTGCCGCGCGTCCTGATAATGGAGGAGAGTCTTGTTAGGGAAAGGGAAAGCATAATTATAATTATTTTTGAGATATCCCAACTGTATACACTACCACCCAACGCTAGGAGGATATGTCTGAATACCGTGACCTATGGAGACATACTTTGTGCAATGGTGTGGTTGCACATAATGAAGCATGCAGCTCTTCCCCCTTTATCGATAGGTGCAACATTTATTTGTCAATTATGCGGCCGTGGCTGTCGCTCTAGTATCGGGCTTTCCAGCTATCTTTGTGTGCTATGTCATATATAGTGTTAATAATAAAATGTATAGTTTATAATATTGTTTATATTTCACAACTAATCGCAAGACCAAGTTGCCTTGTCCGTCGCGTTATCCCGCGTATGTACTTCTGCCGGGACTTTTCTGAAGACGCGAGCGCAGCCCGCGCCCTGCTCCTCCCCTGATGACGTCACCACCGTGATGATGCCACCACCGCGCTAACAATAGATGTCAAAAGGCCAAAGATACTACCACTGACGTAAGTTTAAAGGGCCATTTATCAGTGCCACATATGGATCGCACTTGATGGATAATAGAAATTGCTACATCGGTCACATCACAGGCATACATCCGCATCCGTGACATATTATACTAATCTCATATGTAATAAATTCCAGTAGGTATGTTACTGCAGTGCCGGTTTTAGCACTACCAGCGCCCCGGGCAAGATTTCTGCGGCGAAATAGAAAATTTAATATTCTTTCGAATTCCTTACATCCCTAAATCCTCCAGTAGATAAAGCTTGTTAAATTAACAAAAATAGATTAATCGCTTCAGATACGGGTCCTGTCTCTAACATAGAACGTTCGTAAATGTTTGATGTCCTAATTGAGTCCGGAAAACTTTCCAAAAAGTCCCAGCAAAGTTCCGATATGGCCACCCTGACTATAGCGTCAGTATTCCACGACCGTTGCAACAGAAAGACGTAAGTTTATGAAAATTTTCATACACGTTACGTCCTTTTACATTACAAGAATAGGATGCGGGTGACTTGAAAATTAGGAGTCCGTTTGAGGGAAATTTAATATTTAACCGTAATTGAGCAACGCTCGTTTTGTGGATCAGACAGGCGCCAAAGCTCTGGTAATCGTCTGATTTGTTGAATTCGCCTTTGACTATGGGTAATTTGATTGACGTTAAGTTATGAGTAAAGCTGGAGGCTATTTCAAAAGACGCGATGTACTGAAAAAAGTAATTAAGGCTCCTTATCTGTTCAAAAAAGCTCATTGTTTTAGACTTTTTCTCTATGGTCAAAATGTTTCTTAACGTCAATGTTTTTATGTAGAACAGGGCTATTGCGATTTGATATATATTTGAAATCTATACTCCATCCGGATAGGGCTTTAACTAAATGTAAACAAACATTGGCTGTCAAAATTGGCATATTCAGGTGTACTCAACATTTTATCAATTGTTAAATTTTAATTCTTGATTTCGATGATTCTTTTGGTAGTCAGACTCTGATCAAGGTTCGGCAAAGCAGAAAAATAATTAAATGGCCTTTGCGAGACGTAAAATAAATGAATACACAGATGTTATGTATGAATATACATTCAATATTTTAAATGTATTTTTTCTGTACTGCTCACAAACACTAACGCAGCGCAGGTAGGTATGTAAAATACACGTTATGTTATTTCTAAAAATAGTATGTTAAAGAGTTAATTTTTCTTACCTGTGGGGCAAACTATTATTAAATAAAAGAGTTTAGTAACTGTAATCATAGTTTAATTTGAACTGTCACTATTGTTGTCTAATTTTGATGATATCGAAGATGATGAGGAAGCATCACCAACATTAATAATGAACCGTTCCTTTTCAGCAGAACAACAATAACTAACACAATAATAACCACTAATTGATAACACTAATAATAAACAGAACGAATGAAATAATAATATGATCAATAACAAAACAAATTAACAAGAAAACTAATGCAAGCGAAAATCCCGACTAGAATAGTATGCGAAAACGAATACACGAGAAGTGTCAAGTTATTTGAAAAAAGGTTGCCAATTCCTAGGTTTTTAGGTTCTTTATTGTGCACAATTTGTAAAATATTTGGTGGCAGATTGAAATTATTATTAAGTTAATGTACTTAGGGAATAATTTCATGGTCTTGATTGGGTATCGTATGGATTATTCTATAACTTGATATATTAAGGCAAAATAAATATTATATTTTTTATTAGAGTAATATTATTAAATACAAAATTGACCAACCAATGTTGGCCTGATAAAGCACCTAATTTATGGTTTGTTTACATTTAGTTAAAGCCCTATCCGGATGGAGTATAGAGTTCCAATTTTACATTGATAATTTTTGTTTCAAAAACCAAAGAAGTGAGGTGAAGATGGACCCGCACAACTTTTCGAAGAAAGCCATTCGCGGAGAAGCTACTCGTAGGTTGGCTGGCGTAGCGCTAACCCCTTTTTACGCAAAATAATATTATTAATATTTTGACTAGCGGAAAATGCCTAGTAGCCTCTCTGCATCTTTTACCGCTTATATAACGGGGAATGCTCCGAGGATTGTTCGGATTGATTCCTGTCGCATCTTTCCGCCATCCTTCTACGCGACAATCCTTTCATCCTTACCACTTAGATCGTTGGCAGTCCACAACTGTGCGTCTTTCTAGAAATTTCTTGCCTCGCATTGTGATGATACGACCTTCAAACCTTCAAGAAAAAAGCGTACTCCCATTTGAAAGGCCAGCAACGTACTTGTGACTCCTCTGTTGAAGATGTCTATGGGTGACGGTAATCGCGCACCATAAAAAAAAACAGTGAAACTAAGCTGTGAGCAGCCAGGGCAGGCAGCGAGAGTACTTGCCACCCCGACTGTGACGACTAGATTATGAGGTTATCGAGTGACATACCTGTGACAGCATAGTCAGGATGGAGCAACAGAAGCCCCCAAGGAAAGCTGTGATGCACATCATGCGCACGGACGTGGCCAGGACTGTCAGCAGCCAGGACAGGCTGCAGGGAGCCGCGGCTAGCGAGAGCACACGCCGCCGACCATGCCTCATCGCAACACCGCCCGCCATGCCACCAAATAGTGCACCTGGAACACGAAAAAACAGGCTAAGTGCGAATCAGAACTAAAGGAGCGTTAATTTCAGATCATTTCAACAGGAAGGGGGTCAAATTTAAATTACTAGAATTGAGCCACCAATAAGATAACCCACAAATGAAACGGGCAAGCTAAATAAAACCGTTTAATAAGAATGCTGGGTAAAGTTAAGTTTGCACCTGGTATGTATAACGCCGAATATAAATGAGGTGCAAAGTTAACGCATCCGATTACGTTTGTTGTATGGGATGGGAGCCGCCATTCAATATTTATTTTATTCTGTTCAATATTTGTTACAGCGGCAACAGATATACATCATCTGTGAAAATTTCAACTATCTAGCAATCACGGTTAATGAGATACCTGGTGACAGACAGACAGACGGATGGATGGGCAATGCAGTCTTAATAATATGGGTACAGAACCCTAAAAATTGGACAAGTGCGAGTCCGACTCGCGCATGAAGGGTTCCGTACTTATATATATGTATATATAGGTATAACAAGTTTGTTGTATGGGAGCCCCCCTTAAATATTTATTTTATTTCATTTTTAGTATTTGTTGCTATAGCGGCAATAGAAATACATCATCTGTGAAAATTTCAAGTGTCAGTGTAGCTATCACCATTCTTGAGATACAGCCTGGTGACAGACGGACGGACGGACGGACGGACGGACAGACGGACGGACGGACGGACGGACGGACAGCGAAGTCTCAGTAATAGGGTCCCGTTTTTACCCTTTGGGTACGGAACCCTAAAAAGGATATTGCTATAATATGTAATGCTGAGCAGGTAGAGTTTGCATCTTTATGCTGGGACCATTTTAACCCCCGACGAAAATAATAATAATAATAATAAAAAAAAACCGCTGACGTTGACACATGCCTTTTTGTAATCTTGCTCCTTTTTAATTTTGTAAAAGTGTTTTCATTTCGTGTACGCCGCAATTTTATACGTCCATTTATAACCTTTTATCTTATTTACCGTTTTCGGCAATGTGTATATACTGCGAATGTAATTTATTTACTAACTCTGAAAACGAAGACAATTCTGACAGCGGACGTATGTCACTTAAAGGCGAAATAATGAAAATAATATTAAAGGAATAAGTAATGATTACGAGATCAAGGCGCAAAAAAGCGGAACAAACAAACGCACGACCACCACCCCCGCCCGCCTCGTCCAGCTCCTCGCCATCATCGTCTGGCGACGAATTCGCTACTGCTGCCGACACTAGCGAGTCGAGCGACGAGTGCGGGCCGCCGCCCCCGCCGCCACAACCACCAGCACGACGAGGACGGCCACCACTGCCGGCACGCTTGGGGCCTACGGGGCAACCTGTCCCGACCACGGCTCCCGCTACCGGTGGTATAGTGCGTCGCATGCGATGGACTCGAGTAATGAACGAGAACTGCATGCGCGCCTACTACGGGGCTACAGAGGGAGGAACCAACCTGTCCGCGTACCGGGACAGAATGCTGCCTCTGTTTCAGACGTTTGATCCGACCATCGCCGTATCTGCGCAACGGCTATCCGATCAAGTGCGTTTCATTCAGCGGCGCAAGCTGCTGGACGACGCGACACTTGATCGACTGCGCCTGGAAGTACTGGCCGCTCGCGCGGCTTCCGTGCCGACTCGGGATCCGCCTGCTATGTCACCGGTTCCGGCGCCAGCGCCCAACCTGGTGCCGGGGGTGCCGCTGACGGATCCTGAGGCCGATGTGAAAGACTACGCGAGTAGCGTAAGTACCCAGGCCAATGAGCAACTGAGGAGGGCTTTGGAGGAGGCGATTATGCGCTATCGATCCGCACCTGACTCTAGGCCGCGATTACCACGCTTACCGATGCATAAGCGTAACGTAGCGTTAATGGGAGCCCTGGATGCTTTGCTAGACCCGTACCTTCGGGCTAGCGAAGATTTAGCTGATACCCACTCGATCATGTACTGTGGGGCCATCGCAGCGTGCCGCGTTGCTCGTGTCAGATTCCCGGACACTGACCGAGCACCGCGGACCGCCGGGGGTGTTCCTGCCTGGCAAGTACGGATCGAGCGGCGTATCGGCTCGTTTAGGACTCTCATTGCCAAGCTAATCTGTTTTAGGGGGGGCAATAACCGCCCCCGTGTGATGCGCTACGTGACACAAGCCTTCGCGGGGACTGGCACCAGACCCTGCGATTACATGGCATGTATCACGGAGCGCATCGACTACCTAAAGCAGAAAGTGTATGCATGGGCAAGCCGTATTCGTCGCTACAGAGAGCGTGTGGATCGATTCCAGCAGAATCGTCTCTTCCAAAGTGACCAAAGGAAGGTATACCGAAAGTGGGAGGGAACCGACCAATGTGTGAGCGACGGGCAACTGCCGGATCCTACTGCCATGATTAACTTCTGGCGTAGTATCTGGTCGGTGCCAGTCGAGCACACTGAGGGCGAATGGATGAATGTTGTCAGACGTGAGTGTGAGCCGATCGAAGCCATGGGGGCTGTGACTATCAGCCCCGATGATGTAAGCTGTGCGACCCGTACGACCCAGAACTGGAAAAGTCCTGGGCCGGACGGGTTGCACAACTTTTGGATCAAGTGGTTTCGATCATCACACGAACGTCTGGCAACACAATTTCAAGACGCCCTCGATCTTGGTTCCCTGCCATCTTTCATGACTACTGGTATTACCTTCCTGCTCCATAAGTCCGGTAGTACCACGGAAGCGAAAAACTATAGACCCATCACGTGCTTGCCCACTTTATACAAGCTCCTTACGTCTATTCTGAGAACTAAAATTAACACGCACATTGTTGCGAACAACGTTTTGGCCTTTTCTCAGAATGGGTGTAGGGTTGGGTCCCGTGGTACTAAGGAGCTCCTCCTCATTGACACGACCATTTGCCAACAAGTCCGGCGGAACAGGGGGTCTCTCTCGACTGCTTGGATTGACTATAAGAAGGCCTATGATTCGGTGCCTCATTCATGGCTGGAGAGGATCTTAGAGCTGTATAAAATTGATACAGCTCTGAGATCCCTCTTAGGCGCGTGCATGAGGCAGTGGACCACAGTCCTTCGTCAACCAGGTGGCGGGGATGGCCCCCCTGGCCCGCAGGACTTGATAAGGATTGAGAGAGGTATTTTCCAGGGTGACAGTTTGAGTCCTCTGTGGGTCTGCCTAGCCCTGAATCCGCTCAGCACTCTGCTGAAGAATTCAGGACTAGGTTGCCGGCTTCGAAGAGGAGGTGAGGTCATTTCTCATCTGCTGTACATGGATGATCTTAAGCTGTATGCACCAAAACGCCAGGATCTGGTGGAACTACTGGAAGTAACTGAAGCCTTCAGTAGTGCCATCAAAATGGAGTTTGGTGTAGACAAGTGTGCGGTCATGCATGTACAGCGGGGGAAAGTCGTAAATTCCGCGAACTTACAGCTTTCTGAGACAATGTCCCTCAGGTCTATCTCCGAAGTTGAAACCTACAAGTACCTTGGTATGTCACAGTCATTGGGTATTGCGGACGGAGACATTAGACAGGCGTTGAAGGAGCGTTTCTTTTGTCGTTTGACAAAAGTACTTAACAGTCTTTTGTCCGGTGGCAATAAGGCACGCGCCTTCAACGCTTGGGTGATGCCTCTGCTCACTTACTCCTTTGGCATACTAAGGTGGACTCAGACTGAGCTGGATGCCCTGGATACGAGGGTCCGTCAGCTGCTCACTACACATCGCATGAGGCACCCACGCTCGTCAGTTATGAGAATGTACATCCCGCGTAAGTGTGGGGGCCGTGGCTTTTTAAATGCCAAGGACCTCCATAACCGCGAGGTGTGCAGTCTTAGGGAGTATTTCCTAAACAACGAGTGTGGGATTCATCGCGATGTAGTAGCAGTTGACAAAGGCCTCACCTCTCTCTCCTTAGCAAACGAGAACTGGCGCAGACCAAAGGTGCTTAGCACCGATGACCGCAGGGCTGTATGGAAGAGCAAGGAGCTACACGGGCGGTTCTACAAGGCCCTTACGGGGCCCGATGTAGATCTGCTTGCGTCGGTGAACTGGCTACGCTTCGGGGATCTCTTCGGGGAAACCGAAGGTTTTGTCTGTGCAATTGCGGACGAAGTAATGATGACGAACAATTACCGGAGATATATCCTGAAGGACGGTACGGTCGACATTTGTCGGGCATGCCGCCGTCCCGGCGAGTCACTCAGGCATATAATCTCCGGTTGTTCTCATCTTGCTAACGGCGAGTACTTGCACAGACATAACCAAGTAGCCAGGATCATTCACCAGCAACTTGCTCTTCGATACGGTCTTGTGGGGTCTGAGGTGCCGTACTATAAGTACGCACCGATGCCAGTTCTCGAGAATGGTCGTGCCACGCTCTATTGGGATCGATCTATCATCACGGACAGGACTATTGTAGCCAATAAGCCTGATATCGTGTTGGTAGATCGATCCAAGCGCCAGGCAGTGCTCGTCGACATCACCATCCCACATGACGAGAACCTCGTGAAAGCCGAGAAGGACAAACTCAGCAAGTACCTTGACTTGGCTCACGAGGTGACTGCCATGTGGGATGTTGACTCGACGATCATTGTCCCGATAGTCGTTTCGGCGAACGGTCTTATAGCGAAGAGTCTTGACAAACATCTTAAGAGACTCTCGCTAGATGGCTGGATCAAGGGCCAGATACAGAAGGCGGTACTCCTGGACACGGCGCGCATTGTCAGGAGGTTCCTCTCTCTGCAGCCCTAACCACCGGTAGCCTGGGCCCTGCCCCGCTGCCGGCGGCACCCTAGGTTAGGTTTTTTATAATGTGTTTATATATTTTGTAATTTCTTTATTGTATTTTACTTTTTATATAAATTTATTGTTAAAAACCTAGCGTAAGAAGAAAGATTAATAAAGGAGATAATAATATTTTTATTACCAAAAACCAAAAATGTATACAAACATGATAATATCCATCAGACTCCAAACTAGGCTAAGCCTGTAACTTGGACGTCTGCGGGTGCGAATTAACACATTATAATTCAACTAACTAGAGTAGACGGTAATATACAGAAAGGAACATATACAGAAACAGATATGTACATGTGTGTGTGTGTGTGCGTGCGTGCGTGCGTGCGTGCGTGCGTGCGTGCGTGCGTGCGTGCGTGCGTGCGTGCGTGCGTGCGTGCGTGCGTGCGTGCGTGCGTGCGTGCGTGCGTGCGTGCGTGCGTGTGTGTGTGTGTGTGTGTGAGTGTGTGTGTGCGCTTATAAATCACTATCCTGGTGTTATTAAAATGCTACCAAATTTTCTGTTTCGTCATAAGATAGAGTGAGCAACCATTTCTGTACAGCGTTTCTGGCTTTAGATACCGGAAGACACTTTATGTCACACATTTTACAAACACTGTTGTAAGTACACGGGTGGGAGTAAGCTGGAGATTTCCTAGCCATAGCAGACCCAATTGGGGGTAATGGGGCTCTGTAGATCCGTTTTGTCAGCATAACCTCGTGCAGCGCGGAGTTTAGAATACTACTGTGAGTCCGAGACACTGCTTTAAGTATGAAAAGCTGACGCACCCTCAGAACTCTTGCAAGCTGGTATAATAAATCAGTAGAAAATCGACGGGGTTTTTTGCACATAACCTTTAGGACAGCTCTCTGTGACCGTTCAACGCGCAACATAAAAGTTTTGCAGGCGCTGCCCCAGACCGCTACACCGTATTGCAGGATGGACTGCCCCAGTGATATACGAGAGTGAGTACATCCTGAGTAGCGCAATCACGAAGCCTCTTCATTACGAAAATAAGCTTTCTAACTCGCGCTGCCAGCGCGACAGTGTGCTGCTTAAAGGAAAGATGTTGATCGAAGAGCAACCCAAGGTACTTTACGTGATCACGCCTCGCAATCTCTGGACAGGAGCAAGGCTGGCCTTGACCGGGAAGTGAGAGATCCGAATTAGCTGCGCATGAATGAAAAATAATTTTATTATTCGCTGGAGGGGACAGTGCTAGCGTTTTTGAAAAAGCGATGTAACAAGTTTTGTCTACATTTAGGGTCAGGAGATTTTTGTTAAGCCACGAAGCCACTCTAGCTAGCGCTGTTTCAGCCTGTGTAAACGTTTTCGCGTGTACAAGTATCACGGTGTCATCAGCGTAACAAACGATATCCGATGTTGGCGCTGACACATCGAAGAGATCATTGAGATATAAAATAAACAGTGTGGGGCCAAGTATGCTTCCCTGAGGGACACCGAAAGAAATAGGAAGCGGGTCACTGACACAGTCTCCGATTTTCACCATTTGACGACGGTTGGATAGGTAACTTTTGAACCAATCATGCGCTATTCCCCTAAAACCCATAAACTCTAATTTTGCCAAAAGTATCGTAACTGAGATGGTGTCAAATGCTTTAGCGAGTGTGACGGTCGGCGTTTTGGAAAGAAAACAATGATTGTCAATCACAAAATATAAATTATTTAATTATCAATAAAAAGGTCGTGGATTATTTTAGCCCGTCTGGTATCGCAACGCAGGCCGGTACTCCCCTGGTGGTGGCGAGGTCAGTTGTGCCGGTCCGAGGAACTACGTTCTGGAACCCCGGGGTAATGCCGTGTGCGTCGGTGCTGTTGTGGGCCGGCTCAATGTCCTGGCAACCATTTGCCGGATGTGTCGACACGTCTTGTTATTGTAAAAAAAACGCTTTTCTCCAAGTCGCACCCCTTTCGGGGTGCGAGGCGAAGTAAAGTTTTATGTACACTTCTACGATTATGCTTAACACGCAAGAATAGGGAAACAGGTGACCACTGCCGCTACGTATTTTGGTGTATTTACTTAACGAGTAAATATAAGTTCCAAATATAATAATTTGCAAGCGCGATAGACGACACGGAGCGGAGCCCGTGTACGCACCAACAAGCTGTTGCCCTTAAGACGGTCTAGCGGGGTAAGGCAGGCGAGACGCCGCTGGCGGGGATAGCCAGGCGACGCGCAGCTGGTACCTTGCCCTAACGGTATCGTCGAGCGCAGGAGTGTTCCGTATCGTTTACTTTTTAATGATTTATATTTAATATTGTTTCCTATTATTATGTTAATGTTAATGTTGAATGTGTATTAAATTATTTAACCAGGCTGATTATGAAGTAAAACTATAAATTAAATATGTATGATTATAATTATTTTTAGTCTGTTTCTTTTTAATTGAAAATATTTTTAAACAATATATATATATCTATGTACGTGTAACGTTACATTACCCGCGCACGCCACCAAAGGATTTAATTACTCTAAGGAATTAAATCCGCACTATCAACGTATGCATTCGCAGTTTCCTTTCGAACTTCCCTAACATACTTCATACATGTAACCAAATGACAATAGCTACCTTATGGCTATTGGCATATCCTAACAATTGGTAAGATGACTAGTTTATATAAACTAATCATCCATACGAATGCTATGTGCATTAATGATGATACATGTGACCTCGAGGATAATATCACGTTCATATGACGCGTCTACTTATCTAAGTATCGCAAGATTAATTACTATGTTCACTGTGACCCATTAACTTTATATCTTTAATATGCCAGGTACCTATATTTTTACCAGACATATCGGCCAGGACATAAACAAGGGGAGACTTCTTGTCTATAACGCGGCATTTAATAAATTTCGGAGCTAACTTTTTGCTAAAGAAATTATCCTTGTTACTCGAGACGTAGGCGCGCTTCATAACAATATCACCCACATTGAACTCTCTCGGTTTGCGCCGAAGGTTGTAGTGAGATGTATTTTTTATGTGAGCTTGCCACAATCTAGTTTGAACAGTGTTGAACACTTCGCTCAGGCAGCCTAAATTTTCAGCGTAGATATCTCGAGGAAGGAACAACACTTCGGTGCCCAAATCAGTATCCAAGTAATGAGATCCACAAGGAACAAGTTCCCTACCATAAACCAGGAATGAAGGAGTGAACCCAGTTGCCTCATTAACAGAGTTGTTGATTGCAAACTGCACCTGTGGTATAAATGTATCCCAACTACGATGATCGTCCTCGACGAAAGTTGAAAGACACGTTATGATGGTTCTGTTGTACCGCTCAACAAGATTGATTTGCGGCGTATATTTTGGTGTGAAGAAAACATTTGGAACCTTATATCGTTGGAAAAGTGATGCGGTGACACCGCTTATGAACTGGCTGCCGTTGTCCAAAAATATAGTTTGTGGAACCCCATGAGTGAGGAAAAGAGAGTCCTCTAGAATTTTCGTGACTGCACTAGCAGTGGCATTCTTAATTGGAAAAATGTGGCAAAATTTTGAAAAACAGCAGGTGATGACAAAAATATAAGTATTCTGTTTCCTGGTTGTAGGCAGAGGGCCCATGAGATCAATAGATACCATTTGGTATGGCCTGGAGCATTGTTTGGGGCGACCCATCTCGCCCAAAGTTTGGTGATTTTGAGCTTTATAAGCCAAGCACTTTTCGCAGGAACCAACGAACTTCACTACATCCTGATGCATACCGGGCCAGTAGTAACGTAAAGCAATACGATGGTGAGTTTTAAATATACCAAGATGTCCGGCTTCAGGAACAGAGTGATTTTCGCTGATTACCTGTTCTCGTAACTCATTTGGTACAACCTCCTTCCACAAAAATTCGGTTGTAAGTGAATTTTTAATATTCGCACGCCTAAACAGCTTATTGTCCTTGATAATGTAGTTAGAAAACGTCTGTGGTTTGGAAAGACAAGAATTGTATATGTTCTTGTACCAAGCGTCTGTTGTTACTAAGCTTGATCCTGACGTGCTTATTGAGGAGATCGGAACGGCTCTGGAAAGGGCATCCGGTATGACGTTATCTACTCCCTTTCGATGTTTAAATTCGAGATTAAACGAGGACAGTCTCACACCCCAGCGAGCCAACCTACCGGTTGGATTCTTCAGAGATAGGAACCATTTTAACGCACTGTGATCCGTATACACAATGAATGGCTTCCCATTCTCCAGGTAACAACGCCAGTGTTCCAGTGCCGTGACCACGGCCAAGGTCTCCCGCTCGGTTATGCTGTAGTTCTTTTCTGCTGCTGACAAGGACTTGCTCATATAGGCAATGGGGTGCTCTTTGCCGTCTACAGTTTGAGTCAACATAGCACCCACGCCGTAATTACTGGCGTCCGTATGCACCTCAAACGGCTTGTCATAGTCAGGGCAGGAAAGAACTGGAGCGGATACTAAACACTCCTTAAGCCTTTGGAATGCCAGCTCAGCGTCAGCGGACCAGATAAAAGGAGGTCCCCCTTTTTTATTCGAAGTCAGTTTGTTTAAGGGTGCTGCTACAGTGCTGAAATTGGGTACGAAACGACGATACCAGGTAGCAGTCCCAAGAAAGCGCTTGACGTCCTTCCTACAAGAAGGTGTCGGGTAATTGAGGATAGCTTGAACCTTCTCAGGATCGGTACGTAGACCACAACTATCAACGACATAACCCAAATACTTTAATTGACTACGAAAAAACTGCCATTTCTCCAGATTTATCGTTAGGTTTGCTCGTCTTAGCTTATCCAACACGCGAAGTAATGTGGAAACATGGGAATCGAAATCATTCGTGGCGATAATTATGTCGTCCAGGTACGCGAAGACTTTTAGATCGAATTCCCTAAACAATAAATCTACCAACCGCTGTTGAGTCGCCGGAGCGTTAGTCAAACCAAAAGCTGTACGCTTAAAACGTAGCGTTCCCCGGTTCGGCACGTAGAAAGCAGTCTTGTCG
Source organism: Apotomis capreana (assembly GCA_947623375.1). NCBI lineage: Eukaryota > Metazoa > Arthropoda > Insecta > Lepidoptera > Tortricidae > Apotomis > Apotomis capreana. The sequence continues at coordinate 38,214,907 of OX392500.1, forward strand.
CGATCTTCCGGAGCTATTGGGATTTGCCAAAAGGCCTTAGATAAATCGATGCTTGTCAAATAACGAGCATCGCGAAGATTATCCAAGATCTCTGAGATGTACGGAAGATTGTAAGCGTCGCGTTTAGTAATTGAATTGAGCTTGCGGCTATCTAAGCAAAATCGAGGCTGACCATTCTTTTTATTAACAATAAGCACGGGTGATTGCCAAGCACTTTCGCAATGTTCAATCACGTCAAGGGACAACATTTCATCTACCTGTTCAGCGAGAATGCGCTGTTTCTCGGGGGACAATCGATAATACCTCTGACGAACCGGCTCTGCATCTCCGGTATCAATGCGATGAGTGACTAAACTCGTCTCACCTAACCCCTTCCGTTCCGCCGAGATATCACTAAATTGTGAAATGACATTGTCAGCTATGGCCTTTTCCGACTCATTTAAATGGTCATACGCCTGGATAACAGATGGACGATCAATGCCTAAACTAGCGTTCAACACTGACTCACCAGAGAAAGTAATGCTCGTGAGGTGACTAGGAAAAATTTTGAAATCACGCCAAAAGTCAATACCTAACACAAGATCAATATTAATATCCGGGACAACATGAGCTTTAATAACATGATAATCCGCTTCAAAATTGATTGGCAAATATACGTAACCAATGCTTGCTAAAGTTTGACCACCCGCAGCAGTAACATTAATAACATCATCCCTATGTAAATGCAAACCATGTTCTTCTAACCTCTTATGAAGTCGATTTCCCACTATGGTTACAGCAGAACCTGAATCTAAAAGTCCAAATATTCGCAAATCATTTATTTGAATTTGAGCGTAGGGTCTAGAATCACCTAATGGTTTATTCAGCAGAATTGTATCGATCTTATATGAATTAAAAAAAATATTGATGGTCTGGAGCCAATTTTCCCAGTCCTCTCTATCTAACCTTGGTACCTGTTGGTTATTGCTACAATTCTGCTGAGTAACTAGTTTTTTGAAGTACTCGGTTTATTTTTACCACAATTCGGGCAGTCAGGAGTCTTGACACCTTCGTGGCCGCAAACAAAACAAAATATTTTGTCCTTATTTGCCCTACATTGGCGTAAATTGTGGGTGTTACTACGACACCTAGGACAATAAAACTGTTTGTTCCCTGATCCCTGTATTGCATGAACGTAATTGTTATGTTTTGTATAACCCTTGCTAGCAGAATTAGAGTTACCATATTCATTTTTATTTTTATTGGGATAATTATTATTGTAATTTTTCCCAAAACTATGATTAAATTTTGACGAAGCCTGGCCAACATATGCAAACTCTGGAGCCAATGTCTCCGAAGTAACCTTGGGTGGTTCATGAAAACCGGCTAGACGAGCCTGGATACTTTCATAGTTACGGCATAATGAGCGCAGAGTGTTAAGATCGGGAACTTTGGTGACAGAAGCCAGCGTACTTGCATAACACGGACGGATATTATGAAAAAGGATCTCGAGTTTGTCCTCCTCAGACAAATCTTTTGATAACCGCGAAAACAGACCAGTAATTATAGATAAGTAGATTGTAATGTTCTCTGACTCACCCTGCGTTCTTGAACGAATCTCAGCCAAAAGCCTATAGTCATAATCAGCCTGATCAAAATCATTTTTGAGGCGACTTACTAAATCACTCCAGCCCGACAACTGGTCCTGAACGGCACGGTACCAGTGCAACGCATCGCCGGTAAATATCTCCGTAGAATAGGAAAGTAATTTAGCTTCCGAGATATTCCTTGATTTCTTAAACTCTGAGATACGTTGAATGAAAGCACGAACGCACGACTTCCCGTCAAACCTAAGTCTAGTGAGCTCGCCAGCCATACCACGATCGCAGCTAACATTAATATTAAATGGTGAGGCCCCAGCTTGTGGCTCAGCAGAAACCGATGTTGTAAAATTTTCAGATGAATTATCTTTTAAAGAGTGGTAACGGTCCGAAAGGGCATTGTACTCCGTAATACAAGACTCAAAAACCTGCTCTGTGGCATTATCAACAACAATCCGATTTAACCGGTGGTGGAGATGATTTAAAAGATTTTGAGCGCGTAACAATGTATTTTTCTCGTGAGGTGCCTCGAGATACGTTCTCAGCTTAGTAAGGGCATCACTAACACCCTTAAGATCCTCACTGATCGAAAGTGAACTCTCGAGTATATCTTCCGAAGGAAACTGTGGTCCCAATTTAGCTATTTGAGCGCGTAATAATTGAACAGTAGCCCCGGGAGTGGCACCTCGAATAGAAACCTCGTATTCTAATTCTGCTTTTTGCAAGGATAAAAATTTTATTGGATAAGCCATACTACTTGTTAATAAATAAAAACAAAAAAAAAACTGATCTGACTTAAAAACCGCGAATGGGTAAGTGTTGAGATAAACTTAATCTACTCCGTTCTGTCACAATCAAATGAAGCTGCAACGTTATGGTTGACTAGATTGATTGGCTTAGTAGATGAAAATGATTGATTGGCTTAGTAACAAAAAAAATAAAACTGCCACCAAAAAAAAAAAATTAGGAAGCAGTGCAAAAGCACAACAAAATAAAAAAAAAATTCAACTAAAGTGTACGATGTCAATAATTAAAAGAAATAACAAAAATTTGTAAAAAAATAAAATATTATTTTAAGTTACACTTGTGCGACTCGACTGTACTAGAGTTCACCACAAGTATGCAACAATAAATACAGAGTGCAGCGAAATTTTGCACCCGAGCTGAATTACATTAAAATAAATAAGTTAATTAATAAAATTTATAAATAATTAAAATAATAATTTAAATTCACAATTCAATAAATAAAAAAAAAAATTACAATAATTCATTAAAATTTAAAAATTAACAATTAACAATTTAAGCATTCAATTCATTAAAATAAAATGGACTACACAATAATTGTACACTTTAGTTGATATGCAACCAAAAATTAAAAGCATAAACGTTTTACAAACACAAAAACAACAAAACACCAACTACTTCTACGAAGCGATACCAGACCTTTTTATCTACCACGTTATAGGCGCCAGTGTGACGGTCGGCGTTTTGGAAAGAAAACAATGATTGTCAATCACAAAATATAAATTATTTAATTATCAATAAAAAGGTCGTGGATTATTTTAGCCCGTCTGGTATCGCAACGCAGGCCGGTACTCCCCTGGTGGTGGCGAGGTCAGTTGTGCCGGTCCGAGGAACTACGTTCTGGAACCCCGGGGTAATGCCGTGTGCGTCGGTGCTGTTGTGGGCCGGCTCAATGTCCTGGCAACCATTTGCCGGATGTGTCGACACGTCTTGTTATTGTAAAAAAAACGCTTTTCTCCAAGTCGCACCCCTTTCGGGGTGCGAGGCGAAGTAAAGTTTTATGTACACTTCTACGATTATGCTTAACACGCAAGAATAGGGAAACAGGTGACCACTGCCGCTACGTATTTTGGTGTATTTACTTAACGAGTAAATATAAGTTCCAAATATAATAATTTGCAAGCGCGATAGACGACACGGAGCAGAGCCCGTGTACGCACCAACAAGCTGTTGCCCTTAAGACGGTCTAGCGGGGTAAGGCAGGCGAGACGCCGCTGGCGGGGATAGCCAGGCGACGCGCAGCTGGTACCTTGCCCTAACGGTATCGTCGAGCGCAGGAGTGTTCCGTATCGTTTACTTTTTAATGATTTATATTTAATATTGTTTCCTATTATTATGTTAATGTTAATGTTGAATGTGTATTAAATTATTTAACCAGGCTGATTATGAAGTAAAACTATAAATTAAATATGTATGATTATAATTATTTTTAGTCTGTTTCTTTTTAATTGAAAATATTTTTAAACAATATATATCTATGTACGTGTAACGTTACACGAGGTCCAAAAATATGCCTATACACTTATTTTTTTTGTCAAGGTGACCGGAGACTATGTCTTTGACGAGAACAGTGGCGTCTTCTGTCGAAGTCCCTGCTTTGAAACCGAATTGACGGCTGGATATTAAATTGTTGTCTTTAATAAATTTAACCAATCTAGTATTTACGACCTTTTCAAGGATTTTGGAGAACACACTCAGTAATGATATCGGTCTAAAATTATTAGGTGTGTCTTTCGGACCATTTTTATGAATAGGTGAAACCGCGGCAACCTTCCAGCAGTCAGGAAAGCATCCAGACGCAAGACTCAAATTGCATACAAAGGTGAGAGGCTCTAGTATAACTTCCCTGATCTCCTTAATAAGTAGTGGCGTCACCCCATCTGGACCCGGTGCGCTGTCAAGTTTGAGTTGAGAGATTATAGTACCCACTTCATGTATGTCCGTTGGGTGCATAAAAAAGGAATTAGGAGTAACCCGCGAGGGACTGTACTTGGCTGCAAGGGATGCTTGAGATTCAGAAAGCTTGGTTAGGAACGCATCCGCTAACTTTCCTCCGTTGGAGGTAAAATATTCATTACATTTATTGATGGATTCAAGTTTAGATACACCGCTCACATTAATGAGTTCGACAGCATCATTCTGTTGCTTAGGAATTTGGCAAATGTTTTTAATTGACTTCCACAGTTTTTTTAGGGTTGTTTTTGGTATCCGTCAGTTGTTTGGCATTGTAGGCATTCTTTAAATTGAACAATAGATTATTCAAGAAATTTCTATCCCACCAAAACATTTCATGTAAAATTGGCGGCCAAGACTCACATGCTCATAACGCTTTCGCTGTAAAAAGTTATCAGATCCCAGGAAAAGCCAAGCCCCTAAGCCCTGACTTTACTAACCCTACACCCTTTCAAAAGTATGGCTTGGCTGTTTCATAGGTTACCGTAAATATATAAACCGTAATGGGCCAAACGGTCCGTTAGACTTATTTACGGTAATATGAAACGGCCAAGCCATACTTTTGAAACCAAGGTGTAGGGTTAGTAAAGTCAGGGCTTAGGGGCTTGGCTTTTCCTGGGATCTGATAACTTTTTACAGCGAAAGCGTTATGAGCATGTGAGTCTTGGCCGCCAATTTTACATGAAATGTTTTAGCTTTTTTATTTTTTTGGGCTGTAGCGTTTCTTGAGCATCAGTCTTCAGAGCTCTATCTTTGCCTATTTTTCTTGTTGATAATATCATTTCCTCTTACGCAAATCATTCGTCTTACGCTTAAATCTGCTTAAGATGGATATAAAAATCATTGATTCAACAATCAAAAAATAAAATGCCGCGTGTTAATTGCACTGCATTTATTTTTGCATTTTGGTAGGTCTATAAAGAAATATTTAAAACACGAAGTCAAAGTGTAGATACAGAAGTAGTAATAATTGTGTATTTAAGAAATACTTACTTTTAGCCCCATATATAATATACACTTTTATCCCCTATTATGGGAACCCCATACAAATTTACATCCCCTTATTTAAAGGGTGGGGGTGATTTTCTTAAAATCCTAGAATATTATGTGTTTTATTTATTTCAGACCTCTAGTATCAAAATTTGCAGAATTCTCATTCAAACTTCCATCCCCTAGTTTAAGGGGTTTGGGGGGTAAAAGTCCCAAGTTTTAGAATTATTTTGTTGTTTGTGTACTAATACTAGCTTACATACCAAATTTCAGCTTTCTAGGTCATCGGGAAGTACCCCAGAGGTTTTGATACGTCAGTGTATGTGTAGTGAGTGGCAAAATCGGCGTATTTTAGGTACCAATAAAACCTAAAGTATAAAAGCTAGATCAATGAAATTTTGCATATTTCATATATTTCCTAACTGCATCTTAACCTGTGAATTTGGGCGCTCTGGTGTTAACTGGGAAGAAACTATGAGGGTTTGAAAATGAGACGAAACGGTTCGAGAAAAGATAGGTAGTGCCCCGCCTCTTTTTTGTTCGTCTTGGCGGGGGCACTACCGTGCCCCCAGATATCTGGTATACGAAAGGCGGAGAACCGGGTTTTGTGGAGACGCTCTCACCAGCGAGTGCAGCCTATCCCTGTGTCTCATGCATCTGAGTAAACCCGGGGTGACCCAAGGCTTGATGGTAAATTTGGATCTGCTTACTTTAACTACACTTGTATTTTTATCTATAGCATTTGAGATAATTAGGTTAAAAGCATTGGCCGCCACATTTGTATCCTTTGTAACGGTTATTTGAGTCCAGTCGGCCGACCTCAGCTCTTCCGCCACCCCCCGATAGTTTACTTTAGGCACACAACTGCTTCGCTCCCGGATCCCACTCTGTGCCTGCAAGCCTGCCATTGCAATATCGTGATCAGTGACCGAACAACCACACACTGCACCAACTGAAGCTCCACTGTATTTAATGAAAATATAATCTAGACACGAGTCAAGTCGAGTAGGCTTTGTAATAGCAGGGATCAACTCATGAGAAGACATAAGACTCATGTACTCGGCTTGACTGTCTGAGTTACTCATCAGATCTATATTTAGGTCCCCTCCGATCAAGATACAAGGAGCAGATTTGATGTGGGTCAGTGTTTGATCGAGAGACGTTAGAAAGTTGTCGATATTTACAAAAGAAGGGGAGCGATAAATGCCAAGGAGTGTTATGGCATTTGATATATTAACTACGAGACAGTTTGCCTCAACAAATGGTGGTTCCTCGGCAGAGGCTCTGATGTCGTTTTTAACATAAACAACAACACCACCGCATTTATTTATAATTTTGGACGTGTTAAACGAGTTGTAACCCGGTAATTGATCAATGTCACAGCCCTGACTTAGCCAACATTCGGTCAGTACTATAGCATCGAACTGTATATCAATGGATTTCAAGGTCACCGTAAAAGCCTCAAAGTTGCGCTGTAGACTTCTTATATTTAGCGTAAGTAGTTTAAAGTTATGTTGGGGAGTCAGAATGGTTTTGCACGCATTTTGGGATTTGAGCATATGACATTCAATACTGAAAGACCGATCAATATCGTCAGCTAGATCAGGTGATACCATCCTCGTAGAAGTATCTCGTGATAACTTTAGAGTCGTTACGAGTCATCATAGCTCTTATAACCTTAAAGGATAAACCAGGACCCAGGCGAGGTTTGCAGCTCATAAGAGACCCAGCCTGGGCCTGTTTGATATATAATGTGGCGTGAGTTATGTGTGAGTTTTTGTGATTGTGTAAGAAACGTTGTGTAGTAGAATGTGTGGGTGCGAACAAACTTTTGAAAATGTTACAACTGGAGCAAAAATAAAGCAAGGATAGTAGAATACGTAATACATAATCAAACAAAGGTATGTTATTCCTGGTCGGGAGTCTCAGTCGCGGGGTCCAGGGGCAGCTCGCCGGCAGACGGTGTGGTTGACATTTCCGGGTCGGTCCCAATCCCAAGGCTTCGTTCAAGGTCAACAGCATTCCTGATTGGGATCTCTGCACAGCCTTCTCGCTTGCGGATGAGGATAGTGCCGTTTCGTGTCCAACAAAATTTGAAGCCGGCATTGCTGGAGCGGGATCGTGCGTCACGAAATAACTCACGGTTTTTTTTGTAAGTCTTTCGTTGAAGAAGAGTTTTCGCGAGGGTCCATCTACCTCTATTGCAGTCGTGGTCATATTACGACGGCTTTTGGCAGCTTTTAAGAACTCATTCCTTTTGGCGCGAAAAAATGAGGATGTTAATAATATTAAGTTTAACATGTGTCTATGGTATCCTACCGCACGGATCATCGCTACGATGCCACAAACAGACACAGACAGAGGTTAAACTTATATGAACCCTCTGTTTCGTCTGGGATTAATGGATATATGGAGTGCGTAACGGTAACCTTATGATATAATCATAATATAATAACATTTGTTATAATTTCATATGGCATAATACAACAACGCGTTCCGGGTGTTGATGGGGCTGCCGCGGCGTTGCAGTGCGTCAGGCATGTTCGCCGAGGCCCGAACGGATGGTTTTGAGGCTGTAATGAGAAAGAGATGTGCCTCACTTCTTTCTAGGTTACGCGACAGCCCCAACCGCATTTTGAGCGTGATTGCTGACCGATGGGACTGTCCAATGTTTGCCCGCTGGACGTCCCTGCATGTGAACATTTAATTTCTTGTTTAAATTATACTACTAACATAGAATAAGTATCATTGTTACTAATATTTTTATGGGTCTATGACCTGAAATAAAAGTTTCTATTCTATTCTATTCTATTCTATAATATCATATGATACCATGATCATTTCATATAATACGTTTAAAGGCTCAAGACACACTCAAACTGCTCAAACAAAAAAGTAAAACTGTAATAGAGTCACGGTTAGGTACCTACGACGACGAGCGAAGCGAGGGAGCGAACGTTTTATATCAAATGTCTTTCATATTAATCAATAGTATAACCAATGGAATTATATTTAATTGTTGTAATATCAATCGTATAGGTTACATAAAGGTTACATTTTTACCATCGACATACAGAACGAATTCAAATTCTAAAGTCACTGCAGCAATCAATGTTATGATAAAAAAGGCAATTACTCCATCCAGTGGTCGCTTATCGACGTCGTTAACTGATATTCCATCAATGAGCCATTAGGTAATGGGGCCATGCTTTCAGACAAATGAATCAGTTCCATCAGTTATATTCTACAGTCAAGGCTATGACTTTAATAAAATAGAAATATCCCCTTATACCTGGCCTTTTATTTAGCTTGACTGTAGACTAGACCTAGATATTTAATTACTAAAAGCTATTAACTTAATAGTATTAAGGTCGGGCGAGGTAAGGAAAACACAGGTGGTAAGGGAAACACCATAAATAAATTACCGTGTATTCGGTGAATCGTGAATCTGATTTTTCGAAACAGTTCTGGGTAAAAAATAAATAAATGTCACGGCAGTTGATCGTTTTAGGTTTATTAAAGCTAATATAAATATTCCAAAGGATTCTACTTCTCCTATGTATATTCGTACTATCAATTATTATGACGTTTATATGACTTGAAATTTTGCCAAATATGACAATTATGACATACAAAGTGTTATGCGAAGAATCATTTATGACAAATAACTCGTATGAGGAAAGCCATTATGCGAAATGTGTTATGACAACCTAAATTATGACAAGTTTCTATTCCACTAGAGATGATCCCTTCCTTACCCCACCTGACCTTAGAGTTAAATACACATACAGTGGAATTATTGCTACAAAAATTATATGCGCTTGCCGCATTGGGTACGTAAAATGAAAGTTAATATTTTTCACAAATTGTATCCAAACTTCTTTCCCCGACGGTAACCAGGAATTTAATCTCGCCTCCCTTCGCTCGCGCCCGACTTGGTCACAACATAACCAAGTATATCTTGCTATTGATTGTATAACGTCCTAATAATGTGAAAAGCGCCTAAATAAGTCTTCCGCGGCGACTTCCGTAGTTTCATTTTATTCTGCCCAATCTGAATAGCTTCGTGCCAAAAAGACGTAACCGACTCGCTTTTGCCTGTGAATTTCCGCCGTTTTGTTTAAGGCTAAAGCGTATGTAATTTTCCCCACAATTTGACCAGTTTGCATTCCGCGGATGTTGCTCGGAGTTATTTCCCTTCGTTGGGGCAATAACCGTTCTGGAGTAGCTCCGTTACATCTATTTTATTTTTCAGTTGTTGTTTAGCGGTAAACCCGGAAATAATGAAAAAGGGTATTTTAGAGAAAGATATTCGTTTGAAAACGTTAATGTTATTTTTGCAGTAAATATTACTATAAAATATCGATGCACGATTTTCATGGCATGGACAATATTTAGTGGAGCAACGTAACTCCATCAATAAAACCTCATCATGCCATATCAGCTCGACAATTTGTGTCAACGTTTGATCCGGGGATAACTTAGTATATTCGAATTCGAATATTTTTTCCCGACTACGTTGAACCAAAAAGGGCGACACCCGTGGCGACACCTTACCATTTTCGTCCTTCGCGAACGAAATTGCAATAGCAATTTCTGTTACTATCATAAAAAAGATGCGTTGGCCGAGAATCGAACTCGGATCAACTGCTTGGAAGGCAACTATGCTGACCATTACACCACCAACGCATATGACTTAGCACTTGTAACATATAAATAGGTAGAAAAGAGTGGCTGTATGTATATTGCCTGTATCTTTATTTGTTCAATTGTTTTGGTCACGATTTAGCTGGCACAAGTACTAGAGCAAGAACTTAGTTATAGTTAAACGTAAATATAACTTCTCCGAGTAAAGTTGACTCCGAGTGACGTGAATACGACTGTGTGTTTGTCTTTCAAGTTTCAACTAATAACAAAGTTGCTAGCGTTTAATGTGTCACAGTTTCCTACTGATATTAATATTATATATGAGAGCATGTGTGAAGTTGCTTTGATTACCTAGATGTTTTATACCTAATTATGCGTAAATCGTTAAAGAAATTGACAGCCCTATAACAAAGCCCTCTGTCATAAAAAAAAACTGGCGATTTTCGAGCGCTGAGAACACGAAAGTGCAATGGGCGATAATCAAATTTGAACTGCAGGTACATGCAGATGGTGAATTTATTATTGGTGAAGGGGGTCATTTCTTGTAACTGGAGTATTAACTCTATCAATTTTGATTATAATCGGTAACTAATCGTTACTTTTGAAAATTTGACTTATGTCCGGCTAATTCTTAACAATCGACTTATGTGGAGCGGGAGCCCGCTATTCGTCAGAGAGGTAACGGACATACCACGATTTCGGCGGCAAGCGACAGCAGTGAGCGGTGGCCATAGGTGACAACGGAAGGTCCTAGCAGTAATTGTAAAATAACTGCTGCATTGGCTTCTTTGTATAACATTTTTAGGGTTCCGTACCCAAATCTCGACGTTTCAAATGTTCGTGGACGAAAGTTCATGGTCTCGAAGGTACGGTAGGTAGGTTAAAGATAGATGGGACATAGTCCCTTCGACGCCGTGAACGTAACACGTTTGTTAGCTTGCTGTGAATGTTAAACAAGCGACATGTTACCTAAGAAGGAGAGCGAAGCAAGCCACGACGCCTGCTGGTCGGTGAGCTGGAAGTCTCGTCGGGTGGCATTGCCAGGCCCTTGCAGCGAGGCGATGGCTGGCGAACTGTAGCCTTTACCCAACCCCGCTGAGAACGGGGCTAGAGATACTGCCAGGGCAGCTAACACCTGGAACAAAATATACATAGTTGTACATTACGATGGTACATTTGCTGCATCCCATTTGAGGCATCTCGGCATGCTGGCTCCGTGACGGAAAATGCTGCGAAGTTAAAGCACACCAAGTACTCCGCCCTGGAATCAGCATACGAGTCTGTGCCAGTCTTTGTGGAGACAGCAGGACCATGGTATCGAAGCCCGTAGTCTGGTTAAGGAACTGGACGACGCGCGCCGCCTAAGGGACAGGGGCTCATCCCCGCTCTGGCTTCTATCATTCTATAGCCATTCTGCGGGACAACGCTGCTGGTATTATGGGGAACTTTGAGCCAGCTATAATGCGGGGCGGGGTCCATCAGGTTAGGTTATTTTAAGTTAGCTTAGTCTTTATACGTAATACTTGTATATATTTTTAGAATAGAATTTTCTAGGCATGTTTGTTTTATTTTCCACACTTTAAACCCTGAATTGTAATATCCCAAAGTCTTTTACTTTTAGTAAAGGGTGGTAAAGGTATACCTTTAACGTGGCGAACACAAACTGGCTTAAATTTCAAGCCTTAAGTAGGTTTCTTGGCGTATTTATTCTAAGGGTTCTCCCTACTGAACTCACACCTCGTCATGACGACGTAACGTGAATAATGGGTTTCTTTTCAACACCGAGTTACATAATGTAACCAAACACTACATACACATATACTATGGGTACGAGAGTAGTGCTACGAAATTTTTGGTTGCGAAAGAGAACTATGTATAGTGAAATATGACCATGCATAAGTGCTAGCCAGAAATAATGACAACGGGTGGAATCGTTATTTCAAGCAGATTTGATGTTGGAAAGATAGATCTAGCAAAATGCACAATGGCACTCATTTTATTACAGCCAGTACATGCCGGCTATAACCTATACGGTACGAGGGTATGCAGTGGGCCGATTCTGGGTCACGTCCGGATACTTTGCGCGCTGATCGCTGTATGCGAAGCACTCCGCCAATTTCCAGCGAAACATAAACGTTCACGCATAGTATTTAGGGTAATTTCGAAAGTAGTTTGAAACATTACTTTTAAATCCATCATATCAGAGTCGGAGGCTGCAACAATGCTAAAATGTAACTAGATTTTAATGAATTTTTAATAAAAATATGCGAAATTATCCCCATAATAATAATTTGAGTATTTACTGTATCAACGAATGGTATTTAATTTGATTGAAAGGCGGACAGAACCGAGCTTCTGAGTCTGAGGAGAGACTTTGCCTCCTTGTGTGTATTCTACCGTCTATATAATGGGATGTATTCTGAGGAATTGGAGAGCTGTGCGGTATGAGGAACTCCGCATGTGGAATGAGGGAGCTCATGCCAAGATTTTCCGCGGTGGCTACAGTAGGGGGAAAGTGCTATGAAAGGGACAGGTTATGAATGGGACAAATTCAATTCAGACAATATCAATTGCAATATTGTCTACGGGTCAGTGTTGCCAAAATGCAGAAAACAAACATCTACTACTTGGTTTCTGCCGCGGTAAATTGAATGTAAAGCACTTTCCCCCTAATATGCGGTAGGTAAATAGGTTCTTAAAGGTTCGGCAACGCGCGCGTGATGCTCATGGCATCGCAAGCGTCCATAGGCGGTGGGTAACTGCTTAAGGCGGGCCGCACGCCCGTTTGCCAACGTATACATATATATAAAGTACCTAGTATAAAAAAAAACAAAATGAAGATCGATGACGGTGATTGTGTATGATGACAGAAAAGAAACATAAATGCTGAAAACAGTGAAAAGTATCAAACATTCTGATGCGACATGAATCTCTAGATTAATTAATTGTTTTTCGTTTAAATATTTCCCTTTTAAAACAAAGATTGCAAAGATATAGTTATTGTATCAGTACCCGAGGCCGTTAATACATCAGAACGCATTCCGCGTCACGTTCGGATACTTTGTGAGCGTTAAACCTGTATACAGAGCACTCTAGAATATTCTGCGCTGAAATAATAAAATACATCGGCGATGAGACCACTTGTTTCAATACAGAAGGTTATTAGGGTTCCATACCCAAAGGTTAAAAACGGGACCCTATTACTGAGATTTCTCTGTCCGTCCGTTTGTCACCAGGCTGTGTATCTCAACAACGGTGATAGCTAGACAGTTGAAATTTTCACAGATGATGTATTTCTATTGCCGCTATAACAACAAATACTAAAAATAAAATAAAGATTTAAGGGGGGCTCCCATACAAAAAAAATGTTATAGATTATGGTACGGAACCCTTCATGCGCGAGTCGGACTCGCACTTGCCCAATTTTTTTGTAGACTACTAGAAGGTGCCTGCAACTTCGTACGCGTATTTTTTTTTATACCGTAGTAGTAATCTTTGGATGACTAGCTATCCCTGTACCGAAATTGGTTAAAATTTGTCCAGCCGTTTCGGCGAGAGGATAATGGAAATTATGACCAACAAATGGCCCCAGACTGGCATGGCGCCGCGCGCCCGATCCTGCATCAAGCTATCAAGATTTTTCCTGCAATTACGACCCCTCTCCATTGAAAAAATATTTCCAATCCAAATCTAGAATTTTATTATAGTAGGTACTTATAGATTAGATTATATATTTTCATATAGGTAGTCTGTTTAATCGACTTTACCATGTTTTGTTTCTGGAATTATAATTATCCAAATCATGTCCAAATTATGGTTTATTTCTTGGTATAAGAGAACAAGGTGTGGCACTCCGGAATGACAGGCGAGACTCGCCCTATGATTGGTTGGATGGTTCCGTCAATCCGTTACTGTGTTGCCAGTGGTGTATGATAAATACTCCCCGATCCCCTTGTTACCTGTATGAATCTCTTAAAGTCGTAAGTGTTTTAAATCAAATATTGCGATGAAATAAAATTTGGTTCAAGAACTGTATGATGCATAAATACATATTTTTATTTTTGTAAGACTGACGGCAAACATTTTTTCCTTTTAATTATTTTGTTACCGTAAAGCGGCAACTAAACTAATCAGTGACGTAGAAAGGCTCTCTAGCCGTAGTGCCATACCTTGTTCTCTTATACCATGGTTTATTTACCTACCTGTTATTAATTACTTTTGTGTCATATTTCAGCATAAAAAATTAAAATTATGGTTAATCAATGTAATACTAGAGGTCACTTCCATCCCAGGGATCTGCTGAATCACGCTAACTTTTCAACCACGGGTAAAAAAAATCGGAAAATGCATGAAAATTAGGCCGTATATGTACTTTCAATGAAAACCATATTGAATAAAATCGGTCAAGCCGTTTTTGAGTACCGCAAAATTTCATTTTTTTTTAAATGACGTAAGAGCCATACTGCATTAAAACATTCCGCTCAATCTGGCGCGTATAATCGATAACTTCCAGAAGGTAATAAGTAATTATTGGCGTTTACGATTTTTTTATAGAGCTTGAAATCGTTCTCGTAATTTAAACCTCGGGGTTAAAATCGCTATATTAAGCCTGTCTATTGTGAAGGATGAGCAACTACAGAACTCTACACTGAGCATGGCCCGACATGCTCTTGTCCGGCTTTTTTTATGATGATGTGTGAAAATCGTGTGAGTTATCTGAATTCCCAGTGTATGTGACACTACAGTGTCCAAAAGCTCAACTCAGCTACTCTTTGTGAAACGTTTAAAACGATTTGTTAGTAGGAAGCTAGTAGGAAGTTTCTATAAAGATACTGGCTAGTGACGTCATAAAAATCAATAGTCTAAACACGTTTTTTTTAGTTATTGACCAATTAAAAATTGTCTAATGTACAAAACTTAGCGGTAGTTTACAGTCTGACCAAAAAGAGTAGAAATTTACAGTCTGACCAAAAAGTGTCGTCCCTTTCTATTCAATTTAATAAAACGGGGACGACACCACAGTATTGCCACTTTTTAATTTCTACTCTTTTTGGTCAGACTGTATTTGGTTCCGTGAATATTTTGAGTTTGTGTTTAGTGGTTTTAATGATAAATACAATTTATTTTCATTAAATCAAATACAGTATTGAGGACTTAGAAATAACAACCTAAATAGGGTATTTGTTGTCAACGTCAAATTAAGTCTGGCAACATTCCGTCGATACAACGGTACCCTAAAATATAAACAGCTGTCAATAAAGAGGACTGAAAGCCAAATTCCCTCCAACATGGCGATAAATTTTCATTAAGCTGAGTGACACTGAATATGCCGATCACTGACTGGCAGCCATTAGGCATTGTTGGTGTTTAGCTACGTAATAAAGGCTAAGGCTGTCTGTTCACAGAAGCGGAGCAGAGCGGAGCGGAGCGGAGCAGAGCGGAGTGTAAAATGGACCAATCACATTTGTTTTCTCATCTTTCGGGTTCCGTACCTAAAGGGTAAAAACGGGGCCTTATTACTAAGCCTCCGCAGTCCGTCTGTCACCAGGCTGTATCTTTTGAACCGTGATAGCTAGACAGTTGAAATTTTCACAGGTGATGTATTTTTGTTGCCGCTATAACAACAAATACTTTAAAACATTAAAATAAATATTGAAGGGGGGCATCTATACAACAAACGTGATCGGTTGCGCCTCATTTGTATCCGCCGCCATACATACCAGGTGCAAACTTAACTTACCCCAGCCAGTTAAGATGGGTTAAGTATTTGTACGGAATCATCGGTGCGCGAGTCTGACTCGCACTTGGTCAGTTTTTTTTCATCCGCTACTACGCTTCAGTGGATATCACTGTCCACTGGCAGTGGTTCGCAAATTCGAGACATATGTAGGTATAAATAATTTAGGATGCGGCGGTTTTAGACGTTTTTTATGGGGATGCGGTTAGCGCAGTGGTAGCAGGCTGACGGTCCTGGGCTCGAACCCCGGCAAGGGCAAATATTTTTGTGATGAACTCAAATATCTGTCCTATACTCCATAGAAAATTGATTAACAATACAGTTTAAGATTCTTATTATAGTATTTATTCATTCTTATTTTTTATTCATTTCTTTGGAACATTGCATATTGCTAGATTACAGCTTCGAATGACAGTGACACAGCTGTACCAATTAATAAAAACAAAAAGCATTATGTCCACCATCTTTATCTCAAGCCTGTGGTAGTAAAATGTTTACCTCGCGTTAAGTGGGTAAATGCTTTTTGCATAATTACCAAGTAAAATTTAATTTACCTTGTAAACCTGGGGTTCATTGAGCCCACGGTCTATGTTTAGTAATGAGGCGTCACGTAATTTCTGCCGGTAAATTTTGAAGAGAAAACGGCCGTAAATCCTAGTAATGGGTAAGGCCTATTATGGCTATACCAGGTGGGTACAGGACCCACCAGGAGCAATACATTGAAACATAGATTCTACCCCTCAAATTGAACAACATTTATTAAGCAATTTTTAAAAATAGCTCATTTATTATGTAAACCTGTAAATTAAGTTTTTCAATGAAGCAATGTATTGCGAACATTTGATATTTTATTTAGTAAAGTGACAGCTATGTCAATGCTAAGGCGATGTAAATGTTGGACGGCGAACATTGAAAATGCTATTTACTTTGTTTGAAATAATTACCATATGAAAAAAGTATTTTTCTCAAACATACAATGAAATATTGTCTTTACGTTCCTTATAATAGGCTCGGAAGTATCGCTTTTTGGGCGCAACAACTCGAGACGACTGTAAAGGGATTTCATACTGCTTTTCAGGCCTAGGCCTGCAAAGTAACTGTTTTTTGGTTTCAACAACAAGGTCATTCACACAGCTGGCTGGTTTGACAAAAAGCAGGTTTTGTTTTTAAAGGTTGGTTGTTAGACTAAAATGTCCTATTTGTCAATTAATAAAATGTTGTTCTTTGAAGTATATTTTTTTATTTCATTGTATGTTTGAGAAAAGCACTATACATGCCTCGTCGTGAAAACGGATTCCCGGCCTCGTATCACTATCCGGTCACGTATATATACCTACTTGGCCGGAAATCCTCATTTTCCCGGCCTCTGATGTTATGTACTATTTTTTATAAAGTTTCTGAACAGATGTTTTTCAGTTTCTCGAGTAAAATCTATGTTTTAATTTTTTGCTCCTGTTACAGGACCCACCTAGTACAAATAAGCGTTAAAATGATAAAAAAAATATCTTTTTAAAAATCTTTAATTTTCACTGTGAGTGCGTCAGGTCATCATGATTTTTTAAACGCTTTTTAATTTTTTTATGGACGTGACGCACGGGAAATATATGTTTTCATAGAAAATTTCTTTTACAACGATTCTGAGTAAGATAAACCTAAATAAACAAGTTCATGTACATATCTACACTTTTTTTGAAAAACGTTTAAGGACATTCGACATCGACCAAAGTTAATTACCTTTTAGAAAAAAAAAAAATTAAAAGCTTTTTTATCTATGTGGGAGCTCGTTTAAGTATTTATGATAATTCTTATCCCTATGTTGAATTATTAAATAATTCAATTAGGTACACCGTTTGTCATTTATAATTATGAAAAACCATGAAATGGAACGTACGGGTAAACGAAGTGGAAGTATTCAAAACATCTAAATCTGAGTGCGGTATAACTCGCAACATTATTTTCGGCGCCGCGCAAAAATCGCAAATGTACAAAAAGGCGGAATCACGGCCGTTTCGGACGGAACTTTCGGAAGCTTAAGCTCGACTCGTTAAGCCCTCTTAATGAGACCGCAGCTTTTATTCAGGAATTATTTCGTCCGAAGCGGCGATAACCTGCACGGGAAAAACCGGTTAAGTCTCGGACCATGCTCAGTTTCGTAGGTAGGTACACTACAAGGAAAGGATGTTCAGTAGATATTAGGTCTTTAGTAACCTAACCTAACAGTCATGCAACATCCATAGCCTCTTAGCAATTTTTAGTTCTAGAAGGATAGGTTTAGGGTAGTTCTACAGGCGTTTCAACCACCGTCAGTCCGCTGTCAAAAATATCGAAACCGTGAGCTACACGAAGCTGCAAACTTTCATACAATGATATACTGCAACCGTAATCCTTAGGTACCATAATTAAAACGTTTATAAAAAAAAAAACTATTATCTACACATAGAGGACATATATATAAGATTCTCCAACTTAATGCTTACAGTCTTCTAGGCGTCACGACGTTCAATATATACAATTTCGTTGAGACGTATTAAGGCCTCAAGGGGTCCAAGAAAATAACTGACGTTACAATATAATTATTTTAGTAAAACAAATAATTAAATAATGTTATGTACCTAACCTATTGTTTACAAATATAGTACATTACATCAGAGGCCGGGAAAATGAGGATTTCCGGCCAAGTAGGTATATACGGCCGAGCGAGCGTGCGAGCGAGGCCGGATAGTGATACGAGGCCGGGAATCCGTTTTCACGACGAGGCATGTATAGTGCTTTTCTCAAACATACAATGAAATAAAAAATATACTTCAAAGAATAACACTTAATATTGTTTGTCCGATATTTTCCGAATTTGACCGTTTTTTAAAAATCCGATTTCAGATTCTGACTCAGGAGCCCCAAAAACCCCTGGATACCGAATTTCAGCCTCCTAGGACTAATTTGAAATTTTCTCCATACAAATCGTTTTTTTTTTTCGATATTTTCCGAATTTGACCGAATTTTCGGACAAGATTTCAGATTCATATTTTTGAGCCCCGAGAGTCCCCCGATACCGAATTTGACCGAATTTAAAAAATCCGATTTCTGATTCTGACTCAGGAGCCCCAAAAGCCCCCGGATACCGAATTTCAGCCTCCTAGGACCAATTTGAAATTTTCTCCATACAAATCGTTTTTTTCGACATTTTCCGAATTTGACCGAATTTTCGGACAAGATTTCAGATTCATATTTTTGAGCCCCGAGAGCCCCCGAATCCGAATTTGACCGAATTTTAAAAATCCGATTTCAGATTCTGACTCAGGAGCCCCAAAAACCCCCGGATACCGAATTTCAGCCTCCTAGGACCAATTTGAAATTTTCTCCATACAAATCGTTTTTTTTTCGATATTTTCCGAATTTGACCGAATTTTCGGACAAGATTTCAGATTCATATTTTTGAGCCCCGAGAGCCCCCCGATACCGAATTTGACCGAATTTAAAAGATCCGATTTCAGATTCTGACTCAGGAGCCCCAAAAACCCCCGAATACCGATTTCAGCCTCCTAGGACCAATTTGAAATTTTCTCCATACAAATCGTTTTTTTTTTTCGATATTTTCCGAATTTGACCGAATTTTCGGACAAGATTTCAGATTCATATTTTTGAGCCCCGGGAGCCCCCCGATACCGAGTTTTAGCCGCCTAGCACCAATTTGAAATTTTGAAAAAAAAAGTCGCCATCTTGAATTTTTTTTTCCACAAGTGTCTAACAACCAACCTTTAAAAACAAAACCTGCTTTTTGTCAAACCAGCCAGCTGTGTGAATGACCTTGTTGTTGAAACCAAAAAAAAGTTACTTTGCAGGCCTAGGCCTGAAAAGCAGTATGAAATCCCTTTACAGTCCTCTCGAGTTGTTGCGCCCAAAAACCGATACTTCCGAGCCTATTATAAGGAACGCAAAGACAATATTTCATTGCATGTTTGAGAAAAAATATTTTTCACTTCTCTCGCTCTAAAAGTTCGATTTTATGCTGTGCGTAGGCGACATAAAGTCGCTTTTTATGCTCTGTCTAGAGCATAAAGTAAAATCGTCGTCGAAGACCAAGGCGATCGGTCCAACAGCCACACGAAAAAGGTTCTTAATAAACAGTTAAAAAAAAAAACAAAACTTCATACAATAAAACCCGTTCCAGACCTTCCGATCCGATCCGATTTATCGGGAGAAATCGAATAATGTGTAGTGTATAAGATCCTAACAATTGCACTACACATTATCCGATTTCTTCCGATAAATCGGATCGGATCGGAAGGTCTGGAACGGGTTTTAACTCTTTATTTTATTTCGTTTTGTTAGTATTCTAAGACCAAGGCAAATATACCAACAGCCAAAGTACACAATAAAACTTCTTGAAATAAGCTTGTAACTATTATGTACTATCATTTATTACTTTTTAAACTATTGCTTTAAAATTGCTATTAGAGCAATGAGAAATATTTAAAGTAACTTTAAATTTTAATTAAATTTGTTTTTAAGTAGGTATACATGATATGTGTATATATGTTATTTACATGATACAGTTTCATTTCCTCGCAATCGAAGTGAAAAGTAGAGTGTGCAACTCGTCCATAAAACGCATTTTACACTCGACTTTATATTCATCCTCGCTCGCAAGCTCGCTCGGATGGATAAACGTCTCGTGTAAAATGATGCGTTTTATGCACTTGTCGTACAATCTACTATTTCTCACACATGCAATGAAAAAATGTCGTCATAACGTGCGTTATATTATAACAGGCTTCCAAGTATCACGTTTCGGGCGGAACAACTCGAGAGAACTGTAGAGGAATTTCATACAAAATTGAAGGCCAAAGCCGGAAAGTATTTTTTTTTAAAACATTGCGTCTGTGTTCTTGATCAGGCTAAATAGCTGAATTATATTAGAGAAGGATCTGCGTGAGCTCGGATCCACGAACTGGCGAGAGATTGCGCAGGATCGGGTAAAGTGGCGAGCTCTTGTGTCGGAGGCCAAGACTCATTTTGGGTCGCTGAGCCAGCGCAGTTAGTTTTTTTTTTACTTAGTTTTTTTTGTGGTGTATTTTTTTATTTCATGTTTGAGAAAAGTATTAAGATACAATATACATGCCTAATCATAATAAATTCTTGATTTTATACCTATACGGTGCCGTGACGTCAAAACAATTTCTCAAGAAGCCTGAGCTGGCTTCTTGTTTTTCTTTCCACTCGAAGGGGGTTTTCTTAACAAGATTTCTCGCGCTCCGGCGATTCTGCTCGCCTTGGAATATTTACTTTTTCAGTTATGCGGCTTCGGGTAATGAACCCTCGCGAAACATCTTGCTTTAACTTGTTTTCAAGTGGACAATTATTTCTAAATCTGCTATCATTGAATTTCTGATCCAGTTTTCATTTAGGGGTAGGTAATTTACGTAGGCAATTAAAATACAACGATCTTTTATGGAAGAAAAATGATCCACTGCAATGTGAGAAAGACTCGAACCCGCGACCTTACGTTTTCGCGGCGTAGTGCTCTCCCAACTGAGCTATCACATCGTTACGTCAAATAAAACATCACATTATGAACAGATGAGATTACGGTCGAACGTAACATAAATGGATATTATAGTAAAACCAATAACTGGTAATTAAATAAAAATAAAACGTTAATTTAAAAAGTTATAGCAGAAACGATAAAAAACGTGATACCGAAACAAAACTGATGGTTATCAAGTTATCATACGGCTGAACCGATTTTCATAATTCATAACTAAACATAGGTACTTTCGATCAAGTTACCTTTCAAACCAAAAAGTACTAGACAAACCATAGACAAATACACACACGTCAATCATGTAAACCCCCTGTTTTATCGACGGGGGTTAAAAATATGCGTTGGCCGAGAATCGAACTCGGATCAACTGCTTGGAAGGCAACTATGCTGACCATTACACCACCAACGCATCTGTTTCAATACCTGAATTTAGCTGTTCAGTTTAGCGGTATATTTTACTGTTTACCCAAGTGTGTGAACGTAAGAACATTGATAAACAATGCATAGTAATTATTCTCATAAAGTATACAAATAATTTATTGGGTGCATCAGATGCGTTGGTGGTGTAATGGTCAGCATAGTTGCCTTCCAAGCAGTTGATCCGAGTTCGATTCTCGGCCAACGCACATCGTTTTAATTGAGTGTGAATTTAATTACCTGGTATTTATTAAAGTCGATTACACATTTCATTGTTTGTGCAAATAATTTATTCAACTGTTAAAACAGTTATGAAAGTCTACGTAAAGAATTTTGTCCGGTAAAGCAGATGCGTTGGTGGTGTAATGGTCAGCATAGTTGCCTTCCAAGCAGTTGATCCGAGTTCGATTCTCGGCCAACGCATACTTTTAAAATCGTGTATACGTTTAATTAGGATCCCCATACAGGTGCCAAATGTTTCAGTTTATCAAATACGTAGAAATTTATCACAGATAGAGTTTTTATATCTTGAATGAATGATGAATTTATATTATATATTTGATGTGTAGATCCGTCATAATGCCTTCTAATTTAAGTGGTTGATACCAATTTCGATTACCAGACAAAAATCGACGTTTTTCTAATGTTAAACGTTTTTATAATGTAACTATTTTTGAATCAAAAGAAAATAGACTTATTCACTGAAAATATCCAAGACATTTAAAATACTTAAGAGCCATTGTGAAACCGTGCTATCTTGATGTCAAAAAAGGAAAAATGTCAATTGCAAACAGATTTCGCAGCTAGGAACAATAAAGTCTTTGTCTCCGAAGCGATTTGCTGTGATTTCCTTTAGCTTTGTAGTTTTATTCAGGGTGAGAAATCCGTAGATACAATTTGTTTATAATGCAGAACTTTTTAAAAGTAACTTATTCGATTCTGTAAAAAAACTGTATATTTTTCGGTTCCGAAAAGAAATGTTTATAGAGAAACGCGGTAGGTTTAAATTTTTTATATTGTAAAGTCAAAGATCTACCATTATATTACTTAGCATACAGCCTAAAATATGTATTCCGTTTCTTGCGGCACCCGTCTTCTATTGACTGCATGCTCCACCCCCTCGTTATTGAAATCTAAAATCATCCCGTCATCTCTTTGTCAGTCTACCTCTGGTCTAAGGGCCTTGTGGTGTCCAATTGTCCAATCGGTAATTATAACATAACCTACCAGTTAATCTAGTCAAATAATTATTGGTATATTTGTCTCCCAAACACCAGCCGATAGACGTCTGCTGCTGAACATATTTTTTATTTATATTTATTTATTTACAAGTTCTACAACCTTGGTTCTCTTGCGTATATCATCATTTCGGATGTATCGGAAACAATATAAAACACTTTGATATATCGGGGTTATATTCCTTTTCTTTATAAAAATGTACGAGTAGGTACTCGAATGTGTGAGCAATATGGACGTCACATAACTTTAATACATTTACTGCCAGATCGTTACACCATACTGAATAATATGCTCACATTGTTCGTATAATTCTTGGCACCGCTGTTTAATTAAGCACAGAGCCAAACGTTAAATCATTAAGCCACAGATTACACGCGTCCTAAACTATAATGTTGCCATCTGCCAGCCGGCTACGGTGGGTATATGGGCTCTGTTTTAGCTGTTCGCCGACATTAATGATTCAGTCCGCATCAAGGATTGTTTTGGACCGTTTCAGGCTTGTCCAAGTGAAATGATTAAAGCGATTGTAATAAAATAACAATTCGTTTATGCCCACCACCGTTCTCGAAATAGCTGACTAGCACACTGAAGGTTGTACGCAGAAATTGTATATACTGCGGGTAACATTTGAGAATTAAATCGGATTTAGGTACAATTTCAGATGAACAATGGCTATTTTTTATTATTAAAACAGGATTGTATCGTATCGACAAATCATCTACTTGATCTGAGTCGTCTGAATAAAAGAGTGCAATATCGTTTAATGGCTTTGAATATTTACGCAACGAGAGTCTTTATACAATTGATTTGCGAAAGATGAATCATCTTTTGGTTTTATGTGTGCGTGTCTACGAACCAATCATAGAGTGTTGCCTGTGAGCTTGACGTTGTGTCAGATGCGCAATCGAATGAAACCTTACTCTGGCTTCACTTTCAAGCGCTGACAGTAAGAGTATTCGTTCTAAGTTTATTAGTTAACCTATGTTATTGATCTATATCACGTAGAACCTTTCGTTCGATAGGTCAGAACATTCAGAACTTCCGTTTCAGTCTGTGTTGCCCTAAGTTAATAGATATGACGAACTTTCGTTGAGGTTTTTAATCGATTCTATTTTTATTGGAATCATAATTATGCCTATATGGGACTACATTTAGACTGTTCTAACGGTCTGAGATTATCGTCAAAGTTCAACATTCCTACGGAGCGCGACAACATTATAGGTATACTAGCTTTTGCCCGCGGCTTCGCACGCGTAAACACAATATCATACGTTCACTACACTTATTGCGAGGCCAAAGGCCGAGCTCCGCGTAGCACCGAAGGTTCGGAGCGTCCTAAGGTAGCCGCCCACCCACTTAATATAAGTCGAAGCAACTTAATGCGAGGCCGAAGGCCGAGCTCCGCGTAGCACCGTAGGTGCGGAGCGTCCCAAGGAAGCCGCCCACCCACTTAATATAAGTGGAAGTAACTTAATGCGAGGCCGAAGGCCGAGCTCCGCGTAGCACCGAAGGTGCGGAGCGTCCTAAGGAAGCCGCCCACCCACTTAATATAAGTGGAAGTAACTTAATGCGAGGCCGAAGGCCGAGCTCCGCGTAGCACCGTAGGTGCGGAGCGTCCCAAGGAAGCCGCCCACCCACTTAATATAAGTGGAAGTAACTTAATGCGAGGCCGAAGGCCGAGCTCCGCGTAGCACCGAAGGTGCGGAGCGTCCTAAGGAAGCCGCCCACCCACTTAATATAAGTGGAAGTAACTTAATGCGAGGCCGAAGGCCGAGCTCCGCGTAGCACCGTAGGTGCGGAGCGTCCCAAGGAAGCCGCCCACCCACTTAATATAAGTGGAAGTAACTTATTGCGAGGCCGAAGGCCGAGCTCCGCGTAGCACCGAAGGTGCGGAGCGTCCTAAGGAAGCCGACCACCCACTTAATATAAGTGGAAGTAACTTAATGCGAGGCCGAAGGCCGAGCTCCGCGTAGCACCGAAGGTGCGGAGCGTCCTAAGGAAGCCGCCCACCCACTTAATATAAGTGGAAGTAACTTAATGCGAGGCCGAAGGCCGAGCTCCGCGTAGCACCGTAGGTGCGGAGCGTCCCAAGGAAGCCGCCCACCCACTTAATATAAGTGGAAGTAACTTATTGCGAGGCCGAAGGCCGAGCTCCGCGTAGCACCGAAGGTGCGGAGCGTCCTAAGGAAGCCGACCACCCACTTAATATAAGTGGAAGTAACTTAATGCGAGGCCGAAGGCCGAGCTCCGCGTAGCACCGAAGGTGCGGAGCGTCCCAAGGAATCCGCCCACCCATTTAATATAAGTTGAAGTAACTTAATGCGAGGCCGAAGGCCGAGCTCCGCGTAGCACCGTAGGTGCGGAGCGTCCCAAGGAATCCGCCCACCCATTTAATATAAGTTGAAGTAACCTAGTGCGAGGCCGAAGGCCGAGCCCCGCGTAGCACCGAAGGTGCGGAGCGTCCCAAGGAAGCCGCACCCACTTGATATATGTTGAAGTAACTTAATTCGAGGCCGAAGGCCGAGCTCCGCGTAGTACCGTAGGTGCGGAGCGTCCCAAGGAAGCCACCCACCCACTTATTATAAGTGGAAGTAACTTAATGCGAGGCCGAAGGCCGAGCTCCACTTAGCACCGAAGGTGCGGAGCGTCTCAAGGAATTCGCCCACCCACTTAATATAAATTAAAGTAACCCATTGCGAGGCCGAAGGCCGAGCTCCGCGTAGCACCGTAGGTGCGGAGCGTCCCAAGGAAGCCGCCCACCCACTTATTATAAGTTGAAGTAACATAATGCGAGGCCGAAGGCCGAGCTCCGCGTAGCACCGAAGGTGCGGAGCATCTCAAGGAATTCGCCCACCCACTTAATATAAGTTGAAGTAACTTAATGCGAGGCCGCAGGCCGAGCTCCGCGTAGCACCGAAGGTACGGAGCGTCTCAAGGAAGCCGCCCACCCACTTAATATAAGTTGAAGTAACTTAATGCGAGGCCGAAGGCCGAGCTCCGCGTAGCACCGTAGGTGCGGAGCGTCCCAAGGAATCCGCCCACCCATTTAATATAAGTTGAAGTAACCTAGTGCGAGGCCGAAGGCCGAGCTCCGCGTAGCACCGAAGGTGCGGAGCGTCCCAAAGAAGCCGCACCCACTTAATATAAGTTGAGGTAACTTAATGCGAGGCCGCAGGCCGAACTCCGCGTAGCATCGAAGGTGCGGAGCGTCCCAAGGAAGCCGCCTATTAAGCTACTTAAACATATGTTAAGTGGGTTGGCGGCTTCCCTGGGACGCTCGTGGAACTCTGCCTACGGCCTCGCATTAAATTACTAAGGGTTTATAAAGTAACTTAGCACCGAAGGTGCGGAGCGTCCCAGGGAAGACGCCCACCCACTTAAAATATGTTCAAATAACTTAATGCGAGGCCGCCCACCCACTTAATATAAGTTGAAGTGTGTGAGCGGCTTCCCTGGGACGCTCTGCACCTTCGGTGCTACGCTTGTGAACATGATCTTGGTTTAATTAAGATGGGTCAAGATTTAGGTATGTTTAAAAGATTGTTTTTAATATTTATTGTCTATTGTAGATTTAAAAAAACTAAATGCGAGGCCGCCCACACACTTAATATAAGCTTAAATGTGTGAGCGGCATCCCTGGGACTCTCTGCACCTTCGGTGCTTCGTAGAGCTCGGCCTACGGCCTCGCATTAAGTTACTTCTTAATTTAGTGGGTGGGCGACTACTCTAGATCGCTCCGCACCTTCGGTGCTACCATTGTGAACATCATCTTGGTTTAGTTTAAATTGAGGCTTGACTTATGTTTATATATCATTTTGAATATTTATTGTTTATTGTAGATAACTATTCAAAGCACCTTGAAAAATAATTAGCTCATAGTCCTACCTGAACATATATATTAATGACATCTATTAAGATGACAATAAATTATTTTCGTCTACAATGGTACTAATACTAATATAATAATAATATGACCTGTCATAATAATGTCCTAAGTAACGCCATAAGATTCAGGTGCCAACTTAACTCAATCGAGCGTACGTCAATAATGGCGACAGCACCACTGAACGGATACGTGATGGCCTCACTGTTTTGTTATCCGTGGTATAATGAATAAGGAAGCAAAGGAAAATGCATGAGATAACACGTTATTATTTCAGTAGGTTCTGGGTTCAAATCCCGGCTAGGTGAAATCCTTTCTACATTGTAAATTTCATAATTTTGTCTTGTCTCGAATCATGGTTGTTTTTCATATAAAATGCATACATTGTCGAGCAGCAACTCTCAATACCTGATACACTGCTGCTTATTAGGTATGCGATCAATATTCAACAACTTCGGTAGTAATTCTCGAAGTCCAGGTTAACCCATCACAGCTAGACCCTAGCTTGTGCCGAATCGTGGTCACGGGCACGCAACGACGTACGTGAATCCTGGCCTTGGTGTCGAGGAGACCCATCAATGGCTCCAAAACCTTACATGTATGGAGCTGGTGTTATTAACTCAGGAAAAATCTTAACAGCGCGATGCAGACGCTAGTATGGAGATTTTGTCAAAGTAACAACGCCATCTAGCGGAAAATTGGTCATTGAGAACAAAATCTCTACACACCGTTAAAAATAAAGAATTACTGATATTTAATGCTTTGAATAAATTTGATATATTAAAAAACTACATAGATGCAAAATTGTGGCTAAATATATCGTATATTTATCGTTTATATATACATTTCGCTACCTTATTAGTAAGTTAGGCCAAACACAAACAATACCAAAATTTGCGCCTAATGTTCTAAATGTTGGTTGGTAAAACATATTTAAAAATGTATTTAATTTACTTAAATTGATTCGAAATACTTTTATTTCAATTACACTCGATAAAATGGCATTAAAAATCTGTTTTATTCATTACCATTTTTTTATGGCGTCTCCGGGCTTTTTTATGGTCAATACTTACAAACTACAGAAGAATATAATTGCATATTCAATAAAAGAGCATTAATTAGTTCGTATTGTCGCAAATTGTGTTTTTAAAGAAATGTATGTTTTTTTTTAGCATGAGCCAATTTACAACGAACAGTGCACTCACATTTTCGTCTGTGTTGGTCGATAATTGGCGCCATCTTTTCTATCTAACTAAGACGGTTTCCGTAACTCAACGCCTCAAACAACCTTAACCTTATTGTTAATACCGGCGGGCCGCGAGGAGGTATTATGTCGAATTCATACTTTTTAGTTTTTGTACACGTAAGAACCACGCGGGGGTCCGTCGTTCTAAATTCAAAATCACAAACGCTGTCATTATAAGGTTACACATTGTAAGGAAAATATTTCATGGAATTTATGTTTTCAGAGATAAATATTAATCATAATAAAAAGTATCCTATAACCATCTTTGGATGTTCAGCTATTCCTGTACCAAAATTGGTAACTTTTTATCCAGCCGTTTCGGCGTGATGCGAGGACAACGGTATTTTTTGAAAACAGATGGCGCCAGGTGGGCACGGCGAAGCGTGTCCATACAAAACAACTATCCGGCTGCATCACGCTATCGAGATTTTTCCTGAAATCATGACCTCCCCCCATAGAAAATTTATTTTCACTACAAATTTAGGATTTTATAATAGTATAGATAGATGTTATGGGTACCAATAATCACATGGAGACAATAACTAATTTGCCTTTTCACCATGAAAACGTGCGTTTAAGTTGTTTTGTTAAATTATGAGGATTCTAAAATCAATTTTAAATTTTCTTTCGGATAAAAAAAAAACAAAGTTTGTGTACCTGTGAAGTCTCATATTTTTTTTGTTTTTTTTTTATTTTTATTTTTTCATGACATATTGAGTAAATTTTATTAATATAACTAGAGTACGCTGTAGAATTTAACATCAGTCGTCACCCTGTCATCGCTTATGAATTGCACGGGATCGCTAGTTATAATTAATAGCCTGTTATCGGCAGTGGATGGATATTAATCATACAGCTTCACTCGGGTTGGGAACGGCCAATCAACCCTCTTTTAGAAAGTAAATTGGGATTTAATTATTTGAATCGCGTTTACACCCTACACAGCAACTTGGTCTTCTTAAGTACATTTGTTTTTAATTTACGATAGTCAAGCATTTGGCCTCGATTACACCTGATGTTAAGTGACAATATAAGGCCTAAAATGGAGCATGCTTGCCTAGAAAATGCCTATTGGCTCTCGACTTGAAGAGATCCATGTTATATTTGGGAAATTGACCCGAATTTAGGCTTATGTTGTTGCAGGCAAGCGCAGTTAATCAATATAAAACACCTGGTGATTAAGTTTACATGAATTATAAAAAAATATGCGTTGGCCGAGAATCGAACTCGGATCAACTGCTTGGAAGGCAACTATGCTGACCATTACACCACCAACGCATCTGATGCATCGCCCTAATTATTTAATAAAGTACTGTCTGAAAATAATGGACAAGTTATATTCCACTTGAATAAATAGTAGAAATTTATGTCGCCATTCTATAATTAATTTCAGGAAATTAAACAGATGCGTTGGTGGTGTAATGGTCAGCATAGTTGCCTTCCAAGCAGTTGATCCGAGTTCGATTCTCGGCCAACGCATATGTTTTTCGTGTCAGATTTATTACTAGAACCTTTGTCGTGACACTAAATAGTACGATAAAGGAAATAGGTACACATACTTCAGAAATGTTTATTACACATTGTGGTAAAATGTACGTGGTTTAATTTCCTTGACTGAGCGGTTTACTAGACATAATCTAAATCAAGGCGTTTACTGTCAAAACTTTCATACCAATTTTCAAATTTTTATTTTTATATTGGCCCAACAACCCAAAATAGTATGTCCACTTCACCTGATGGGATGGTAAGCAAAGGGGAGCCCAAGTTACAACGGCAACTGACAAGAAACCAACGGTGGCTAGCTAATATTTCCTTGTGGTATCACCAATCATTGTCTATGATTTAAACAATTTAGTAGGTGGGTCCTCTATAAATAATTTTGATACTTTATGTACTAGTTCTAACATTCCGATTGAGTTGAATTTTGGCATAATGCTTATGTAATTTTTTTGGTGATGTATTAATACGGTATTATCGAGCTAGGTTTTATTAACACTCCATTTAATTTTTCGCCTTGTATATGGTTAGAAAATGTAAACATATGTGTTTTTCGTTGACTGTACTGTACAAGTGATAGAAATTATGTGAGCTGCCTATGAGTGCACGTCAACATATATTTAACTTATTTCCTTATATTAGGTATCTCACATGGGCATAGAAAATCAAAAATAATTTAAAACTATAATTTCTACTACACAAAGTGTGACCAGCCGCAGATTTTTTAAATTTCCTAGCAAAACATTGAGTCATATTTCATTAGCCAGACTATATTAAATATGTTTCTATATATAATTACCTTTATTTAATTTACTGACTGGGTTACACATCGAATACAGCTTATAATATTAAGTTTGAGACTCATTAGCCATTTAATAACATTACCTTATGTAAGGTAAGTATAATATTTATTGGTATTAAGTACATTGTATAATCTAATCTATTCGTCGAACTACCCACACCCTTTTCCTTGATACAATTATGCTATTGCTACAATATCAGGTAAACATATAAATAACACGCAATTTTGATGTTGACCCCCGGTTGGGTAGAGCCTAATAATTTAGACGAAAACATACCGAAAAGTGAACTTTCTGGTCCCTGCGAAGGACGAGCGTCATAAGTGTCATAACTCAATGTAAAGAGGCCACAACGGCGCAGATTGGCCTAATGTTGTCAATTTACGCTGTGCTTCACTCATGACATAACCGATATCTGCGTAAAGGCGAGTACCGCTAAGGGTGCTGTACTATTCTTCATACAAATAGTTTACGCTCTCACTAGTTAGTACGGTCACGTTCACTCCTAGAAGGGGTACGTAATAGTAGTTTATGCAACTGCAACATAATGAGACACTCGTGTGATCCTATTATGAAACTCGCCTACGGCTCGTTTCATAAAATCACACTCCTACTTTAAGACCTAATTATGTACAGTTGCATACACTACTTTATCTACACACATATTCATAATCATTATCATAGATTTTCTTTTATGAAAATATGAAACACTCAGTCCTGCTATCTACTATCGCATAATTATCGCACAAACACCTGTCATCTGGGACATTCACGCATTCACCGCACCGTATGTAATGAACTATTTACTTAAGTAATTTGATTCTTAACGTGTGTGGAAAATTGCTCAGGTTTTAACTTTTTCGACTATCAGGGGAAAATAAATTTCTCAAGTGAGGATAAAACTCTTCAATGCTGAGAGCATAAAGGTAGCAGTGGCGTTCATAGATACCGTTTCAACTCAGCTTGCCCATTTTAGAGCACTTTTATTACCTTTCTCTATTACTTTTAGAGAATAAGTAGGGGAATTCTGCACCGGCTTGCACTGAGAAATCTTTGACGTCACGCCACTGATAAGACGCTCATAGGTTGGTGCTTACTAAGTTAAGTATCACCTGATATTTTAACGCGATAAGCCTTCACGTACGATGCAAAATTTCTACGTTCTGCTCGTACGCTCAAAACTAAACGCTGACGCTTCAGTCAGGATATTTGCAAGTCATGATTATGTTTAAGACCAATATAAACGTACCTGTGGCAGATGTCTGGTGCGCCTGGGCGGTGGCTGACTCCCTGGCAGCTTGCCGTTCATCATAGGTGGCGCCTCCTCCACCACCGGCCGCGATATCGGGATGTTGTGCTTCTCGAAGTACCCGTTCTGGATCATCTGATCCAGCGACACCTCCAACTCCCTCACAGGAACCACCTTCCGACCCACCACTGGATCGTCTATCACCATTTTGCGATTGCACCCTGACACTTCAGAGAATTTCACGTTCTTCTTCACTTCATCAGAGCGTTTCTTCGGCTTCTCTGGAAGATCTGTCGTCCAGTATCGAGCGTTTTTCTCAGTTAGTCTTAAGGGTTTGCAGACGGCTACGTTTTTCGTTTTCAATTCGATTTTAGGTTCGTTTCTTTCGATTCCGATTTTAGGTTCGTGTCTTTCGATTCCCATTTTAGGTTCGTGTCTTTCGATTCCAATCTTAGGTTCGTGTCGTTCAATTCCGATTTTAGGCTCGTTGTTTGATTCGATTCTACGCTCCAGCCTGCGTTCTGGGCGTTTTCTATAAGGTTCGTAAATTTCTCTTGGGCGCCTGCGTTCTTGCTCGATTCTGAAGTCGTAATAATCTTTCTTTCTATGATGTTGTCGGTCTTCATAGTAATTGTAGCGCGGCAGGGAGTTGTACTTATCGTAGTTTGTTGGTAAGTTTAGGTATTCGGGTCTGATAGGCCTGAATAGGGACAGGCGGCCTTGCGCTTCATCAAAATCTGAATAGATATCTTCATACACGTAGCCGTTTTTCCTCCGAGGCCGCTCGCGCTCCCGATCCGGTCGACTGTATTGCCGCTCGTAGCGGTTTTCGTGTCTTCTTTCGTATCTATAATCCGCGTTCCGTTCGTATAGTAATTTTTCTCTGGAGCCGGCCATCTTGTTTTTATTGGGTCCCCGCCTGAAAGGGAAAGCGTATTAATGAGGGTTTCGAAGGTTGGCTTAAGGTTGGATGCTTTTAAAGTAGGGTAAAGTTATGATTTTAGGTGCACTTAAAACTTTTCATATTTTAGTACCATTTCCCAAAGGTCTTACACTTATTTATTAGGAGTATATACATAGATCTCAAATAATAATACCTATAATCTAAGATGCTCGCTTACAGATCCGATTTGTAGTCTAGTGAAGTAAGATAGTCAGCCGACCGATCGGGCGACTGATCCAATCGGCTTAAATTTAGCTCCTCCATGCATATTCATAGTGAATTAAATTAAAATGTAAAGCGCAGTACTTAAGTGCAGTAACAAATGAAAATGGTGTGTATTTTAACTTGTTCTACTTAATAAATAGTACGTATAGTTTAAGTTACTTCGGCGTAAGGAGAGCTCTCGCTAAGCTACAACAACCGGGGCGCTACTTAGGCTGAGCTTTGTGATATTTTTAACCGACTGTAAAAAATAGGTGGATCTCAATTCGTTTTTTTTTAAAGCTTCGCACGGTTGCAATGCTGATAAATTATGTATGTATTATACATATAAACCTTCCTCTTGAATGAAAATTAGAAAAAAACGCATCAAAATTGCGTTGCGTAGTTTTAAAGATCTAAGCATACATAGGGACAGACAGACAGCAGCGACTGTTTTATACTATGTAGTGATATCAGCATTATTGAGGCATCATATTGCTGTTCAGGATGGTACATTGAATGATAATGGTCTGTGGAATGATATTAAGAATTGGGTTAACATTTTAAAAGAAATGATAGAAATTTACACATATTTCTCGCTCTTGACATTTGTATGTATCATATGACTGGCGTGTAGTTCTGTTACATCTTCCAAGAGACACACTTAACGGTTTTAGCGTTCTCTACCAACTAACCTTTGACACAAAGTGAACTCCATACAAGTTCGAATTGTCAGACCATTCTTATATAATATCATTTTCAAAATTATTGGAGACTATAGCTTTACCCTGTCACTTCACGCAGAAGGATGTAATGTGCGCATACAAGCTTTCAACTTCTAGTTCTATAAATTAATATCACACTTCACACTAATATTATAAAGGTGGATTGTGAGTGTGTTTGTGTTTTAGAATCTTTGTTACCTCTTTGATAATTTTTGCTATGGAGGTAGCTGACATCCCGATTAACACAAACATTTTATCCCAAAAAAAATTGTATTCCCGTGGGATGAGATGGGAACACCGCGCGACGCAACTAGTTTCCAATAAATTGTATCTTAAGAGGCCTTATTCCTTTTAAAATGCTGATTGCTTTAGACATTTTTCTCTATTATCTATATATATATTATTGATGTTACTACCTAGAACAGGGCTATTGGGGTTTATTGATTTATATTTGAACCTATATAGTTTGAATTTTTTCATTGATAATTTTTATTTCAAAAACCACTCGAAATTGACAAAACACGCGCGGAAAATTAGTTTTTTCAACTTATTTTCGACTGCACGCAATAAAAACATGAAATAGCTACGTTACTACCTAGAACTCGGGGAAAAGTATTATTCACTTCAAAAAGTTGGTTGAAATTATCAATATATTTGTCATAATATGAAAAAAAAATTTTTTTTAAAAGGAATTAGGCTTCTTAAATTCGTCCTATTCTGATATCTAAGCTAAATTACTAAAAGGTTTTACGTAAATCTATCTCTATATGTTTCTATAATCTATACTTACGTAGCACACAGCTTATAAAGCCCTTATACGACTTATTTCAGCTAAGAAAGGGGTGTATAAGCTGTTTATACAGCGTTTGTGCTACTTAGGTACGTTTATAAGATTATAAAATTGTTAATAGGGGTGTCGGGGGCTTATTATCTGCGTGATAAATCTCTGGCGTGTCTAACACGGCCCCATTAAGGCGCGACACGTGCCAAGTCGGTGCAGATGCGCCCCGCCCGCTATTGATTAACCCTGTGTTCCAAACGATGCTGGGCACTTTACAACCATCTTCATCTTTAATTATTAAAACCGGCCAAGTGAGGGTCTCGCGCACCGAGGGTTCCGTACAAACAGTTCTTCACTTAATAATTATAAAAACGGTTTAAACTCACGTAAAAAAATGTCAGGAACGGCCCGACATGTTTCGAACTCATTTCGAGCTCTTCATCAGGGGTAGCTATCCGTGCTGCTACGCGTCTCGTGGCCCACTGATTAGCTGCCCCTGATGTTGCATGTTGCTCTAACGGAAAGATAAACCGTACGAGTACTAAGAAAAAAACTTAACTTTGGCTTGGGAAAACTGTTGGTGTCATACATCGACATAGGTCGCGGTTAGTTAAGCAAATGCAAATAAGAATAAGATCTGGGGGCACGGCAGTGCCCCCGCCAAGTCGAGCGCGAAGCAAACACTGCCGTACCATCCTTTACTGGAACCATTTCGCCGCATTTTCAGGCCCCTATTTGAGCACCTCTGGATAAGACCAGAACTCAGAAATTTTCGTCATCCAGTAAGCTATAATCACATACTTAAAATCCAAAATTTCAAGTCTGTAGGTCATTTAGTTCCGAAGTTAAGCGAAAGCAAAGTTTCGCATTTACGACACTCACTCACTCACTCACTCACTCATGATCATCAGTAAAGAAGTAGTACTTCCCATAAATTCAGAGAGCTGAAATTTGGTACAGAGTTAGAGTTTAATGGCCACATAAAGCGAAAACTATAAAAATTGGCCAAGTGTGAGTCCGACTCGCGCATGAAGGGTTCCGTACCATAAAACAAGTTTGTTGTATGGGAGCCCTTAAATGTTTCTTTTATTTTATTTTTAGTATTTGTTGTTATAGCGGCAATAGAAATAGATCATCTGTGAAAATTTCAACTGTCTAGCTATCACCGTTCTTGATATACAGCCTGGTGACAGATGGACGGACGGACGGACAGACGGACGGACGGACGGGCGGACAGCGAAGTCTCAGTAATAGGGTCTCGTTTTACCCTTTGGGTACGGAACCCTAAAAACTAGGGTAATCGAAGATCTGGAGTACTCTGATTAGAAAACACAAGAGCCCAACCAAACTATTAGAGATCGACATACCGCCTTTACAAAAAATATTCAACTTGTTGTGTTCGGTTGGCCGCCGTCGCGACTGATCGTCTCTCCTGATGATGGATCGCGTACCGATTCGAAACATGTCGAGCGTTATTCGATTTCTACGACGTGAGTAAACCCGTTTAAGTATTTTAATATTCAACTTGGTGGCCCGCTTCATTTGATGTCAAAAATCCAAGGTCTGAAGTATTTTGACGACGCGTTTGGCTCGGTTTGTAAACCTACTGAGCCGGCGGTCCCGGGTTAGAGTCCCGGCCAGGGCAAATATTTGTGTGATGAACTCGAATATTTGTGCTTGGGTCATGGTTGTTCAATGTATTTAAGTATATATTTATCTATCATCATGGTTGTTCTATGTATTTAAGTATATATTTATATGTATATCGTCGTCTAGTACCCATAACACAAGCCTTCTAGACCTTAATTTGGGA
Source organism: Apotomis capreana (assembly GCA_947623375.1). Classification (NCBI taxonomy): domain Eukaryota; kingdom Metazoa; phylum Arthropoda; class Insecta; order Lepidoptera; family Tortricidae; genus Apotomis; species Apotomis capreana. The sequence goes on from OX392500.1 coordinate 38,250,954, forward strand.
CTAGATCGATTTGTGTGAGGTTGTCCGATATTTATTTATTTATTATTTATTTGATGAAGAACCCTCAGCTGGTCTCAGCTGTATTAGAGATATGGTAATGCCCCCTTCTACTATTGGTACATAAAAAAATCGACTGTCATTGCAAAAATCCAGCGTAGTGGGATACATCTAATTTAATCTAGCCTATAGCGTTCCACAGCTGGGCGGGTTACGTATGAAAATCCCGAAAGTTCATAATACCTACAGTTGAAATACCGATGGTCAAAATTCCGAAAGTTCAAAAAGCTGATATTCGATAAACCGAAGCTCAAATTACCTATTTTCAGAAAATCGAAAGTTGAAAATCTCGAAATTTCATAATCCCGAAATTTTTAAAATCTCGAAATTTTATAATCCCGAAAGTCAATGAGCACTTTAAAAGTGTCAGGACACTAAACTAATCTGACTTTTCCGTGGAACCGATCTGCTCCGGTGCTGCGGGATGTTCAGCCCCTCCGCCCTAGCGTACGAAAGTGCAGCACCTACGCTCGCCTCCGCAGCTTCGGCTTTTTGGTCACCTTCGGCGACCAGCCTCAGCCACTGCGCCTCGCTTGATGCCCGCACTTTCTTACGGCGGCCGGGGGCTGCCCTCCCTCCGCGCCTCCGGGCTTTTATATACACTCTAGGGGTAGGGCAGACAAGACCACGTGGAATCGGGGTTGACAGCTTCGGTTCTGTGGCAAGTCGATTAAGAAAAGGAAAGAGTCCGGGAAAGTGGGAAATCCCACCAAAAACATTCTGTAAAAAACTAGCCAAGTCTCGATGGAGCTGCTTATCTCTAAAAAGTAATGAAATCTAGACAAAGTCATACCAAGTCTAAGGTTCCTTACTGCGATTTCTTTATTATTATAGTTAATGCTGTGTGACTAGGCCGTTGAAGGGTACACCAGTATGGGCTATTATCTCGCTTAACAAACATAGGTAGTTACAACAGATATAACATTACGTGTAAACAAAATTGACTTATAGCGGTTCTGGCCACAGATTGGTGCAATGGTGTCATGGAGCACCTGGTTTTATACCCTTGTGTACCCTTCAACGGCCAAGTCACACAACATTAACTATAATAATAAAGAAATCGCAGTAAGGAACCTTAGACTTGGTATGACTTTGTCTAGATTTCATTACTTTTTAGAGATAAGCAGCTCCATCGAGACTTGGCTAGTTTTTTACAGAATGTTTTTGGTGGGATATATTTATTATAATGAAACTACCGATGTACGGTTTTCGGGCCTTTTAATAATTTATGCTAATATCATGATTATAGATCAACTGGGAATACCCTGTAGCCTGTAAGTTTTGATTCCCTTACGGCAGTAATCAAATGCAGCCTAAAACGCCCGTTCCTTTAGATTGCGTGGACTTTGAAGTTAATTTTTTTAAGATAAAAAAATAATTGTTATCTCTTGCAACTAGCAATGTTCAAAATATTTACATGTATGTATATTATACACTCACTAGCGGAGAAAGCATTAAATGCTCGGCACAGTACCCTTTTTATTTATTTATTTAAACCTTATTGCACAATACAAAAAAAGAACAAATGGCGTACTTAATGCCTTGAGGTATTCTCTATCAGTCAACCACTGGGCTAAATAGAAATATGTAGTCGGTGCAGGATCAAAGGTTACAGACAAACAAAGTAATTTCAACAAATCAATTACCTAAATACCTATATATGATTACCTTTTAGTATTAATTTGACCTAACTTTAGTTTACAAGCAAATTCTTCGACAATTTTAATAGCTTCAAAAATTCATCGTCCAAGCAAATCCTTCTAAGTCCCCCAGTCGAGGAAGCGAATCGAATTAGCCGCGTGTCTGCCTCACTCCTTCATTTAGATTTCTCGAATTCCACCCTGAAGATGGATTCTAGTACATTTAGCACGGACTGAAAGAACTCATTATGTTAGTTTGTGCGTCGCTGGTCGCTTAATTTTATCGCAAATGTCATTGCTGTCCTGGGGCCCAATTCGAGAATGCCGTTTGAGATATCGCCAAACGTCAAATCTCCATTAGATAACAGTTATATCGCCATTGAACTGTCATTTAAAAGAGATGACCTTAAAAGTGACATTGGCTGGCGATGAAAAGGAGAGATCTCCATTATATCTCTAAAATTGGTCGAATACCCCCCCTGATTCCATAAAACTTTGAACCATGCTTAAGGCTTCTCATCCGTTCAAAAATGCTGATTTTTTTAGACGTTTTTCTCTATGATCAAACCGTGTTTCTTAACATATTGTTAATGTTACTTCTTAGAACAGGTCACTTGAGATTGATTGGCATATATTTGAAACGTACAGTTTGAATTGTTCATTGGTAATTTTGGTTTTAAAAACTACTTACCCGAATTTGGTAGTTTATTTGGTTCCGCGTATTTTTAATGTGTTTTTAGGAGTTTCAATGATACAATTTATTTTTAGTATAGTATACTAAATATATTCTCTACAAAGATATGGGACAAAGGCTAGGAGAATGACATGACATAGTATACTAAATATCGTTTTCATTCAGAGTGCACTCTTCCTATACAACAGCTGCGCGTCACTAGCAATGCTGAAGTGTATCAAAATAGTCAGGCATTTGCATCGATACCGATGTATAATAGCTTATTCAGACCTTATACAGCTGAAATAAGTCGTAAAAAGGCTGTATAAGCTCTTATACAGCATTTGTGCTACGTGGGTGCAGAAGCGATGCATCTAAACCAGGGATCGTATACCGGTATTCGGCTCCATACAGAATACCGGTATTCGATTTCGGTATTTCGCTTATTATTATATATTTCTATATTTTAGTGAGCTAATTTCAAAGCTCTATATCAATAGCTAAATTCAATTTAGTAGCGTTTGAAATAAAACCTGAAATTAGAAAAAAAATATTTGAACTTGAATGAATACCAGTAACGATCCCTGATCTAAACAGCGCGTCTGAATTGACTGAATCGCAGCAAAAAGTCCGTGTGCGAGCTCCCTTACCGTCCGCCATTGAAATGTCAGCAACTTTCATCCGTATTCGTACGTGTACATGTACAAACAACGAAACGCTCGCTCCGAGTTTTAGTAGTTTCACAATTTTCAGAGTTGAGTAAGTCGGAGTTTAGTACCTTTTTTAATAACTAAAATTCATACGACTCTTCTGTTAATATCTCTAGACAATTGCAACTAAACAACAAAGTTTAGGGAGATAGCACATAATAGTAAACAATTTCGAATTGGCACTTCCACGTGCAGTGGCTATTCACTATTATTAAAATTCTAGATTTCTATTGGAAATCAATTTTCTATGGGCCATGATTTCAGGAAAAATCTTAATAGCGTGATGCAGGATCGTCTTTTGTTTTGTTTCAGTTTAGCGCCATCTGTTGGGCAAAATTTCCATTGTCTTATAAATAAGACGAATAAAAAGAAACGGTTGGACGGATTTTAACCAATTTCGGTACAGGGATAGCTGGACCACAAAACGTCAAGCGGATGGCACTCGCGCCCGCACTGGTCTGAACTGGTCCGAGATATCGTGTCCGTGAGCAATGTCTATGTGTGCGTTTGTTCGAGCGCGCTTGTATGTAGATTGATTTCTGTACCTATCTGTTTTGTGGCTGGACATCCAAAGATGGTTATAGGACACTTTTTACCCGACTATGGTAGCAAAATAAATACGCGTACGAAATTGCGGGCACCTTTTAGTTATACATATAATTGTGGGTTTACCCTTGTTTTATAGAGAAACATTTCATCAAATTTTCATTTCATAGAAATTTAATTTAATCGAAAGCGTTTCTTTCTGAAACCATAAAATATTTTGGAATGTTATAACACAAACCTAACCTAACCTAATCTATAGGTTGACATTTTCAAGATTTCTGAAAAATGTATGACATCCGAGGAATTTTTTGTCTATGAAATGAAAATCCTATTAACTGAAGCATTCGGTGAAGGTGTTTTTCTATAAAAGAAGTAGACACCATAATTGCGATTGTTAGCATTAAACCCATGTACACTAGTATTTTACTATTATTACATTAATTTCATGTACACTAGCCTTATTAGCATAAAATGCGGCAACATTCTGAATAACAATATACCGGGTGTAACCGTCGGTGTACCGAAAACTGAAACCATGGCTTCAGACCATTATTCTGGGCTGGAAAATCGTGGAAATTTCTTTGAGAAAATTCACAAATTTTCCTCGCGAGTTTTCATTTTTTCTTTATTTTTCCGTTAATCGAACTCTACCGGTAACAATTTTTCATGAAAAATCGCATGAAAATAGCATTTTCCGCAAAACACGCAACGTATCACAAACAGTATTATGTAAGCGTGTGGAGTGGGTCAGATAACGGTACTGGCCGGTCATTGATCCGCCATTGCGCGCCCGTTGGCCGTAACGGTCGGACGCATGTTTAATGTTTACCTACCCGCACATTTTATTTGCTTTACTTGCTTGAATGAAAATAATCTTGTTAGGCTGTTTTAATTTATCGGTCAGTTGTTACTGGTGTTAGGTACTACATACTAGTTGTGATCTGTGGTTGCGTTGTTTTTGTGGTTGCATTCATTCATGTCATTCGATGCGCATTGGCGTAACGGTATGTTTTGCGCCAACGCGTGAGTGGAGTGGGGAGTGCCTTGAACGGTCGATGCTTGCCGCGTGCTCCCCTCCCCGCGCGTCTGCACCCGAGAGAATTGGACGCAATACATTGCGCGTCGAGTTTTATAATTTATTTTAGAAAATCATATCCTTGAGTTTTCCGAGAAAATGAACACTCGTTTTCAGTTCGTGGTTTTAACTGGCAACATAATTAATGGTGAGCTTGAAGAGAAAAACGAGAATAGGTGTGATTTTTCGAGTTTGTGTGGAAAAGACTGATAATTGTATAAGGTACGACGTAGGTACGATGTTATAGTTTCCATAACATGTAACTCGCTCTAATTAGTTCAAAAAATAAACGTGTCTGAATTGACTCGGTGTTTCCCTTTCATGATATTTGGGGCAGATGACGAGAAATCCCCGAATTTTGCCTGAGTGTCACTTGTCATTTCGAAACTCGAAGCCCTAAATGTCAAGAAGAGCTAATTTACCCACTTTCAAGTTACGCGGTTGTGTGTTTTAGATATTAAGAATACGATGGAAGGGCCTGCTTAGCGAGAGGGTGCTAAGTGATTCCCGTGACTATGTCTGCGTTGCCTGACAACAAGGATCTAAGAAAATAAAACATTAAGGTGTAAAGCCTTAATAAACAATGCAAAGAATGACCTTTAAAGCATAAGGAAAAATTCTAAATATTGCTTGGGAGTTAGGGTGGGGGAAAAGTTTACCCTGGACCGGCAATCCAGTGGTACCGGGTTCGATTCCTGGTCTCTTCCACCAGGTGATTCATTTCAATTTTTCTTTGAGGTTTGATCTTTGTGCCAATGGGCATGTTTTTAGAACATTTTTTATTGATTTTGTTTTTAATGTGGAATTGCCATATTATTAAAATTGAACATTTAACATGTACTTCTTTGTCAATAATAGGGGCATAATAAAATGGCTCACTCATTTATGTAAATCTAATAAAATTTATATGACGCACCTGAGTCTAAGCAAATCTAAATAGCGATAGGTGTATACAGTGTTTCAAGAGTCATGAGCAATTTTCACCATGTATTTTTTTTACGTTTTCAAATCCCATTATCTCCGACATTTTGTAAATTTCAGAAAACCTACTTGACAGATAAAATATTAATTATCGAACCTGCTTAAAATTTCACAAGAATTGGCAGAGAAACGCGACTTCTTAATAGGCGAGAATAATAGAATTCGGAAATACGATAGCATTTTGGGCGCAGCTGAATCGGAGACTTAAATTACAGTTAATATAATAGAATACTTTAGCCTTTTTATACATAGTCTGTTAATAGTATTTAGTTAACTTTTTTGTCGTCAGATTAAAAGTTTTTTACTACGATTGAGGTATGTCAAGCCTCATAGAATAGTAAGATTTAGAAATTTTTCATGGCTCCATGTGCGATATGCCTACAGAACTCGTTTCTTTCCGCTAACCAGCCGCTTCCTTCGCAGTAAAACAAAGGAAAGTGCTGCGAATAACTAATTCATACTTTACTAACTTTCTGAGAACCGATACTTTTCATCTTTATTATTATATTAATTTAGTTAGGGAAATGGATGGGAGAAGGGGAGAATATATTTTTATCAACACTGTATATTTAAACATTGATACAAAGATCTTAGCACAAAGAAAAAAATTACTGCGGAAGAGAAAACGGTACCATTGAATCTACCACTCCACCACCTCAACGCCAGAAGAGTCCTCGATTTTTGTTGCTTTGCTTTGTGTGTTCGATTCAAAATCGAGTCGATTTTAGATTTAATGAAAATGATTTTCTTTTAATCTTCTTCATATCTGGGTGTCAAATCCGGTCAAACACTCTGTAAATACGACATACATATGATTACTTACAGAATGTGGACCAGGTTTAATTTACTTATCAAGCAATTTCCCTATCTGTCATTATTTTTGACTTCTCCATACCCATTTGGGATGATCAACCTGTATATTTTCTATAACAATATGGTCATATATATACACATTTGCATTGTGTTTAAATTTTAAAATCAAACGCAAAAAAATTACATCGTAAAAGCTCTAAAGTAAAGGAGAGAGGAGATAATAATATTTTATCTTGATAGAAGTGAAATTTTAAATGGTGAATCATAGCACTAAAGTACAAAATTAGAGGATTGAACAATATACCTAATGTTATCATGTTAAGGCAACTTATCTAGATGCGTCACTTAGTGCGGCTCTTTCGAGCCTGCATAAATCTTGCATTTTTAACCGACTTGAAAAAAAGGAAGGGGTTCTCAGTTCGGTTGTGTTTTTTTTTTTTTTTAATGTTTGTTACCTCAGAACTCCGTCATTTATGAGTCGATTTGGAAAATTCTTTTTAGGTTCATGAATAGATATCTCAAGGTTGGTCCCATAAAATTTTGGTGAAGATCGGATGACGAGATCCATGAGGAATCGAAGGAATTCCTGAAATTTTATAGGCACTTATAATATTTTTCACATCTATACTATTATAAAATCCTAAATTTGTATTGAAAATAAATTTTCTATGGGGGGAGGTCATGATTTCAGGAAAAATCTCGATAGCGTGATGCAGCCGGATAGTTGTTTTGTATGGACACGCTTCGCCGTGCCAACCTGGCACCATCTGTTTTCAAAAAAACCGTTGTCCTCGCATCACGCCGAAACGGCTGGATAAAAAGTTACCAATTTTGGTACAGGAATAGCTGAACATCCAAAGATGGTTATAGGATACTTTTTATTATGATGAATATTTATCTCTGAAAACATAAATTCCATGAAATATTTTCCTTACAATGTGCACAGATTATATAATACTACCACGGATAACAAAACAGTGAGGCCATCACGTATCCGTTCAGTGGTGCTGTCGCCATTATTGACGTACGCTCGATTGAGTTAAGTTGGCACCTGAATCTTATGGCGTTACTTAGGACATTATTATGACAGGTCATATTATTATTATATTAGTATTAGTACCATTGTGGACGAAAATAATTTATTGTCATCTTAATAGATGTCATTAATATATATGTTCAGGTAGGACTATGAACTATTTATTTTTCAAGGTGCTTTGAATAGTTATCTACTATAAACAATAAATATTCAAAACGATATATAAACATAAGTCTAGCCTCAATTTAAACTAAACCAAGATGATGTTCACAATGGTAGCACCGAAGGTGCGGAGCGATCTAGAGTAGTCGCCCACCCACTAAATTAAGAAGTAACTTAATGCGAGGCCGAAGGTGCAGAGCGTCCCAGGGATGCAGCTCACACATTTAAACTTATATTAAGTGTGTGGGCGGCCTCGCATTAAGTTTTTTAAATCTACAATAGACAATAAAAAATTAAAAACAATCTTTTAAACATACCTAAATCTTGACCCATCTTAATTAAACCAAGATCATGTTCACAAGCGTAGCACCGAAGGTGCGGAGCGTTCTATAGGGAAGTCGCCCACCCACTAATATAAGTAGTAACTTAATGCGAGGCCGTAGGCCGAGCTCCACGTAGCACCGAAGGTGCAGAGCGTCCCAGGGAAGCCGCTCACACACTTCAACTTATATTAAGTGGGTAGGCGGTCTCGCATTAAGTTATTAAAATCTACAATAGACAATTAATAATCAAAACGATTTTTTAAACATAAGTCTTGCCTCAATTTTAATTAAACCAAGATCATGTTCACAAGCGTAGCACCGAAGGTGCGGAGCGTCCTAGGGAAGGCGCCAACCCACTAATATAAGTAGTAACTTAACGCGAGGCCGTAGGCCGAGCTTCACGTAGCACCGAAGGTGCAGAGCGTCCCAGGGAAGCCGCTCACACACTTCAACTTATATTAAGTGGGTGGGCGGCCTCGCATTAAGTTATTTGAACATATTTTAAGTGGGTGGGCGTCTTCCCTGGGACGCTCCGCACCTTCGGTGCTAAGTTACTTTATAAACCCTTAGTAATTTAATGCGAGGCCGTAGGCCGAGTTCCACGAGCGTCCCAGGGAAGCCGCCAACCCACTTAACATATGTTTAAGTAGCTTAATAGGCGGCTTCCTTGGGACGCTCCGCACCTTCAATGCTACGCGGAGTTCGGCCTGCGGCCTCGCATTAAGTTACTTCAACTTATATTAAGTGGGTGCGGCTTCCTTGGAACGCTCCGCACCTTCGGTGCTACGCGGAGCTCGGCCTTCGGCCTCGCACTAGGTTACTTCAACTTATATTAAATGGGTGGGCGGATTCCTTGGGGCGCTCCGCACCTACGGTGCTACGCAGAGCTCGGCCTTCGGCCTCGCATTAAGTTACTTCAACTTATATTAAGTGGGTGGGCGGCTTCCTTGAGACGCTCCGCACCTTCGGTGCTACGCGGAGCTCAGCCTGCGGCCTCGCATTAAGTTACTTCAACTTATATTAAGTGAGTGGGCGAATTCCTTGAGACGCTCCGCACCTTCGGTGCTACGCGGAGCTCGGCCTTCGGCCTCGCATTATGTTACTTCAACTTATAATAAGTGGGTGGGCGGCTTCCTTGGGACGCTCCGCACCTACGGTGCTACGCGGAGCTCGGCCTGCGGCCTCGCATTAAGTTGCTTCAACTTATATTAAGTGGGTGGGCGAATTCCTTGAGACGCTCCGCACCTTCGGTGCTAAGCGGAGCTCGGTCTTCGGCCTCGCATTAAGTTACTTCCACTTATAATAAGTGGGTGGGTGGCTTCCTTGGGACGCTCCGCACCTACGGTGCTACGCGGAGCTCGGCCTTCGGCCTCGCATTAAGTTACTTTAACTTATATGAAGTGGGTGCGGCTTCCTTGGGACGCTCCGCACCTTCGGTGCTACGCGGAGCTCGGCCTTCGGCCTCGCACTAGGTTACTCCAACTTATATTAAATGGGTGGGCGGATTCCTTGGGACGCTCCGCACCTGCGGTGCTACGCGGAACTCGGCCTTCGGCCTCGCATTAAGTTACTTCAACTTATATTAAGTGGGTTGGCGGCTTCCTTGGGACGCTCCGCACCTTTGGTGCTACGCGGAGCTCGGCCTTCGGCCTCGCATTAAGTTACTTCCACTTATATTAAGTGCGTGGTCGGCTTCCTTAGGACGCTCCGCACCTTCGGTGCTACGCGGAGCTCGGCCTTCTGCCTCGCATTAAGTTACTTCCACTTATATTAAGTGGGTGGGCGGCTTCCTTGGGACGCTCCGCACCTACGGTGCTACGCGGAGCTCGGCCTTCGGCCTCGCATTAAGTTACTACCACTTATATTAAGTGGGTGGGCGGCTTCCTTAGGACGCTCCGCACTTTCGGTGCTACGCGGAGCTCGGCCTTCGGCCTCGCATTAAGTTACTTCCACTTATATTAAGTGGGTGGGCGGCTTCCTTGGGACGCTTCGCACCTACGGTGCTACGCGGAGCTCGGCCTTCGGCCTCGCATTAAGTTACTTCGACTTATATTAAGTGGGTGGGCGGCTTCCTTAGGACGCTCCGAACCTTCGGTGCTACGCGGAACTCGGCCTTTGGCCTCGCAATAAGTGTAGTGAACGTATGATATTGTGTTTACGCGTGCGAAGCCGCGGGCAAAAGCTAGTATTTTATAAAACTATTTAAGTATTTGCATATGGTAGTCATCATCTTCCAATGCTGAGCTGATGATGGAAGGTACAACTCCTCAACGGTTAGGAGTTAGGAGATAATTCAAACGAGATGCATGCCCTCAAGACCTCCCTGATCACCCTGCCATAAGTGTTTTTAACAATCACTTAAAAGAAAAAAAAAACATTCTTAACAAAAAATAGAACCGACTTCAGTAAAACTTAAAAGCCAAAAATAACCCTTTGAAGTCGGGGCCAAACCTTACGTAAACTATAAAATATAAATATAATAACTGAGTGGTTTGGGATCGACTTCAAAGGGTGAGTCAAAGGTAATCTGTACTTGAACGGGTTATTTTTGGCTTTTTAGTTTTACTGAAGTCGGTTCTATTTTTTGTTAAAAAAATTTTTACTACATATTCAGTAAAAAAACGATGAAATGCCATAATAAATCCGCAATATTGCTACGTATTGAATATCGCAATGCGTCGTTGACAAGACAAAGACCCGAATAAACAAAAAGATATTTCCCATTCTCTGTCAAAATAGAAAATATGTAAATGCCCACTAATGAAAAAAAGCCGGTCAAATGCGAGTCGGACTCGCGCTCCGAGGGTTCCGTACGAAAGCACGGCATATTGCTCTAACGAAAATATACTGTACTGTATATATTATACTGTACTGAGCAACAAACCTAATTTTACAGTTTTTGTTTCTTATGAGTTTGATTTTTTCACAGTTTCAAGAGACTGTAGACTGTAATTGTAAGTAGACACCTACTCCACGCGTTTCCGAGATAAAGGGTCTTGACAGACGACCGGACAACAAATTAAGTAATCTTATAAGGGTTCCGTTATTTTTCCTATTCAGGTACGGAACCCTAAAAACGTCAAACAATATCAAGACTTCAATTGCCCCGGCCGAGTTTAAAATTCGAATTTCCCGAATTGCCTAACAAGTCGGTATTTCAGTTATTATCTCATTCATCTGAATCAGTTGTATTCGTGGAACCATTCAGAAAGATTCATGTTTTAATGGAAAATGTAGATAGGAGGTCGGAGATTTTTTTATTTCCGCGCGATGGTCGGTGAAATGAAACAGATGGCAAGCGAGTAACGAGTCGGTATTTCTATCTGCTTCCGCTGTTATTTGTTGTTATTTTTTAACGAGAATCTTTTGTTGAGAAGTCTATATTTAGTTGCAGTGCTGAGAGTCGTTCTAAAGCAAACAGGCTGAATATGCGGTATGCAGTCCGTATACAGTAGGTACCATATGCCCCGTCTCTGTCATCAGGGTGTGTCTCATGAATCGTCGTGATAGTTAGACCGTTGAAATTTTCACAGATGATGCATTTCTGTTCATACTGTAACAAGAAATACTAAAAAACAGAATAAAATAAATATTTAAGGGATACTTCCATACATCAAACGTGATCGGTTGCGTTAACTTTGCAGCTCATTTGTATCTGGCGTCATACCATACCAGGTGCAAACTTAACTTAACCCGGCCAGTTAAGATGGGATAAGTGTTTCTACGGAACCCTCGGTGCGCGAGTCCGACTCGTAGTTTTTGCAAAACAGATTTCGTGGTTATTGTTTTCGCATGAAACACCAGCTGTCGCTGTTTCGGGTTTGTTAATGCTTTTAAAATAACTTTGTCTCTCTCTCGTACATTGAAAATCTCCATTAGTTGGCTACTGCATAACTACTGCATCAGAAGCGTACTGCATTGCAGTCATTGCTGGCAGCCAACAGTATATGTAATAAGCTGCATGGACCGTCCTGCCAAAACTATTAAAGCTTCACTCTAGAATAGAGATAGAAGTGATTCTATCTAATAATATATTATTTTTATTCAGAAATTGAGCAGTTACACTGAAGGGCGGCAACGCACTTGTGACTCCTCTGATGTTGCAGGTGTCTATGGGCGACGGTAATCGCTTTCCATCAGGCAGGTCGTTTGCCCCCTATGACATAAAAAAAACCAACTAGTTTAACTATTTACTTGAGAAATAGCTAACTTGTGCTTAGTAGTAACCAAAGTTATGCTAATTTTATTCGGCTTATTTTGGTTCCTAGTAGCCCTCAGTTTGTCAGTCCTCCGATTTAAATGTAAAATTTGGGCTACTGTTAACAAACTTTTTTAGTGTATCATCACAAAATTAACAAAATGGGCAGCGCTGCTGGCCTATGTTGGGCCGTTGGGCCCAAATCGAGTGTACTTTGCGATATCGCCAACGCTTTGTCCAGCAGTGGACACATCGCGGCTGATGTGATGATGATGATGAATGAAGCCCCTCGGACGGTTACCTATCCGAAAAACTATTTTTTTTTGTTTCTCAATTTTCATTTGTCCGAAAGCCATTTTTTCCAAAACTGTTCATTTTCAGAATAATTATAAAACAAACCTAACCTAAAGGAGAACCCATTAGGTTCTTTATTTATAAGATCCAAAAAATATTAGCATTTTCTGGAAATAAATTCTTTCGGATTGGGACAAATGAAAATTTGGTGAAACGTTATAGATGGGAAATAATATTTCGGAGTTGCGGATACCACCCCGGACCCCTGGGTAAGCTTTACCCGTAGAATACAATCATCTCCGGGTCTTCTACGTATAGTCGTTTTGCAAGTTATTTACTCTTTTGCGACAGTTATGTGCCGCAAATTGTAATATGACTCCATCTGGAATATCGCGCAGATTTATCGACGATGTACCGCAGTGCGACACCTAGCGGCGCTCGTTTTATTAGCCGAGCACAGGAAATGGGGTTATGCGTTTAGTTTACCAGACAGATATAGGTCATACTCTAGGTCATACTACAATAACTTTTTATTTCGTCGCACGAAACAGAGTACTTACAAATTAATTAAAAAAATAGTCACGTCAACCTTTATAAAGTACTAGCTACGCCGCGCAGTGTTACCCGGTCATCCAATGGGAACGCTAAATTTTTCCGGGATAAAATGAGCCTATGTGTTAACTGTAAATCCAGGGTGTCAGCTACCTTCATACCAAAATTTATCAAAATTGGTCCAGCCGTCTGAGCGTGAAGAAGTAACAAACAATACAAAAAGCTGTCGCAAGATTTGTAACACAGATAATCATTAACTAAGATAATATTAGAGTAACAGAAGATGCCTGCAACTTCCCACGCGTAATAATTCGTTCTTCACCGTTGTCGGGTAAAAATTATACTATAAAAATCTTTGAATGTCCAACTAGCCCTGTACGGAAATTGGTTAAAATTCGTCTAACCGTTTCAGCATGATAAGCGGACTAAACAGCACCGGCCCTCATTCGAATCCTGCATCGCGCTCTGAAGAATTTTCCTGAAACAATAACTCCCCTTTATAGAATAGTATTTTATGCAACAGTTGTATAAGAAGGGGCAAAAAACGCGAGTGGCATGGGTTACGATGTGAGCGCAGCGAACATCGTAAGAAAGATGCCACGAGCGTTTTTTGACCTACTTATACAACGTTGCATACAATGCTTTTTCTACGACTCGATATTTAATAAATGAAGTGCAAATAAAAAACAAAGAAAATAATTACATGTTCCCACTCGGAACCAACAAAATAAAAATAAATAGTCTGATAAACTTTTTTTTTATTGACATGCATCTGTCAAAAAAATTTGAACTTATACCTAAAGGTATACGTTCACTATACTATACCTACATCCATGCACAGAAGAAAAAACTTTTTTTTTAAGTTGGCAATGCCTTAGTACAACAAGTTTTTTTTAAATTGCAAATTGTGTGAATGCAGCTGTTTATTTTGTAATCTGTGGTACTAAGTAATGCTTTTTTGGCGACATTATAACATCGGTTAGCAGTGTTTTTTTGTGCAGTATATAGAGTATAGACTTTTTCAGACTATCATAATTTATGTCTTTATATTAGAGTTAGTAACTATATAAATGACAGAAAAAAGTACTGGAGTAGAAAAAAACTAATTTTCAATACAAGTTTAGAGTTATATAATAGTACTAGCGACCCGCCCCAGCTTCGCGCGGGTGCAATGCTGATAAATTATGCATGTATCCATACTTTATCCATACTAATATTATAAATGCGAAAGTGTGTCTGTCTGTCTGTTACCTCTTCACGCTTAGACCGCTGAATCGATTTTGAAGAAATTTGGCATAGAGATAGCTTAAGATACGAGGAAGGACATAGAATAGTTTTCATCCTGGAAATTATACCTAAAAAGATTGAAAAGTGAGTGAACATTTCTGTTGGGGTGCGGTGACCCTGTAGAAAATGTAATTATTAGACCAAAAGCACAATTGCTCTTACATTTGCTTAAGCGCTTTTAATAATCTCTTTTTATCAAGTTCCACGCGTACGTAGTTGCGGGCAAAAGCTAGTTATACATAAAACCCTTCCTCTTGAATCACATCTATTAAAAAAGCCGCATCAAATCGTAGTTTTAAAGATCTAAGCATACATAGGGACATGATAGCAGGAAGCGACTTTGTTTTATACAATTTATGTAGTGATAGATATGATGGTTTCGCATATTGCACGATCCTTTGTACCTTAATGGACTGACGTGCTAATACACATCATAAGAAGGAAGGCGAGGGTCCAAGCTGTCGATATTACGACCTTATCTCGAAACTGTCACATTGTGAGCGCGCGGCCTTTACGAGCTGTCTATAGTTTTATGAGTGACGAAAACCGTTCGTGGAATGCTTGATTTCATAAAACGATACGCCGCGTTCCAACGTCATTTCCCTATAATGATAAGTTATTTATTTAAGTCCAAAATTGTGGTGTGTAGTGTATCTAATGCACACATACTCAACTCTCTTTCCACTCTTTCCAACAACAACCAACCATACACTGGCGGGAATCAAATTCCTTCTCAGGATCAGGACATTTATGATGTAGTGATAGCGACATATGCAGATGATACATCCTGTCTATCTAGTCATAAATACCCGGCTACAGCATCCGAAAAACTACAAATGTACTTATACCAAGTTGATGAGTGGCTTGAAGCGTCGCAAACAATGCCAAGTGTATCTAAGTAAATCCGTTCAAATCTCTTTTACGTTTCGGAGAGGAGAATGTCCGGCTGTATCCCTACGAGGAGAACAACTTCCCAAAGAAACATGCGTGCGATACCTCAGAATTCACCTTGATCATTTATAATAATAAAACGAAAGAAGCTGAACATCTATACAGACTACAGACGCCTGCAATGGTTAATAGAGCTAATGTCGTCACTAACGCAGACAAATAAATTGTTAATTTATAAATGCATCATTAAACCCAATTGGACATATATTGGGGATCTGTCAGCAACTCTAACCTCGCAATCCTACAAAGGTTCCAAGATAAGATAATATGCTAAGTTTTGTGAGATAGGTATTGAATAAAATACAGACCAAGGCTCGAAGAGCACATAAACCGACGTACCAGGGACCTGGTTAAACACTTATACAATAATATGTCTAGACTGAAAAGCTGCATATTCCACCTGCGCTAGAAAAGAGGTTCTGTAGAAGATTCTCGCGTTTTTCGTGATAGTAATATTTCAATCGTCCAGGTACTTTAAGTTAAATTGCCGATTTGTAAAAGTACTGTTCAGTGATTTTTAATTAATTTTGCACCAGAATATTAATGACACTTATAAACTAACTTATGACTAGCATACTCACACAGCAGTGGCTTCCTCCCTTAAATATGGTTTAACTGTCAATTTACTTCTACAAGAGCGTATAGTTTGTTTTATTAAGAGGATATATCACTGGTCATTTTTTCATACTAATCGAGGTTCGTTCCGTCTGTTTCCCATTGGCGTATTTAGGGGGGTGGCCGGGTGGGCCGTGCCCACCCCAATATGGTCTAATGCCCACCCCAGGATTTTGGGTTACCCATAGGAATTCATGATTTCAGCTCATAGGCCATGGCCAGGTCCCACCTGAAAAATAATCTTAGATACGCCAATGCTGTTTCCTCCTCTTAAACTTAACCAATCTTTACGAAATTTTGGCAACTGAATGGGAAGGAAATGTTCTGTGTCGTATAGGTCGATTCACTAAAGCTGGCGCGAATGGATTGAATGAGTGAATGATAATATTTATGTGTGCGTCACAAAATGATTACATACAGGTTGATACAATAAGTGATTTTTTGAAAATGTATTTGTAGACATACTAGACGCATAACCGCCCAAATTCAGCAGTATAAAGAATACAAAAAAATATTATCGAACCAAATTAAATTCAAAATGACGAATGGCTTTTTTTCCAAAATTTCAAATTGGTGCTAGGAAGCTGAAACTCGGTATCGGGGGGCATTTGGGGCTCACAAATATGAATCTGAAATCGGTGTCCGAAAATTCGGTCAAAGTCGGAAAATATCGAAAAAACCAAGATTTGTATGGAGATTTTTTTTTAAGAGTCCCGTATCTTGTAAACGGCTGGAGATGGGTAGGGGATGCTCAAACAAATATCATAGGGAACCCCCACCCGAGTACATTCGTGGAAAAAAAATTCAAAATGGCGATTTTTTTTTTTGGAAATTTCAAATTTGTCCGAGGGGGCTGAAACTCGGTATTGGGGGGCTTTTGGGTCCTCCGACTCAGAATATGAAATCGGATTTTGAATATTTGGTCAACTTCAGATAATATCGGACAAACAAAATTTAGTAATCTTAGCTCGACGGAGGGCCGAGCCATTTCTGAGCATAACTTATTGAATCGAATGGGTCTTAGCCTCGGATACTAGTACTTTCAATGAAAACTATATTGAATAAAATCGGTCGAGCCGTTGTTCAGTTATTGCTAAATTTCATAATTTTCTTTAAAATGACGTAAGTGCCGCGCGGTGTCCCTACACTTCGAACGGTACACATATTGGTTAAGTGCCAAACTATATTAAAACATTTCGCTCAATCTGTCGCGTATAATAGATAACTTCCAAAAGATAATAAGTAATTACTGTTTCTTGGCGTGTACGACCTTTTTATAGGGCTTGAAATCTTTCTCGTAATTTTCGTCTATTGTGAAAGACGGCCAGCTACGGGACCCTACACTGAGCGTGGCCCGACATGCTCTTGGCCGGTTTTTTATAATTCGAACTAGTCGTCCGTCGCCTATTAATTCTTGACATTAACCCTTTACCAGGCCGCGAAGACAAGAAGAAAATGTGGGTTACGTTAATACCATTGCATAGTCCCACATGGTCAAACTCATACGAGACAATGGAATAGTATCATCCCACATCCTAATTCTGGTCATACACAGATTGCATGAATATTAAGCAATATGTACAATTACACTGCCTTACAACAGTCAAAATCTAAAGTATGTCAAAAAACTAGCGTCTGCATAAAACACCATGATAGTAAAATATTTTTGTATCAAACAGTTAAATATACCTTTCGGACATATATATTACTTGTTTAGTCTAAATATTGTGCAGATTATGCTTATATTATACCTAATAATTTAAATTTTTCTTGAATAACAAAAACCCATTTTGTTGTTGTTTACAAAATATTAGGAGGCCCCTGTATAAGAACGGCACTCACACTAACACTCGAAGTGACAAGTGACATAACTTTCATTCAATCCATTCGCGCCAGCTTTAGTGAATCGACCTATACCCTTTCGATTTTTCCGCTTCGGGTGCAAACTTTACGTAAACGGACGGTAATTTATGAACGATGGGCCTATTTCGGTTTTCAGATAAAGTTATTTAGAGTCATATTATTACGAGAATTCCAATGAATAAATTATTTCAGCTTCAGATCCCAAACCAACAACGACCGAACCGATGAGCACGGCCGCATTCCACTAACCAAATATTGACTACGTTTGAAACAATACGATTTCGATACAAATATCTCAATTATAGCACAAAACCTGCCGAAACATATAGACCCCGCTAAACAATGTAGGTGTAATGATCATGGAATTGTATTTATTCAGCTGCTTATAAAATGTATGGGAGCGAAGTCGATTGTTTTGGCGATTAATTGAGTTTTTGGTAATTTTTTTGAAACAATTTGTTCTCTTTCATAGGAAAGCGTTTAAAAACCCTAATCCCTGTTTCTTCCACAACTTGAAGTTTTTGGGTTCATCCTACTCAGAATCGATAGCATTTTCAATGTAAATAAAAAAAGTGTCCCAAAATTAGTATGGAAATATCAGTTTCCACTATTACGTAACGCTCGTGCAAATAAAAACCGGCTAAGAGCATGTCGGGCCACGCTCAGTGTAGGGTTCCGTAGTTGCCCATCCTATCCTTCACAATAGATGAAAATTACGAGAAACATTTAAATTACGAGAAATATTTCAAGCTCTATAAAAAGGTCGTAAACGCCATAGTAACAGTAATTACTTATTACCTTCTGGAAGTTATCGATTATACGCACCAGATTGAGTGAAATGTTTTAATACAGTATGGTACTTGACCAATATGTATAACGTTCGAAGTGTAAGGACATCGCGCGGCACTTACGTCATTTTAAAGAAAATTATGAATTTTTGCGATAACTCTTAAACGGGTCAACCGATTTTATTCAATATAGTTTTCATTGAACTTATAAGGCCTCATTTTCATGAATTTTCCCATAATTTTTTGACCCTTGGTTGAAAAGTTAGAGGGGGGGGTACACAATTTTGTTTTATTTTCTGAGCGAATATTTACAAAACTGCTGACTGTGTAAAAAAATCATGTTCGGAGACCCCTATTATTTTTAAAAGACCTATTCAACGACACCCCACACACTAGTGTTAGAACGAAAAAAAAATCACCCCCACTTCAGGAGTAGGGAAGGTAATAGGTACCTACCCGAAATTTTTTTTTACCGTTTTTGGTTTAATTTTACCGTTTTTTCGGCGTGATACAGTATACACATACTCATACCAAATTTCACCTTTCTAGTACTAATGATCACGGAGCTAAGCCGCGGACGGACAGACAGACAGACAGACAGACGGACAGACGGACATGGCGAAACTATAAGGGTTCCTAGTTGACTACGGAACCCTAAAAAGAAGTTCATGTTCAAACATGACGTAATGGGACGGAGAAATTTAGGACGCTTTTTTTATTCTTCACATTTCTTACTATCGATTCGAAGTAAGATGAAACATCAAGTTCTTTAAGGAACAGGGATTCGGTTTTTATTTTGGAAAACGCCCATGAATGTTCGTCCGCCAAGTTGTTTTAATAGGTCATATTCATATCGATCGTCGCATATTTTCATATTTTCGCACAATCGAATCCATTCTTCGCGAACTCCATATTGAAACTCGTCTGTCCACTATGTGGTTGAGAATAGTAATGGAATTTTTCGGCCACATTGCCAGGAAAGAAGGAAACAACTTGGAACAACTCATGGCGACTGGAAAGGTCGATGGGAAGCGTCCAAGGGGCCAGTCACCGATGAGGTGGTCTGGCCAAATCCGCTCATCATTGGACACCAAGCTACACAACGCACTCCATGAAGCCAAGGACAGATCTAGGTGGCGAAACACGGTCCGGAGCATAATGACCCAGCTACGGGGAAATCACGACCCTCAGTAATGAGGAAATCGACGCGAGGAGGAGAATTAATATCGTAATGGTGATACCAAAGAGTTACCATGAACCTAATGGTTTAATCCGATGCCGAGTTCACGACATTATTGTAGCCAATGAAATATCTGGCAATGATCGGCTTTCATGAAAGCCCACAGAATCTATGTGACGTCGTCGTTCTAAGTCTGTTATATGTAGCGTATACCGTCGGCTTAACTATATTGTTATTCAAACCTTATTCACCACACGCAGCTTCCCACAATACAGTCAAATTGATCGTCTCCCGCCTTAAAACAAATTTGATGTACCAGGGCCGCATAAAAGACAGGCGTCATTTCAACATCTATTAGATTACGCTGGCGAACGAGACGGCTATATCGTCTTGAAAGCGCATTACGCAAATGTGGGACAAGGACAAATATTGAGTTATACGCGCCCCCGAGGCGTACAAATTGACTGGAATGGAGCGCTTGGATATTTTATTCTATTTTCTTACACAATGGAATTGTATTACGGTGGTTTCAGCGAGACTGAAAGGAAAATGCATCCACTAAGGATGGTTACGTTTAATCAAGGGTCTGACACGCTTTGATAGATAAAGATAGTCTTATTGCGATTCATAAAAGAAGAAATAGAAAAGAGTGCCATGTTTTGTCTTTATCAGCGACCGAGCATTTTTTCATGGTCGGGTTATTGGCACACTTCAAATTCGAAGCAAAACAATCAGGCAGTATCAAAAGCGGTATAGAAATAGAAGATTTTGTGTATTAAATAATTATTATTTCCAGATAATTGACATATTAACGGATGTGGAGTGTTTGTGTGTAGTCTCAAAAATGGTGGGGCGTTCAGTGTTTGGCTAGAAAAGCAAGAGTTAACGAAAATAAGCGGATTTTACATTTCATGCGTAAGTACAAGTTTTTTTGTGTTTTGATCACCCATTTCTTTGTCAAATCTCACAAGAATCAAGTTACAAAGTTAAATCATTAGTTATATCATGAAAAAACTTGATAAAATAGGAAAAATCTGTAAATTATTTTCAAAATAACTAGGAGCATTTTGACATGTAAATATTGCAAATCGGTCAAATTGCGTAGCATAAATCAACGATAAAAGCCCGCTAACATAGACGTCTAAATAAATCAGTCGGTTTATAATCCAATTTGGGGATGCCTAGATATAAAATAAAAATTACCCCCATATTTGGGGGATCTATAGTACATAAATTGATATTTTCAGTTCTCCGATTCCGACAGAGAAAGAACCGTATAAAAAATGAATAGCAACGCCTGAGAAAAATTAGATTTTCGCAACTAGTATTGGTGATATCCTATCTACTTATGTCGTTTACAATTTTACTATTTAATTTTGCTTTGTTACAGAATGTCCCAATAAGACGGTGCGTCCATGAACGTGGACTGTCACGATGGATTAAAAGTATCCGGAGTAGAATAGAAGAAAAAGAAGAAGTTTCACCCTATTTTTTTAGTACTGGCCAGAAAAATTCTACAGTATTCAAGAGCAAATCAAAATTTTTGTTTAGAAACAATTGTTGTAAATACATATTATTTAAAGTTTAAACTAATTTCATTATTTTTATTATCAGCGAACCCAAGTATATTATTTTTATTTGATTATACGGACTAGTTTTGAAAATACTAAATATAAAGGTGAAAGCAGCGTTGTCTAAGACTCAAATCAATCAGCACTCAAATGACGACACCTTGTGGAAAATTGACAGTCGTAGCCTATAAAAGAACAGCGCTACAATTTTCATACTAAATCCGCCTTAGTAATAGTCCGACTGTATGATTTACTGCGCTGTGACCAATTACCTTTCGCCTACCTATGGTCTTTTAAAATGAGGAACAAATAGGTTTTTAATCGTTAATTGGAATATTTTCAAAAATATAAAAAGGGAATGGGTACCCCTTATCTTGCACAATCTCTATTGTCCAAAATACATTTCGCATAACCGTTTTCGCACAATAATTTTTAGCCGAATGATACTATCGCATAATTATATACTTACCACAATTGTTATGTCGCATAGTATTCATTTGGCACAATTTTGAATAGCAAAATACTAATATCGCCAACTTTTATTTCGCAGAATTTTATGTAGCACAATATAAGTTCCGCCGAATTTATTTCGGCATAATTGTACCATAGCATACCCACAGAACCGAATCGCTGCCAGAAAATTAGGTTAGGTTAGGTTGAAACTGCGTCCCTCACAGAAACGAAGGCAAGGCAGGTAAGTAAGGCTGATTCGACTTGGCTTAGGTTAGGTACGACGACGAGTGAAGCGAGGAGGAGTGTTAGGTTGAACTGCGACCCTAACGAGCGAGCGAAGCGAGCGAGCCGCGCAGGTCCGACTTGCCTTACGATTTCTAACATTACCAATTTCACCTTAAGGCAGATCCGACTTGGCTTAGGTTAGGTACGACGACGAGCGAAGCGAGGAGGAGTGTTAGGTTGAACCGCGACTCTAACGAGCGAGCGAGCCGCGCAGGTCCGACTTGGCTTACGAACTTGACTGCGTGCCTCACAGAAACGAATCGCTGCCAGAAAACTAGGTTAGGTTAGGTTGAAACTGCGTGCCTCACAGAAACGAATCGCTGCCAGAAAACTAGGTTAGGTTAGGTTCAAACTGCGTCCCCTACAAAACCGAAACGCTACCAGAAAACTGATGGAGTAGGACAGTTAAAAAAACACAGAACTTGTCATTTTTATTTTATATAAGTATAAGACATGCAAAATAGTAAAGAAAAAGGATTATTCCTTAAATAACTAAGCTAATCTTAAATTTGCACCAATAGCCTTCAAAAATCCATTGTATGTATAATCAGCTTTCTACATCATTACTATAACATAATTACATTCAATGATGCAAACGGAATATTATGCCATATAAATTTCGGCCACACAATTATTCGACCCTAGGAGTATTGTTCTAATCGACATTATGCCAATGTACTATTCTGCCAAAGAAACGTGTGCGAAGTGATAGTATGCCAAGAAATTTAGGCAAAAAGCAATTGTGCGAAATGATGATTGTGCCAATGGTTGCTATGCGAAACGAAAATATGCCAATAAATTTTGTGCAACACATTAGTAACCCTTCGAGTACTTGGAACGTTTCTCTCTAACCACTTTTTATGGGTTTTTTTTTTGCGACCATGGCAACCCCACATTTTGACGTCATTATATGTCTTTCTCTTACGCCTGGTCGCTCTGTGGCAAATCTATAACTACTATACTATATCTATGCGTTTAATGAACGAAAATATTCAAATGTCACAGGGGGTAATAAGCGTACAGTACGATTAAAATCAGTTAACACTTCGGCCAACCTCGGTAATTGTCGTGAATTCCTCATCTCTCACATAGAGTTATCAATTTACAGATATGACCGATTTACAAAATTCTTTTCGTATTTGATAGGGTATATACTCCCGAGATGGTCCCATGTAAATTTTATCAAAATCGGTCAAGCAGTTTATGAAATATCAACAAAAATCGGTTGAAATCGGTTTTTTTAAATTTTTATTTGGTGATTATTATTAATTATTAATCCGACGTAATATCGTAGGTACTACTTACATCGAACAGTAAAATATTGACTTATATATGTTTTTTATATATTGTATACCTACAAGAATGTTAAAATTCATGTCGCTTCTGCATAATAAATTTCTTAGGTGTACCGGTTAGTAATGTCATCTTGGCAGGTGCTATACATTGCGTTTATGATACTTCAAATTGAATGCTACCTAAAAGAAATCGCGGTAATGTATTTCGTGTCATTTCCGTCTCCGGATTTAGGCGATGATACCCGAGAAAAGGCGAAGTGTTAACTGATTTTAATCGTACTGTATTATAGTCGAAGGGTTCGAATCCCGGCCAGGGCAAATATTTGTGTGATGAACGCGAATATTTGTGCTTGGGTCATGGTTGTTCTATGTATTTAAGTATATATTTACCTATATAAGTACGTATATCGTCGTCTAGTACCCATAACACAAGCCTTCTTGAGCTTAATTTGGGACTAAATAGATCGATTTGTGTGAAGTTGTCTGATATTTTGATAGTCACTAATTTAATACTGTTAACGTAACGATGTCATAATTATTATAATATTTATTTATTTATTTATTTAATCTTTATTGCACAAAAGAAAGAACTTATCGTACAAAAGGCAGACTTAATGCCATGGGGCATTCTCTACCAGTCAACCATTGGGCTAAGCAGATAATTTGTGGGCGGTGCAACTAAATTAAAACAATTTCAAAAGATATATACTTAGATAAATACATATTCCTATAGGATATCCACACAATATATATATATATATATATATACATATAAATAAATACAGATGAACAAAGTAATCAGATAAGCTATGAGTTCACATTTCTGCCAACAAATAGATCACATAAAGCTTTTTTGAAAGCAAACTTGTTCGGGACTTGCTTGATTTTGAGGGGAAGGCGGTTCCAAAGGCGAGAAACTTGGACGGTAAAGGATTTAGACATAAAACTAGTTCGGTGATATGGGATGGAAAGAGATAAATTGCCAGAAGAGCGAAATTGACGGTTAAGAGTTACACCATAATAGTGAAAGAAGTTTCTAAGATATTCAGGAGAGTTTGGGTCTTTGAGAATAGAAAAAAGAGTGCAAAGCATGCGAATTTCACGTCGTTGACGGATAGGAAACCAGCCAAGCTGAGATCGGTAAGAAGACACGTGGTCATACTTACGTAAACAGAAGATAAAGCGAATGCAATTGTTAAGTAGTCTCTCCAATTTATTTAAAAGCTCCTCGGTTAAGTCCGGATAACACACATCACCGTAGTCAATAATAGGTAAAATTAACGTCTGAACTAGCAGGATCTTGGTCTTAATAGGTAAAAAGTGCTTAAGCTTGTTGAGAGCATGGAGGGAGCCTATAACCTTCCTACTAATTTCAGCTACCTGCACCTTCCAACTTAGTGTGCAATCCAAGTAAATGCCCAAGTCTTTCACGCTGGAACTGAAAGGGATAGGCGTGCCGTTAAAACTTATTGGTTTAAGAGCGTCCTGGTTAATTCTAGCGATCTGGTGGGAGCTACCAAAGACAATGGCCTGACATTTTGATGGATTGACAAACAGGCCAAACTTTACGGACCATTGTTGTATATGTTGAAGATCCAAGTTTAATCTGTCGATGGTAGTCTGGAGATCAGCCACTTTACACTGGTCGTAAAGTTGCAAATCGTCAGCGTAGAGATAGTATGAACAGCGGAAGTCAGGGGTGATGAAGTTAATAAAAGTCGAAAACAAGAGTGGTGAAAGGATACCTCCTTGAGGTACGCCAGTGGCAAGGTCACACCAGTCAGATAAGGACCGGTCAACCCGGACCGCCTGCTGACGACCTCGAAGATACGAAGAGAACCATCTAAGGGTAGAAGAAGATACATTGAGATGTTCAAGAAGGGCAAGAAGAATGTCATGATCAACGGTATTAAATGCGTTGGAAAAATCTATAAGGACTAGTACCGTGACCAACTGATTCTCCATACCCCGCCTGACATCCTCAGTTACCTTGAGGAGAGCAGTACAAGTACTATGACTCGGCCGAAAACCGGACTGAAAGGGGCTCATAAGCTGGTTAGAGTAAATATAACATGAAAGTTGTTTATGAGCCACCGCTTCCGCTAATATCTCAGACATTAAAGCACTACTTCTCTGGAAGGATAGGAACGCTGGTTTAAGTCCCGCTTTCATTGTGGGGTGCCAACCCTGCAGTTTTAAGAAAACCGTAGAAACATATTTCCCATATAAACTGACCGAGTTAAGTTAAGTTTGCACCTGGTATGTATGGCGGCGCAAACAAATTAAGTGCAAAGTTAACGCAACCGATCACGTTTGTTGTAATATGGGAGCCGCACTTTAAATTAGAAATTTTATTGTTTTTAGTATTTGTTGTTACAGCGCCAACAGAAATACATCGTCTGTGAAAATTTCAACTGTCTAGCTATCACGGTTCATGATATACAGCCTGGTGACAGACGGATTGCGGAATCTTAGTAATAGGGTCCCGTTTTTACTCTTTGGGAACCCTGACAACTGCAAACGGAATGGAAAATTCTCTTATATTGGAGTAACATCATCCAAGCTCGTGGGCTCACTTTATAGCAATTGAATCGAAGCCCCGGGAATGTCCGGAGCACCCGGATCGTTTAATCCGGGCCAAGCCGGGTAAGTAAAGGTGAATTAACTGCGCAATATGATTGCCGGCCGGATTAAATTGATTGATCAGTAGTGGTGATATTGAGCGGAATGAACGGCGGATTTTTATGGCTTCGGACACTAGTGAGTCAGGGTCGACGATTAAATAGGTACATATTAAATTAAAAATCTACGTTAGTTTTGTCATTTTTTGGTTTAGCTGTACTAGTTGTAGTAAAGGTGATTGAAATGGGGTGTTTTAAAAACATCTGCAAGTACGGAGATTAGGGCTTGCAATTCCGGATTAGTATGGTCAGTATCGGAAATTCCGGAATTTTCGATAATGCCCATAAAAGCCAATTCAAGCCCTATCGAAGAATAAGAAAAAGAAAAAGCACAAGGTAAAATTTAATTGCATAAGAGATCGGGCATCGAACCCGGTCCAACGCGTAAACCACTCGACCACCCGAATGCCAGAATAGGTAATAGTCAAGGAATTTGAAAACACGTACACTTTGTCGCTCTTGTCACAACTGCAAAAAGGTACGTGTTTAAATTTCCTTGACCGTACTTTATGCTTTCAGTGTTGATTTTTGCATTGTTTATTTAAGAGGCTTTACATCTTGACTTAGGTCTTTGTATCAAATGGTATTTTATTGAGAAATTTTCATTTAAAGAAAGCTTTTCTAATCATAGTACAGTAGTGAGATTTCGGACTGTCATTATAGTCTATTTACAGCTTTAAGCGTGTGACACAAATCTATTTGAAATAAACTATATAAACTATAACATCAAAAAACACTAGATAATAAATAACGAAATTCAAAACTGTGACTACATATATTTTATATTTTGAGATCCTGCATAAGCCCTGTAAACTGCTAAACTAAGAGACTTTGTATTTTCGGAGCTAGATTTCCCTCCGGGCGCCAGATATGAGATGACACAGAGACAGCAAACAACGGGATTCATTCCACAGCTTTACCCGGATTAAATCCCAAACTATATTAATGAAATGACAAACGACAAGGCAAATATGCTCAGTGAATACTCTATAAAATGCTAGTTAATTAAATATCTTCGTTATTTAAAACGATATGCGTTGGCCGAGAATCGAACTCGGATCAACTGCTTGGAAGGCAACTATGCTGACCATTACACCACCAACGCATCTGTTTAACCATAACAAATTGTTCAAACATTTTTTTCACGGATATCGACCAGTTGAACATTATACTTTATCTATGTAATCATGCGAATATCCTAAATACAAGCTAATTAAATTCATTACTAAACTTAAAGATATGCGTTGGCCGAGAATCGAACTCGGATCAACTGCTTGGAAGGCAACTATGCTGACCATAAAAAGTCAAAAAAAGTCAAAAGTCAAAAGTGTTTATTTGTTAAACATAGGTAAATACACAATACACTGGTGCAGGTGCAGATGACAATAAAGTTTGGTAGCACCATGTATTTCTTGTAGTTCTGGAGGATTTCGGGAGATGGCTTTAGACTATTTCTATTTTATTTTATAGGAGAAAGGACGGGTTGAGTGAGACACCGCCAAGTTACACCACCAACGCATCTGTTTAACCATGACAAATTGTTGAAACTCTTTTTCACAGACATCGGGATCAGTTGAACATTATAATTTATCCACGCAATCATGAGAATATCTTAAATTTAAGCTAATTAAATTCATATGAAATTAAAGGATATGCGTTGGCCGAGAATTGAACTCGGATCAACTGCTTGGAAGGCAACTACGAGTATGCTGACCATTACACCACCAACGCATCTGTTAAACCATAACAAATTGTTCAAACATTTTTGTCACGGATATCGACTAGTTGAACATTATACTTTATCTACGTAATCATGCGAATATCTTAAATAAAAGGCTAATTAAATTCATATGAAATTAAAAGATATGAGTTGGCCGAGAATCGAACTCGAATCAACTGCTTGGAAGGCAACAATGCTGACCGTTATAGTCTGAACAAAAAGAGTAGAAATTAAAAAGTGGCAATACTGTAGTGTCATCCCTTTCTAATCAATCTAAGAAAACGGGGACGGCACTACAGTATTGCCACTTTTTAATTTCTACTCTTTTTGGTCAGACTACACCACCAACGCATCTGTTTAACCATAACAAATTGTTCAAGCACTTTTTCACAGATATCGCGATCAGCTGAACATTATAATTTTTCCACGCAATCATAGGAATATTTTAAATTTAAGCTAATAAAATTCATATGAAATTAAAAGATATGCGTTGGCCGAGAATCGAACTCGGATCAACTGCTTGGAAGGCAACTATGCTGATCATTATTACACCACCAAAGCTCCTGTTTAAGTATACCAAATTGTTTAAAATAAATTGTCACGGATATCGACCAGTTGAACATTTTATACTTTATCTACGTAATCATGCGAATATCTTAAATACAGGCTAATTAAATTAATTATGAAATTAAAAGATATGCGTTGGCCGAGAATCGAACTCGGATCAACTGCTTGGAAGGCAACTATGCTGACCATTACACCACCAACGCATCTGTTCAACTCGTCCAATATCCTGAATTAGATATTCAATTTCATTCATTGGGTAACATTGAATCAGCTGCCAATACAACAATGAAGCCGAAATATAACAATGAAAATTAAGGACCCCATAATATCAAGTTTCTGACATTTTCATAATGTCGATTAGAGAACAGATGGCAGTCTTTGTTAAATCTTGAGTCAATATTATATCCGATGAAAAATATTGTACAGTGGACGTCAAAGATATATTTACTACCTATTGAAAATTACAAAAATATCTTTACATTTACATAAGTTGCCATTCAAACCAAAAACACGCCAAGAACAATATTACAAAATTTACGTTTCATGATGCATTAAAAGTTTTACGCTTACGGCTACGTAAATATCTTTACTTTCTTGCATAACCTGTATATTTTTTTTTGTTTTATGAATGTTAACCACCTAATATATTTTAGCCTAGGTTTTATTTAAGTAACCTCCTTGCTATATTTAATCTTCTTTTGCTTCTTAGTATGTTTTTATTTCACAATTATTATGTCCTTTATTTATTTTAATTCTCAGGCTAGGTTTTTACAATATCTGTATATAAAAAGTAAAATACAATAAAGAAATTACAAAATATATAAACATATTATAAAAAAACCTAACCTAGGGTGCCGCCGGCAGCGGGGCAGGGCCCAGGCTACCGGTGGTTATAGGGCTCCAGAGAGAGGAACCTCCTGACGATGCGCGCCGTGTCCAGGAGTACCGCCTTTTGTATCTGGCCCTTGATCCAGCCATCTAGCGAGAGTCTCTTAAGATGTTTGTCGAGACTCTTCGCTATAAGACCGTTCGCCGAAACGACTATAGGAACAATGCTCCTCGAGTCAACATCCCACATGGCGGTCACTTCGTGAGCCAAGTCAAGGTACTTGCTGAGTTTGTCCTTCTCGGCCTTCACGAGGTTCTCGTCAAGGGGGATGGTGATGCCG
This sequence comes from Apotomis capreana, assembly GCA_947623375.1. Lineage (NCBI taxonomy): Eukaryota > Metazoa > Arthropoda > Insecta > Lepidoptera > Tortricidae > Apotomis > Apotomis capreana. Next base: position 38,280,439 of record OX392500.1, read on the forward strand.
ACGAGCACTGCCTGGCGCTTGGATCGATCTACCAAAACGATGTCAGGCTTATTGGCTACAATAGTCCTGTCCGTGATGATAGATCGATCCCAATAGAGCGTGGCACGACCATTCTCAAGAACTGGCATCGGTGCGTACTTATAGTGTGGCACCTCAGACCCCACAAGACCGTATTGAAGAGCAAGTTGCTGGTGAATGATCCTGGCTACTTGGTTATGTCTGTGCAAGTACTCGCCGTTAGCAAGATGAGAACAACCGGAGATTATATGCCTGAGTGACTCACCGGGACGGCGGCATGCCCGACAAATGTCGACCGTACCGTCCTTCAGGATATATCTCCGGTAATTGTTCGTCATCATTACTTCGTCCGCAATTGCACAGACAAAACCTTCGGTTTCCCCGAAGAGATCCCCGAAGCGTAGCCAGTTCACCGACGCGGCGGTCATCGATGCTAAGCACCTTTGGTCTGCGCCAGTTCTCGTTTGCTAAGGAGAGAGAGGTGAGGCCTTTGTCAACTGCTACTACATCGCGATGAATCCCACACTCGTTGTTTAGGAAATACGCCCTAAGACTGCACACCTCGCGGTTATGGAGGTCCTTGGCGTTTAAAAAGCCACGGCCCCCACACTTACGCGGGATGTACATTCTCATAACTGACGAGCGTGGGTGCCTCATGCGATGTGTAGTGAGCAGCTGACGGACCCTCGTATCCAGTGCGTCCAGCTCAGTCTGAGTCCACCTTAGTATGCCAAAGGAGTAAGTGAGCAGAGGCATCACCCAAGCGTTGAAGGCGCGTGCCTTATTGCCACCGGACAAAAGACTGTTAAGTACTTTTGTCAAACGACAAAAGAAACGCTCCTTCAACGCCTGTCTAATGTCTCCGTCCGCAATACCCAATGACTGTGACATACCAAGGTACTTGTAGGTTTCAACTTCGGAGATAGACCTGAGGGTCATTGTCTCAGAAAGCTGTAAGTTCGCGGAATTTACGACTTTCCCCCGCTGTACATGCATGACTGCACACTTGTCTACACCAAACTCCATTTTGATGGCGCTACTGAAGGTTTCAGTTACTTCCAGTAGTTCCACCAAATCCTGGCGTTTTGGTGCATACAGCTTAAGATCATCCATGTACAGCAGATGAGAAATGACCTCACCTCCTCTTCGAAGCCGGCAACCTAGTCCTGAATCCTTCAGCAGAGTGCTGAGCGGATTCAGGGCTAGGCAGAACCACAGAGGACTCAAACTGTCACCCTGGAAAATACCTCTCTCAATCCTTATCAAGTCCCGCGGGCCAGGGTGGCCATCCCCGCCTCCTGGTTGACGAAGGACTGTGGTCCACTGCCTCATACACGCGCCTAAGAGGGATCTTAGAGCTGTATCGATTTTATACAGCTCTAAGATCCTCTCCAGCCATGAATGAGGCACCGAATCATAGGCCTTCTTATAGTCAATCCAAGCGGTTGAGAGGGACCCCTTGTTCCGCCGGACTTGTTGGCAAATGGTCGTGTCAATGAGGAGGAGCTCTTTAGTACCACGGGACCCAACCCTACACCCATTCTGAGAAAAGGCCAAAACGTTGTTCGCAACAATGTGCGTGTTAATTTTTGTTCTCAGAATGGACGTAAGGAGCTTGTATAAAGTGGGCAAGCACGTGATGGGTCTATAGTTTTTCGCTTCCGTGGTACTACCGGACTTATGGAGCAGGAAGGTAACACCAGTAGTCATGAAAGATGGCAGGGAACCAAGCTCGAGGGCGTCTTGAAATTGTGTTGCCAGACGTTCGTGTGAGAATCGAAACCACTTGATCCAAAAGTTGTGCAACCCGTCCGGCCCAGGACTTTTCCAGTTCTGGGTCGTACGGGCCGCACACCTTACATCATCGGGGCTGATAGTCGCAGCCCCCATGGCTTCGATCGGCTCACACTCACGTCTGACAACATTCATCCATTCGCCCTCTGTGTGCTCGACTGGCACCGACCAGATACTACGCCAGAAGTTAATCATGGCAGTAGGATCTGGCAGTTGCCCGTCGCTCACACATTGGTCGGTTCCCTCCCACTTTCGGTATACTTTCCTTTGATCACTTTGAAAGAGACGATTCTGCTGGAATCGATCCACACGCTCTCTGTAGCGACGAATACGGCTTGCCCATGCACAAACTTTCTGCTTTAGGTAGTCGATGCGCTCCGTGACACATGCCATGTAATCGCAGGGCCTGGTGCCAGTCCCCACGAAGGCTTGTGTCACGTAGCGCATCACACGGGGGCGGTTGTTGCCCCCCCTAAAACAGATTAGCTTGGCAATGAAAGTCCTAAACGAGCTGATACGCCGCTTGATCAGCTCAGCTCGCTCAGCTGCTTATTGGCCTGGGTACTTACGCCGCTCGCACCGTCTTCCCCATCGGCTTCGGGATCCATCAGCGGCACCACCGGCACCAGGTTGGGCACTGGCGCCGGAACCGGTGACGTAGCAGACGTATCCCGAGCCGGTGGGGAAGCCGCGCGAGCGGCCAGTACTTCCAGGCGCAATCGATCAAGTGTCGCGTCGTCCAGCAGCTTGCGCCGCTGGATGAAACGCACTTGATCGGATAGCCGCTGCGCAGATACGGCGATGGTCGGATCAAATGCAAGAAACAGAGGCAGCATCCTGTCCCGGTACGCGGACAGGTTGATTCCCCCCCCCTCTGTAGCCCCGTAGTAGGCGCGCATGCAGTTTTCGTTCATTACTTGCGTCCATCGCATGTGACGCACTACACCACCGGTAGCGGGGGCCGTGGTTGGAGCAGATTGCCCCGTAGGCCCCAAGCATGCCGGCAGCGGTGGCCGTCCACGTCGCGCAGGTGGTCGTGGCGGCGGGGGCGGCGGCCCGCGCTCGTCGTTGCTCGACTCGCTGGTGTCGGGCGCTGTGGCGAACTCATCACCCGACGACGATGGCGAGGAGGACGACGAGACGGGCGGGGGTGTTGGACGTGCGTTCTGGGTGTGCGCGGCTGTGTTTCTTCTTGCCTGGCTCCTTGTGATCATCAGTATTTTTTCTTGGAAGTCTTGTTTATTTTGCGTGACACATAGTTGTGAAGTTGTCAACTTGTATCGCGGACGATTTCTATTTAAAACTACACATTTTTCACTTCCCTTATGGTTTTCCATGGTGTTTAATAGGTTTTCATTGTAAACAACTCAAAATCCGCAATAAACAATTCCAGAAATGTAAAAAATATTAAAATTTCCCTATTATTATTATTTTATTTAGATTAATAATTCATATTTTTTTCAATTTTATAACATCCTAACCTGTCTTTTCATCGAAGGTGTAGTAGAAACTAGAAACGAAACTATGTAAGTTTTTATAATCAACATAAGCAATAAATTACTTTATCCTAAAAACGTACAGGCGTTTTTTGCTTTATGTTCATGTTATATAAACAATTATATGTCAGATTGTACGACAAGTTTTACGAATTAATAGATGTAAACATACATTAGGCACTTTGGTTCATGACATGAAATTATAATATTTCACGTGAACAAGTATTTGACACATTATTACATGCAGTAAATTATTTAAATGTAAAGATATTTTTGTAATTTTCAGTTGTAAATATATCTTTGACGTCGACTGTACATAAACAAATAATATATATAAAAAAACTTAAGTTTCATTTTATGAGCGTCCATTAAAATGTTCTTTACCTATTTATAAACATAATACTTTGTTTTAGTTCATGATTACGAGTAGTTTTGATATGTACGAGTACAATAAAGAATCGAAGTCAAATCGAAGAGCATATACCTTGCAACAAAAGTACAACACTATTATACATACTTACAAATTATGACTGTTTGTAATTTTACGTCACCCTAGATTAAAAAAAAAAACATTTTCTGCCCAAGGCAAAACGTAAAAGTGTGTCTAAAGGGACAAACCACGGGCGGTAATTAGTAAAGCTCCCGATCGCATAGGTATTTATGACCCTTACGTTCGGTACGGGCCACAAACATCTGCGATCTGGGATATGCGCTACTTCATTGTTACTTACGTCCCGACATCAGTAACTATCTTGCAGTGCAAGACAATTTCTACAGCTATTACCAAAGCCAAAAAGTAGCTTCTCGGTCAGTCAAGACCCAACTAAAGTAGCGGGAGCACTCTAGAATAATCAATTTACACAATCCCTAATAATACCACAAATTATATGATAGTGCATTCACTATCATATAATTTGTGGTATTATTAGGGATTGTGCATATGCCTGGTATTATTTCATGACTTTTTATTACCCTAAACATCTAATAAATGCTTATTCTACGTTAGTAGGGAAGTTTAGATTCTCAAGCTAAGTTTCCGAAATTCTCAAAGACGGCGATTTGTCAGAACTGCCAGGCATTTATCAACTGTCACTTACACCGGCCAGTTCACATAATGACTTATAACAGTTAAGATACTTTTCATCTAAGGGAGCTATTTAATATAAAGTATCTGTGCATTCCCGCGAAGTCGTCTACTAAATAGGTACCTAAGTATGCTTTAAACTTAAAATATTAGAACCCTTTCAAACAATTAAAGATATGATTAATTGAGAACTGCTGTATAGTCCGTGAACTCTCAGGTTGCGATTTGGGTTTGGGTGAAAACTGCGAGGTTCTTATCTGGATCGCGTCAGAGCGATCGAGACAGGTATAAAACGCGAATCACATTCTGACAGCTCACGCATTGTACGTATGCATTTCAGACTTCAAATGTAGAAATATTAATTATGAACATAAATTCAGTTGGTGTTTAATGTGTAAAATGGATTCCAAGTCTACTGGAGTCACCGGGGATGCCCTACAAGGAAAGCCTCAGAAACGATTTGGAGTCCATTAGGAGACACGACGACCAGGAACTTTGTGTCACTTACTTGCTTGGATGTATTTGGATAGAATCATGTATGAAAATTAATCCGTGTATAAACCTTCTTATTAGAATATCTTTGTCCAGAACACGAATGTTCATTAAAAATTCATTGCTACTTTATTTCTATTTCAGTTATTCTTGTTAAAATTAGATGCGTTTTCCGGCGCGGTGGTACATGCATGGGCGTCTTTAGAGGGGTGGTCGGGTGGGCCGTGCCCATCCCAATATGGTCTAGAGTCCACTCCAGGAATTTTGGTTACCTATAGAAAATAGGTTTCATCTCAAAGGCCATGGCCGGGGCCCCACCAAGGCCTCGTCTGAAAAATAATCTTAGAAAGAAAGAAAGAAAATACATTTATTGCCAAAATAACAGAACACAGTTTTATGTACATCAAAAAAATACAAAAAAGAAACACCAAGTAAAAAGATCAAATAATTGAACAGTGGCAAAAGGACAAGCTCAGCAATGTGCTGGAAACCTAGCCGCTGCGGTGCGGCGCAGTTCCAGCGCTGATACGCCAATGGGTACATGATTATTCTTTTTGCAATGTGACAATTCTTGTATCCCTATAATCATTAAATGTATAACAAAGGATCAAATGTCACCATTTGTTATTCCATCAAAGCTTTCTTGCTTCTCATTTTCCGAAGTTCCTTCTTTTCGCTTAACGTTTTTCTTCAAAATTAATGAATAAATGAAGTTATTTATATCCAGTAACCGCTCTATTGTTGGCATTCCGCTTATTAAAGCCGTCCAATTAATCAAGCGGAGCAAATAATGATATTACGGGAAACAATGGCATTTGGCGCCGATCCGCATTCAGATGAAACAATAATTGCGCGTTTTGAATGTTTCATCATTCCCTAGCCCGGGGCCCTTCGACGAGCTTCACTTCAATATCGCTAAATTGTACCTAAATGTATAATTACCCTACGGTAGGTGTATAATTACCTAGGGCAGGGTAGGGTAGGATGTGAACATAACGTATTCACATAGAGGTCACTAAGGTGCAAAAACCTTTCAAATAAAACAATGCGAAGATCGACACACAAAGCATAAGGAAAAATTCGTCAGGTTTTCCTGGAGCTAGGGTAGTGAAATTGTTAACGCGCTGGACCGGAAATCCAGAGGTACCGGGTTCGATTCCCGGTCTCTTCCCCCAGGTAGCTCCTTTTTCAATTTTTCTTTAAGCTTTAATTTTGTATTAAGGGCTTAAATAAAAAATTGTGGTGTACCCACATAAAAAAAGAGACATTACATGTTTCATAAATTTATATTCAGTTTTTTTAAATTTCGTGTAATTGTACGGTAAAGGAATGAGGCTTACATTTCTTACGTTTGTTGTCATTGTGTCACGGACAAAAAAGGTACGTTTTTAAATTTTCTTGACTGAAAATAACAAATATCGACTACTAAAACAAATGCATTGGTGGTGTAATGGTCAGCATAGTTGCCTTCTAAGCAGTTGATCCGAGTTAGATTCTCGGCCAACGCATATTTTTATATCCTGTGAATTTATTTGCCTGGTATGTAAGTAAATTGCGCCTTTCATTGCTTGTGCAAAGTATTTATTCAGCTGTTAAAACACTTGTGACAGTCTAGATAGTTTTGTCTGGTAAGGCAGATGCGTTGGTGGTGTAATGGTCAGCATAGTTGCCTTCCAAGCAGTTGATCCGAGTTCGATTCTCGGCCAACGCATATTTTTATATCCTGTGAATTTAATTGCCTGGTATGTAAGTAAATTGTGCTTTTCATTGCTGCTTTGTTAAAACACTTGTGACAGTCTAGATAGTTTTATCTGGTAAGGCAGATGCGTTGGTGGTGTAATGGTCAGCATAGTTGCCTTCCAAGCAGTTGATCCGAGTTCGATTCTCGGCCAACGCATATTTTTATATCCTGTGAATTTAATTGCCTGGTATTTAAGTCAATTGTGCTTTTCATTGCTGCTTTGTTAAAACACTTGTGACAGTCTAGATAGTTTTGTCTGGTAAGGTAGATGCGTTGGTGGTGTAATGGTCAGCATAGTTGCCTTCCAAGCAGTTGATCCGAGTTCGATTCTCGGCCAACGCATATTTTTATATCCTGTGAATTTAATTGCCTGGTATTTAAGTAAAATTGCGTCCTTCATTGCTCTTAACTTTTGAAATTTGAACAGTATCATAGTGACACGAAGTATAACTTTTACGTGACCTTAGGCCGTAAGTAAAGTTTTCTGCCCGCTACGCAAGGAGAAAATCTCACTTCCTGGCCAAGTTAAGACGTAAAACTTTAGACAAGCCACGGACGTTAATTCGTAACGAGATCAAATATTTATGGGCTTGATGGCCTTCACCTAGTTCGGGCCACTAACACCTGCTATTTGGGACATTGACGAATTCACTGCCCTAGGTATGTAATATACTTTACTACTAATATACTACTACAAAATATTTTATTTCGGATAAACATCCATATCAGATTAGTAACAGAAAAACCTATATAATTATATGTTAGTAAAACTTATTATTAATTCTACTCTTTTACTATTTCTAGTACTATTAACCACCCTGAAAATGTAACATAAAGGCAACGATTTGGAACAAATGGCCATGAAATTACAGAATTTATGTAAACAAAGCTACCCAGCGTCTTATTTGGCCTTATAATGAGAAGTTAAATGTAATGATTTACATTACACGCCACATTTTATAGTCTTAAATAAACGTTTTAGCTGTCTCCTTTGTCGCCTAATTAGATGCCTTTTAATTACACCGTTCCTGGAGGAGTATTTTTTACTGTAATTTTGTTTATTTTTTATCTTTATTTGTTAATGTCGAGTTGTCGACCACGTCTTACTATAAACCAATATTGTTTTTCATCACACTTGGTCGTAAACAAGGGTTTACATGCTAGAAAAGTGGGCGGTAAAACGTAAATTACGCCCTAGGGCGGTAAGTAATTTTTGTCACACTTTAAGGCTTTACGTGCTAGAAAACCGGGCGTTAAATCGTATATTACGCCCTAGGGCGGTAATTTGTATATTACGCCCTAGGGCGGTAAGTTATTTTGGTATTAACTAGTACATTTGTTTTATTTCCTCTAAAGTGTGATGAAAAACGTCGTACGTGACTCTGGTGTAATGGAATTCCAAACTCGTGTCATTAAAGCCCTCGTCTTCGGCTTCGGGCTTCTAATAGACACTCGTTTGTAATTCCTAGTTTACCACCCTTGTTACGTAATAATATTAATTCTCATTAGATGTATTTATTTTGTTTGATATCATATTAAACTTTGAGGATAAAGGGAAAGTGGTGTAGTCTATGGAATCTCCATTGAAGAACTAATACTTCAAAATCCTTTTTCAATAGTCGCTAAAATCATCTGTTTTTTTTTACAATTCTTTAAAAATATTGATGTTCTTACTTTATGTCACTTCGATAAACTGACAACAATAATGATCCTCAAAATTTGTCGTCGTACAATGGAAAAATTGATACAAATTTTAATTAAATGAGTTAAGGCAGCAAACGTTTTGATCTTCAACCAATATATGAATATGATGATATTGTTAACAATGTTCCATTCCAAGTGGATATGGAAATGGCAAATCCCTTAAAGAATTTATTTCATAATAGTAGCACACATAAAGTTGGTGTTCCCGAACGTTCAGCGCTCGGCCACATGGGGCCTGTCGCGTTATGTTCAGGCAGAGTCTACACAAATACACTGGGTATTGTTGGGAAATAATATTGATTTATCACGGATTAAAAAACTACAGAGAGCTCTGTGTTGGTCTTCGCAAAAGCCGATTGCGACATGTATTTTATTGGTTGTTCGTGTAAAGCTCAACCTTATCGGTTGTAGGGCATGATAGATGACGTATACGGCTATGATCACGCACCGAATTGCCCGAACAGTAACGTAATAATAGGCAGTGAGTCATGATGCACCGTGAAAAATGTTTACAATGAAGCGAAAAAAAAAACGGTTCAGGCGGGGTTCGAACCCTCCCAACTCTGCACTTCGCGCGGTCTTGGCTCTGGGCCCTTAGAATAAAATACGCCTAGAAACCTAGACAGAGCATGAAAGTGAAGCCAGTTTTGGTTAGCCACGGCACAGGCCACGGGTAAGTTTCGTCTGTGTGATCTGTCACAACATCAAGCTCACAAGCAACACGTCTATCATTGACATTAACTAAACATAATTTGGTTCACTTTAACAATAGTTTTAATAATAATAATACTGACATTAAAGTATTCAATAAGTTAAGTGATGACATTAAGACTGATAATTTTATCACCTTTGACAGAAATGTTGAAGAATATTTTATAACTGGACCATACTACTCAATAAATTAATTCTTTTCTAATGCACTGGACAAATAATCAAGTAATGATATTATTTTGTACTTATATTTGTAAATAGAATGTTAGGTCTAAAACTGTATTTGCATGTACATGTACTTTAAGCAAATAAACGATTTTGGATTGGTTCGTATCGTAGACACGCACACATAAAACCAAAAGCGGCATCATCTTTCGCAAATCTGTTGCATGATTCTCGTTCTATGCGTATTTACTAATAATAAGGCTGGGCTGTAAAGTGATCGGTTCTCATTGTGAGCAGCCCTTGCCGTTATAGGACTATGACTGTGTTGCTCATAATGTTACCCTAAACAAAATATCATCATCATTATCATTTCAGCCACAGAACGTCCACTGCTGAACATAGGCCTCCCCAGTGACTTCCAGATCGGCCGGTTGGAAGCGGCCTGTATCCAGCGGCTTCCTGCAACCTTTACCAGGTCGTGTGTTCACCTTGTGGGTGGACGTCCCACGCTGCGCTTGCCGGTGCGTGGCCTCCATTCCAGAAGCTTTCTGCCCCATCGGCCGTCAGTTCTACGTGCTATGTGCCCCACCCACTGCCACTTCAGCTTGCTAATCTGTCGGGCTATTTCAGCGACTTTTGTTCGTTCACGGATCTCCTCATTTCTGATTTGATCTCGCAAAGAAACAAAATATAGAAGTGCCAAATCCCCTAAAGAGTTTATGCCATAAGATAAGCGGCATACACACATTTTACCCCAGAAATTCAACATGGCTTGCCACATGGGACCTGTCACGTGGCGGGACCTCGCAAATCCACGGCTAAGTATGTTTAGGTAAATGTTTCAACCGATGTTCTTCCTTTGGATATATAGAAAGCTCCCATCTATTTCATTTCACAAAAATATGTAATTTCTTACCTCACCTGAACTATTTGTGCTTGCTTTTCTCCTTTTACGAAATTACTCGTAGATTACAGTTCTCGAGCTTGGTTATCCACGGCTGATAAGGAGAAGTATCCAAAATTCACCGTTAAGTACGTTTGGGAAATGCACTGGTGATTCTCTAAATGTTTTTATCGCTGTTACTTTTCTGTCGCATCGATTGAAGAGATTTTTACAATAAGTTAATTAATAAATTAATAACTGACAAAATTCTTAGTCATCGATCTTGCCCCAGACTAAACAACGCTTGGATAGGTATTTAGATAAAGGTACCGAAACGTCAGGGAGGCTCAAATAATTAATACACGCGATATAATCCGTTTAAATTGTTTTATTTAAATGTGTGACAGTGACAGTCGCGGAAACCGAAGGAAATATAACGTTTGGACAGTAAAAGATACTACACAAAGATGATGCAGGAGCAAATATTCGTGGTCATCACACAAACATTTCCACTTGTTTGGATTAGAACTCAGGCTCTTCAGCAGGGTTAGCATATCTTGCCGCGACTTCGCTTGTCGCGTGAGTCATCATCATGTCTTGCTCACACAGTATTGAAAGGAAAGTGACAGGTAGAATTTCTCGCGCGACAAAGAGTCGCGTATCAAAGTTTATGCTAGACGTACTGGTCAGACGACGGACTGAGCTAACCGCAGTCATTCGGAAACCACAATATTCGAAAATGTCGAATAACTTTAAAATTAACCGCAGACACAGTATATTGCCACTTCGCAGTTATTACTGATTACTTTTTTAATATACGCGACACAGATAATGGTTGAAACATACTCATGATCGCTACGATCATGCTTCCTTTAGTCACTGAACAGTAACCATCTCTCTTGTGGTCAAAAGCTAAATTTATGAATTTCAGCTATGTTGACTGGTCTATAGGTTGACTGGTTTATTAGCTGGTTAATTTTGCCGAAAAATCAATTCGAAGAATTTGTATTCTTCTGCAGTCATACAGTTTTCATAGATCTTGCAAATATCGTCCTATTGATTAGGTTAGGTTGGGTTTGTTTTACTTATATCAATGTCAAATAGTTAACGGTTGCACAGAAAATGCTTTCTGAATAAGTTTCTAGGAGTCAAAAGGCTCCCGTTTTTAGTACACAGAAATGGGGACACTGTTTTTAGGATTATAAGCTTAATCAGAAAATTAGACTTTGAAATCGGTAACTATGTTCACGTCTATAATAGAGCCCCTTTAATGACGAAATGAATGGGTTTTACCTTACAAACGGTTCGGTAGTTTTGAATTCTGTCTGTCCTAAAAATTAATTTTAAAATGGAAATTATAGGAAACTCAATTCTCTACAACATTGCGCAAGCTCTTTTCTAATTAAAAGGCACCTGAACGAAAATATAAGCCAAAATCTTAAGAAATTGCCGGTTTTTTTTTCAATATAGCGGCGGGCGCGGAGGAGGTGGAATTGTGCATTTTGCATTAGGTATAATACGTACTAACCATCCTAGACAACATAATATCAAAAATTCAGAACTACCGGACCGTTTGTAAGGTCACCCCCAGTTGTTTAGTCTCTATTCACCAAACTACTAGCCCAACGATTTTTCGTTTACCACGAGCGGAATGAAACCCAAAGTTTAAAGTTTGTCACAGAGTTTCGCGATAAACCAGTAGTTCTTGTTTTCCGTGGTAAAGCAACCGTCGTACGTGACGAGCCGGAAACCCTTATAATCCTGGATAAATACAAACTTTCCGTGGCAGAATCCACGCGGCCGGAACTGAGGGCAAACTATCAGTCATCCTTAATTATAGCTTTAGCTACGTATGCCTAGATGCATATGTGGAGAAACAACCGGGGACACTTTTCGAATTTTGCAATGGAATGCTGCACTCTCTATGGAATATTAGATTCCTCCATTAGTCTACTGCCCTTGTGCCATGCAGCATTATTTTTAGATAATATTGATAAGAAGACATATGTGTCTTTGTCTTTTCAGCTACATCAAAATCGCCGGAACGCTTTTTGACTATTTTGTTAAACAAGTAGAGCAATAAGAGATTCTTATTGCTCTACTTGTTCAGGATCTAGAGGCACGGTAGTACCCCCGCCAAGACGAACAAAAAGAAGCGGTGCACTACCTACCTTTTTTCGGACCGTTTCGTGTCATTTTCGAACCCTCATAGCTTCAGCTCAGTTAACACCAGAGCGCTGTTAATATTATTTGTAACTCTACCAAGGTAGAGAAAAAAGTAATATTGTCCCTTGGCTTATGAGACGACCCAGAAGTCTCAAACCCTACGTTAGACTTAAACAAGCCAATAAAGGATTTGGCACAGCATAGGTCCTAATCAATATAAATATCTGACCTAATAAATAGTGAATTTTGACCTCATGTGATATACAAATAATACAGCATCCATTTTTGAACTCATAATCAGTCTCGATGATCGCCTATGAGATGGACAAATTAAATAAATGCTACAATAAATAGTTCATCGTCTACACGAATGCAGGAGGAAGGATCAGGGAAGAATGGCGGCGTCTTGTGAAGCTTGTCACCAACATCTGAAATAATGACCACGACCACTCTGCCAAGGTTGAAACCGACAAAGAGTCTGTGTCAAAATTTAACAGATGCTTATTCTTCGGTATATCATCATATCCGCTGAAGGTTAGATTGGTCGCCGGTCAGCATGTGTGTTTTCAAAAACTCATAATCTCTAGGTTATAAACATTTGGTTTGTGTCACCATTGGTTCGTGAACTCGGATTATCTCTGTCACGTTTTTACATAATTGAAACTTTGGAGGCTAAACTGACTTTTGTTATTCTTATCAATAGTACCTAGTAGTAGTAGTTAATAGTTGTGCATGATTGTTTGATCATCTAGCTAAGTCTAGAGCAAGTCAATAACGTAGCATGTGATATACTTACTAATAAAACATGAGCCGTATACTACGCAAAGGTATGTCTACTGCTAGCGCGGAAAAAAGTATTAGGTAATCTGAGTAATTTTAATAATTTCATGAAGCAAAATTTGTTATAAGCATGTAATGACTACAGTTGATATAAATATGTATATATTTGTGTGTAAGTAAAAAGATACCGTCTCGTTTATTGAATTCTCCGTTGACCAGATATAATCTTTATAACGAAATGAAATCAAGCGAACACCGTCTGGGCATGTAACAACTAGATATCGATTTCTACGAACTTACTGGCTATCGTCACATCCAAGGCATGACAAATTGACTTTCACATTTCACCACACAACCTAACCTCGAGGAACAAAAGAATAATGAGAAAAAAAACGGATGAAAATTTTGGTGAAAAACAAATGACATCAGTCGAGGCACATTTTTTCGTTTTTCCCGCCACTGTTTTTGTGTAAAATAAAAGGGGGTTTGGGATGCAAATTGGGATGAAAAAAAAAATTAAAATTTGTTTATTTTTTATGGCGTGAGCGACGGCTTGCGTCCGTTCGCGGCGCTTCGCCGCGTCGACTGAGCCAGCCCCTATGCGGGGTTTACCTATACTTATGTGTTTACATCTTAAATAGGGTGCGCGCAGAGTATCGGTGGTACCAGAGAGATTAACCCCTATAGAGAAGGGTACTGCTGGTACACGTTTTCCCTCGAATCTTGATCAAGGCTTGTTCTAGTCAGCAAAAATATAATTGAATTCACATTTTAATTCAGTCCCCCTTGCAACAGAACTGGCTTCTGAACATATATTATGCTCATCAGAATGGCAGAGAAGTTCCTGCATATATTTTTGAAGCTAACTAATTTTCTCGGTAGATTACCATACATTGAACAAAATGAACGGAAAATTAGAGAGGATGTTGTGCACGCGACCCGATGCTGTATTGGACAAAATTGTAATTCGAAAATATTAATTAGCACAATAATACTATTGCTTTTACTAATCCACGATGTAATAACCTTCCAGTCAATTAGTGCTAATCCGTTAAACTTATTTGTACAAATAATAAAATAATATTTTATTAATGCTTCAGAGACCGGAAAAACGGGGATTGACAGCCAATGGCGAGGCTGGCAATCCTTTTTTACTTCGAGGTGTTTTATGTATAGTGCTTTTCTCAAAATATGCAAATAGATAAAAATAAGCGAAAAGTAGTAGTTGAAGGTTTCTCTGAATACATATTTATTTTTTTAACAGCACATGCATTGTATTCCATTTATAACTAATAAACGTATTGTATGCGTGAATTAATATAGCATTGACGAAATATAATAAAACAGGAAACTTTTAGCTTTTTTTTTGCAAATTGTTTATAAAATATGGCCGTAATTTGAGTAGGGTATATTTACCGATCTTGATTCATCTCTACATGAAAAGCTCATACTCACTACATTGCCAGGAGATCCAAATAAAACTCAAGCGATTTACCAGCGTCAAAACATGTTGTAATAATTATTTGTAAGGACGTCAATTGTTAAACCAAGATACAGCAACCATTAAACAACAGGCAAATGCCAGAAGGGTGACTATGACAAAGAGCACAATCAAAAGGTAAAAACACAGACGCAAACATACATTACTGGATGAATTCACAGGCCCTACTTCACTGTACGTATGCAAAGAACCAGTCACTCTACTATATCCGTACATTGTAGCAGACTTCTAAGGGTGCGTATCACTAAGTGTTCTGATCGACGAACGATTGTTCGGAACACTAAGGATTTGTGATGTAGTTCTTAAGAGGATTACTCGCTCAGAACTGTTCAGAACCTTAATATGCCGAAAAGAAGTTTACAATCAATACATGAACATTTGTAAAAGTCACTTAATGACGCTTACACTGTGATACACTCAGACCTTATTAATAATTCACCTTTATTACAGTCACTTTGAAGATTTCACAACTCTTTGATTCACGTGAAAATTTCAATGTCAATTACTCTTTCGGTATTTTTGCACCTTATGCTGTTTTTCCTTGCATTTGCATCAAAAAAATCATCATCCTTGCATTTCTTCAATGTATTTAATCAAAACAGAAGTACAATATCACTAATTAATTTATTATTTGCTTTACTTTTTCGTTTCTTCACGTTTACTTTTTATTGAATTTATGTTTCTTGCACTTATGATCTGCATTTTCTGTATTTGCAGATGAATTTTCTTTTGTATTTTCTTTGTCTTGATTTTATTTCTTTACTATGAGCTCGACAAGCTTCTAAAAAGGCTTAAGTAACAGGTTTTTAAGTGGGATATCGATTACACTTTATTGTATTATGCCTTCCTTTTGAGTGGTTGGGATTTTTACTTGATTTGCGTAGTAACGCGTCTTCTCTTGCAATGACAATATTGTACTGAACAAATAAGGAAAATTTGTTAGTAATACATAATGACGCCAGGACTCGAAGGAGGATAAATTATGCAAAAATAAACCATCCATCTTCATATAAGTAAAGTGGGTTTATTTGTTTTTGGTTTTGTCCTACACAAACAGACATTCAGAGAAACATCGAGAAGGAAGTAACTTTATAAATTTCAGTAAAGTGCATTTGAGATGTATTTATAATATTATTACTCAGGAGTTTGTCCTTAACTTCGTTCTAGAAGGAGGAAACAGACACAATCTTCTTTTTTCGTTACTGCAATTGCCTACTGAATTTCTGAATATGAGTATCCATCTGTTGTATCCAAAATAGACATAATCGATCCAACCGTTTTGACTTGATGAAACAACTATGTAAATACACATTCTCTTCTCTATCGTTTCGCTCTTGGCAGAGTGGTCGTGGTCACGTTGAGGCATCCACATCGGTGGTAGAGGCGGACACAGCTCTCCGCACGATCTCCCGCCATCTCTCCCTGTTGGCAGACTGTCTGGCGCAGACAGATACGCAGTTTCCTACTGCTGATTTTATTTGGTCAGTCCAACGCATAGGTCATAGACCTGCCACGCGATCTGGTTCCATCTACTTTTCCCTGCACAACCAGCCGCTCTATAGAGTTGTTATCCCGCTTAGAGACACATATAATACACATTGCAATACTATAAATATACATTGTGTTCTTGAATTCAAGGTTCACTTTGACTTTTGTGATTTTGGATCTGTTTTATGTACTTATGATTATTGTTTTTTTACTATTCAGTATGGTGTAATTTATAACATAACACAAGCTTGTGTCTAACTAATACGACTTTCCTGGATAATATGAAATATACAAATAGTTTTATAATGTGTAAATAAACCTATACAAAGAGTATGCTATATCCTTATTTATTTATCACTTTATAACTAGGGGCTAGATTATTTTATGTTAAGGTATTCTAGGTGCAAGTCATCCATCACGAGGTAGGTATTTTATTATTACTAAGTTATTGTGTTTCTTCATCATGCATCTTATTCACAATAATATTCTACAAATACATTTTATTGACTTGAGTATTATTTAATCACTAACTAATTATTATATCACCCACGTTATATACATATTAAACTAATTATTACTTTATTTAAAGCTGAATCAATATATGTTGATAATACTGGATCTATATGAAATATTGTGACTAATATATTCATATTTATAACAAATATTACTGTATTATTACGTTATGTCACATTTCTTCATGTTTCTAGTTCTCTTGAGCGCCAAGAACTCCATCCACACTTCCTTATTATACTTCATCATCCAAAAATAAATACAAATAAGCATCACAGACAACAAATTCACAATAAGATAACCCAGTACACCCAAATCATTATGTTTGTGATCGTCAATAAGAATCATTACAAGAACAGGCAAGTAAATGATCAAACCTGTAGTTAAAAACGCTAAAGTAGCAATCAGTACTAATCTCAATTTTGTATTATGTGTAGATACAATAGCAGATTCCGATTTGTACAATGCATATAGTACTCTTAAATATAACAAAAAGTTAAAACATGAAGTTGCTATCCCAAAATACAATCCGTGAAGTTTTAACAGAATAACCATTAAAGTCACAAGAATAGGTAGCGTCCAAGCAAATAAATTCGCTTTTAAATATCTGTATTCAATAGAGTTATTGAAAATCTTAACAAAATCGATATAGAACATAGCAGTGGCAATGATCAGCCAGTGATTAAAGACAGTTTGAAAAAAGATGCACATGTAACAGTTCCCGAAGCCAGCTAAGGCGAAAGGAGTAAGTAGATGCAAGCAACCGCTGAAGATGATATTCTGGAAGACGTAGTTGTGGAATCTTCTCCATTTCGGTATAAGGATCCAGGAGATTACGCCGTAGATAGAGGTTACGATTGCTAGTATGGTGGTACATATCCAAAAAAATAGCAAGAAGTAAAATACACAGTCATGTACCTGTGAGACTATATTCTGCAATTTGTTCTCTACTGCTGGTGACAATGATACCTGCATTTTGAGGGCTGTTAAATTACACTTTAGTTTGACTGATCGAACAATACAATAGATATTGGTCAAGTACTTTTTGAAGCCTTGCTTGTCTTATTTAACGCTTATCCAATGTTTGCTGTTTCATTAAAATCGTCTTCCGTTTCACCTCTTTATGATTTGATATCCCGATCCTCCTTTTGTGTTGCACCTTTCTACAGTTTTTGCATTCCACGAAACTCCAAGTTTCACCATCCTATGCTCAATGATTGGGTAGGCTTTGTGTTGTTAGTCAATTGATACGTCAGTCACGCACCTGTGCAGTAAATGTTCAAGTTTTTAACACTGTTGCATATACAATTGATAAAACTTGCATATATTTGACGTTCACAGGTACAGCATCTTCAAAATTGGCAGTTGATCACACTGAAGTATTTATATGTCGTTGCATCACAATATTTACTTTTTTTAAATATATATTCACAAAAATATGTGTTCCTTCATAAACGAATAACTTCAGAATGAGGCAAACTCATTCATCTCATTGATTTTTTCTTCGTTTCCTGTGAGTAATAGTTTATGTAACTATTTCCTTATTCTATGCAATAGGACCCTCCCATTGTATAATTTGCTTACGCGCATGTTATGCTGGGCAGGAATTAATGTAGATGGGTATTACCTTCTTGTTCAACTTGGTAACCACAAAGTAGTGAAAATGCCTAAGGGCTGATCTGAGAGCTCTGACACAAGAAGCTTATGATAGCTTCTCTGAAGATTGTGAATTACATCTCCTCTTACTTTCCATTGTTTTCCTTTCTTCTCTAGTCGATATACAAACTTACACAATATATCTAATAAAACTGACCCTAAGATACACTTTGTCTATTGTATATGTACTTAGGTCAGATTAGGTACAAAATGAACATTTCTGGATTGGGGTAAGACTAACATAGTTCATTGTCTAATAATTTTAATTATATCAAAATATCTATGAAAATACAATCACTAATTCGTCTAATGGGATAATACCAACAGTTATTTATCTAGTTATCGGATTGTGGCAGTCTTCCCTCGGTGATAGTCTTACCAAACCTTACCTTAACAGATGTAATGTCAGCTATTGAGTACTTGACGACCAAATATATATGGCTTAAGTAATTAACAAAGTCGCAGCGTAGTCAGTTCCTGTTTGAAATTTTTTAAATGTGTAATTTCTACTGAATCTATTGGAAAAATGTAAACTAAACCCAATGTAGTTTTCTTTTTAGGGTTCCGTAGCCAAATGGCAAAAAACGGAACCCTTATAGATTCGTCATGTCTGTCTGTCCGTCTGTCCGTCTGTCCGTCTGTCTGTCCGTCCGTATGTCACAGCCATTTTTTTCCGAAACTATAAAAGCTATACTGTTGAAACTTGGTAGGTAGATGTATTCTGTAAACCGCATTAAGATTTTGGTGCAAAAATAAAAAAATAATAATAAATATTGGGGGCTCCCCATACTTCGAACTGAAACTCAAAAATTTTTTTTTCATCAAACACATACGTGTGGGGTATGTATGGATAGGTCTTCAAAAATGATATCGAGGTTTCAAAAAAATTTTTTTTCTAAACCGAATAGTTTGCGTGACAGACGCTTCTAAAGTGGAAAAAAGTTGGTCCCCCCCCCTCTAACTTCTAAAATAAGAAAATGAAAAATCTAAAAAAAACATATGATGTACATTACTATAAAAACTACCAACGAAAATTGTTTTGAACGAGATCTAGTAAGTAGTTTTTTTTTAATACCTATTAATACCTAACTTTGCACCTAATTTATATGGGGCGCCATACATACCAGGTGCAAACTTAACTTAACCACTTAGGGATGGAAAGTGTTTGTACGGAACCCTCGGTGCGCGAGTCCGCCTCGCACTTGGCCGGTTTTTTTAAATATATTCGTAAATTTGCGACGAGCGAAAACCGCGCACGTTTTATCTGTCACTTATACATGTGGAGTATTTAATTAAGATGATTTGATATATTGTCTATCTATCAGCCACCGAGGTCCACTGCTGAACATTGGCCTCCCCCATAACTCACCACAAATTGCGATCCCATGCACACCACATCTATTGAATCCCCGCTACCCTCACGAGGTCACCCGTCCATCCAGTCGGGGGCATCATCTAGTCGGGGGCCGTCTCATGCCTAAAGTATTTTTTCCTGAAACCCGTAATATTTTCAGGATTGTATAAAATTCGTTTTAAGGAACCCATTGGATTAGGTTAGGTTTGTTTTATAATTATTCTGAAAAACTTACAGTTTGGGACATAAATGGCTTTCGAACAAATGAAAATTTGTCGGAACGTTACAGATGGAAAACAAAAATCAGTCTATCAGACCTTAAATCTGAGGAATGTGATTGGTGCATTTCACACACTCCGCTCCGCTGCTGTGGTCATAAAAGTTAGACTAACGCGGGCACAACCAGCTTTGGCTTCCAGCAGATTTTTTTAGCGTCGTTGCACAGCTGGGTAAATATGATCAATTTATTGCCATTCACTAATAATTGATTATTACAAGCTTTCAGGCAGATGCGTTGATGGTGTAATGGTCAGCATAGTTGCCTTCCAAGCAGTTGATCCTAGTTTGATTCTCGGCCAACGCATATGTTTTTATTTCATATGAATTTAAGTAGCTCTTGTGTTTAATGCAATAAGACATACTCGCATGATTGCGTGGATAAAGTATAATGTTCAACTGATCGATACTCGTGAAAAAGTGTTTGAACAATTTGGTATAGTTAGACAGATGCGTTGGTGGTGTAATGGTCAGCATAGTTGCCTTCCAAGCAGTTGATCCGAGTTCGATTCTCGGCCAACGCATATGTTTTCATTTCATATGTATTTAATTAGCTTGTATTTCAGAATTTCAGATGTTCGCATGATTGCGTAGATAAAGTATAATGATCGACTGATCGATATTCGTGAAAAATTGTTTGAACAATTTGGTATAGTTAAACAGTTGCGTTGGTGGTGTAATGGTCAGCATAGTTGCCTTCCAAGCAGTTGATCCGAGTTCGATTCTCGGCCAACGCATATGTTTTCATTTCATATGTATTTAATTAGCTTGTATTTCAGATGTTCGCATGATTGCGTAGATGAAGTATAATGTTCGACTGATCGATATTCGTGAAAAAGTGTTTGAACAATTTTGTATTGTTAAACAGATGCGTTGGTGGTGTAATGGTCAGCATAGTTGCCTTCCAAGCAGTTGATCCGAGTTCGATTCTCGGCCAACGCATACTTTTTGGTGGTCACGTTCAACTTTTTATCCTTTAAAAATATTGCTTATTTACTTTTTTAATCTTAACACGTTCATAGACTGGCTTTTAAAAATTGCATGCTGTGTCACTTTGCTTAGATAAAAGTCGCCGTTAATAGAGTTGGTGCCGTATCACGAGGGTACTTATTTACGCCTCTCAAGGTACTCAACCCATTTTGCATCAAAGTGGGCTTCTAATGCAATATGAGTTGTCAGAATATTCGCTGTTTTAGAATGGTTTGTTTTGAATGGAGTGGCACTATATTGCACTGCTTTTACAAAGTCGCAATATCGGTCAAGCTGCCCCTTAGCGTGAGTTGCCAACACAGCAATTTAATCATCTTGCTTGACCCATTAGTGTCTTTACGTTGGCTAAGGGTCAAAATACAGTTCCATGTCACACAATAGCGTCTTGTAACAGTTGCGTCGTCGTGACGTAGACATTTACGCAGTGCCACGTGAAAATTCACGCTATGACGTGACGTAGAACGATGCGGCAGCTTGCCTCGTTACATGGCCGTGAAGAAACTTTACTTCTTCACAAAAGCCAAGGATTTCTACGATGACCTGTTTTGCCCAAAATTCTTCGGCTGTTTAGGTACTCGTGACTTTAATCTGCACATTTCCAATACCTGGTCACGTTGATAAATTAACGAGCCACCAAACTAACGAGCCGTTTCTAAACGTGATATCTGACTATGTTGCGTCTCTGTCCCGCACGCCCGTGCAGCGTTGTAATCTATCGATTGAACCAGTTGGTACACGAGGAATAGTGGCGGTAAATCAGTCTCAAGATATTTATTCAACTGTTCATCGGTGAGTTTGTCCTAAAATACTTTAAGGTAACTAACTGGTATATGTACATCTGTCGTGCGAAAAATACTACCAGTCCTTTTCCTTTCAATACCGTGCGAGCCAGACAGGTTTAGGCGCCATCCAGTTGTTTTGTGATGAGCGGACAAACATACGCGCTATTGAGATTTTTCCTGAAATAATGATCCCTCTCCATGTAAAACCAATTACATACAAATTTAGAATTTTATAGTTGTAACTAAATAAGATAAATAGGTAGATCAAAATAACAGTCACGTCGAAATCAAGCCATGGAAATCAAGTGGCTGAATATCTATGCGTACAATGTAAAAAAATTGGGCAAGTGCGAGTCCGACTCGCGCATGAAGGGTTCCGTACCTATATATAATCTATAACAAGTTTGTTGTATGGGAGCCCCCTGAAATATTTATTTTATTTTATTTTTAGTATTTGTTGTTATAGCGGCAATAGAAATACATCATCTGTGAAAATTTCAACTGTCTAGCTATCACCGTTCTTGAGATACAGCCTGGTGACAGACGGACGGACGGACGGACGGACGGACGGATGGACGGACGGACGGACGGACGGACGGACGGACGGACGGACGGACAGCGAAGTCTCAGTAATAGGGTCCCGTTTTTACCCTTTGGGTACGGAACCCTAAAAATGAGGTTGGGCCAATAAAATCAGATTTAAGTTGATCGGAAAATTTTATACTGCAAAGCTACAATATTGTTGTTGATGCGCTTAACGAATTCACGTAACACATCTTTAATAATTGCAAAAACGGTTTAAACTTACGTAAAAACACGTGGTCCGCGAGTTGTATAGCACAACGGATAGCAGTCCCTGATAAAAAAAAACAGCTAGACATTTCAGGAAAACGATCCAGCGTAACATTTTCTGTTTAGCTAATCTTAAATTAAAAAATTGTGTGCCGAGATTGTGTGATGAAGAGCTCCATATAAGTTCAGTACGGCTGTTCCTGACAATTTTGACATAAGTTTAAACCATCTCAATATATCAGGAAATGTCAGTGGATAGCTAAGCCTTGTGTTTCGGCTAATAGTGCATAGGTACCGCACCGGGCCGCAGACATGGCTGCTTGATTGTCACGGAATTCTATAGGGACTGCGATTTCTGATACACATGTTGAAATCTATTTTACGGCACCCTAGGGTGGGATTTTCTGCCCGCAACGCAGAGAGAAAATGGCACTTCCTGGTCAAGGAAAGACGTAAAACTTTAGACAAACCACGCTCCGTAATTCATTAATACCAGATCGCATATTTATGGCACAATCTGGGACATTCACGAATTCAGTGCCCTAGATAGGTAGGTAGGTTACATTACACACGTGCACATGCACACACACAATATTTATGGCATCAGGCATGAGGCATGAGGTATAAGTTCAAATCTGGTTCTAAAAGTTTTTCACTGTTTCTATCTTTTTTTATGTAAGGTTATAAGTGCTTTTGAATTAAAAAATCAACGAAGAGTTTTTCTAATGCGAACTGCTAGAAATGTGTTAGTTATTTTGCATTAACATTCCTATATTTTTGTTTAAAACATATTATATTTCGGCGGATAACGTTTATTACACAGAGTTCTTGCATTTATATTGATATGTCGGCTGATAATTTATCAAAATGGATCACCCATCCTTAGGTATCACTGGGTAAACTACAAACTGCGAAGTTTCATTTGTCCGAATGCATCACTGTTCCGAATTTTCATAATTCCGAAAACCATGTTATCAAGAAACCATAATTATGTGTTTGGTTGACATATTTCGTAGGATAATTCTATAATAATAAGCGCAACAATCGAAATGGTCGTACATAGAACATTTCTTTCCGATTCAGTTTCCAAAATTTCGTAACTTTTGGTTTAGTTTTGGGGGAGGAAACGGTCGAGAATGAAACCTTGATTTTTATGGAAAAATTAGCAGTGATTTATCCTCTTAAGGTCAGAGTGAAAACGCTACTGCAACGGGCTTCAACCCTGTAGTAAAGGTTAAGCAGAATCAATCGTTGATCAGTTTCTGAAATTAAAAAAGCCGTTGACAAAGGCCTCTCTAAAGCTCTCCACAAAGGCTAGTCGAGCGCCGCCTTTGTCTTACAACTGACCCTGACTAGGTCATCGGTCCTTGTTCCAAACCCACCCACACTGCGACGTCCGGTACAATCATCACTCTAGAACCTTCTGCCCGTTTCTTCTATCTGCCGTGTAGCTGCATTTATTTATGGCCAGGAAATTGTCAACATTTAATTTTTTTAACCACTCCTTTTTCCGATATAATCAAATAAAGGATAAAAAATGGAATATTACATTTTTACATTTTCGAATATATCCGAAAACTCAATTTGAATAGTGCCCCATTCTAAAAGAGCGTAGGCGACAAGCAATTGGTCACAGCGCAGGAAACCTAACAGTCGGACTATTAGGTACTACGACGGATTTAGTACCTATAGATATTGTACCACTGTTTTTTTTGCAGTTTGCGACTGTCATTTTCCCACAAGGTGACATGTTTTGAATGCAGATTCTAAGACGATGCTGCTGTTACCTTTTTTTTTAATTTTCACGACTAGTCCGTATAACCAAATAAAAATAATTGTTTTGGGTTCTGTTCTAATAAACATGCAGCCCATAGTACGTCGACCGAAACCGAGAGTCGAAGTTTCAACCGCCATGTTCTCGTAAACATTTCAACAACATTTGGATTATGAAAATTTTAATAGCTTTCTGACGTCACAGCGCCTATTATATTAACATTGAACAACTGAAATCTAAATGAGATTCTCTTATCCGTTGGTTAAAAATAAACGTGGTTTTGTACTAAATGTATCTTCAAGAGGCCCTCGACTTCAAGTAGCGAGATTACAAATGTATTGCTTTCTTTGAACTCCAGCTAGAAGTGGTTCTGGGACGTCAATTTATTCTTAAACGTTGAAATATTTATTTCAATATTATATACATTCAATAAAACATATACATTGTAATCAACTGAATTAGGTTACTATTCAACTTCTTAATTCTTCGGCCACCGAATGCAACACCAACATACGATAACATTTTTTGGTCATTCAATGTAGTAGGTATTTTATGTTCTTTGCTTTGATTCACTTAAGAATTCAAATGAAGCCAACCAGCTAAAATTTCAAAATATTTGTTATCACTTACCACGAAACAATTGTATCAACAAGATTGTAAAATCAGAAAGATGAACGCCTGACGCCTTTTGCGTCGGCAAAACCTTTTCGGACAACATTGCTATTAATTATTTATTAGGCGTTATTCTTAATAAAAACTAAGCGAAACGTAACTGTCACCTGCGTTACTATCAAAAACCAGTTTTTACAATAAAGCAGGCATTTGTTTGGTCATCGCTAGTAGATATTTACCTTACCTTAACTTTTTAGTTTACCAGATGTTTTTGCTATTGACTTTATTACAAAGTTAGATAGAAATACCGGCAATGAACGAAAATAATATCAGTAATTTTTATTGCTTCATCGTTTTATGCCAGAAAACATGTTACCTATCGTAAGTCCGATTAATTGTATCCCATGTGTAACGTTTCGGCCCGAAGGCCATTTTATCCACAACTGTTCATATTTCTGATTATTTATAAAACAAACCTAACCTAATGGGCTCTAAAATCGATGTTTATTAAACCCTGAAATTATTTCAGAGAAAAAATATACTTTGGGCAAATTAAAATTTGGCGAAACGTTACAAATGGGAAACGATATTTTGGAGTTTTCATAAGATACCCAGAAAACGCGTTATATCGCACGCGACGAGAAGTTGAGGTCCGGCAGGTCATTCCAACATCTTTTGAGTCTGCTTCTGCTTCGGGAGCCACCTGACCTCCAAATACTTCTCCTTGTGGTGCCATACCCTAACGGATGTCGGCGATCATTATACGAAAGTCTTCTACATTTTGTACCACTCTGCTGGTGGAATGGTGACGTCGTTCATACCGGTCCAGTCCCTGATATTATCACACCAAGTTGTTCTAGGTCTCCCTCTACCTTTTTTTCCTTCTATTTTTCCCTCAATTATATTCCTCGTTATGGAAAAAATCCTCAATTATGTCAATATGTCTCTTTTTGAGCATTGCCACCAAATTACCATCAAATACATTCAGTGGATAGCCCATCATTCCGGAAGTTCAGCTCACATGACCAGCATAGTCCCTTGTAAATGAGATACTTTACCTATTTAGATTCGTCATGGTATTTAGCACATTATAAAACAAAATTAAATCGCTTTAGTCCGAACTGTGAGGTTTTTCATGAATCTAAAATCATGCACCTTGTTAAGTATATTGTTGTTGTGCCCTGAACCCTGACTCCCCTAGAATGCGCTTCGATGACAATACAATCATTGTATGCTGTCATCCATTTATAAAACCTTGTCACAATATGAGAGTTTATAAATCAGTAGTAGCGACCATCAAAATATGCCCCCTTGCGTGCTGTGATAAAGTCCTATAGTGAATTATAGGTTAAATTGTTAAACCGTACTTAATGGTAATGATGTCATTTCAATATTTTAGGAAATTGTGGACTATTTGGGCTTAATTTGTTTTTCCGGATGTTTGCCTATGATTTGTTGCTAGAGACAACAAATTAAGAATATCACCAAATTATTAGTAATTTTTACCTTACGTTCATAATCATTATCATAAATTTAGGAGTCATGTTCCCTATACAACATGACGTTGACCTTCTCTGTAATTTGTTTTACGTAGCTTATTCTAGGCCCTTCCTCGCTTGTCTTAAATTCTTCCTTCTATGATGTCGCTTATAAAAGCTTTATACCTTATAAGGTGACCAAACATCTTCCCTCTCCTCTTCTCTAACTATATAACGCTATGTTCAAAGTGGGGTGTTATAAGTTTAACATACATATGTTAAACTTATAACACCCCACTTTGAACATAGCGTTATATCTGTTTCATAAATTTATAAAAATAACAGCGCCCTCTCTCGCTTGCTCGTTCACTACTGTAAAGTAGTGCGATAAAGTGTAAATATTAACGTATCACATAGAGGTGGCTAATGTGTAAAAACCTTTCAAATAAACAACGCAAAGATCGACACACGAAGCCTAAGGAAACATTCGAAAGGTTGGTTGGAGTTCGGGTAGCGAAGTGGTTAACGCACTGGACCGGCAATCCAGAGGTACCGGGTTCGATTCCCGGTCTCGTCGCCCAGGTAAATTTCCTTTTATCTTTGAGCTTTGATATCTGTGTATCAATAGTTTAATATGGATATGTGTGTCTTTCTGTTTCATCATAGCCCCCAAACGGATGGACCAATTTACAAAATATTCAAGCTTTAATTGGAACGAGTGACAAGATATCAGCCAATATTGGAGTTAAGAATTCAAAATTGTGATTTGTTCCCGATTCGTCGTAGTCCTGCTTCGTCGTATTCCTGATTGATCGTATTCCTGATTCGTCGGATTTTTATTATCGAATGAAACTATGCAATTACCACGGCTCCACTTACGTTTTAAAAATAAAAAGTTTTTTTTTACTATAAATGCGTTTTAATATAAGATATTTTTTACACACATGCCATATTAGTATTATCCCATCAAAAACATAAATGTTAAATTAGAGCCAAGTTCTCGCATGCAACGTTGTCGACTTCGCCGACAAAAGAATTGAGATCTATATGGGCGCCAAGTTCTTTGCCCTAAATTTTTTAAATACATGGACATGCGACATACTCAATGCATTTATTTTACTTGGGGTGTAATTCAATATCAAGACTGGACTTGGCTAGTTTTTACATATAAATTTATATTATATTTGTCTAATCATTAACCTATTTTCGTAAAGGTATGTACGCAAGTTAGTGTACGTCCCTGTTACTTATACTGTTAGCTTGATAATAATACTATGTTACTTTGATAAAATTAAGTCAGTTTGTGAAAACTAGCCAAGTCAAATCTTGATATTGAATTACACCCCAAGTAAAATAAATGCATTGAGTATGTCGCATGTCCATGTATTTAAAAAATTTAGGGCAAAGAACTTGGCGCCCATATAGATCTCAATTCTTTTGTCGGCGAAGTCGACAACGTTGCATGCGAGAACTTGGCTCTAATTTAACATTTATGTTTTTGATGGGATCTCATTACTTTTTGTACAGAAATTATTATGATGTGTAAATTATTTAATAATTAATTGTTAATTACTTGTGTGTGTGCTATTCTAGTACATCTTTTAAACAAACAAAGAATTTTCCAAATCGGTTAGTACGTGTTGGATTCTTGTGTGTGTGTGTGTGTGTAAGAGAGAGAGAGAGAAAGAGTGTGAGCTATGCTAATACATCTTTAAAACAAAGAAAGAATTTTCCAAATCGGTTAATAAATGACGGAGTTCTGAGGCAAGAAGCATAAATAATAATAATAATTAAAAAAGTAAAAAAATCACTGTTTTCGATTTTTTTATGTGTACACACACAATTACCAAGCTGAATGCCAAATTTCACCTTTCTAGGTCACCTGGAAGTGGGTTAGGTTTTTGATTACTAGTCAGTCAGTCAGTCAGTCAGTCAGTCAGTCAGTCAGTGATAAAAATACCGTTTTTTGGACTTTAATATCTCAATACCTATTTCACCTATATTTATGAAATTTGGGGTTCTAGTTGTTCTAAAGGATCTTAATACATAAGCCAAATTTCATGTTTTTATGTTAAATAGATTTGGAGTTATTGAGGGGTCAAAAGTGGCTCCAAACGGTTCGTGTAATATAACACACGGCTGCTGCTCGCCAGTTCTTGGGGTGAACTTGGCTGGACACGCTGCCGCGTGTCTAGATATTACTAAACAAAGCCTATTTAAACATTCAATGATTGTGATTTTTTTATCAATAAAATCATTGACTATTTCCCGTTCTTGGTGATATTTTTGAACATCTTTTGCTCGACGAGTTTTTATCATACTCGGACAGTGTAACTGCATTTTTCTAATCTTGATGTCTTGATATTGAGCTTCGACTCGCAGTAGTTCGATACATTGAAAAAGGGAAGGTTTCTTAGGGATTCTATGATTTAACCGGTTATTCCATCCCTCAACCGCATTGTTGGTTCTGAATTCTTCTTCACTGACCGAAAAAATTGATCCAGTAATTTTCCGCATCCAGAAATTTACAAAGTAATTGTGGAATTGAGTTATCACGGAACCATCAGGGACGGATTCAGATATTTCCAAATATGCGGCTGGTATATCTTCCTTTGGTAATAAAGCGAGCCGCGTACATATCTTTGTATACATTCTGCCTTCTTCGGTGTCAATTAAACCTAACTGCTTCGATTTCTTCCACAGAGCTTTTTGATAATGAAAGTAACAGCCTGTTATCACAACGTTCTGATGTACTGCTTTCAACCCATTGATGGCGGCAATTTCAAAATCGCATTTGAACTTTGTGATTTCTTGAGAGAATTCATGCTTTAACAATGAAAATAACCGCTTATACGTATTTTCTTCCTTGTTAGGTAAAATAGCATATACTACGGGTACAAAACATGAGCTATCTGCATTGTTGGTCAAATTCACTTGCAACGTATAAAGTTGTAAAAACGGAGGCGGTGCCGCCTTAAACGTACCGTCTCCGAAATATTCAGTGCATTTCGCCAATATTTCTACAGCAGAGGGTGAAGCAAATATCAATATTTTATCAAAATCGCCATCGTTGCAAATCAGGAAATTGTCTGACAACTTTAATGGAACGACAACTTCACTTAAATGTTGAAATGTGCACTTTTCTACGCTGAGTGACTTGTTTCGTGCATTATACAAAGTCGTTTTCAGTTTCTTCCACTCCGGTATGAGCGTAAAATCAAATTCTCCATCACAATTTTCAGCAAAATCTTGCACAAATTGTTCAAAAATTTTTGAGACTGGCTCCATGCTGTCACACACCTTGCGTTTCAAATCATTAAAGTGACCCTCGACCTCTCTCTTCATGAATTCTGGTTTGCACATGTGTCTTGACTCTCTGATTACCTTGTCATCTTTATTTAAAGTAATGGATGTCGAGCAGACAGATCTATTAGAGCACCTCCAATTCGTCGAACCACCTTTGTTTTTCTTATCGAAGTTGTATCTATAGCCTCCCCGTAATAAGATCTTTCTGCTAGCTCTTTTACTATCAATAAATACTACTTTATCAGTTTCGTCAGCATCCATTTTTAGGAAAATTGGCAAATAAAACTGATATTAACAATGTTTTCACAATGTTAATGTTCATTGACAATGGTGTGACAGAAGAGAAACAAATGAAAAGTAGCTGCTCAAGTGGACGTCGTACAAGTGGCCAGTAATAGATAATAAACACCTAGGTAACTTACCTCTTTAGAATATAACCTCCCAACTCCTTGAGACCTTTACATCTCAAGAGTTTCCATTATTTTCTTAAGTATCAACACAAAATTATTTAGCAAGACATTTTCGCTACATATTTTGTACCTACGTTAAATTTGCCATTAAGCTAAATATACCTACATTTTATATACAGGGCGTTCCAAGATTATGGGACATGAAGGGAAAGTACCTTTAATAATGTAGATAGGACAAAGTCTGAAAGGAGACTAAAATTTATTTTTAAAAATTAGTAATACTGCATTCAAAGATTTACGAAAAATGACTTTTGCCGCCTGGGAATCGAACCGACTCAAATGTGAAAAAAAAAACACTGAGTATTTTTATGTTGCCAATGGAAAGAGGAAATCAAACGGATAAACGTAACACAGTATCTTAAATGAAAGTAACATTGTGTATTTCAAAAATTAAATCTCAATAACGGATTTGACCTTGCGTATTTTCATACAAAATACGAAAAAAGAAATTCTCCCTGAATACAGTACAGTCAGCGTCAAAAGTCAATGATCATTTTTGTACTTTATCGCTTTCAGATGTTTGACAACTTCATATGGTAGTTGGAACCTCACGTTAAAGCGATATGGTTCCAAAGTGATAACTTAGTTTTAACGCTGACTGTACTTACTTATTATTTTATGAAATAAAATTATGTCTTCTTACGGTAAAACAAAACACTGGCTCTTCAATATTTAGATCACTTTCCCTTCATGTCTCTTAGTCGTGGGACAGCCGGTACCTATATGTATATGAAGAACTAAATAATATATCGTATATGTATAACTGCTCTTCGGGAAGGTGGATAAATAATGGTCCATTATTTATAATGATTTTATATAAATAATTCCGACGAAACGGGAATACGACGAGTTAGGAATCCGACGAATCGGGAATGCGACGAAACAGGAATACGACAAAATTGTGTTATGTTCAGTTTTAGTAGCATTTTCTATATCACTCATTGAATGAGGGTCTCATGATGACCAGCTACCTAGCTACTTGTGTCGGGGGTGTTTTAATTTTTCTTTAATTGAAGTGAAACTTCTAATGAGACTTCCAAGAAGGTTGCGTTAAACGTTTAACGCTACCGTGGAGGGGGTAGGAAAGAACTGTTGCGTTAAACGTTCAACGCTCCTGGGGAGGGGGAATAGAAAGAGACAGAGCGAGAGTGAAGAAGTTTGTCTTAAAGAAACAATATGAGTTCACTAAAAATCAATTTCTACCCTTTCCTATTTTCATTTCCACATTACGAAGTTTCACTTCTTCCGCGCGGAGGGACTCCACGCACTATTGTTTTTTTCTTAGGCGGCTTGTGCGGACATCAAGACAGAATCTTCTGTCGTGTTTTACTCTGTCGCCAGACTACACTATCAGGTGATTTCAATAAAAACATGCCAAAAAGGGTTCACAAAATTTATTTTAAATTTGTAACACAAATCTACTTAAATTCGAAAGTTTTAAGTACAAATATTTATACAATAAACTTTATTTAACATAGCTTATGACATGGCAACATGATTTTATAAACATAAAACGTAACATAAATATTTTATTTACAGTCCTATAGTATGTATATACACAGGTTTCACTAGGTGTATGTAATATAATAATCTAATTTTAACAGTTAAGGCACCCGCATAGCACCAGTTCTATTTTATTATAGAACTTTTTTATAAAAAATCACCATAAACATTTTAACTCTTATTCTCTTCATTTGCGCTTTCAATATAATTTAAAAGTCACACTTGCTTGAATTACAATGGACTTTAAACGGAGTTATACTTTAACTTACATATAAAACCAGTTCTTTTTTCTTTTGTTTAATGCCCAATGTGCTGAATATGTGTACATGTTGAATAGACACTGGAAAAAATAAAAAAAGATAAAGTTCATAAGATATCACAGCATGATTTCTCTTCATACATCTCCTTTCCCTATACCTATGTTTTCTTACTCCAGTGTCAATTTTCATGTACTTGTTTGTATACATATGGCAGTAATTGGTTGTGTACCATATATTTTTTATACAATATCACCGACATTTCTTTTGATGATTTACACTGGAAAACAATAGATAAAAATAAATGCATTAAAGCACTTCCATAAAGTTTATTTTAAATAAATGCTATGATTTTCGTATATTGTATGATATGATCATACCATTTAAACCCGTTACAACAAAGCTCGTTTCTACTATATCTAATTATAACTAAACTATATGTACAGTACATTATCAACAATTGTGAAATGAAAACAAAGTCCTCAGATCTGAGTAGTCTTGATACTAGCAACCAGCATGGTTGTGGTTCGTCAATTTCTAAACTTGCCCAAATGGTCACTAAATCGTACCATGACGTATGCATATTATGAAGAAAGCAAGGAAAACAAATGAAATCTTCAATAGAGTTAGATCCCTGACTGTAAAAATCACTAGGTCTTTAGTTAAAATTGTCTTACACAATCAAGCCCGGATCCAGTCTCTAAGAAGGCTGTGGGCACCCATTTACAAAAAAACAGTTAAGTTCGAGTCGGGCTGTAGAGCCCATACTCATTAGCCAATAAATCGAAATTCAGGTCTTGGGCATGCCCACATTGCCCACAAAGGTGGAACCACACCTGCACACAATGTATATTTCTTTGTGTACACTATCAATAAACTTGACAATTATGTTACTTAATCTAATCCAAAAGACCATTGACGATTGCAATTGGTCATTATGCGAGTTGCTATAGTACCATTCCATGCAAACACATTCACACTAGATCATACACACAAGTCTTGTGATGAGGAACTGAAGGCACAATACGTATCGAAATACTTCGTGAGAATAATACTGAGCTAGGAGCCGATACAGACGATATAATACTGGCAGCAGAAATATAAAACAAAGCCTCATTAAAATAAAGTGCATTTTAGATTCAACCCTCGGTTAAAAAACTCGAAAATTTTAGAATTTAGCTATAACTTTCTTCATGTGACTGTTTACTTTAATATAACATTTTGTCACGAAAATCAAAGGGATAATATAGATTCATCTGTCTGTATCAACTTGGAAGACGAGGGCAATCTTAAGCATAATCTCATATAATACACGCTATCTGATAAATAGCTATAAGTATCCTAGTGTAGCCCAACTGTAAATACTATCTAAATTTACTATTAAAGGATTGTCATTCACAATATGCTCTGAGATTTTAGTTAAAAAATCTATACTTACGTATTTGTAATTCAATCGTATACCGATCAACGTAGGTCCAAAACAAATGAAAACCTATTTAGGAACGGGTCATTGTATAACGCGCTCGACATTCAGAGCACATTCTGCCTGACAAACACTTCACGTCATTCGTTTACTATCGATTAATACAAAGCGATTCGACATATTTCGGGTCCATTTCGTCAATTTCACGCCCCTTCGTTTCCGGCACGAAGAGAATGACAAACAAGAGGCACAGCACCGAGAGACCCGCGTACAACCAAAACAGCCCGTACAAGCCTATCTTTTCTTGGATATCTGTGGCTGTCTTCACGTTGATAAAACCACAGAGGTGGCTGAAACTAGTAGCCAAGGCACTACCAGTACTTCTATATTCTAATGGGAACAATTCTCCGATTAGAAGAGAGGATATCGGGCTGATGCCAAGTGAAAACGCAATAGTGAAAGTCAGCACGCAGAGCAAAGGGATCCAATCATAAGATCCAGACTCCACTTTAGTCGTCATGATAACCTCTTCGTAATACGCGTACGATCCGAATCCAGCCAAGGCAAATGACATCATGACTCCACTTATTAACAGGAGAGGCAGCCTTCCAACGTTGTCGATCAGCATTCCTGACAGACAAGACGCGAGGAGTTGGACCACGCTGGTGGCTATAGCTCCTCCATGTGGATTCAGGGTTCTGAGGATCTTTTTGAACCAATGAACAGCATAAAAGTTGAATGCGTGAGCGGCTGTGAATCGTTGGAAGAACATAAGGCCGCAAGTGATTAGGACTGGTCGCGTGAGTCTCTTGGATAGCAGTGCCCTAAGTCTTCCACTGTCATGACATCTCTTACTGGCTAGTATGTTAGTTCTTATAGTGGCTAGCTCTTGTCTGATATCTGCATCGGGTCCCCGCAGCCATTGAAGAGCGTTCGATGCTTCTTCCTCCTTTCCTCTTAAAAGTAGAGATGATGGAGTTTCAGGTATAAAGAGTAAAGCAAAGAAGAGCAGGACTGGGGCTGCAGCTACTACCAAAGCGAGCTGTTGCCAGTCCAGGTAAGCTCCTACGGAGTAGGAGATGAGGATGCCGATTTGACTCAGGATCTTGAGCACGGAGCTAAGACATCCTCTGATCTCTGGGACGGCAATTTCGGTGACATAAACCTGTGAACAAGAGAAAGAATTTTATAATTTCTGTGAAATAAAAAGTAAGTTTAAGAAACACAGAAGGACAAACATGTATGAGTAACAGATGATAACGTTAAATTATAATGATGGGTTATATGACTGAATATCAGGAGAGCACAGCTTTCCCATTTCATTAAAACATTTTTTCGTCGATGAAAAAACGTTGAAAGGCAAGGTTTTAACGGTTGAATACATAAATACTAATACATTAAAAAAAATATAAAAAAAAATATTTGGTTGTGCAGAAACCTTCGTGGTCAGACTCGCGCTTGGCTGCTTTTTATTTATTTATTTATTTAATCTTCATTGCACAAATGAAAAACGGATCGTACAAAATGCGAACTTAATGCCATTGGGCATTATCTACCAGTCAACCATCGGGCAAAACAGATAAGTGTTTTATATTTTTAGAGTAGAAAAATTTGCCTCATGGGCCGCACTTTCCAATCGTAAGTACCTTACGGTGTATATGTTATTTTACATATGTGCTCGAATTTGTTCAGCTCATATGCGAATGAAAAACCTTTGTCAAAGCGAACGCTTTCAACGAAATATTTTGCATGAAAATAACTTGTCGAGACAATAGTATTGACCAAAATGTTCCATTAAATGTGACCAATTTAATGTTTGAAGGAAAACTTATATAATATTTTTCTTATAGAAATATATAAGCGCGCTTTGTTCAATCCCAATTGCGGGAATGAAAACTGATGGTATATGAAGAACAAAACATATTCAGCTACTGTGGAAGCGTCGACCATACAAAGCTATAAAACATTCCTAGCCGTTATCTTTATCCACTATCCATCTGACATTAGTAATAGTTATTTATGATACAAGTGTGTAAAGCAGGTGATTTCCGAAAAGCATCATTTTTATTCACGAGAGATGCGAATAATAATAAAAATACTCCTTGCGTCTGGCTGAAATTGATATAACGGAGTAAAAAAAAACTGAGAAGTAAAAATCACTAGTGCGGAAAAGTGTCTTAGATTAATTTGTAATTGTAGTGTTTAGTTACATAATAGATGGAAATTAAGTCTCCAGTGTACATACAGTCAAATAAAAAAACAATACGCCAATAACTGAGTGAATATTATCTGGTAAAATTGTTTGCCGATCTTACTGACACGGGTTTGTCTGTGACAATGTATAGGAAAGTAATAAATGAAGCGGTATTTTCTAAACACCGTATCAAGCTCGATCGTGGAAACCGTGGCTATTAGCACCCATTTATGCACGTTTGTCATTCAGTTATGGGGTTTCTTAGAGCTAGCTTTTTACGAGTTGACTCGTAAACCGCTTATTAACAGTTTCTCAGTCTACACACGGTCGATATAAACGTAGGAAACAATAGTTATCACTCAATAAATGAGAATAGTTTTATATTCCGCTGAGTGTTAACTGTTTAATTATCTACAGGTTTTTTTATTGTAAAAGAGGTCAAAATCGATGTTATGTGTGTAACTTGTGTTTAGTTGTAGTAAAAATTTTAAAGAAATATAATCCTAAATATTTCGTAAGTAAGTATGCTTTCGAGAAAAAATTGCTGACAGTTGAGTTTCTTTCGGTGTTTCTTCTCAACATTGGTCTACTCTTGTGAAATGCCGGTAAACTCAGACATATAAAAGTGCTTTTTGTGGCCTACATGCAGTATAAAGTTCACTATATCATTAAGATTAAGACCTACAAATATTACAAGTCTCTACTTCTCTGCAAGATTGCATGAAAAGATAATTTTGCTTGCTACTTTTAACAGCAGTATGGCCTATGTGTCGAACAGCTTTTTACCTTCGTAACAGTTTCTAATTGTGATCTATCGCCACAAAGGCGGGAATGGCTAGAACGTAACGACATAACATAATGTATGTCTGATTGATTATATTCAGAGCGTGTGATGCGACTTTTCTGCACAAGAGCAGTGCAGAGGAAGTAATTTAATTTCGATTACCACACGATTTATTGCTGACCTAGAAACTTTAATGGGTTCTTTATAGGTGCAGTGTAAACGTCCTTTTTTTCTACTACTATAATATTTTAATCAAGTATTAGAAAACGTAATAAAAGGTGATGGATACAATAAACATCGTACGTTCTTATCAGACTTTCTGTGTGTAGGCAAAAACTATGTTCAAAGACCATGTCACACAACGAGACTATAAACTGGCTCGATTTCATTTAACCATGGTTCAGAGATAGATTATGACCCTGTTCACTTTTTCGAACTGTTCATTACACAAAGGCAGGCTATGAATGCCTCCGTCTTTCAAAGACCTCGATGCGAATCGCGAGCTTCGAAAGGCACGACCCAGGCTTTCAACTACATATACAATACTGACGGACAGCTATACTGTCCCTCTTGTGATCATGTGTTCGTGAACCAGCTAAGATTCACAAGCCACGCGCGTGCACATGCCAGAAACACTTAACCTGCGATGTTGGATACATTGATGGATACGTCAAGGAGGACATCCATCATCTTTTAATGAGTACGGTTGTGCACCCCGAAGCCACCGAGTTCCCTTTATTTGATTTGTGTATCTTATCAACTCTTCTTCTTTCTCCTAGACCGGCAGTCCCATTTACTTGAGGTCGGCCCTTCTCGTCCGCACCCTCCACTGAGCACGATTTTGTGTAGCGTTGGAGTTTATTTGAGCTTCTTTGACGTCTTTGAAGACCGTCGTCAGCCAATTGGCGGGTGGTCTTCCACGGGCACATGGTTGGGTTACGGGTAGGTCTTATCGACCGAAACCACAGTTTTTCCGGCTTACTGGAATGTTTGGGTAAAGGTACCTGGTGAGGACTGTGTGGACGTACCTGGCTGATCATCGTGATGCAGCAAACCAGCATGCCGCCGCAGAATGAGGTCGCGGAGATCATGTCCACACTAGACGACAGCGCGGTGGCGAGCCACGTGAGCGTGTAGGGTAAAGCTGCTGCAAGGAGTACCGCTCGGCGGCCTAGCCGCATCGCGAGACCTCCCATGACTCCACCGACCAGGGCGCCTGCGAACAAGAACATTCATTATTATAAAACCTAGAACGAACTATAGAGCAGTAGCGTGGATCTAATGGAATCCAAACTTAACTGGCTTGACTATTTTATAACGTGTCAGTTTTAATCTGTTCTAGTTTGGAAAAACGTTTCTTTGACTCCTGTTAACGGATTTACTGCCGGGTGGCGTGGCCTAGGAACAAACTTGTAAGACAGTGAACGCATAAAGACAGTGAACGCATAATATGGGTTGCTGGTAGTGAAAGCGTTAAGCTGTAGTTGCTGATTGTGATATAAAGATGATGCTTTGGCATACTTTTCGTCACATCGTAGACTCACATTTTGACAACTCTTAATACTTATTTGTTCTACCACAGAACTGTGGTGATAAAAGTTATGCTTTCCTTTCTGTAGAACTATTGAAACACTAAATATTTAAAGAAAAACTTGATTCCTAATAGTCAGGGATCGTAAAGTGCAAGCAAAATCGATTAAAATAACGTACGACAACCAGTGACGACTAGCACTTCTAATGAATTTTGCATACTTACAAATTAACCTCAATACTTACACTTACAATAATTACAATAGTATTCTAATTGTGTTGTTACCCGTACATACCGATTTATTTAAGACGCTCTCACATCACAGACATTCAGACGGTAAAGAATTTCACCCACAAACAAAAGAAAACGTAATCCATCACGATCGAAGAAATGCCCAATGTTCTCCCAAACATTAGACTCGTTCGAAAACGACCAAAATTAAAAGGCAATCGGAAAAACAAGAGTGCAGCGTATTTCCGTGGTAACCTAAATACTTAGAGCGACTGTCAAACAAGACAACAGTAAAATGCAAGAACAATTGGTCGTTTTAATTGACGCTTGACGTGAAATATTGCTGGAGGGTTTGAGGACGGGTTCCGTTGTTTGCGAAATTGGTTCAGGTAATATTTATTTGGCACGATGAAGGATGCTTCAACGCTGTATACTCAAGGTCTTGCTGAAAGCGAAATTACCATGAAAATGAAACGGTATTTTCGACTTCGTACTATCAGCCAAGAATTTCTACTTTTGGACCTTAATATTAAGGTTCAAAAGTAGACATTCTTTTTGATGTTTTGGCTTTTTACACATTATGACACTGCTAATAAAGATAGAGTACAGAGGGTAGAGTAGTAATAAAGATAGACAAACATTATTGACAACAGTTAATAGAAGAAGTAAATTACACAGTAACATTTTTGTTTATCATCATCATCAAATCAGCTTGAAGATTTTGTTGGACATAAGTCTGTCGTAAAGAACGTCATCAAAATCGGTCCTGCACCGTCCGCATCTAGCAGGCTCCAGCGATCTTCACCAATTCATCAGTCAGTTTCTTTGATGGCTCATGTAATTGACTGATACCAGGTAAGCAAGCTGCCAAGCGGTTTACCGAATATCAAGACAGTAGATTACCTAATTTATTTAGATTCAGTGTCCAGCTTTCGGACCAGTACGTCTAGAAAACGTAGTGGTTATATTCTCTTTGACGTCTAGTATAACTTGGATACGCTCTCTTTGTCGCGCGAGAAATACTACCTGTCACTTTCCTTTCAATACCGTGCGAGCAAGGCAAGAAATGCTGATTTACGCGATAAGATGTGCTAGCCCTGCTGAAGAGAGTACTAACTAACCTTACAACAATCTACACCAATTATTCAATTCGGAATGCCACAAATCAATCGTCTAACCGATGAGGCGAAACAGTTGAAATAAAATGCGTCCAGTGTTGCCAACGCGAAGTAAATAGACGTAAGTCAATAGAGTTGCCGTGACATATATGTTTTTTTTAAATAGCAAGCCGGCGTATATTTAGAGCCGCCGGCATCGCACGGGTTTATTTTTGTCTGCGATCTGTTCCGATTACTGTGGACATAAAACAGTGCA
Source organism: Apotomis capreana (assembly GCA_947623375.1). Taxonomy (NCBI): domain Eukaryota; kingdom Metazoa; phylum Arthropoda; class Insecta; order Lepidoptera; family Tortricidae; genus Apotomis; species Apotomis capreana. The sequence goes on from OX392500.1 coordinate 38,319,759, forward strand.
AATTTGTATTGACTGAATTACGAGCACAGACATGATTCCGTTTTTACGGGTATTGTCCATTAATATAACTAGGAGTATAGTTATTTACTACGTAAAATGCAAGTAATGAATTCTAATTGTAATCATACTAAGCTGCCCTGCTGATCACAATTCAACAATCAACATTCAACACACAATAACGAAATACCTCGATTAATAGCTCGATTTGTTAAAGTATTTTTAATTCCTCTACAGTGTCTACCCAAAGAGATCCTCATCAAGGCACCATCATGAGGGGGCTACTACAGATGCGTCTTCTGGTGCGTGGTCATCGCTCGCCGGTCCGCGGAACGGAATTCTGGATAGTCACTACCGAATAACCTCTCTGTATGCACCTCTAGCACAACTGTCACACGAGACTCTTTCTCGCGCGGGAAATATTACCTATTTCTTTCTTCGTAATACTGTGAGAGAGTGACTGGCGATGCTATGTCGCGAAGTAGTTGTGCTGACGCCAGCCTTGGCGAGGACATAACATCTACACCATACGACCTCTCAGGCAAGCGTTAGTGTGTAAACAAAGCGTATTTTACTTTCTAGTGCCGTATTGAGATGATTTACTGTCAATGCGCTAAGAGCTTTCATGGTATGTAAACAAAACGAGTGTATTTCGAGCGGGTTGCTCGTTTATTTGTGTCTGGTCGGATTTGATGATAATCGGAGCCATTTCCTTCGCGAGACGAGATTTATGATGGCGAGATGTTTTGCCGAGAGTAGTCTAATAAATATTATAGCGTAACGTATTAATGTAAGGCGTCCGTATTTAAATTATTTAGCATATGCCATTTTCAATCAAATGTGTTTTACGCTCGATGCAGTGCGGGTAGAATTCCTAAGATGACAGTTCAGGTGGTTTGCTGCCTGTTTGGCACAACTATGCTCCGCGACTTGTCGCGCGACAGAGAATCGCCCGTCACTCTCTCACAGTACAGCGAAGAAAGAGATATATAATATTTCTCGCGTGAGAAAGAGTCGGCGAGAGATACAGGCTACAGGCCTTGCAGGGCTAGCCAAGATGGTATTCTCAGAGAGTTGCCCACAAATCCAATCCAGTGGATGTCTTTAATTCATGTACCTATATTTTGTAAGTCTGGATACTCTGGATGTCCGTGAATTGTACTTGATCCTACATTTGGCAGGGCAGACATGTTCCTAAAAGGTTTCGACCCCGTCTTAGCAGATGGCCAGTCCTGATTTCATGATTGTCTTGCATGGTTATCTTGAGATACCAACATTTGTGCTTGTTCGTATGTTTAAGTATTATCTGTAGGTACTCTATTTATTAAGGCATCTAAACTAGACTAAGACTAATACTTGAGTTTCTACCAGCAGCCAGCCATAAATCGGTTGCGAAAGTCACAACCTTGCTATTTGATACTCCAATTGTATTTGATTATTACATAACTAATAATCGAACTCATTTCTAAAATTATACAGGAATGTGCAGCCGGGAGCGTTTAGTAATAAATCTAATAAATCAAATTGTCCACTTACGCTATTACAGCAATTTGCAGCGATATCATATTAAAGGGTGGGAGGTCTGAGTCTCTGTTAAAGCTTTTTTACATTCGCGATTTAGCCGTAAGTCAGGTACGACATAATATGTTAATTCAGTAAATAAAGGAGTTTGACCTTACAAACGGTCCGGTAGTTTTGAATTTTTTATATGTTGTCTAGGATGGTTAGCTAGTGTTTAAAATGCAAAATGCACAATTCCCCCCCCTCCGCGCCCGCCGCCATATTGAAAAAACCGGCACGTTCTTCATATTTTTGCTCATATCTTCCTTTAGGAGCATTTCAGCTAGAAGAAAGCTTTGACAATGTTATAAAGAGATAAATTTACTACATTCTCTATTTTATATTTTGTTTCTAGGACATATAGTTACGGAGATATGCACATTTAAAAAAACGTAAATAATCGCAATTTCCAACTCAAAAACAAACTTCTGGATTATATCTTCGTTTAGGAGCATTTTAGCTAGAACAGGGCTTGACCAATGTTGTAGGGAATTAAATTTGCTATAATTTACATTTCTGATTTTGTTTCTAGGACAGATAATTACGGAGATATGTAAAAAATAAAGCCACATTTTCCGAAAATGTATGTAAAAATGGACATGAGTTTTATAAACAATTATATTTCCAACGTGTTTTAATTTGTCCTGGACTAGTCCGTAACTGAATGACAGCGTTCTAAACCAAGAATTTTTAGAAATTTCTTGAAAATTCGACTTTTCCAGTTTTTTTAATGTGCATATACTGCATATCTCCGTAACTAACCGTCCTTGAAACAAAATATAAAATAGAGAATGTAGTAAATGTATCTCTCTATAACATTGTCAAAGCTTTCTTCTAGCTGAAATGCTCCTAAAGGAAGATATGAGCAAAAATATGAAGAATGTGCCGGTTTTTAGGGTTCCGTAGTCAACTAGGAACCCTTATAGTTTCGCCATGTCCGTCTGTCCGTCTGTCCGTCCGTCCGTCCGTCCGTCCGTCCGCGGCTTAGCTCCGTGATCATTAGTACTAGAAAGCTGAAATTTGGTATAAGTATGTGTATGTATAACGCCGACAGAACGGTAAAATAAAAATTCGAAAATTTTATTTTTTTCGGGTACCTCTCGAACACCTAAAGTGGGGGTGAATTTTTTTTTTCTTTTCAACACTGGTGTTTGGGGTGTCGTTGAATAGGTCTTGTAAAAATAATAGGGGTCTCCTAACATTATTTTTTGATAAAGTCAGCAGTTTTGTAAATATTCGCTCCGAAAACAAAAAAATAGTGTCCCCCCCCCCCTCTAACTTTTCAACCACGGGTCAAAAAAAATCGGAAAAATTCATGTAAATGAAACCTTATCAGTACTTTCAATGAAAACTATATTGAACAAAATCGGTCGAGCCGTTTTTGAGTAATCGCCAAATTTCATATTTTTTCTTTAGAAGGATGTAAATTGACTTCCAGAAGGTAATAAGTGATTACAGTTTCTAGGGCGTTTACGACCTTTTTATAGAGCTTAAAATCTTTCTTAACTTAAACCTTGGGATTAAAACAGCAATTTATTGCGAAGGATGAGCAATTACGGAACCCTACACTGAGCGTGGCCCGACATGCTCTTGGCCGGTTTTTTCAATATGGCGGCGGGCGCGGAGGGGGGGGAATTGTGCATTTTGCATTTTAAACACTGGCTAACCATCTTAGACAACATATAAAAAATTCAAAACTACCGGACCGTTTGTAAGGTCACACATAGTACTTTAGTCTCTATTCACCTAATTATGTAGCCGAAAACAAATTTAGATTAGCTTACGCCATAATATTATGACGACTTCAAGTTAAAGCTGATATCTTGAAAAAATTACGACACCCATAACAGCAATTCATCAATTGACAACATTTCATATTTTTAAGACTACAATTTTATTGATTTTTTTGTTTTCCGATTCGCTGTTTTTATATTTTTCCTGGGATTACCAATTATTTACTACGTATTTCTTAAAATTTACTCATTCTAAAATGTAGTTACTTCAAAACTATGAGACAATGGAAGGGTTTAATGCTGTTTTATTACAAATAAAAACCGGTCAAGTGCTAGTCACCGTTCTTAAGATACAGCCTGGTGACAGACGGACGGACAGCGAAGTCTCAGTAATAGGGTCCCGTTTTTACCCTTTGGGTACGGAACCCCAAAAACGAATGACGTTGAGCTTGACATAATTGACAGCTTATTTTTTTTCGCGGATGGGCCGCAGACGACAACGCAGGCATAGTTGTCGTAGATGGGCAAATTTTTATTTTGTTGTCGATTTTGTTTTTTTCTCAGATTTCATTGAAATTTGGTGAGTTGGTAAAGTTGCTTATTCTGAACAAGGTAAACCCAATTTCACGATATGTCCTACAAAAAAATCCATTGAGTTACAAACAATGTATGGATTTTTTTTAACTAAATTTCGTAATGTACTAAAATTAAGTACAAAATCAGGAGTTCGAAAAGAAAAATAAATAATTCGACAACAAAATAAAAACCAAGACAGACTGCCGTATCGGCCGTTTATCTTGGTGTTAAATGTTTCAGATGCCTACTTATGCCGCTGTTTATGTTTTCCGTACTAAGTGCTTGTATTAATAACAATGGTGATGCCATTATTCAATGATGATGCCATTATGTTTATTGTTTCCACAATTTTCTCTTGTAACATAAAGGGCCTGGCACCATCACCACGGCACGGCGCTGCCACCGTGAAACGGCGCGGCGTCGTGGATTTTTACGGTGGTTTTATATGCGCTGACACCGTTTAAATCCACGATGCCGCGCTGGTTTACGGTGACGGCGCCGTGCCGTGGTGATGTGGCCAGGCCCAAACATTTTCGAATTTCTTATAAATTAAGCCCGAAAAGTTTTTCGTTTCGGATACATGTATACAAATGTATTCACTTGTATCTTATAAATTGTTTTGTGCAATAAAGTTTAAATACATTTTTCGAGATAATATGTATACCTACCTACACAGCACAGTTGACAATATGCGTGAGGACAATTGTTTTTTTATGATGTTTGGTAATCAATTCTATTTTTTTATTGGGATCAAAGCTCTATATGGGACTACCTACACTTAGACTACTCTAAAAGTCAGAAATAACCGTCAAAGTTCAACTACAAAATTCCTACAGCGCACTAAAAACGTTCTATACAGAAGGCCTACTATCAGATGACGTCATCTCTAGAAGTATTTGTATAGAGAAAATAAGTAATTTGCCATTTTCACCGTGAAAAAGTGCGTGTAATTATGAGGATCTAAAAATCATTTCAAATTTTCTTTTGGGTTAAAAAAAGAAATCATAAAATGTACGTACTAAAAATACTTTTTTGTTTTGATTTATTTTCTTTGTTTCATATTGAGCAAATTTTATTCATATAACTACACTATGTTGTATATCAACATCAGTCGCATCCTATTTGGGAAAAATTGCTATGCGAAAAGGAAGCACACAAAATATTTAATTATTTAAATATTATTTATTATTATTATTTTATTTAAATATTCTTCCATAAATCGGCGTCCAAGCATTGATAGAGCATGTGAGCTACATTTCGTTAAAGAGCTCCTTGACCGATGGAGACGGATGTGGAGTGTAAACGGTCTTTATAATATATGTCGAACTATTCATTGAAACCGGTGAGCAATCGGAGCAAATTAGGCATGCACCAGTAACGCAGAATGCCTAAGTTCTATTCGACACGGCAATTACAAGTATTCTGGAACTCTGTGCCATTGCGCTGAGACAATGCACCACAGCGGTGTCGCACACGTTGAGTACTTCTGAACTGGACAGGTGTGGGTAATAGGCGTTGAATAGGGATGCTTTATTAATGAACGAAGGAAAAAATAAACTACTACAAAAAAGCGGTTTTCAGCTAGACTGTTATTTCGCCGATATCTTCAATATTTACACCGAAGATGAAGCAATTGGTGATTCTTTTTGTTTTTAAGATGTCACAAGTGTGGAATATAAGTTAGCTAAGATAATCTAGATAACCAAAAAGAATATCCAGTACTCCTCACGCTTGAAGCAATAACATATTTTCTAATAGGTAAGGTACGGCACAAAAAACACTTAGAGCCTTATTTCCTGAGTTTTTCGGGATTTTATAGATGAGAAACCCTGAGGTTTTGAGTGTAAAACATGGATGTAGAATGATATAGTCACACCTACTGTGTATTACGATAATATTCTCTTCGGTTTCCGCGACTGTCACACATTTAAATAAAACAATTTAAATGAATTATATCGCGTATATAAATTACTAGCTTTTGCCCGCGACTACGTACGCGTGGAACTTGATAAAAGGGATTATTAAAAGCGCCTAAGCAAATATAAGAGCAATTGTGTTTTCGGTCTACTAATTACATTTCCTACAGGGTCACCGCACCCCAACAGAAATGTTCACTCATTTTTCAATCGTTTTAGGTAGGTATAATTTCCAGGATGAAAACTATCCTATGTCCTTCCTCGTATCTTAAGCTATCTCTATGCCAAATTTCATCAAAATCGATTCAGCGGTTTAGTCGGTACCTTCACAGATACCGTTGTCAAAGGTTGACTCCACCTTTGACAACGGTATCTGTAAAGGTACCGAAACGTCAGGGAGGCTCAAATAATTAATATACGCGATATAATCCGTTTAAATTGTTTTATTTAAATGTGTGTATTACGATGTTATTCGTTGTGTAATTGTATTTGATATGACACACTTAGCATTAGTAGGAGACACCGCACCGCTTCTTACGTTCGTCGATGTCCTGTACCTCTAGCACAACTGTAATACGCGACTCTTTCTCGCGCAAGAAAGGTTATATCTCTTTCTTCACTGTACTGTGAGAGGGCGACGGGCGATGTTATGACGCGCGACAAGATTCACGAGCGTAGTTGCGCTAGACGGGCTGCTGATACCCGCGCAGCGCTCGTGCTGCGTCTACGATGTCTCTGTTCCTATACAAATATCAGTCACGGCAAACTCGCTGCGAAATCGCCTTCAAAATCCAAAAGTCACTCGCAAATTGCAAGTGTGATAATGACTTAACATCTTTAGAACGTCAGTGTCTTATCAGCCCTCGGACAGCGTCGCCTCAAGGCAAGGACGCTGTGCGGACGCTGACACGACGCTGGTGTGACGCCGGCGTTAGTGACGCTGCGTTTACGTTGCGTGAGCTTCGCGTCGCCGCCGCGCGGGCACTAGCACACCACGGCTCGTGTGAGGTCTCTAGGTACGGAGAAATATCTAAACCTACATACACACTGTAACTTAACCTAACATTGCCCATAGCGATTATATGTAGTTTTCGCGTATTACTGCCGTACTCCCATCAAATCGTGATACGTCAGTTCACACCGGCGTGACAATTGCCTGCATTTTTGCGTCAGTTGGATTAGGTCAGTGGAAAATTCTGTGCCGTTTAGTGTAAATTTATCTTTCTCTCAGTACTCTTCGTTATGATTATGACAAAGTAAACCAGGTTTTCCCTACGTGACAACAGTCTATGAGATAAATGCATCCAGTCACTATCTGGATCATAAATAAAATAACGTTTATTGCATAATAAGTTGTAAGAATTGAAATTTGTCAGCCATTTTGTAAAATTGCCATTGTGCCATGTTACTTCTGGCAATAAAACTACATTGTTAATATTTTCTATCTCGCAATGTCCAAATGCTGACGACAACAGAGAAATAAACTTATTATATATTGAAATAATAGCCCAAATTAATTAATTGGCTTTTATTGAAATAAGCTTACAAGCACAATTGACAGTTGGCGTCGTTCGAGTGTCTGTGGGAAAGCGTTCCGTTCCTCACACTCTCCTCCACCTATTTTTACAGTTTACTTTAAAAATAATCTTAATAGAACATATTACATAACATTTAACACAACTCTTCTAACTCTTCGGCACAACTTAACATCTGATTAATGTGACGCTTCCACTTTAACCCTTCTACATCTACCACATAGGTAGTTCCGGGTATTGACTCCTCTATAACTAAACCTTGAACCCATGGCCTGCTATCCTTCCTGTAGTCTCTTACCATTACTTTCTGACCTATTTCAAAACTGACATTCCTTTTCCCTTGGTCCCTTTTTTCTACTCTATCTTGCATCACTTCAGACAGGGGTGGAGGGCGTAACAAACTAAACCTATTTCTTAATTCTCTACTGAACATAAGACGAGCAGGTGAAACCCCTGTAGTGCGTTGTGGCGTACTTCTATAATCGAACATGAATAAATTCACAGAAGATCTTAAATTAAGTCCACTCTCTTTAATTTTAGTTATAGCAGACTTGAAAGTTTCCACGAACCTTTCGGCCGCACCATTGGTTGCTGGGTGATATGGCGGTGAATATGTATGCTTAATGTGGTTAGTACTACAAAAATCTTTGAATTCTAGACTGGTGAATGTACGGCCATTGTCTGTTACCAAATGCACTGGGTATCCGAACCGAGTGAATACACTTTCAAAAACCTCTATAGTGCGAGAACTGGTAATATTAGCCATCTCATATATTTCTGGCCATTTTGAGTAACTATCTACAATCACCAAAAACATTTTATTATAAAAATGGTCCCAGAAAATCAGCATGGATTCTATACCACGCTGAAGGAGGAATGGGCCACGGTTTTTGTGTTTTAGATGGAGTTTTACTATTTTGCAAACAAATTATACATTTTTTTGTAATGTTTTCTATTTCTGAGTCAAGATTAGGCCACCAAAAGTAAGAACGTGCAATTTCTTTCATTCTAATGATTCCAAAATGACTTTTATGTAATTCGGATAAAACTGATTCCCGCGTAGTGTATGGTATTAATATGCGATATCCCCAAAATAAGCAACCCCTGTCCATCGTTAATTCATTCCTTCTACTATGAAATGGCAATAGCTCTTTATCTAACTCTTTTTTTTCTGGCCAGCCATCTGTCAAATACCTTATTAATTTGGCAAAAGCTGCATCCTTTCTTGATTCTGTCTGAATTGTCTTCCAATTTAAACTTTTCATATTGGAATCATTAGTATAGTTCAATACACTGGCACTGCTGTTTACAAATACAGGGTGAATATTTATTTCATTACTCTTATTATTAGTTTCAGCTACTGACCGTGACAGGAAATCAGCGGGATTAACATTTGTTTTAATGTGCCTTATTTTATAAGTAAATGCTGATAGAAATATTGCATAGTGTTGCAATCGTTTGGCTGCCATTTTTGGAATACTTTTGGTAGGGCCAAAAATTCGGGTCAGGGCTGCGTTATCTGTTTCTAACTCAAAGAAACGGCCATAGACATAATTGTAAAATTTCGTAATTCCAAAAATCACTGCCAATGCTTCTTTATCTATGGTACAATATTTTATTTCGACATCATTTAACTTCTTACTTGCAAAGGCAATTGGTTTCACTACACCCTGTTTATCTCTATTTGACAATACTACTGCCAGGCCAGTGTCTGAAGCATCGCAAGTCAGGATCAGTGGTAGTTTAGGATCATAATGTCTAAGATTATTAGCCGAGGCCAATTTGCTTTTTATTTTTTTAAAAGCTTCATCACACTCCGATGTCCAAATAAATTTGTCTTTCTTAGTACATTCATATAATGGTGTTAGGGTTGTGGCCATGTCTTGTAAAAATCTAGAGTAATAATTTATTTTACCCAAAAATGATTTCAGCATGGTCAGGTTAGTCGGTGCTTTAGCATTTAATAATGGTTCAATATTGGACTGAATCACACTGACACCATTTTTGTTTACACGGTACCCAAACACATCTAGGTTAGTAGTGAATAACCTACACTTTTGTGGTTTTAATTTAAATTCACATTCCTGTAATTTTTTTAAGACTTGACACAATATTTCAAAAGTTTGTTGTAAAGAATCACCCTTTATGTAAATGTTATCAATAAATACTATGGTATTGGGTATATCTGCTAATTTTTTAGTCATTAAACGTTGGAAAGCTCCAGGCCCAGAACTTACCCCGTAAGGCAAGTAATTATATTTGTATGCTCCGGACTCTGTTACAATAGTTGTACAATCTTTACTATCCTCACTCAGTGGGGCTTGTAAATAAGCCTCTTTTAGATCCAGCTCACAGTAATATTCGCCGTCTTTAAGAGAATTTAGGATATCATCAATATGAGGTAAAGGGAAATGATCAATTTCCATACAAGGATTTACTGTTAGTTTATAATCTCCACAAAGCCTGACCGAGCCATCTGGTTTTATTATAGGTACTACTGGAGTACCCCATTCACTCTGTTCCACTGCCGTGATCCTACCATTATTTAATAATCTAGTAATTTCATTATTTACCTTTTCACGGAGTGCATAGGGTACTCGCCGTACTGGTAAGCATTTGGGTCGAGCATTAGACTTCAATTTTAAGTTGATCACTTCACCTTTGAAATTTCCCCATCCCGGTTCGAATATTTCTGCAAACTGGCCTCTGATTAATTGTTCTGCATCTGAAACATTTTGAAGCATATAAGTTTTCTTGTCAACATTGTCTACCCATTTTGGAGGCCACAGTTTCATTGCATAAAGCCAGTCCCTGCCAATTAGTCTAGGGTACTCATCTTTCACAATATATACACTTAATTTCTTAGTGACATCATTACATGTGACTGTTACATCTGTCACTATGCCTATTGGTTTAGATATAGTTTGGTCAAAATTTTTAAACAATGTTTTACATTCTTGTAGCTCAAAACTGCTGAGGTATAGATTTTTATCAGTTATTGACATCACTGTCACCTCAGAACCTGTATCGATTTGGAATGGTAGGGCATAATCATTTACAATAATATTCAAGTAATCGGGTGGTATCCTACTTACACTGTTCATGGTATAAGTTGTATATCCTTCAAACAAGTTTTGAACTGAATTTTCTACCTCCTCGCTGTCCTCCTTTCCTGCTGATGAAGATCCTTCTAACATATTGACTTGTCTTGTTTTTTTGGGACACATCCTGAATATATGACCTTGAACTCCGCACTCTGAACAGAATTTCTTCTTTAAAGTACATTCCGCTTTAATATGATTCCTCTTGCCACAACAGAAACATTCTGCACCTGATTTATTATTACTGTCCATTTTCCTGGGTTTATAAGCCGGCTTCCATTTCTGTTGATTGTGAAAAATTTCACTTACTTCTCCGGATCCCTTTGTGTGAAGTAAAGCTGCTTCCACTGTCCTTGCTAGTTCAATAGACTTTTCCAATGTTATTTCAACGGGACTCTTCATCAGTTCAAATTTTATCAGCTTCGAAGACACTCCTTCCATAAACTTTTCTTTGATCTGGTCATCAATATCTTTAAAATTACATCTTCCTGCAAGTTTCCTTAACTCTAAGGCATACTCCTGGATTTTCTCGTTCGGTAACTGGTTTCTTCTTCTGAATTCAGCTCGTTCAAGTGTTGTTGATAAGGTTTTTACATATTTATTTCGAAGTGTTTTTGTTAAATCTTGATAAGTAAAAGTTATTGGCTGTTTAGGTGAACATAAGTAAGTCAGAGTTTCGAACACTTTCGCCGATAATTTAGTAATTAATAAAGGCACCTTCTTTTCGTCTGCTATATCATTAACTAAAATAAAGCAGTCAAATTGCTGTTCGAAAACTTCCCACCTATCTCCATCAAATGGTTTTAACTCTCCTAACGCGGCCATTGGTATAGTACGCACCGTTTGTTGGCGTTTTAATTTATTTTTGAAATGATCACTAAGTTGCTTCCGTAATTGGTCCACGGTATGGGTTTCGTAATATTCTAACCTCTCTTCTTGTAAAATTTGAATGAGTTCCGGTTTTTTACATTTATAGATGGAGCTAATGGTTCCGCTTTTCACTTCTTGTAAAATATTGAACCTTTCCTCCGAAATCTCCGGATTGTCCTCTTCCATCAATGCTGCATCTTCATACTCCGGATCCGACATTAATTTGTTGTAGTGGAATAACTTTTACGCATGGCACTGGCAGCCATTACCATACCGTCTTATAACCTATAGTTGTGATGTGACACTTGTGACCACTTGTAAGTTTTCTTCATAAACACTTATCGTGCACACGAGGATCTTTAAATCTCGTCGCCAATTATTATATATTGAAATAATAGCCCAAATTAATTAATTGGCTTTTATTGAAATAAGCTTACAAGCACAATTGACAGTTGGCGTCGTTCGAGTGTCTGTGGGAAAGCGTTCCGTTCCTCACAAAACTAAACAGAAAGGAGTCAGATTATACTGAGTAAACAAAGAACAAGTACAAATTCCACCTAATTTCGGCAATTCCGTTCTTACTCATCCCAAATATCTTAACCAATTATCATACCGGCCTTTCTAATTGCCATCACAATTCCTCAGAAAACATTTAAAGTAACGCTTCATCTCATAAACCTATCGCCTGTTAAGTTTATCTGTCATTTCACAATGGTTCCCGTCATCCTGTGATGACATGGCGCTTGACGTCAGCTGATACCAGTAACTAGTTCGGTCATTAGAGAGAGACCTGAGCAATGCCACGTAAGCAATAAATAAATAAGTATCAGACAACCTCACACAGATCCATCTAGTCCCAAATTAAGCTCAAGAAGGCTTGTGTTATGGATAAATACTATAACTATACTAAACGACGATATCCATACTTACCTACATCAATAAATATATCGATACCTTAGTTCACACTCGTACTAATTGTTTTTTTTGCCAGTGAAATTCAAACCACATAGAGTGTGCACTAACGTCCTAATTGCAACAACTTTTTCCTAAAAGTTAGTACGATTGTGAACTAAGGTATCGATAAACTTAAATACATAGAACAGCTAAGTCCCAGGCACAAATATGCGAGTTCATCGCACAAATATTTGTCCTGGCCGGGATTCGAACCCGAGACCGCCGGCTCAGTAGGCAGGTATCTACAAATTGCGCCAACCGCGTCGTCAAAGAAGTAAGTAAATGTATGTATCTGGGAAGCTGTGTTATATATTCTCGTTCTAATTACCGCAGTGTCATAATATGAATGTGTTTAACCAATGTTCATGTTACCAGTAATACCTACGGCAGTGAGACATGGTCGCGCCCAATGGGATCCATAGAAGACGGCTCAAAGTTACCCAAAGGGCAATGGAACGAGCTGTGCTCGGAGTTTCCTTATTTGATCGATTCAGAAATAAAGAGATCCACAGAAGAGCTAAGATCATCGACATAGTTCTAGCAAGGACTGTGGACTCGCCTTGAATTAATATTAAAAATGCACAATAACCTAGAAATAGATAGTAAATAGCTATTCTACATTCCTCAGTTATAAATATTTCATATACTGTAGTGGAAACGACAGCTTTCAATCAGTATTACACAGATAATATGCAGTAGGTACGTAGGTCTAATCTTAAGTTACGTCAAAGTCAATTAGTCCCGGCGTTTAGTTTAGGAGCACATAAACTTTAATGTCGGTTTAATTACGGGTATCTGGAACCTGTATCGAATACAATAATTCTAGTTTTGACGGACGCATAGTGGTAAGAAAAATACAGAAAGACAAAGCATAAAGCAATTTAATTTGATTAATGTATTTGTTTTTGGGAAGCTGCAGTAATTAAATTTAATATTGTTTGCTTGTTCTTGTTTTTTGTTTATTATTTTGTAATATAAGTGTTAAAGTAGGTACGTATCAATTGATATTATATCAGATATTGTATTCTTTGGAAACACTACACATCATTGTCGCGCATCTGACATGACCTATCTCTTTTCATTCTGTACAATGAGAGGAAAAAATCGAGATAGCATGTCACTCGAAAGGCGTAACGGCTAGTTGTAATGCGGCTGCAAATACTCAGCGGCCATTGCGACTAAACTAGACGTATTCTATCGTTTTCTGCCCGTCTAACACAACTACGGTTCTCGACTATTTTCACTCGTGACTCTCTCACAGTATTGCATAGAAAGAGATATGTATTATATCTTGCACAAGAAAGAGTCGCGTGTCACAATTGTGTTAGAGGTGCTTTCATCATTCTTGTGTCTGCCATCATTCGCTCTCTCATAAATATTCGTTGGCCACGACATAACCTAACTGTTTTCCTGATGTGTACTGTGCTGATTGATTATCATTCATCGGACAGGTGCTCGGGCAATCATGACCGGTCCTTAGCTTTTTAGACCCTTTAACTGGAGAGTTAATTTAATAACCTTACTTCAAAACCAAAATAATTGACTTTCGTCAGAGAGTAACTACACTATAAATAGTGCTAATACGACAGCATTTTAACGTAATTTTGTGTTGCACATTCAAGAACATTTTAATAAGGGTGCCTAATTGACTCAATTGACATAGTATAATATAGCCATTTGAGCGATCTATCGCCCACGTCACGGTCATATCGCCGATATGTATGACATCGCACGCTCATTCTGGCGGTAGTTCAGTTCATCATTCTGGACTGTCAGTTTATTGACATTAATTCGTTTTCACCGATGTCCGTAGAGAGGTCGCATGCGCTGTCAAAAAACGTAACCAGGATAATGACCCGCACCACCACTGTACGGCTACAAACCGCCACCCGTCCGGCTCAAAAGTCGCAAGGGCCTCATGCGGAGCAGCAGTCCCCTGCTGGGCATCTCAGCCGATTGTTGTGGCAAAACACACCCCCCACACGCCCCCCACCTGATGCATATCACCTGATGCATACCAGCCTTGAAGCAAATACCGCCTGGCCAAAATGAACCATGGCCAATCTTGAGGACACTTTAAACCGGCTTAGTTCTCAAGTTGGCCCCTGCAGGGAAAGCATGGATCGATCGGGTCTGCTTCGGGACCGCTCAACTCAATGTGTCTGTAACTCAGCACCACAAACGATGGCGCACCTGTTGGTGTGTCCGGCATGCCCACATTCCTGTTCGCTTCTTGACCTGAGGTCGACGCTGCTGCCTTTTGGGCATATTCGAGGAACTTCGAACACGAAAGAAGAAGATTCAGTTTCACCAGTCCGGATCGTCAGTCCGTTAGACTGAACGTGTAAGTGCTCTAGTATTGGCTATGAAAATTGCAATAAGTTGAAAATGAATTGGCATTCAAAATAATATAGCTAAAACATATCACGAGGAATTTAGCTCCATGTAGGTATTAAAATTCGATGTGATTGTTTTTGTCAACCCGTGTCCAACCAACGGAATCTATACTTAATCCTGGTCACACGACATCGCTCCATTCAATAAGTACGTGACTAAATGCATATAAACCCATACCTATTCCTTCGCACAAATTTGTTTGGACAGCGAGTTTGCTATTTCATGCCAATTTGCCGTGTTTATTGTAGTGATGAATTACTTTGTGAATTACTTTGTTATGTTAACATTGATATTTCAACGTTGAGTTTTACCTATGCTTGTAATGTTTGGAGTAATGTTATACAGATGTACTTAGATATTTCGATTTACCTATGTAAGTTGCAAAAGCATCAACAAACTCGTAATACTTAAGCAAAAACCGGCCAAGAGCATGTCGGGCCACGCTCAGTGTAGGGTTCCGTATCCTTCACAATAAACTGCTGTTTTAAGCCCGAGGTTTAAGTTAAGAAAGATTTTAAGCTCTATAAAAAGGTCATAAACGCCCTAGAAACTGTAATCACTTATTACCTTCTGGAAGTCAACTTACGTCCTTTTAAAGAAAAAATATGAAATTTGGTGATAACTCAAAAACGGCTCGACCGATTTTGTTCAATATAGTTTTCATTGAAAGTACTTATAAGGCCTCATTTACATGAATTTTTCCAATTTTTTTTGACCCGTGGTTGAAAAGTTAGAGGGGGGGGGACACTATTTTTTTTGTTTTCAGAGCGAATATTTACAAAACTGCTGACTTTATCAAAAAATAATGTTAAAAGACCCCTATTATTTTTACAAGACCTATTCAACGACACCCCACACACCAGTGCTGAAAAGAAAAAAAAAATTCACCCCCACTTTAGGTGTTCGAGACGTACCCGAAAAAAAAATTTTTTTTTAATTTTTATTTTACCGTTCTGTCGGCGTTATACATACACATACTCATACCAAATTTCAGCTTTCTAGTACTAATGATCACGGAGCTAAGCCGCGGACGGACAGACGGACAGACGGACATGGCGAAACTATAAGGGTTCCTAGTTGACTACGGAACCCTAACAAACTTATATATTGATGCACGTTCAATTATCAGCACTGAAGGTTTAAAATAATAAACAGAGATTTTACTATAACCTCAATTCAACGACAGTGGAGAAAATGCAATCAGAATAAAGAAGCCATATTACTCTATACCTAAGGTAGGTTAACCTAAAAGTTGCCTGCACTTAACTTCCTGAATTACCTATAGTTTGCGAAATACCGATGTTACTGGTCAGTGGATATTTAATTTTGATTGTAAGTAAACTGTAACACAGTAGCAAACATTTTTATCTTATGTATGCATCGTATTGTATCGCATTTCTCTAACCCTGCTCACACGGGTCCAGCAGATTTTCATTACATAAAAGCCATATGGAGCTACACCTTTTCAGTCCTAGGGAGCAAAACAGCAATATTCCGCAGCCTGCGCCAACCATTGAAAATGGCGGTGTACAAACACGTTTCACGCACTCGTTTTTAATTATGATAAAAATGTCGTGTGTTTTCGAAATGGGCCAATTTATTGTTGCAAAAAATCGTCCATACGAAATACTTATATTATAGCTCTTTTATCATCACAACTTAGTTCACGTAGTAACAGAAGGTAAGAGGAGGCCGAATATATAAATAAAATAATTTTAACGGATTATATATATCGCGTATATTAATTTTTTGAGCCTCCCTGACGTTGGGCTCCGAACGGTGTAAAACAGATTAGTGTTAAAAGTAGTATATGTAGAGTTTTTGTTTAAAAGTATATCATAGTAATAATTAAGGCAATCTGGGAGTTTTTTTTCGGCGGTTCTTTCTCTGGTAGATATTTTTATAAAATAATGAATGCTCTTCTGGCACATGTGTAACTGTCTTTACACATTAGGCCCATCTGGCATGTATGAACACCTTTACTTTAAATTAATATTTATAAAATGGTTAGTTTGCACAAATGTTACTTTGACAGAGAAAAATTGTGTTTTTCTCAGTCAACCTTTGACAACGGTATCTGTAAAGGTACCGAAACGTCAGGGAGGCTCAAATAATTAATATAAGCGATATAATCCGTTTAAATTGTGTTATTTAAATGTGTGACAGTCGCGGAAACCGAAGAAAATATCAGGACTATCATAGTTTATTGTCAAATGGGTGAAACTAACACTCAGTTATTGGTCTGTGGCAGTCTTCCCTCGGTGATAGTCTTACCCCACCTCACCTTATCTTACAATCATTCGTTTAAGAGCTAAAAGTGTCCGTGTCCTTGCTGATCTTGTTGCAGAATATGCCGAGTCTCGCTCGAGACGAGATAATTATCCTAATAATAATAAAAAGAAAAAGAGAAGAAGATAGAAGAAAACAGAAGAAGAAGTAGATGAGGAACACTTACCGAGTAAACTTAAACTGGCAATCCAGCTGGCCTGTTGATCGTTGACATCGAAACCTCCATGGTGCTTCGCCTCCTGGAGTGACGCAATCGCTGGTGACATGTAGCCCTTGCTGAGTCCTGCGGCGAACGGCCCGAGCGAGACAGCAAGTGCCGCGAAGATCTGGGGGAGAGAAGGAAAGTTAATCCCCGGCTCCACACTATCGCGAAGTTGTCCGAAGTGAGAGTTTCCGCAGCGAAGTGTTTTCTCCACACTCTCATATTCGCCCAACTTCGCGAGTAAATGGACTAGGGAAAGGTATGGACGAAAGATTATATGCCAAGCTGATACGGTACACTTCGCTCGCACGGTCAATTGTTTCTAACCAAATAACGCAAACTTTAAGCAACTGCAAAAATCCGATTAAAATGCAATCAAAATAAAAATAAAAATTGAGCAGCTACAAAATACCAAGACTAGCTGACTGTTTTTCTTTAGCTTAGTTGGTTCAGAGAGTCTCTCTCTGGTATACAACAAGACATTGGTTTAAATAAAACAATTTAAACGGATTATATCCCGTATATTAATTATTTGAGCCTCCCTGACGTTTCGGTACCTTTACAGATACCGTTGTCAAAGCTACCGAATCGTCAGGGAGGCTCAAATAATTAATATACGCGATATAATCCGTTTCAGTTGTTTATGCTTTTAAATTGACAGTCGCGGAAACCGAAGAAAATATTAACACATTGGTTCAAAATCTATAGATTCTAAAATATGTCCCCTGTTTCGTTTTTTTAACTAATTATAAACAATCTTCAACTTCAAGATTAACTTTAGATGTTGAGGAACATTCGATAGTCATAACTAACCACTAACGATAAAGTCAAATAAAACGAGAAAAAAGCATTTGAAATTTATCTACCACTAGTAACCGCAGTAACATTTAGTTCCCTTAACAAAACATATTATTTAAAAAGTTGTACCATTAAACTACCCAAAAACAGTGAACATAAATTCCACCCCCGACAGCTACAAAGATATATCGTTTTAAAGAACATACTGTATAACAGTTTTGTACAGGACGACAGAATCGATCAGTATTCCAAACATCCAGTTGTGAAGTGTGAATGGCTAGGGACGGGACAATGTCGATAATATTCGAAAAAAAAATGTACTTTATCAGTTTTCTTATCGAAAAATAATAAAGGAACGTAAGTATATAAAAGATATGTACATGAACCGGTAATATGACAAAAAAATAAACATATGGTTTTTCAGTTATTTTTTGTTACAAGAAAACTCGTATTAGTTACTCTGATGAGGTTGATGATTGTTGTGTATAAGCCGAAAAAAAAGGTTGATGTTTTCTTACTGTTACACAACAACGTATATACTGTATACCCAACTATAATTTCCTATACTACCGGGTAACTGTTACTAGTGGCTGTCTATCTATCATTTATATTGCGACCTACAACTTTGACTTTGACCTTTTAACTATCTTCATTACGGAAATTATTTATGATACATACATTCTCGTAAATATGCCAATTCGTATATTGTTTTCGACTTATCGGCATCAACATTGTATAGAGCATTATATTTATGTAAACGGGTTCGACGTGCACTGAATATAGGCCTCCCTCGAAAACTTTCACAGTCGTCCAACGTTTTCTGCATTCATCTGCTTCGTACACCAGATGCAGAAAGAAGGCTAGCACAAGCTGTGTATCCCAGATCGTAATTCCTATTATAGTTGATTTCATATATCAAGGTCTGTTTTCACTTGGGATCGTCACTAGGCGGTAACAGTGGGACAAAAAGATAAGGTAATAACGACATGTCCAACAAAAGATATGGTGGAATCAGGTCCTAGTACATCATATATCCCTGGGTATATGATGTATAGTTATATCCCAACTTGCTGCGACTTCTACATGCTATTATTACTGAATTACATTGTTATTATTACCAGATTAACGTATTGTGTAACGTAGCACATTACCACCTATTTGATAATTATAATTATGCCCATGTTGATAATACTGGGACTAAATTAGAATAGCGTTCAGCTTCCAATCGTGGTAATTTACAATTTTGTGCACATATGCAAGTGCTAATATGAACTGAAACCGCTGAAACTATTTTTTTGAACAAATCACGCTTTTTGATAGAAGACATGTTAATGATATTGTCATTTCATTTGATAATGCAAGTTACATAAAATAGATATTAATGAATACTATTTTATGATTTTTTGGAGGCCGGTTATTTTAAATTGCTTTATATCTCTTCGATAAAGACACCGATAAAAATATGACTATGATAATCCCATCACTGGGCACTTTATCTGAAAGCGTTCGGATTGTAACATTTCGGCCAGGTCAATGGCCGACACAGTGCCTCACATTCGCACCGGCTTTAAAGAGCTAAACCCAACCCTGGGTCAACGTATCACGGCTCAACCAACTGCATGATCCACATACTGTTGTACAAATAATGTCAAATGCACTAGGGCAGAAATGGACTTTGTTCAGACCAGTTACGAGTCAGCGGATCGTAAGCGTAAAGTGGTCGCGCTTATGACAGAGATGACGAATTGTAATTGTCGTGTATTGCGTTATCTCGTTATGGGATGGATGGGAGTGCGACCAATTTAAAGTGCTACTTTTCAATTCTAGGTTAACAAAGTTGTTAAGGAAACTAAATGTCATCTTATTTTTGGATTCCTTCACTAGCGCTCTGTTATGAGCTCACCAATTAACTTTGTTTTTTTTTTTAATATGTGTTAATTCTTCCTGAGCCCTACGCAAATTGCGTAATAGTGTAATTACACTATTTTGATAAGAATGGTTTAAATGTCGGCGTGTGAAGACGTTCTTTATAAAGGATGTGTTTTTCTATGACCATTATTCCATGTTTGATGTTTGTGTTATTAAATCATCTTTCTCATGAATTATGGAAAATAAACTTATTGTAATAAGTATTCACAATTACTCATAACAGCCATAACTGATATTACACAAAGAACAATGGAATTGTATGAGAAATGGATGATATAGTCAAGAGTTGGTATTGTCTCGTTGGTGTTGATGTCAATCATTCTAACACTTTGCTAAACTTCTAAAGTAATTCATGGTGTTATCAGGGATTGTCCCGAATCAGTTAACTGTCATGACACACACATGAATTACCCATTAAATAATATGTTACTTGGTTTTATTAGAGGTTATCACTTTATCAGTAGGGTTAGGAAATTTGGTAGCGTACCATGGTTCTAAAATCCATGGAGCCGCTAATTGTATTTTTTCAAAGTCAAAGTCAAAAAATATATGGCGATATTAGATACCTTGATTTAAATACTTATGTTATTACATCATTGATTTTATTTTAATTAAACGCAATTAGTTTGAGTACTTAGTATAAAGTATCTTATTAAATCCACCGTTAAGATTTAGACTTATTAAACAAATGGATCTAATCATATCTTTGCTGCTTGTACCCGTAATATCAAACGCAATTAGTTTTAGTACTTAGTATAAAGTATCTTATTAAATCCACCGTAAAGATTTAGACTTATTAAACAAATGGATCTAATCATATCTTTGCTGCTTGTACCCGTAATATCAAGATGGAGAAAATTAAAAAGTGTGTAGTAAAGGGTGACTTAAAAATATTTTGTTTAGTATTTAAATGAGTTTGTAATCTTGTATAGTATATATTCACCATATATTTTAGACTTCAACTTTGACTGGAAAAAAAAAAGTGCAGTTAGCAACTCTATGGATTTTAGACCACGGTATGCTACCAAATGTACCTTAGTTATCAGTTAATCGAAATTTGTTTGAATGTTCAACAATAATATATGGACTAATTTCTACTTTTATTTTGGCTGGACTTTTATGTTTCAAAGATTTGATGCTGATGTCTGCCAAATAATCAGGATTAGTTGAAGTCAAGAGAATATGACTGGAGCAGGATGTAGACAGCTTTGGGTCAAAGTCATCAAAAACTTTCAAAACAGATACGATTTTCAACTGCGAAGAGTTTTCAGACTAGAGGAAAGTCTAAAATGTATGTATGACTCACCTGAGTCTTATAGTAGTGCGTCCGTCCATCACTGGACCTGATCATGATCCTCGTTTCCGGAGAGTTCGTCATCTTCTCTTCCGCAGCTAAAAACTTTTTATCGCACATATGTTCTAGATTCACTTAGGTCACTTAAAGTTCACTGATTGAGCTGTTATTGGCACTCGGTGTTACGTGTTCTGGGTCATTTTGTGGGATATCTGAAACAAACAGAATAATAATTAGTAGGTGCTAGGTATACATGAAATGAAATGGAAGATTTTTTCGAGCCCCTACATCCCAACAGAAAGTGATACGAAAAAAGAAGAAGATACCTACATGTAATAACAATTATAACTACATTTGTTGAATACAAAATAGAAATGGGTGTCTCGGACACTCGATAAGTTTTTTACCGTTCTAAATTATTTAGATTGGTTTCACCGCCTAAGCTGAAACTAGATTTTTATTTTAATGTAATACAATAAAAACCAGTGAGAAGACTGCTCAAATAAAGGGTTGTACTCGACTAATATCACGTGTAATACGACGGAGCGACTTTACCCAAGAAAATGTATACTCAATTTACCACTCTGGACATTAAAATGTCCCAGGTGATAATCGGTGGGAAATACTGATGCAGATAGGGAATTCTAACATCTTGGGTAGATTCGCTAGATGAATGAGGATGCGAACCTTGCGTTGAGGATAACAAGCGATTTTATTTATAATACTAGAAGGTGGGCATATTCTAGTATTGTGATTGTAACTTCGGGTGTTTTTAACAGATTTCTAAATTAGATTCTCAGTTTCACCTGTAGTGGGTATGTTTGTCCGCAATTATCTCGCGTTTGGCTGAACCGATTTTGATGTGGTTTTTAGAAAAATATTTGCTACACTTAGGAGATTTTTGGTGTTTTAACCGACTTCAAAAAAGGAGGTTCTTAGTTTGACCCATATCAAGTTTTTCATATATTTGCGTCGAGCTGATGATGGAAGGTGCAACTCCTTAACGGTTTGAAGTTAGGGGATAATTCAAACGAGATGTAATAATTGAGTGGTTTAGCACCGACTTCAAATGTAAACTTTAACGGCAATTTCTGAATTTAAGAGCAGCCTAAGTGTAGTCGCATACAGAAAATTGATCCCAATAAAAAAATCGGATCGAATGATAAATATCCTAAAAACTTTCAATTTAAATGATGAATCATTGCCTATTACAATAATTATGTCAATATATTTTTATACCCATAGGTGTACCTATGGATTTCTGGAAATATACAATAACTTCAATAACATTAATCTGGAAATATACAATAACTTCAATAACATCAATACATTATTTACATAATAGACTGCAACAACACTTCTTTGTTTATGCACGTAATGATCATATGTGACGTTTTCAATAAAAAGGGCTCACTTTGTCGCTTACCATAAGGACGAAATTTGTTTGCATCTTTATACCAATAGCCCGTCAAACAAGTCCTTATGGTAAGCACCAAAGTGGGCCCTTTTCATTGAAAACGTCACATATTTGGGAAAACAATGCTTAAAGATAATAATTTAACCGCGTATTATATTCAAAGTCTTACTTTACACATAACGTTGAGTTTTCAATATTATACCCAAGTAGCAGAGAATGCGTAAGCGCTTACAATTTCTTTAGCTTAAATTAATTGTATAAGGGCTGCACTTATGCAGCTTGTATACTGCCTGGGAAGGTCTCAAACAAGATTGAACCGCGGAATTTCTACTATTTATTTTAAATATCTGATTTTCTCTTATAATCGTCTGAATTTTTGTTATCAAATGATACGATAACTATCTGAAGGAATCACCAAACTCAACTACCTATTTTACGCTTCTATCAGACGTATGTATACACGCTGTACACGCATCACTACATAGTATAAAACAAAGTCGCTTTCTCTGTCCCTATGTCCCTTTGTATGCTTAAATCTTTAAAACTACGCAACGGATTTTGATGCGGTTTTAATAGATAGATAGAGTTTTTTAATAGATAGAGTGATTCAAGAGGAAGGCTTATATGTATAATACATGCATAATTTATCAGTATTGCACCCGTGCGAAGCCAGGGGCGGGTCGCTAGTACTACATAAATACCTACTAAGACGTTTAAATTGAAAAACAAGATAATCAGACTTTCACGGGTCTATATTGATTCCTAGAATTATTTTTCGTCGAATCATTTCGTAGAAAGTAATTTTCCTTGCAACCGTAAACTAGTGGAGGTTGTTAAAAAACAAACCTAACCTAACCAATAGGATGATATTTGCAAGAATTATGAAAATTCTATGGCTGAGTAATAAAAAATCTGCGATATGATTTTTCGGCGAAATGAAATTCGACGAAATAAGTCTCTAGACGGAGTTCTTAGAAAACAACATTAGAAAAACACAACCGAATAGATAACCTCCTTTTTGAAGTAGGTTAGAAAAATATTTTTTTTATATAACGTCGGTCGGATAGATACAGCTTAAATTGCAAAAAAAACAGTAGAATGAAACTTTTTCCAAAGGTTTAAAAGTGAGTGTTACCAAAAACACTATCCGTATAACGACAAATGTATACTCGTATATAGCAGAAAAGAAAATTCACACGGGTGAATTTGCAAGGCGGCATTATAATGTTTGCATATAACGTACAATGTTGTATCAATAGCAAAAAGCGGAAATGTTGTAATGTGATCGTAGATGCCGCCTACTCTTTCCGTTTTTTGCTCTATTTGATCAAATTATTACATTATACAATTCATAAGTTTTATAACTAGGTAATTAAAAACCTTTCCAACCTTTTCATAGAAATGTCACTCACGAGTTTATTTTGAATTCCTTTGTCGGTAAATACGAGTTTTACTTTTATTTTCAATGATATATAGTGCTATCAAATTCACGGTAAAATGGTAAAAACGAATAAGTCACACACATCAATTTTCCCGCACAGCACCGCATGTAAAGAAGCCACAGATGTAACTGAATGACGCTGGCTGATTATCCATCAAAACAATCAATTGTGCTCGCAACACGCCTCTGGCAAAACGACATAAGTGCAAAATACTACTATTTCAATTTAACTTTAGCCGTGAATTGCGGTAGAGGTATTTTCATTTACTAAAAAACTACTCAGTGAGCTTGTAGTAAGTATACCATGCGAGTTTCTTTCCAAATTGCTGGTATTTGTATTTTTTACGTTTTCAATCTCCAAAACTCCGCCATTTTGGAAAATTTCGAAAAATTAAGTCAAGGAAAAAAAATTTTATACGTATCGAACCTACTTACAAAATTTCATGAGAATCGGTTGAGAAATATGACCTGTAGACGAGAACAGCTGTAAATTCAAACATAAGGACTTATGAAGAAATTATGGCGAAGCTGAAACAGAGCCGCTCGCTCGCAAACTGTAAAAGTTAAATGTCTCAAATATTTTACAAAATGTGGGTTATTTTAGTGGCCACTAAATTACAAATAATTTTATTTTTGTATGTGTCAATGTGCCATTAATTGGCCCAACCATCAAGATGAGATTCAATCAAAATCAAAATCAAAATTTTTATTCTGTAATTAGTCCACAAGGGCGCTTTCACATGTCTGAGTCTGAATCTACCGGCATTTAACAAGAGGAGACTGCTGTTGGTAAGAAAGCCGAAAGAAACTCAACAGTAACTGTTTTTTTCGTAAATTATACATAAAGCTATTACAATTACTTATATTATGACTAGGTAATTATATGATTATTTTTTATTCCACCAAAAAAATAACTCAATTAATACTAAATTCTAAAAATAACAAGGTTTTTTCCACCATGGAGATACAAGAAAAAGAGGGCTACATTTTTCCACGCAGTCGAAGGTTCTGGAACCGTTTACTACTAATATTAAAGTGTCTAGCGTGAGACTCGCATCTAGACCGCAGGCTACATGACTATAAAATCAAATTGTATAAGAGGATGGCAGAGATCGTGTAACACTTTGAAAAGAAATGACAGGATGTGGTGGACACATGACGTATCATTTTTACGGGTGAGAAAAACAATAACACCTGATTCCGAGGACATAAAAACCTTGTATAGTATTATTCCTTGATATTTCCTTTATACAAAAATACACAGAAACTAAAATCATATCGTTTGTAAACAACCTTCACGTGTTTTTTTCCATCTCTTTAATGGATAAAAAGTATTTTATATCAATTATTTTTAACAAACAAAAGTTTCATATTCAGGTCATTTCTAATTCGTATGCCCTACTATAAGTTCTAAAATTCAAGATGCAGCGTGAATGAATCAAACTTACCGTGTTTGAATAGTAAATGGAAAGAGATGATCGCTCAATCGATATTTTGCCTGTGATATTTGTCTGTTCTATGGACTTATGCTCTGAAAAATTACTTAATACAATACGATTGTGCTATAACGTGAACGTGACGTTATTCGACTGCTAGTAGATAAATACAAATTTTTACTTATGGAGTAATTTTTCTCACTAAATTACAAACTGATATTTATTTTAGTAATTAGCTTTTTGTTACTTACGCTATTATTCAACATGGACGTCAATACAATGACCTATAAAAACAAAGGAGATGGGCTTGGTGAAATATTACGATGACGTAAACGTCATGGAAAATGGGAAATAGATGGCTTGTTTTATGAACATGATGGTAAAGTATAGCAAGTTATAACCATTTGTATTCTTAAACCTCACGGGTTGTGTGTTCTAATACACTATAGATTTGTTTATATTTTCATAAGTATAATTAGATGGAACTTAAACTGTAATTAAATAATAAACCTTTCAATTTTGTGACAAACTATATGCCATTTGAAACTAATCGTCAGTTTCTTGACAATCACGCAGGACTTATTAGTGGTACATGTATGTATAAGTAATGCCTTATTTACTTATTAAGACGTCTTTTGCTTTACTAAGTAAGGTAATCTTGGGATTTCCATTATTAAAATAACGATCATTCAATCTTTGACCAATGTACCTATCTATAGGTACCTACATGCATTACTGTGACTACAAGCGAATGGAATCTTCGGAACGGATGGTATTACTATGTGACAAGAAGAAGTTTGGCTATAATTATTATGCAAAAGTATGGTTATTGATTTTAAGGCGTATCTTTATGTATTATTTTTCTTTTCATATATATATCATTTGGGCAGAAGGATGATGTAGCCACATTTACACCGAAAAAAATAACAGTTATCGAAAGTAGCATCACATTCCTTTTCTCGATTTTTCCAGAAACGATTTTTTTTATTTAAAGTAACGCACCTGTAGCATAACTGTCATACGTGACTATTTCTGGCGTGAGATAATTACCCGCCTCTTTCTATGGAGTAATGTGAGACAGTGACGGGTAGCGCTATATCGCGCGACAAGAGTCGCGAAGCATAGTTGTACTAGACGGGTTGGTCATCTATACTATTATAAAATCCTAAATTTGTATTGAAAATAAATTTTCTATGGGGGGAGGTCATGATTTCAGGAAAAATCTCGATAGCGTGATGCAGCCGGATAGTTGTTTTGTATGGACACGCTTCGCCGTGCCCACCTGGCGCCATCTGTTTTCAAAAAAAACCGTTGTCCTCGCATCACGCCGAAACGGCTGGATAAAAAGTTACCAATTTTGGTACAGGAATAGCTGAACATCCAAAGATGGTTATAGGATACTTTTTATTATGATTAATATTTATCTCTGAAAACATAAATTCCATGAAATATTTTCCTTACAATGTGTAACCTTATAATGACAGCGTTTGTGATGTTGAATTTAGAACGACGCGACCCCCGCGTGGCTCTTACGTGTACAAAAACTAAAAAGTATGAATTCGACATAATACCTCCTCGCGGCCCGCCGGTATTAACAATAAGGTTAAGGTTGTTTGAGGCGTTGAGTTATGGAAACCGTCTTAGTTAGATATAAAAGATGGCGCCAATTATCGACCAACACAGACGAAAATGAGTGCAATGTTCGTTGTAAATTGGCTCATGCTAAAAAAAAACATACATTTCTTTAAAAACACAATTTGCGACAATACGAACTAATTAATGCTCTTTTATTGAATATGCAATTATATTCTTCTGTAGTTTGTAAGTATTGACCATAAAAAAGCCCGGAGACGCAATAAAAAAATGGTAATGAATAAAACAGATTTTTAATGCCATTTTATCGAGTGTAATTGAAATAAAAGTATTTCGAATCAATTTAAGTAAATTAAATACATTTTTAAATATGTTTTACCAACCAACATTTAGAACATTAGGCGCAAATTTTGGTATTGTTTGTGTTTGGCCTAACTTACTAATAAGGTAGCGAAATGTATATATAAACGATAAATATACGATATATTTAGCCACAATTTTGCATCTATGTAGTTTTTTAATATATCAAATTTATTCAAAGCATTAAATATCAGTAATTCTTTATTTTTAACGGTGTGTAGAGATTTTGTTCTCAATGACCAATTTTCCGCTAGATGGCGTTGTTACTTTGACAAAATCTCCATACTAGCGTCTGCATCGCGCTGTTAAGATTTTTCCTGATTTAATAACACCAGCTCCATACATGTAAGGTTTTGGAGCCCTTGATGGGTCTCCTCGACACCAAGGCCAGGATTCACGTACGTCGTTGCGTGCCCGTGACCACGATTCGGCACAAGCTAGGGTCTAGCTGTGATGGGTTAACCTGGACTTCGAGAATTACTACCGAAGTTGTTGAATATTGATCGCATACCTAATAAGCAGCAGTGTATCAGGTATTGAGAGTTGCTGCTCGACAATGTATGCATTTTATATGAAAAACAACCATGATTCGAGACAAGACAAAATTATGAAATTTACAATGTAGAAAGGATTTCACCTAGCCGGGATTTGAACCCAGAACCTACTGAAATAATAACCGTGTTATCTCATGCATTTTCCTTTGCTTCCTTATTCATTATACCACGGATAACAAAACAGTGAGGCCATCACGTATCCGTTCAGTGGTGCTGTCGCCATTATTGACGTACGCTCGATTGAGTTAAGTTGGCACCTGAATCTTATGGCGTTACTTAGGACATTATTATGACAGGTCATATTATTATTATATTAGTATTAGTACCATTGTAGACGAAAATAATTTATTGTCATCTTAATAGATGTCATTAATATATATGTTCAGGTAGGACTATGAGCTAATTATTTTTCAAGGTGCTTTGAATAGTTATCTACAATAAACAATAAATATTCAAAACGATATATAAACATAAGTCTAGCCTCAATTTAAACTAAACCAAGATGATGTTCACAATGGTAGCACCGAAGGTGCGGAGCGATCTAGAGTAGTCGCCCACCCACTAAATTAAGAAGTAACTTAATGCGAGGCCGTAGGCCGAGCTCTACGAAGCACCGAAGGTGCAGAGAGTCCCAGGGATGCCGCTCACACATTTAAGCTTATATTAAGTGTGTGGGCGGCCTCGCATTTAGTTTTTTAAATCTACAATAGACAATAAATATTAAAAACAATATTTTAAACATACCTAAATCTTGACCCATCTTAATTAAACCAAGATCATGTTCACAAGCGTAGCACCGAAGGTGCAGAGCGTCCCAGGGAAGCCGCTCACACACTTCAACTTATATTAAGTGGGTGGGCGGCCTCGCATTAAGTTATTTGAACATATTTTAAGTGGGTGGGCGTCTTCCCTGGGACGCTCCGCACCTTCGGTGCTAAGTTACTTTATAAACCCTTAGTAATTTAATGCGAGGCCGTAGGCAGAGTTCCACGAGCGTCCCAGGGAAGCCGCCAACCCACTTAACATATGTTTAAGTAGCTTAATAGGCGGCTTCCTTGGGACGCTCCGCACCTTCGATGCTACGCGGAGTTCGGCCTGCGGCCTCGCATTAAGTTACCTCAACTTATATTAAGTGGGTGCGGCTTCTTTGGGACGCTCCGCACCTTCGGTGCTACGCGGAGCTCGGCCTTCGGCCTCGCACTAGGTTACTTCAACTTATATTAAATGGGTGGGCGGATTCCTTGGGACGCTCTGCACCTACGGTGCTACGCGGAGCTCGGCCTTCGGCCTCGCATTAAGTTACTTCAACTTATATTAAGTGGGTGGGCGGCTTCCTTGAGACGCTCCGCACCTCCGGTGCTACGCGGAGCTCGGCCTGCGGCCTCGCATTAAGTTACTTCAACTTATATTAAGTGGGTGGGCGAATTCCTTGAGACGCTCCGCTCCTTCGGTGCTACGCGGAGCTCGGCCTTCGGCCTCGCATTATGTTACTTCAACTTATAATAAGTGGGTGGGCGGCTTCCTTGGGACGCTCCGCACCTACGGTGCTACGCGGAGCTCGGCCTTCGGCCTCGCAATGGGTTACTTCAATTTATATTAAGTGGGTGGGCGTCTTCCCTGGGACGCTCCGCACCTTCGGTGCTAAGTTACTTTATAAACCCTTAGTAATTTAATGCGAGGCCGTAGGCAGAGTTCCACGAGCGTCCCAGGGAAGCCGCCAACCCACTTAACATATGTTTAAGTAGCTTAATAGGCGGCTTCCTTGGGACGCTCCGCACCTTCGATGCTACGCGGAGTTCGGCCTGCGGCCTCGCATTAAGTTACCTCAACTTATATTAAGTGGGTGCGGCTTCTTTGGGACGCTCCGCACCTTCGGTGCTACGCGGAGCTCGGCCTTCGGCCTCGCACTAGGTTACTTCAACTTATATTAAATGGGTGGGCGGATTCCTTGGGACGCTCTGCACCTACGGTGCTACGCGGAGCTCGGCCTTCGGCCTCGCATTAAGTTACTTCAACTTATATTAAGTGGGTGGGCGGCTTCCTTGAGACGCTCCGCACCTTCGGTGCTACGCGGAGCTCGGCCTGCGGCCTCGCATTAAGTTACTTCAACTTATATTAAGTGGGTGGGCGAATTCCTTGAGACGCTCCGCACCTTCGGTGCTACGCGGAGCTCGGCCTTCGGCCTCGCATTATGTTACTTCGACTTATAATAAGTGGGTGGGCGGCTTCCTTGGGACGCTCCGCACCTACGGTGCTACGCGGAGCTCGGCCTTCGGCCTCGCAATGGGTTACTTCAATTTATATTAAGTGGGTGGGCGAATTCCTTGAGACGCTCCGCACCTTCGGTGCTAAGCGGAGCTCGGCCTTCGGCCTCGCATTAAGTTACTTCCACTTATAATAAGTGGGTGGGTGGCTTCCTTGGGACGCTCCGCACCTACGGTACTACGCGGAGCTCGGCCTTCGGCCTCGCATTAAGTTACTTCAACTTATATTAAGTGGGTGCGGCTTCCTTGGGACGCTCCGCACCTTCGGTGCTACGCGGGGCTCGGCCTTCGGCCTCGCACTAGGTTACTTCAACTTATATTAAATGGGTGGGCGGATTCCTTGGGACGCTCCGCACCTACGGTGCTACGCGGAGCTCGGCCTTCGGCCTCGCATTAAGTTACTTCAACTTATATTAAGTGGGTTGGCGGCTACCTTGGGACGCTCCGCACCTTTGGTGCTACGCGGAGCTCGGCCTTCGGCCTCGCACTAGGTTACTTCAACTTATATTAAATGGGTGGGCGGATTCCTTGGG
Organism: Apotomis capreana; assembly: GCA_947623375.1. Classification (NCBI taxonomy): domain Eukaryota; kingdom Metazoa; phylum Arthropoda; class Insecta; order Lepidoptera; family Tortricidae; genus Apotomis; species Apotomis capreana. The sequence goes on from OX392500.1 coordinate 38,350,508, forward strand.
ACGCTCCGCACCTACGGTGCTACGCGGAGCTCGGCCTTCGGCCTCGCATTAAGTTACTTCGACTTATATTAAGTGGGTGGCCGGCTTCCTTAGGACGCTCCGCACCTTCGGTGCTACGCGGAGCTTGGCCTTCGGCCTCGCATTAAGTTACTTCCACTTATATTAAGTGGGTGGTCGGCTTCCTTAGGACGCTCCGCACCTTCGGTGCTACGCGGAGCTCGGCCTTCGGCCTCGCATTAAGTTACTTCCACTTATATTAAGTGGGTGGGCGGCTTCCTTGGGACGCTCCGCACCTACGGTGCTACGCGGAGCTCGGCCTTCGGCCTCGCATTAAGTTACTTCCACTTATATTAAGTGGGTGGGCGGCTTCCTTAGGACGCTCCGCACCTTCGGTGCTACGCGGAGCTCGGCCTTCGGCCTCGCATTAAGTTACTTCCACTTATATTAAGTGGGTGGGCGGCTTCCTTGGGACGCTCCGCACCTACGGTGCTACGCGGAGCTCGGCCTTCGGCCTCGCATTAAGTTGCTTCGACTTATATTAAGTGGGTGGGCGGCTACCTTAGGACGCTCCGAACCTTCGGTGCTACGCGGAGCTCGGCCTTTGGCCTCGCAATAAGTATAGTGAACGTATGATATTGTGTTTACGCGTGCGAAGCCGCGGGCAAAAGCTAGTATGTATATAAATTTACAGAATGCTGTGACGTCATAGCGGATAAATAATCGGGTAAACAAATTTCCTGCGCAAACATTTGAGAAGCTGCGAGAACTGTACTGTTTACTTTTAGATAATTTATTTGTGCCGGATATTTGCAAAATTAATTACCGTTACAAAATACAATATTTATGTAGAAAAATTAAACAATTGCATAACTGATAAATTACTCATTTAGTGACTTCTTTCGCAAGATAAGGCAGACCGAAATTGCATTAGGCGGATCAACCCGGATAGCGTGGCAGAAGCTAAGCAATGGCCTACTACGAAGATGATTAGGGACGACAACCCTCTTTTTCTAAGAGGAACAGGGGCCTAATTCGAGTGTCGATCGCCAAACGTCAGGTCACCGTTAGATAACAGTCATCTCTCCGTGATCTCGCCTTTGAACTGTCATTTAAACGCGATGAGCTTAAAAGTGACATATCTCATCTCAATGTTGGAAATACGAAGGCGATAATGATTGTCAAAAATGTTATTCATGTATATAAATTTCTGTTTTGAACGAAACGTAACGGACTAATTTCACGTACTACGCGGTCAATTTAAAGTATGCACCTGTTATTTATGCCGTCACATACAAAGGAAACGAAAATTTGCGCGTCCGAATTGACGAAGTTGCGATGTTCTAGGGATATCGCCACTTGTCAAGTAGGCACACGTCAAAAGTGACGGATGGCGATGAAAAGGAGAGATCTCCATTATATCTCTAAAATTGGTCGAATACCCCCCCAGGTCTTTTTACAAGCTTTTATTTACTTTCACCTGTCCCGTTGTAATGGAATTTGCAAGTTAAATTTGACCCATTTTCCGGTTTCAGATTGAGCTGAAATTTTGCACGAATATGCAAATCGCATGGCAATGCAATATTTATAATAGATTTGATGATGTAGCTGGAAGGTGGCCATAGGAACTCCGTAATAAATAAAGCAATCAATTATCGAAACTTATTTTATAATAATAATATCCAGTGATCGTTATCAACGTGCAGTTTCCATAGCAAAGTCAAAGCAGTATATAATACGGTATTCCATAATCAATACGTTACTTATTTGTTTTGGCATGTATTTAACGCGGCGACAAATTAATCTGATTTAGGGATTTATAAAAAATTAAAGGGGGTAGCAAAAATAATAAGTTGGCGACTAATTGCGGAGACTAATAAAGTAAAAAGTAGCAGCTAAGTAATCAATTTTCGGCTTTGTTTCAATATAAACTAGCATCGAGTTTTGTCGACTGAATTAACTAATAAGCGGAAACATGACAGCGGATAAAAAGTTGAAAATTGCCTACTCTAATTGTTCAATGGAGATTGCAAATAAAATAAATCAAGGTCATAAAAAAATAAAAGGAGCGCTTTTTAGGGATATAAAAAAAAACCAACCTAACCTAACCCGGCCGAGTCAGATTTTCTGCTAATATTAGTCGCCAAGTCATTATTTATAGTAACCTCGCCTATGATTTCAGTAATCTTGTTTATTATTTCTGCTACCTTAAAGTAGCTGCCATTATTTGAATTTTAAAATATCCTTAGTGTAAAGCTCATTTAATATAAATGATTGCCAAAATATTTAATCGCTGACAAGTTATTATTTTAGTTGCAAATAGTTTGCTGCTCTTTAATTTTTCTGTCGCCGCGAAAATAATAAGCCATTTGTTTTTACTTTAAAATATAAATTAGGTATTTGGGTATTGCTAAAGAAAATAAATAAAAATGTAGTGCAATATTTGAATACATCCTGTAACTTCCAGACTGTTGCAGTGTGAACGGCTGGTAGCCAAATCCGTGAAACAAATGTTAGTCAGTATGAAGGATCGATAGATATGTGTAGATAGATATAAATCACATAATTTATTTTAAACTAAAATTACTTGATTATTATTGAAATGACTATTGGCTCAAACTTTATTTTTTGTCTTAAAACCTTTTATGTCTCAACGAGGTTTCAGTGTTGGCTAAATAACTAACTAACAATACTAATTTAAAACATATGTTTAACAACTCTTTATTGTCTTCATTTAATTGTCAAGTTGTCGTTTTACGAGTGTGGCGTGTCGGAAATGCGTCCGGGGGAAGGCCACCGGTCGAGCTAGTCTATTTATACCCCATACATCCAGGTCAATGGTACTCGTATGAGCGAGACGTCATAACAAACATATTTAGCGCGAGGGTATGACAGCTGACAGGAGGAGGTAAAGATCTGAGCTAATTATTAGTCGAAGTGTTATTTCTAATACAAACTAGAAGGTGTCAACTTCATTTGCGTACTTTTTTTTACCGTAGTCGGGTAAAAAGTGTCCTATAACCATCTCAGAAATTGGCAACTTCATTTGCGTATTTTTTTTTTACTTTAGTCGGGTTAAAAGAGTCCTATAACCATCTCAGAAGTTGTCCACTTAATTTGCGTATTTTTCTTTACTGTAGAAAAGGTTGGTTGGAATTTCTATCAACTTTAACAGTTTTACATAGAAAACGATCGTGAGTCTCAGACATATTAAAATACTTCAACGGGTTTACTCACGTCGTAGAAGTCGAATAACGCTCGACATGTTTCGAATCGGTACGCGATTCATCATCAGGATTTATCAGTTTTAATTTTTTTTTTCAATACAATATTGTACTAGTATAGATATTAAAAATATTAATTGTCAACTAAGAACTCTCAATAACCATAATACATTATACTTATAATTGTAAATTAATAGTTTTTGTAAATAGTTTAATGCCACGCGCTACGTCTTTGACCAACGGTGATTCAAAATTATATTAAAATTATTTTTTTGTTAATTTATATGGGTGTAGACTGTATACTGATGTTGAATTACACAACATACTGTAGCCAAATGAATAAAATTCGCTCAATACGTCATGAAAAAAAATCTTCAAAGGTGACAACCATGAGCTTAAGTGCCCTTTTTTTCGCGGTGCATATTACTTATTGTCTCCATACAAATATTGATACTTAAGCCACAAAATGTCGTCACTCGTAGGTGGCCATTTGTATGGATTGTTTTTAGCGCTCCGTAGGAATGTTGAACTTTGACGGTGATTTCTGTCTAATTAATTTCTATCCCTGCAGGCCTATAATTTGTTTGTTGCGTTTATCACGCGATAAATAACTAACAAAGCATCTGTCACTCACACTCGCATTTTGTCAAAACGTGGCGAATGCTTTGTCACTTATTTATCGCACGATAAAAGCAACCATCATAAGCCCGCTGATTTACGTCTTAGAACATTGAATACTGCCGTTCCCTTCTCCAAACCCTTTGTGTTATCTCAGCATCTGGATGCTGTCATCTGGAAGTAAGCATAAGCACTACCGATCGCGATGTCAGCCTTTGATTTAGGGCAAACTCGCGTTTGTTGGTATTATCTGTTTTTTAGTCTACGGGGTTGGCGCCAAAAGGTTTACATTACACGTGCTAACATATTTACGGTCATGTTATTTGTTATTTATGTTATAATGGTTATAGTACTTTAACAATAATATTGCTTAAGTATTGTTTCAAGCGGTTTACAGTCATGTGAAATTGTCAAGAACGGCCCGACATGTTTCGAATTTGTATGGAGCTCTTCATCAGGGACTGCTACCGTACAGCCGCGCGGTAACTTCGGCACAGATTTTTTGACCGACGCCCTAATAACGCCGCGGGTGCTTGCACGCCTAGACAAAATTACCTACTACAATAATTGTAAAAAAAGTGTTATAATTTATTCTTTTATTTGTTATTATTTATAATATTTTCTAATTTCCATAAATATTGACATAAAGGTAAATTATGAAAAAATAAATAATGTAATACACTGCAATGTAAGCAGGACTCTAACCTGCGACCCTACGTTTCTGGCGTAGTGCTCTCACAAGTGAGCTCATCGTTACGTTAATCACACCAAATCTTTGATTCCATAATTCTACGCTAATCGCGCGCCCTTTGCGGCATGTGTTTAAAATGCTTATGCGCATTAGCCTTACCCTAAGGACGTGCGTTTACACGCACGATCCCCTGACCCCATTGCTTTACAGCAAGTGCAAGGATCGCGAGATAGATGGCGCTTGTCTTAATGATTTTATAATACTTAGATTGTTTTTATCAATTCTGTTTTCTAATTTGTTCACGAACAAAGTGGCGGGTGCGGGCGTATATTTCGATTATTTTTTTAAAGGTTCCAGTGTAGCTGAAGTTCATTGTATTGTACGAACTATTTGGCATGTGGCATTGTCAATCGTGTTGTCAACCGCCGAGGCCATTGGCTTTGATGTATTTTTGAAATGACACGCATTTTTCTCCTACTATTTTTAACCGGTGGCCACAAATCAAAAATAATAGATTAGAATACTATTTTTAACCCCCAGTGAAAACATAGGGTGAGTTTAACGTGTGTATCTCTCCCAGTAGCACCTTTGTTTATTTATTACTTTTATTAGTTATAATATTATTAAAACTATCGTGAGACATCTTTGATCATTATAAAAACGGTTTAAACTCACGCACACACACTGTGGGCCGCGAGTTGTAGCAGCACGGATAGCTACCCCTGATGAAGAGCTCCAAATGAGTTCGACTTATGTCGGGCCGTTCCTGAAAATTTTTACGTGAGTTTAAACCGTTTTTATAATTATTATTAGTTATTATAAATAAATAAATAAATATAATAAATAAATTAGGACCCAATCAATGCCTCGACGAAACTATGCCCAGGTGCATGACACAATCTTTCAACTTAATTAAAATTAGTCAGTATCACATTACGGAAGCGAAGCGATGATTTACTTGAACTTGTTTGCGTAGAAACGTTTACGAGCCATTCAGACGAGCTGCAACGTTAATTAAAATGGGTTTACGGCGACTCTGATGTGTGAGTTGGGCAAGATCAAATGTGGCCAAGTGACAAGCGACAAGCGTTTTTCGCCCCACTGTGTGAAAATCTAAATAAAAATTTTTAAACACCGACACACAAGTAGCTGGTCATTATGCGGTCCTCATTCAATGAGTGATATAGAGAATGCTACTGAATATAACAACAAAATTTGGAATTCTTAGCTTCAATATTGGCTAAAGAAGTTATGCAAAATTTCTGCTCAATCGGTTAAAAATATCTGCTTCAAAATTGAGTTGCATGATTCCACCCGAACATTGTTAGAACGTTACATACCTACATTGAAAGTTAAATAAATTTCATTTTTAATATGATTGTCGCTCGAAGCTCGAACTGTCAAGTTGCGTTGGCTTACATTAGATAGAATGCCTAGAAATGTATTAAAGTGAGTACTTTAGGTTTTTTATTAATTATTTTTACGGAATCCCTAGTTTCGTCACACACGCGGCGAATTTAGGTGGAAAGCTGAGCCACAATCTCATGTTCTATTTACTTAATTATGTATGTATGTAGGTGACTCAGCTACCTTAACGAGCTGTCTGCTAGCTCTTATCTTAATATACAGAGAAAGCTTCTAAATAAATCAATATAGGTTGATAGCGCTATTTCATAAAACGAGGTTTAAATTCCATAGAAAATGCATAGGACAGAGATCTCATATGGTAGCGCCATCTACAAAATATCGATGTAACGCAATTCTTATAGACGTTGGCAGTCTTCTCGAATTATTCGTACATGGTACTTACACCTTCTTTGTAAAGTTTCAAATCACCGATCTCCTTTGACTTGTGTCTGTAGCGGGAAGTCCACGCTTCGATTCCATGTTAGCGCCAGATAATGGCATTTTTCTTTGGATTGGATTTACGCAATAGCTTTTCGCTTAAATCTGCTTGACGTAAAGGTGTGTGGAAAGAATTACAAACTAATCAGCGAATGGTCCAAGAAGTTCTATGATATTTCAGTAATGAAAACGTTATTTTACTGCTGACAGACACCCAAAACGTTAATTTATTTAATGTTATTATTTGATGTTCATTTTACTTTGAAAAATAAATAAGTCGTTAAAATGTCATTCGAAAATTTTGATCCATTTAGATCACCGACAGTTTTAATACATGTATGTATCGTCAATTTAATTATGAAAACCAAAAATAAATAAAAGCTTTTCGTCATTCTCATGCAAGCCATTGGAAATGACATTGGTGATGACGAAAAGGTACTATTTTTGCAAGTTTTACTTAATAAATAAACTGTAACTACGTGAGATGTTGTTTTTGCGTGCATTCAATTCAATTCATTCGCTAGATACTCATATTCAATTAGGTAATAAAATACTTTGAAATATAAGTAAGTTTAAGACCCATGGTATCAACGCGCAGGTGTGATGATGGAGACTAGTGATGTGATCATAGAATCTTCGGCTTACCTATAGAGTTCGGATTCGATGCATTGGTCTGGAGTCAGATAAGCAATTTATATTTATAAAAGGACAATCGAAAACAAATGATAACATTACCCTACAAAAAAGTACAATAGAACCCTGCGTAATCATATAGATAGAGCGTATCAATCGCCTTTTAAATTACATCTCAAGTACCTAACAAGCTTCGACATGTGTTATTATTTTAAATTCGCATTTAATCCAATATTCGCCTTCGATGCGATCATACGTGGAGTTTTCTTCTTTTTAGGTGTTATTAAGACGAGATATATCGGCAAATTGCCCGCTGCGACTAGCTACGTCTTTATACGAGGCACTTTACATGTAACGGTGTTTGTATAAAAATGAGTGGAGACCAAATCAAAAGCATTATTATGGTTAAGTTTATATACACTTTTTTTATCTCCTCATTATCATCATCATCATATCAGTCGATATACGTCCTCAAAAAGGCCTCCCCCAAAGTTCTCCTTCCACAACGATCGATCTTGCGCCGCCCTCGTCCAATTTCTGTCCGCGATCCTAACTAGGTCGTCGGTCCACCTTGTTAGGGACCTTCCTATATATCCTATTTTTCTCATCTATAGTGTTCTAAAAGATGCCTACAACTCCCTCCCCGTGGAAGAAACATTCATAAACCGCTTTATGCTTCACCTTAGTCAAAAATATTTATAAAGTCGTCCTTGGAATTTAAAACTACCAGGGTACCAAATAAATTGTTACTTATTGTGTCTTTGCCTCACTTTTGAGCTTTGTTCTCTGCTTTCGTAATGATTTCCGTTTTTTATTTGCAATAAAATGAAAATAGTGTTTTCCAAACATTATTGTAATATAATAAAAACTAAATATCTATTCTATCTATTGCAATATTTTTCATTAACCTTAATTGTCCAACTTTTTGAACACAGTCGCATGCCTCGTGGTTGTGGATGGACAGCTGAATCAGCAAGATGATATTACCCGACGAACCATTTCTAAAATTGAAGGGGTAGAAAGGTACACTTCGAACAACCACACATATTTTGATCACTTATCAACACCACATCATAAAACACAACATCCGTGTACAGATTTGAATATTCAACTTTAGAATCACTGGTTCCCAACTTAGCGTCATAAAACCATGTTTCCAGAAGAAATTCTGAAGATATACTTGTTTTGTTTCAATCAATATATTCCTAACAGCAAAAATTGCTTGAAGACCGACCACGGGCAACTCTACGAGCGTAGTGGTCATATCATTGTAGAACAAACTTCCAATCTAGAAGGGTAATGTTCCATAACTAGATCACGTTTGTGTCAATTGGAAAAACGATTGGTGTAACCCTGACCACCTGGCACTCGGAGAGGGCACGCGTTAGATGCAATGCAAATATTCGCATCATAAAACAATAAGCTTTGTTCACTACTTCTTCTCTTCTTCTTCTTCAATTGTCGTTGTAGCAAACACCAGCCGTCTCTTTCTTGGGCTTTCCCCTTCACTTCCTGGTAAGACATGACTTAAACCTTTTCTTTTATTTGCTTAAATTAATTTCGTCTTGGCCTTCCTTTACCTCGCTTTCCCTCGATTTTTCCTTCTATGATATTTTTGAAGAATAAGTCATATCTTAGGAGATGCCCTATCATAGTTCACTACAGATCAACCAAAAATCGAACCGATTAAATAAAGACGCCTAAATGGCTGTTTAGTTTGGCTTTACTAGTTTCTTGTTGGGTTTGTCATTCGGGAACTTTTGGCCCCCAAATCTTTGGATTGCAATAAAATAAACTTAATGACTTCTAAAAGATGACTCTCTCATAAAAAAACATTCTTTACGAAGTCAAAATTCGTTGTTCATTAACATGTTCTACGAAATTAAAATTAATATGAACCATAGGAGGTACGCCAGTTCTGTAGTAGACCTTTGTCCCAATTATAATTCGTTTGATACTTAGACTTCTTTTTCCTACTAGCGCCATCTATTAAAGTAACAAGCATTTTTAAACTTATAAGCATTTTTAAATACATTGGTAGACAGACATTGGCAGTCTTTTTGAATTGTTGGTCAATGATGCTATTTGATATTTCTCAAAACAGAAGGACCTCGATTTAAAGTGCCTTTTTTACAACCGCTAGTTTGATCATTCAAAAACTCCGGTATAGTTTGCATAAACGGTCTATAAATAAAAGTCGGAATTTGCACGAAACGAGATAATTTTATGCAAATGACGAAGAATGTCGAAAATCGTCGCTGGGTGTAAATGCGACATTTTAATCGGCCGTCATTACCGTCGCGATGTAATGAGAGGCCGCGGCGATACGCCTTAACTGCGGATCTTCCCTCCAACTTGCTCAAATCGTATATTAATGACGAACTCATGAGGGTTTTTTTATATAAAGTATCCCAGCGCTTGACACTGTTAATCTAAACCATTATTACAAAGATTGAAAAAGGAGCTACCTGGTAGAAGAGACCGGGAATCGAACCCAGTACCTCTGGATTACCGGTCCAGCGCGTTAACCACTTTGCTACCCTAGCTCCAGGTAGACCTGACGAATTTTTTATGCTTTGTGTGTCGATCTTTGCATTGTTTATTTGAAAGGTTTTAACGACCTCTATGTGAATACGTTAAAATTCACATCTTACCGCACCACTTTACAGTGGTGAACGAGCAAGCGAGAGGGGGCGCTGTTAGTTTTTATAAATTTATGAAACATGTAATGTCTTGTCTAATTTTTTCATGTGGGTACACCACAAATTTTATTTAAACCAAGATCAAAGCTTACAGAAAAATAGAAAAACTGTTAATCTAGTTATCGACTTCATATTCGCAGCAATAGATGTGACAGGGACAATGCGAATGAAAGTCGTCAAAAATGGATGTTACCAGAATTTTCATTATTAACAAAATGCTATAATTTGTAGCCTAGCAAGCGTCGGTTCGGCCCAGGGATAGTGGCGCTACAAACAGCTTTCATATGGCAATAATACATATACATACGTCATATTCATATATTAGCATTATTAAACGACAGTAGCGCTTTGTCAAGGATTTGTCATTAACCAAATTCAAAACATTGTTTACCAGAATAGTGATTGAAATCCATTGTTCTTCTTGCGAAATAACTACTATTCAGTATTGAAAAAAACTTGACTATCATCACCATACTCCGTGGTTTTCGGTTCATTGATTATTGGACGCCTACTGTCGGCACAGTGCTAAATCATTCATGCACCGAAAGCCCCGGGGTATGATCATCACTATGCACGGAAAGAAATTATTATAACAATACTACCAGAACATATTGTAAATTTCATTCTAGTATAAAGAAACAGAATTAAGTTAAATTTTCGTATTGACTTTTAACAACAAATAGTCGTATTTTAATAAATGCCAGAATATTCTAGTAAAAACATTTTAGTAAACAATACTCAAAGCTACGTACTCAAAGCTAAGTACTATTATTATTGTAGAGATAAAATTTCGATAATTGTAAAGTTTACCATCATAATTCGTTTGTTGTTGCTAGCTGTCAATTAAACAATACAATATTTATGGTTGTCTCTAAAATAACGCAAGTAACAAAAAATATTTTAGATATTTAAATAAGCTAGATTCATATAGTACTGTTTACCCCATAATTCGTTTGTTATTGCTAGCTGTCCATTAAACAATACAATACGTAGGTTGTCTCTAAAATAACGCAAGTAACAAAAATTGTATGAATCATATAGTACTGTTTACCCCATCATTCGTTTTTTATTGCTAGCTGTCGCTGTCCATTAAACAATACAATATTTAGGTTGTCTCTAAAATAACGCAAGTAACAAAAATTGTTTTAGATATTTAAATAAGCTAGATTCATATAGTACTGTCTACCCCATAATACGTTTGTTATTGCTAGCTGTCCATTAAACAATACAATATTTAGGTTGTCTCTAAAATAACGCAAGTAACAAAAATTGTTTTAGATATTTAAATAAGCTAGATTCATATAGTACTGTCTACCCCATAATTCGTATGTTATTGCTAGCTGTCTATTAAATAATACAATATTTATTGTATGGATTGCCTGAACTTTGGTTGGCAACACCGCCTGGCTGCCATTGTTTTGTTTATCATTTCATCTTTCGGAGCGATCAGTGCGTGCGCGTACAGAGACGTTGACTGTGACAAATAGTGTGATTCGTTTAAATAGATATTATAGAAGTGAAGTGTTCGAAATCAGGAAATGGACAAAGATATTGAAAAAATATTGGAATCCTGGCAGTATATCGTTCAGATTCATAATGTTCCTTCCCAAATTGTTTCCCAATATGTCCCCTGCCTAGATTTCTTACAGATTACCTAGAGACATGAGTAGAAGTCCGACCGCTCTTAAAAGGTGTCATGTTCATATTTATACAAAAAAATGGCAAAACAGGTAATGAAGCATCACAATTTTAAGATCGGTCGTACTTTTACTCATTTTTCTGTCTGTTTGTTTGGAGCGCTTTAAGGTATAAGAAATCTAGACAGGGAACATATTCCCAATATATATCAGGGATATTTACACATGTAAGACCTCCATGTTGATTTTTAGATAACATGAATAATAAACTTACAAACGTTTAATGTTTTGTTTTATTTAAAACTGTTGTTGACCATGTCTTCATTATGCTTATTTTTTATTTTCAGGAGGTTGCAGGTTTAGCAGGCCCGAAGAGTAAAGTCCCTTCTACGTCATGCTATCACTATGTTTAGGTACTGTTTCTGATACAAAAAGTTTCAGTAATAAGCATTTAAGTATTCTATAAATACAAAATAAAGATAGCTTGGCGCAGAAGGTCTTCACTTTAGTACGGCTTGTATTTACAAGCTTGCTACAAATGAGTCTTTAAAAAAAGTTTACATAGTTACCGTATTGTTAGCTAAGAATACGTTAAAATCTGGCAGTTAAGTCACGAAATTATAATTAAGTATATGAACATTTCGTGACGAAACAGACAGATTTCTACTTTTTTTAACAACACGGTAAGTATGTACATATTTTTTTAAAGACCCATTCGCCTTCTCAATATTGCTCCACAATATTGATATTGTGGAGCAAAAAATACAACATTGCTGTAATTACCAAAAAAATACAGTAAACTGAACAATATTAATTTCTTATTTTAGTAAACTCAACCATTTCATGTGATAATGGCTAACCACAATGTTGGTAGTAAACACTTAATAAGTAGTAAAGTGTAAAAAATATAAAGTTTGGTAAAATCTCAACTTGGTAATATTTGCATTTTTGTTAATAGTCACTATAATAATCTAGTAGTCGTTACTAAAAATCTGGTTATCTCCAAAATAAAGCATGGTGTTACGAACGATACCAATTCCGTTAAACTTAACAAAACCTGTTTGTAATGGATACAGAAAGGTTTTTGTGCACTTTACACACATTTTAATTATGTGTACCAGCATTATGTTTAACTGTGGTAGATATTCCTGTAAGCTATTACCAGATTTTTGTAGTAAACTCGACAAAATAGATAGGTGTCGTATATATTACACGACAATCTGGTTACATTAACTTTATTCTGGTTACCTAAACTAGAATTTTCTCTCCGTGTGATTCGTTTTGGCTTTATTAAATATGCAAACAATACTTGTTTGCGGAATATTTAGTGATATTCACTGACTTTCAACGTCAATTACCAAAAATTTTTCGTTGCCAGTAGTACATTACTGCAGACGCCGGGAAATAAGGGCTTGCCGGCTGAGTAGGTATAGACGGCCGACCGTAAGGGAGGCCGTCTAGTGATACGAAGCCGGCAAGCCCTTTTCACGGCTAAGGCATGTATAGTGCTTTTCTCAAACATATGCAATGAAATAAAAAAATACATCACTCAAAAAACAAATTTTATATCGCGGTAACCGAAGACAATAAATCCGTGATTTTTCAAAATTGCCGCCGTTTTTTACTAACAATTTAGGCTTGCTAAACTATATACATATTTATTATATACTACTTTTTCGTTACATTTATAACTTGGGTTGAAATTAAAATAAGATTCATTCCAATTGAAGTTAGTACAGCGGATCGCTTATAAGATAAAACACGTTTTCGAACGAAACTTTAGGACAGACATTTTGTCAATCAATTGTCTGTGACATCTGACTCACATTATAACCTTTCTTTCATTTATGATGTGTAAAGTACCAACAATTTGAAAAAAATATCACAATATCACATAGATCCGCCGATCTAACCTATATATTGCATATTACGTTCTACAAGGAAACAAGAGAACAACCTAGCATTACCTATAGATATAGATAGGCAGCTGTATTCTACATACATACTATTAATATCACCATGGATTTGTACATGCTTAGTGCACAGAACTTTTTAAAGGTAGGTAACTATTATTTAAAACAGATTATTAACAAAGTTTTAGACAAATTTAACTGATATTAAATGACGCATTCGACATATTACAATTGCTTATTGAAATTTTTATTGTTTTTCCAGGTACACTGATATTAGTTAGCTGTACTTTCGAAACTGGTCTTGGCTGTGATAATGTAGCTGACTGTTGATTCTGCTGAGATGGCAAAGGAGGCTGAGGATCTGATCTACCGCGTTGTGACTGTGGATCATGAATTTGGCTGTGAAAATGAAAATGAAAAATGAAAATTATCAGCTGGCAATATATGTGCTAGGAGATTTTGGCGGTGGACTATGATGCTTAATGTAAACAGGAGGGTCACGGGAACCGGGAACAGCCTGGCCGTGGATTTATGTAAATTGATGATGGTTGGGGTACATCATTTTGAGAGTTGGCTGCGTGAGGATTTGTTGCCTTCTGCAACTTTTATCAGCTTTCCATTTCCCCCATGCCTTTTGACCATCAGAAGATTGGCAAGGAGTGTAGCTGAAATACAGCAGAAACAATATCCAGTAGAGGTCGGGACAATCTAGTTCTTAAAATGTTGCTATTTGCTTAGGCATAAATAGAATTGTGTGGCGTCCAATTACTTGTCTTGTACATTTTCTTTTCTTGTAGTTTAGAAAGATTAAGTCTGCCATTTGTACTTTTACTTTGCAATAAAGTTTAAATAAATAAATGTTATAAGACTGAGCATATTTTTTTTTCATTCATGTATGTCTCGTTCGACTTTGGTGGCAACAGGTTATTAATTGTTAATCCTGCCTCCGCCCTCAATTCTGGTGGAGTACAATTAATTTCTTTGTCGCTGTTATCATCAGAACTCATTATGAAATTATATTTATAAATATCAACAACAAATATAAAAATATGACAAAAGTTTTTTTTTTATTTTCCCTCCAATCCCCCATAATGTTTTTTTTTATGGAAGTTGTCCGTATTTCGCGTGTGTAGTGTTCCAATAGACCCTATAAGCGCCGTTATACACAACCTGATACTAAACATTAAATTTCTATAATAAATAAAATAAATGCAGAGGATTTTAAATATTGTCTATGGGCTCTGGTGACTTACGTATAGACAGTATTTAAAATTTATTCATCAACACATTGAATTATACAGATTTGATTTCATAATATCAGTTCGTGTGTACTAGGCATTAACGCGGATATTGTTGGTCCGGTGGCTGAATGGGTAGCCACTAGAAAAAAAAATTATATCAGCTGTTCATAAACACAGACGCCATGTTTACATAAAAATTAAAAACAAATTACTTCCCGGCCTAGGCCTTCAATTTTGTATGAAATTCCTTTACAGTTCCTTCGAATTGTTCCGCCCGAAACTTGACACTTCGAAGCCTGTTTTGACGCACGTTACGACAATATTTCATTGCATGTTTGAGAAAAATAAATTACTTCCACCAAAAATCCGCAATATGCCGTGGGCTTAAAGACATCCTGTTAGGCTAACTATACAAGTGACTTTTAACCATAATAATATACTCATGAGACTATATAAGCGTCACCAGCAGCCTGTAGCTGTCCTATACGTACTGAAAGTAGGTATCTCAGGGGCGGGTCGCTGAGTCCGATCTTCAGTCACTCTCTTCCAATTACCATACTGCGTATATCATCGCTCCATAAAAGCCTGAGGACGGCCAGACAACAGTTGAAAAAGTTGTTCAGGGATTTGTAGATTTTTCTACTCATCTTTTCTTTCAAGTAG
Organism: Apotomis capreana; assembly: GCA_947623375.1. Lineage (NCBI taxonomy): Eukaryota > Metazoa > Arthropoda > Insecta > Lepidoptera > Tortricidae > Apotomis > Apotomis capreana. The sequence goes on from OX392500.1 coordinate 38,365,672, forward strand.
ATTCAATTTGATAAATAAATCACCGAAATATTTCAAAAAGTACCAGGACAGAGAGATTTGTTTTGGTTGAGTTCAAGTTGCTGTTTTTGCGATGTGTCTCCGTTTATCTCTATCAAGATCATCTGAGGTCTATAAAGGCAAATACGTCTATTGATGATAACATAGAAACGCAACAGTTTATAACTACCAACGATCTTCTGTTTACATGAATAGTGCCGAACTTTAGCCAGGGTTTGGGTCATTGTCAGTTCAAAGAACAAAAGTTGTCTCTTCGGTGGCCAATAGTTGACAGCGTATGTACATAAAAGTCATGTTTATAACACGCAAGCCCATAGAAAGTGAAACGTCGTTTATATTATTATATAATTCTGATCGGAAAACTAGGCCTAAAGTCCTTAACTTTGTACGTGTCCACCGAAAAGAGGCGAACCTAAATCTGACAATGACCCGTTTAGGCTTTGTTGTAATATAAATTGGCTTTTATGACATCATCGAAAGACGCATTGGCCTCGATAGGTGAAAACTTTAGGAGACCTTAAGACCATTTCGGTATAGTGGTGATAAGGAGCATTCCATGTCAGTTCGAGGCTTTCGAGCTGCGCCAGTGGTTCGAGAATGTTATATGACTCTTTTTTATTTATAAAAACAAAAGCGTGCGATCTAGTCCCAGGTCTCGGCGCCCCAGTCTGTTGAGACGGCTCGTTATCTCATTTGATTGATGCCATGTGCCTCACGTGTCAGTTGTACTACAATAGTGGTTTAGATTGATGTTGAATTATACGATATCCTGTAGTTATATGATAAAAATTTGCTCAACATTTCATAAAACGAAAAAAATTTTTTTTTTTCATTATGTGTCTTCTCAAAGGCACGCAAATTTTAATGATATTTTATTAATCCAAATGAATTTTGAATTTGTTTTCAGAATCCTCATTAATTTAACAAAACAATAATTATATGACAACCATAAACTTAAACGCACTTTTTCACGGTGAAAATGGCAAACTATATATAGGTACTTACCTACTAATTATCTCCTTACAAAATATTGGTACCCAAACCACAAATGACGTCACGTGTAGGTGGCCATTTATATGGAGCATTTTAGTGCTCCGTAGGAATGTTAAACTTTGACGGTCATACTCTGACTTTTAGAGCAGTCTAAGAAAATTGTCTTCTCGCCTTTGGAGTCTGTTACTACTGAGAACGTGTGCTGAACTTGCCATCCCCATTATCAAGGTCCAATAACAAGATCATACGTCATTGACCGCTATGGTGACATCAGTCGTTGTGGAAAGTGCACGATTTGAGACAGAAGAGAGAAGAAGTATTATTGTGAAGTTTACAGCTACGTTCTGACCCAATGCATGATGATGCGTTGGGATCTGTCGTAATTTCCAATCATACTTAAACAGAGCAGAATAGGTATCATTAAAAACGAGGACTCTTTTAACTCCTGAAGAAAAAAGAGGGGTGTTATAAATTTAACATGTGTGTTTGTGTCTGTGTGTCTGTTTGTGGTATTTTAGCTCTCAAACGGATGGACCATTTTGAGTGTGTTTTTTTTAAATCGAAAGAATTGTCTGTCCAGGTGGTTCTTAGCTACGTTTGGTGGAAATAAGACCAGTAGTTTTTAAGATATTCAGCTTTAATTGGAACAAGTAACAAGATTTCAGCCAATAGTTATTGAAGCTAAGATGCCTAGGTAGTTGTATGTTCAGTTTTAGTAGGATTTTCTATATCACTCATTAAATGTGGGGCCCATGATGAACAACTACTTGTGTCGGAGGTGTATTTACAATTTTAATTTACAATATCTTCTATCCTTTTTAACGTCACACAAAACTTATTTATCGATTGGAATCAACGACAGCTGCAGATTTGTGCCATGAACTTGAAGTTTGTTCCAGGATTATGGATGTTTTATATTGGTGCATATCGTGGTCTAGTATCCATAACACAAGCCTACTAGGGTTATTTTGTGTGAGGTTGTCGGATATTTATTGATCTGTACTTTTGATGGGCCAAATACGAACCATCAACCAAGTATTAAGTCATCCGAGTAGTTAGTTAATAAATATGTAATTTCTCATAATTTATGCAACTAAAGGTAGACTATGTCTTTTTCACTACAGCAAGTTATACAACACTAAACGTAACTGCGCATCTAGCTTTACAACAGGAAACTGCTGACATTGTAAACTTTACTATCGGACTCATACAAGCTGATTTTATGCTTATATAACTTGGAGTAGCTTAGTCAAGCGTAGGCTTGTCAGTAATAATAAAACCTTCGTTTTACAGTGCACTTCTTCTATAAATATCTTTAGTGATGCGAAGTAGACGGGCACTTCGACCTGATCAAATTGGTCGTAAAAATTCTGTAGCCTTTAGATTATTAGCGTTTGATTTTGCTAAGGGCTGCCATACCTTTATAACAGAGTTGTTATTTTAATGTAAGTAGCTAAGTAAAATGGTCTTCCTCAATACGAGTATACAGTTGTATGCATAATCCTGGTTTAACGATATTATAGGTAATTTAATACTTATCACTTAGTTTGTGAAGGTGTTCCACGTTTGCAATGCAAATATTCGCATCATAATAACAATAAGATTAGTTCACTGTAGATCAACCAAAAATATGACTGACTAGCGGCCGCCCGCGACTTCGTCCGCGTAGATTTTTGATGATGACAAAGATATTAAAATAGGTAAGTGAATTTTATTCTTAGTTAAAATGGTCTAGACAATGCAATTGTTAAAGAATTTTTGAAGATTTTCAAATTAGATTACGGGAATTGTTTGCAGGATGCTTAATATTTATTCCGTCAGTTACATGATGCTTTTAATCTTTGGCAAAAATGACTGCAAGATAAAGAGCGACGCATGGATTTGGAGTTAGAAAATGGGGATCTTAGTTATTATGAGTGATATTTAAAAAAAATGATAAATATCGCAAGGCTGTTAAAACAATCTTAAACTCAGCACTGGAAATCGAGAGATGGAGGCAGTTTAATTAAGAGTATCTCTTTCAATAATCATAAATAATAAACTTTACTTCATAACAATAATAAATAATGACCTCTTTTCATAAGAAGGCAGCACTGGTATTTGTACACGCCGGCCTGCCTATTAAACGAAAAGAGTGGTGTGGCGGAGTTCCCGAGGCTGGCCAAAATGTTTCTAAATGGTCTAGCAGGTACCCCAGTTATTAATAAAAATTGGACAAGTGCGAGTCCGACTCGCGCATGTAGGGTTCCGTACCTATATATATTGATATATATATAATCTATAACAAGTTCGTTGTATGGGAGCCCCCCTTCAATACATATTTATTTTATTTTATTTTTAGTATTTGTTGTTATAGCGGCAATAGAAATACATCATCTGTGAAAATTCCAACTGTCTAGCTATCACCGTTCTTGAGATACAGCCTGGTGACAGACGGACGGACGGACGGACAGCGAAGTCTCAGTAATAGGGTCCCGTTTTTACCCTTTGGGTACGGAACCCTAAAAAGGCTAGTGTTTAAAGAAAATGCTGAAATGTGACCTTAAAAAACTAAATGCACATAAGCGAATTTAGTGATGCAATTACTATATTGGTCTACAGGCTAGTAGTATTGTTTGAAGAGTGATTCAATATATTCTGGTGCTATAGTTCTCTATATCTCTCAAGAAGCTAAATAAAGTAAGAATAGGTATATAAAGTATAAATTATTCATGTGCTGATAGACAACTCACTAAATATAGGAACACATAAAGTTTGGAACACAACAAATAAGAGACAGCACTAAGAAAATATTGTTGACAGTCAACCATAGAAAAGGGGGTGCAAGTTCGTTTTAAAAAAAGGACGTAGTCACTGGGTAGTAGACAGGAAATAAAAAATATATAAACTGATAACGTTAGCGTAACAGTTCTTTATAAATAACATTAGCGGTGTTCCCCATACAAACTTTGCACCCATTTTTAACCCCCTTAGAGGTGAAATTTTCAAAAACGCTGAAATTACTATTTTTTTATTTGATTAAGTAAGCTATCTACAAAGTTTCAAGTCTCTAGTTCAAAAAATTAAATTTCTCCCATATAAACATTGCACCCCTTATTAACCCCTTTAGGGGTGAAATTTTCTAAAACGCTGAAAGTACTTTTTGTGTTTTTAAATAAGTAATCATTCTACAAAGTTTCAAGTCTCTAACTCCAAAAAAAAAGTTTACCCCATACAAAATTTGCACCCCTATTTAACCCTCTTAGGGGAGGTACGAGGGGCAAACCGAAATGATCGGGAATTTAAAAAACTATGTGCACTATATACATAAATTATATTTTATTGTTTTTCGAAGTATTCTCCGTTACATTCAATGCACTTTTGCATTCTTTTAAACCAGTCATTAAAACAATAATTCCAGTTTGAAGTAGGCATTGCCAAAATGGCCGATTTATAGGCTTCCACAGCGGCTTCTGGGTTCTCAAACCGCTGACCACGCAATAAATCTTTAATTCTAGGGAACGTAAAAAAATCATTTGGACTCAGGTCAGGGCTGTATGGAGGATGGGACATCAACTCAACGTTTTCGTCGTTCAAAAATTTAGTTGTTTTGTGGGCGGTGTGGGAGCTCGCATTGTCGTGGTGTAAGATGACGCGGCGTCTCGGGTTCCCTTGGCGAAGTTCGGCCAGCACCTCCGGCAAACAAACTGTGATATACCAATCAGCGGTAACGGTTCTTTGTTCTTCTAGAGGAATTGTGGCAACATGCCCCTTTTTTGAGACGAACGAAGCCACCATCTTCTTCGACACGCTTCGAGAACGCACAACTTTCGTTGGTTTGACCTCGTCATCGAAGACCCATACTGCCGACTGGTGCTTTCTTTCAGGCTCATAAGAATAAATCCAGGATTCGTCACCCGAGAGCATATTATAAACGGCTTTTGACTTTCCTCCATTGTAGCATTTCAGAATAGATCGGCACCAATCAACACGAGCCGCCTTTTGCTCTTCAGACAAATTATGGGGTACCCATCGGGAAATCAATTTTCTGACACCCAATTCACCATGCAAAATAGTGTGAATTGCAGTCATTCCAATGCCTATGGTTGCCCGAATCTGCTCGTATGTCACATGTCTATCTTCTTTTAGTAGTTTTTCCACAGCCGCGATGTTTTCAGGCGAAACCGCCGTTTTCGGCCGACCTGATGAAGGTACGGTGCCAAGAGAGGCACGACCCCGTCGAAACTCAGCATACCACCGATATATTGTCGTCTGACTAGGTGCTTCAATGTCGTATATAGTAACAAGCTCATTGCGACATTCATCTGGAGATAAGCCACGACGAAAGTTATGGTAAATAATTGCACGAAAATTTTCACGCGTCAGCTCCATTTTGTTCATCGAGTTGTCAATTTAAAAATGGAATTAAAAAAATATATCGTTCTTTTTTTAAATTGTAAAAACGGCATCGTGATTGTAAGTCGCCAGTATGCATGTGACAAAAAAGGATTTAATGTAACTCAGTTTAAAGTACTCTATTCCCGATCATTTCGGTGTGCCCCTCGTATTTCCAAAAATCCCTTCTTATCCCTAGCCCACGTTATAAAAGTAGCCTACTGTGCAAAAATCAACTCTCTAACATTAGTAGTTTCGGCTGTGCGTTGATGAGTCAGTCAGGACTTCTTCTTTTATATATATAGATTAAAAGTTACTTCTTGCTCAAACGGCTAGACCAATTTTGATAAGTTTTAGTATGAAGGTAGCTGACACTTTGAATTAAGACATAACCTACTTTTTATCCCGAAAACTATAGTGTTTCTGTGGAATAAGCGGGTAACACCGCGAGGCACAGCTAATAGATATATTTTAGCGGGAAGCTCTTGGATATGGGTACGGGTACCGTAAGTTCTGTCATGAGACGATGAAGAGCTTTGGTCATGAGTCCGTAATCATAACGCGACAGAAGTTTCATTTTGGAGCTAAGAAGTTCCTTAATCCAACCACCCCGACTGCCTCATTACCAATAAAACTTCCCAACGATTGGCACAGACTCAATTATCCAGAGATATAAATAAATAAATAATAATAAATAATAATAATTATCTGTGGCAGTAGAAGTAGGGCATGCAGTCTACTGTCTACTGGAAATTACTACCTAGAAGTGAGAATGCGTTTCTGAGACTTGCCCCACGACTTCTATTGGCCATACTGAAGACCCCAGTTACGCCGTTTAGGTGTCAGGTAGCTGTGCCACTGCTTAAGAGGCCCTCCTCTTTGATATTGTAGGGATAGACCGTCTATAAAGAATTATTTAGGATTTTGGTTTCAAGTGGAAATTACTAGGTACCTAGAATTTCGAATGCCTGTTAAATTCTATTGGTTGATTTAGCGCCTTTACGTTAAACTTTTGGGGTTAAAGACTTAGGAAATTTAACTTTATGAGCGAACGCGGAACTGGGCCCGAATTCGATGAGCCTTTGTGATATCTCCAATCGAGGTACATCAACTTTTATTATTCGAGCTGCACTGACAAGCTGACATTTCAAAGAAAAATCCGCGCAATTAGATATACTAGGTATCCTCTTCGCTTCTCATTTCTGTTATAGTGATAGTTATGACTTTGAATTTTAAACGAGAAATGAAATCAATAAGTGAATTGGAACGAGAAAGAAAAAGCTTTACCAAAGCAGACAAAATTTTAATAATGGTGGTATCTTGAACATATAGACAACATAGATATAGAGAAGAAGAAAAACGTATCTTAGCCTAAATAACCTATAATACAATAAAAAAAACCGGCCAAGTGCGAGTCGGACTCGCGCACCGAGGGTTCCGTACAAACACTTTCCATCCCTAAGTGGTTAAGTTAAGTTTGCACCTGGTATGTATAGCGCCCCATATAAATTAGGTGCAAAGTTAGGTATTAAAAAAAAAATTATGGTTTTCGTAATTATTCCTTTATCTATGCTATAAGACGTTGCTTCGTACCAAATTTCAAGATTCTGAGTTCACGGGAAGCACCCTGTAGGTTTTGATTCCCTTGCAAGTGTCGAAAATTTGCGGCATAAACGGCTGTATCTTTTGATTGCGTTGGCTTAGAAGTTTGATTTTTTCACAGCTTCAAGGGACAGTAGACCTGAGTAATTGATATAAATTTCAGCTTCATACCTCCACGCGTTCCTGAGAAAAAGGGTCTTGACAGACGGACGGACGGACAGACGGACAACAAAGTGATCCTATAAGGGTTCCGTTTTTTCCTTTTGAGGTACGGAACCCTAAAAAGGGTCTTAAAAAGAATAAGCTATCCAAAAGGTCCGCCCGCGGTACGGTCCCCAGTATGCTGGCGGCGTTACCTATTTGTATAGTTAGAGAGATTCTCTGGCAGAGGTAAGCGCCAGCTCTGGGGTCTCCCGAAGCGTCGATCAGCCGTTTTGACAAGGCCTTCATGAACACTGTCATGTCAGCTGAACATGGGCCCAACATTTGGAACATTGAATTTGGCCCTGCGATTGGTGGACACGCATCAAAGCCGGTGATTGACGCGGGGTCACATTTTCTGCATTCTGTGCGCGACACTTGGCTTAGGCACTGTTATATGTCAGACAACGGGACAACTTTTAGTGGGGAAATGGCTTCACGATTTTTATCATGGATAAGTTTTTGACTGACGATGAATATTATAAAGTTCAATATGCGTAAATAGTAGATTTCTCTACTATTAAATTACGGTAAAAAAAAATAACATGTAATATTTTATAATTTTTTGGAATACTTATATGTATAAATGTATGAAACATGGATGATAATGTGGATACATCACATTTTTTTTTTATATTGAGCCATTGACACCAAAATCAAAGGACAAAGAAAAATTGAAATGCGAAACCTGGAGGTAGAGACCGGGCATCGAACCCGGTACCTCTGGATTACCGGTCCAACGTGTTAACCTCTCCACCACCCTAATAACTAATAATATTTTTTCTTTCTTTTATCAATTGTTCATGTAATATGTGACAATCGTATGAAATTGTTACATGAGAGTCGTTCCTAATTTCGCCGTATTACAGATAAGTTGGTTGCACTATAAATCAATAATTACATCCATGTACGATCCCAACACTAGCCGGCAACCCGATACTATCGCGCTTTCACATCGGAACCGCCGTAGGTTTTGCGGCGACCATTGTTTTATGACACCGTCACCTACATGACATGACGTGACTTTGCTGGCATCGCTTTCAAAGGGCGATGGTGCGTAAAGGTTTACTGCACTTCGAGTGTAAGTTTTCAACGCAATAAACGTCTTGATTGCGTTTACGTTTTCCTTTTAAATAAATATAAAAGAATTAATATAAATGAGAAAATCTCACATAAATCGATCTAGTGACATGTCTGTCGCATGCATCCGGAAAGGTGGACCGCAATAGCAGCCCAATGGATCCCACAAGATGGATACTGGATCAGCAGACCAAAAAGGGGGTCCTGGACTCGTTCTATGAAGACATCACTGACAATAGGATCGAGTGGAGAAAAGAAGAGACCTTTGCCCAGCAGTGGGATACATGAACAGGCTAAAAAGTTATCAATTATCATGGTCAGGTAATATTGGTGATATGGCTAAATACATCGCTCAAATGGCTATCTGGGTACACTACTATTGTAGACTCCTTTCTCTGAATGCATCATCATTCCGAATTTACATAATTCCGAAAACCATGTTCTGATAAAATATTTAAGTTTTTTTTAGGGTTCCGTACCCAAAGGGTAAAAACGGGACCCTATTACTGAGACTTCGCTGTCCGTCTGTCCGTCCGTCCGTCCGTCTGTCACCAGGCTGTGCTGTATCTCAAGAACGGTGATAGCTAGATAGTTGAAATTTTCACAGATGATGTATTTCTGTTGCCGCTATAACAACAAATACTAAAAATAAAATAAAATAAAATAAATATTTAAGGGGGGCTCCCATACAACAAAGGGATTGGTTGCGTTAACTTTGCACCTCATTTGTATGGAGCGCTGTACAGTGCAAACTTAACTTAACCACTTAAGGATGGAAAGTGTTTGTACGGAACCCTCGGTGCGCGAGTCCGACTCGCACTTGACCGGTTTTTTTGGGATATCACATAACCCTAACTTAACCGAATTATAGTATTGTAACATAATCATGACCCATGGAAAAACATATCGTTTCGTGTTATTTCACTTTCGGAATTTTGAAAATTCGGAATATTGATGGTTTTGGATAAATGGAACTTCGGAATTTTTGAGTGATCCCTATAATATGTATATTTATGTATGTCAATCGAGTTAAGCCACTTTCATTAACGAGGACGATTGTTACGATTACATTACGATCGTAACAATACGATACGATTGCATTCACGAGCAACAATTGATTGATATAGTATCATTCGTTGCAATATCGTTCATAACTTACAATGATTCGTTCTTCCTTATGTTTTGTCTTTATGGCCGGTTGGGTTGATTGGAGTAACGACGCAAATAGTCCTATAGTGGGGTAGCTACACTATGTTCGATACTAATAAAACACGACAACGTTGTCTGGGTGTGGGATATTTGGATATGGCTAACCGAGCCTACGGTCGCGTGTGCCGTGATCCTGGTAACTATGGCGTCGGACACAAATGAGGTGCAAACTTAACGTAGCCGGGTGATAGATACAAATTGAGGTTTCGTTCTCGTCTGTTTCATCTTCCAAAACTCATCCAATCTTTACGAAATTTTAGGAACAGAATGCGAAGGAAATGTTTTTTGCGCAAATTCTTATAGAATTTGTAAACGAGAGTTGCCTGCCCGTTTGCGGCGGAGGTTGACTAAAAGCAGACGCCTAGTACACAAATTTTAAACGGTGTGACATAGAACATTTGCGTTCTATTCAGTTGCTAAAATTTCGTAAAGATTATTTAAGTTTTGGAGGAGGAAACGAGAACGAAACTTCAATTTGTATGGAAAAATCAGCTGTGGTAGGTATTCTCATTTCAAACGTTGTTTTCTTACATGGCAGTTTGGGTACCTAGTCTGTAAAAGACTGAAAGGCCTTTGATACACATTAGTGTAAAGGATAAAGTTCCTCAATTTTTTTCATGCAATGATTCAAATAATGGGCAAATTTTTATTTTGTTGTCGATTTCGTTTTTTTTCTCAGATTTCAATAAAATTTGGTGAGTTGGTAAAGTTGCTTCTTCTGACCATAGTAAGCCCAATTTCACGACATGTCCTACAAATATTTCTCAGTTACACAAAATGTACTTATTACAGAAATTGGCCCATGGGCCTATTTTTATTTTGTTGTCGAATTATTTATTTTTCATTTCGAGCTCCTCATTTTGTACAAAATTTTAGTACTTAACAAATATGTGCTTTTAGTTTAAAAAAATCCATACATTTTTTGTAACTCAATGGAAAATTTTGTAGGACATACCTATCGTGAAATAGGGCTTACCTTGTTCAGAATAAGCAACTTTACCAACTCACCAAATTTTATTGAAATCTGAGAAAGAAACGAAATCGACAACAAAATAAAAATTTGCCCTTATAGTGTGCTGTGTGCCTGTTTAGGCATGCTTATGGTCGGGTCGTGCCAACCGTTTGGCTACGGTTAGATAAGGTGTATAGTTTTCTCGCCTGTCGTAAAAGGCCACTAAACGGGGTCATCTGGGTGTGCAGTTCCGCAGTACCTACTCTTGGCTGTTAGTACCAAAGAAGACGATAAACATTGTGTCGTTGAAGGAGGCCTTCGCTTCAAACATTCGTTTCCATTGCTGTTCTCGTTTTTAGGGCTCCGTACCCAAAAGGTGAAAATGGGACCCTATTACTAAAACTACGCTGTCCGTCCGTCTGTCTGTCTGTCCGTCTATCACCAGGTTGTATCTCATGAATTCCCATGCAACAAACGTGATCGTTTGTGGTAACTTTTCACCTCATTTGTATCCGGCGCCATACCAGGTACAAACATAATTTAACCCGGCCAGTTAAGATGGGATAAGTATTTGTACGGAACCCTCGGTGCGCGACTCAGACTCGCACTTGCCTAGTTTTTTTTTTTCAGATATGTTGAAATCCTGGTGGTTGCAAAAGAAAAGTCTTCTTCTATTTGTGTAAACAGACGAATTGATCCATTTTTGAAATAGTTAACTAATAATTATCTCATCGTATACAAATAGTTTTATGAACAGACAAAAACATTTTTGTCTTTAGCTTATCTGTGGCGTGACGTAGGCGATTCCGTAAATACAACCTGCAAAACTGTGACACGCGACTCTTTCTCGCGCGAGATATGTTACCTACCTCGTTCTTCGCTGTACTCTGAGAGAGTGACGGGCTATGTTATGTCGCGCGACACGAGTCGCGAAGCCTAGTTGTGCCAGACGGGCAGTAATACTCTTTATCTATGATGCGAATGACGTTTTTAGTTCTAAGTTTTTTTTACTGGATTGTTGACATCCGCTGTCGCAAATTCATGGCATCTTAGATGAGCGGCAACCGCGCGCGGCGGCTTTTGCCGGCAGCGGTAGCAGTGAGTGGTAAAAACAATGAGGCATCTTTGTCTCTCTCACACTCTCAGGCTTCTCGGCACTCTATTCGGTCATAGAAACGAGTCTTTGTAAAGACATTAGCCATCCTACAGCGTTATTATTAGGCATGCTACAGCGTGGACGAATTTGTTGAAACGTGCACTAACCCCTAGTAATGTACCTACTGTAAGTAATTTGCATAAGCAAATTTACATAAATTTATAAATTAAATGATGACCTGCTAAGCCATATGCGATCCTATTAACTACTGTTTATTAATTTTGTTTTGCTTAAAATATGTATGTTCTATATAATAATAATAAGTTTAAGATATACTCGTATTACATACTCCAGAAAAGTTGTACCTAATTGCTAGTATTAGTTGAATTATGTATCTATCTGTTAACCTGACTTGTAAAACATTAACTTTTATCAATAAATGTCTTGTATCTTGTATCCCATCAAAAACATAAATGTTAAATTAGAGCCAAGTTCTCGCATGCAACGTTGTCGACTTCGCCGACAAAAGAATTGAGATCTATATGGGCGCCAAGTTCTTTGCCCTAAATTTTTTAAATACATGGACATGCGACATACTCAATGCATTTATTTTACTTGGGGTGTAATTCAATATCAAGACTGGACTTGGCTAGTTTTTACATATAAATTTATATTATATTTGTCTAATCATTAACCTATTTTCGTAAAGGTATGTACGCAAGTTAGTGTACGTCCCTGTTACTTATACTGTTAGCTTGATAATAATACTATGTTACTTTTATAAAATTAAGTCAGTTTGTGAAAACTAGCCAAGTCAAATCTTGATATTGAATTACACCCCAAGTAAAATAAATGCATTGAGTATGTCGCATGTCCATGTATTTAAAAAATTTAGGGCAAAGAACTTGGCGCCCATATAGATCTCAATTCTTTTGTCGGCGAAGTCGACAACGTTGCATGCGAGAACTTGGCTCTAATTTAACATTTATGTTTTTGATGGGATCTCATTACTTTTTGTACAGAAATTATTATGATGTGTAAATTATTTAATAATTAATTGTTAATTACTTGTGTGTGTGCTATTCTAGTACATCTTTTAAACAAACAAAGAATTTTCCAAATCGGTTAGTACGTGTTGGATTCTTGTGTGTGTGTGTGTGTGTAAGAGAGAGAGAGAGAGAGAGTGTGAGCTATGCTAATACATCTTTAAAACAAAGAAAGAATTTTCCAAATCGGTTAATAAATGACGGAGTTCTGAGGCAAGAAGCATAAATAATAATAATAATTAAAAAAGTAAAAAATCACTGTTTTCGATTTTTTTATGTGTACACACACAATTACCAAGCTGAATGCCAAATTTCACCTTTCTAGGTCACCTGGAAGTGGGTTAGGTTTTTGATTACTAGTCAGTCAGTCAGTCAGTCAGTCAGTCAGTCAGTCAGTGATAAAAATACCGTTTTTTGGACTTTAATATCTCAATACCTATTTCACCTATATTTATGAAATTTGGGGTTCTAGTTGTTCTAAAGGATCTTAATATATAAGCCAAATTTCATGTTTTTATGTTAAATAGATTTGGAGTTATTGAGGGGTCAAAAGTGGCTCCAAACGGTTCGTGTAATATAACACACGGCTGCTGCTCGCCAGTTCTTGGGGTGAACTTGGCTGGACACGCTGCCGCGTGTCTAGATCTTTTATGATAAGGCCATGTTTAGAAGGTAAGTAGTGATATAATTGTGCTCGTGATGCATTTGTTGTCGCTTGTGGTTGACGTATAATAATAATAATACGGTGCATAATAATACGAAAGCACTTCCTATTGTTGTACCTAATATGGTTTTGAAAGTTTTCCTGTTGGTGAATTTTATGGAAAGTAGTGATATAAGCGTCTATATTTAATATGACATTACGTATTTATCAAGGTAACAAGTTATAATTTTCCTCTATTTTGTGACGTATTTCTGTAAAATAATAAAGTCAAGCAATTGACTGATTTAATATGTTTGTAACTAAACTCAAGTAACGTTATTTCGTCAGTGTGTGTGTAATTTTGTTCACACCTCAATGTTTTAATCTAGTTATAGAAAAACGTCCCTCTAATTGCAGATTTTGGAATTTCTAGGCATTTCGATCTGTATCGTGTCACAAAGTTGTCTATTTTCATCTATTCCGTCATATAGATGTGACAACGCCGTTGGCTCTGTTTGTAGTACAGCTGCCTACTGAGCCGGTGGTCCTGGGTTCAAATCCCGGCCGAGGCAAATATTTGTGTGATAAACTCGAATATTTGTTGCTGGGTCATGGATGTTATCTATATATGTACTTATATATTATGTATATCGTCATCCTGTACTAGTACCCATAGTACAAGCTTTGCTTAGTTTGGGACTAGGTCGATTAGTGTAAGATTGTCCCTTAATATTTATTTATTTATTAAATTAAATGACTTAAATAACAAAACTAGTCCGCAGTGTTACCTATCATTATGAATAACCTCACAACGGGGTCGCATTAAAATAGTTCGGCATAGATCCACGTGCAAGTCGTAAGTATCAAATTTAACTTTTAGAAATAAAACTAAACGTCGATTTGTTACGAAACACTGAAACTGAATAGGTCCGACACACAGTACAAATAAACAGTACGTTGACTACATGCCCGTTTGACCACCACCACGTAACACTAGAGAAATAATATCATTCCCTTCACGCCACAATAGGCTCATTGTAAGACGTCGAGTTGCGGAAAACCAGCCCGCGATAACCTATAACCTAATATCAGTCCCTAGCCCCTTTGCCATTGGACAATTTAATGGCGATATAAATTGAATTGTTAATTATAAATATTTTTGTAGCTCCATTTCAGTGACAGTGTGTTTAGCGTTAACATAGTAGTTTGTCATCAAGACAAGCCCTGATGGGTGATGAACGCACAAAATGTTTGCATGTAACAAAATATATTGATGCTAGAATTCATTCTCAAAAAAGTTACAATTATATTTGTCTTTCGTACGTCAACTGATATTAGTGTATTTCCATTTCAACCACTTTCAGGTCAAAATACTGACATTGACTATACTGTGATCGAGACGAATAGGAGAGCGAGTCGTAAAAGAGGAATTTATTGCGAAAACAAATAGGCGATTGAATGGAATTTAATATGATTTTTTATGGCTAAAAGTTTTATTGTTCCAGCTGATGTTATGTAACAGTTGCATAAATGCTAGTTCAATGCGCGATACTGGAATAAACTGCTTTTGATGATAAGGTCGTTGTATTAAAATGATTTGGGTCTTATTACTGTTGAATTTGTTAGTTCTGTTCATGAAATAATCATTGTAATGCTTTTAACTTTACAAGCAACTACCTACATATTTGTTTATTTATTAGTTAAAACTAAAAACATGCTGTAAAAAACGTAATGCATTACGTAATATGGAAATATTACCTAATAAGTGTTGACATTTCAAAAGGAATTCTTAAAATTATATTTTAGCGAACAATAAATATAAAATAAATAATTATAAAAAAACGGTTTAAACTCACGTAAAAATTGTCAGGAACGGCCCGACCGACATGTTTCGAACTCATTTGGAGCTCTTCATCAGGGGTAGCTATCCGTGCTGCTACGCGACTCGCGACCCACTGATATACTGATATTTTAATAACATTATAAAATAAATAAATAAATATTAATGGACAATCTTACACAAATCGACCTAGTCCCAAACTAAGCAATGCTTGTTCTATGGGTACTAGACGACGATAGACATAATATATAAATACATATATAGATAACATCCATGACCCAAGCACAAATATTCGAGTTCATCACATAAATATTTTTTTGCCCTGGCCGGTATTCGAACCCAGGACCGCCGGCGGCAGCGTAGTGTGGGACGCCCTCAGACTAGATGGAGCGATGATCTGTGCAGGGTGGCTGGCAAAAGCTGGATGAGAGTAGCCGAGGATCGCGTACAATGGCGTGCAGTTGGAGAGGCCTATGTCCAGCAGTGGACAAGAATAGGCTGATGATGATGATGATGATGATGACCGCCGGCTCAGTAGGCAAGTGCTTACAAACTAAGCCAACCGCGTCGTCAAACTTAATAACTTTGTAGTTGTAAGAATAAATTAACTATTACATAAATATTAAAACCTTATTAATTGTTCCTCAAGATTATGCGCTGTCACGCCAAATATGAAAATGGCGCAGATATTTAAGTACATTCGAGTCCATTATTGTATATAAAGAAGGTATGAAACATAAATAAATCAATATTCATAGACCGCCTCTTATCGATCTCCATTACGCTTAAATATACATTCATACTTGGGGTGGGCGTCGGCCATATTTTATAGTTATTAACGTTTTTTTTTCTCGTTCATCCTTCAGAACAGGCTAAGATTACAGTACCCATCTATTTATTTTCGAAATGAAATCCTGTTGTTGTTGTTGTGTTGTTTCATTCTATTTCCGTTCAGTGTCAAGTTTAGTGAAAATGTCATAATTTTTCCCCTTTTTCTAGTCAGGTCCAGTATTTTTAACGTTTTCAGTTTAACATTTTCAAATTGCGATGGTCTAATATAACCAAACTTTTCTATTAACCTTTTAACATTTTGAGCGCCACAGTCGGCCGTGGCCGTCAACAAAAAATCGTGCCCCTGACGCCACGTCGGCCACAGCCGTCCAAATTTCAATGATCAAAAACTTTGTAATTCTAACCGCTACAAGTATTTTTCAATCCCAGTTGATTTTGGGGCACATCTTTTTTTTTTACTCTGGCGTCAGTGGCACGGTAAATTGCTAGACCGCTTGGCGGTCAATAGTTTAAACGGCAAAGACGGCAAGTTTTACTACTGATGCCAACGTCACCTATAAATTACAAAACTCAATAATAAAAAACTTTGTAATCCAAATCACTACAAGTGTTTCTCAGTCCCTGCTGATTTTGTAGCACTTTTTTTTGTTATGGCGTCTGTGGCACTTTATATTGCGTACCGCTTGGCGATCAAAATATCAAACAGTTACGCAGCGTTTAATATAATCGTTGGTTAATCCAGAGCAAGCTTGGCTTATTTTCTATAACTTTTGATTGAGAAGGATTCACCTATTGTTTTATTAAAAGCAAGCCGAGGGAATCATTTCTAAAGCCACGCTACTATTATTGAAGTTCCTTGAAAATAACAAAAAATGGAACGAGTTCTGCGAATGCAACGTTCCCCGAACGCGACGTCGGAAATAGTTCAGACTGACTGACTGTGTGATGTTTCTTCGTATGGGTTATGGGGTGAAATAAATTAGACACGTCGATAAATGTGTCAAATGGGGAGAATGTACTGAGAAATACTTTATCTGTGTTATCATACACATGTTATAGGTACTTAAAAAATATCGGTGCATTGTAGATAATTATTTTAATAAAAGTAAATGTGAGTTTAGTATTTGTATTTTGTATGTCTGTGTGTATTTGTAGTTACCATGCTTGTTTTGCTTATGGGTACATTTGGCATCATACAAGAACGGTTATGACACAAAACCAGTAAAGCATAAACAAAAACGGTTATGAGTATTTTTTCTTCGCAAGCATAATATTCTTCGTAACTTCTTCATGGCTCATGAAATAAAGCTGGATGTAAGAAAAGTGTTTTACAAAAAAAAAATTGTTTAACTAAAAGGTAAATGTTTATAGAACACAAGCACTTCACAAATTTAAATACTCCATCAATCTGATGATTAGTGAGAGGGTTCCTTCGGTTCCTTTTGGCTACGTAACCCTAAGGGCCTATGCACACCGCGTTTTATTAACGCGTCGTTAGTTAAGACAGCTTGTAGACCTATGCACACCTAGATTTATGCAGATGCGATGTTAAACGCGCGTTTGTAGCAATTCAGATTCAGACAATACTAACGTGCTTGCAACGCGCGTTGGTAGCGATACAGACGCGATGCTAACACTTTTGGAACGCGAGGTTGTATCGACGATTCAACAAACTGCTTTGTCTAATGAAAAACGTGTCGACACGTGTTTCTTAAACGCAGTTCGACAGTGCGTTAAAAAAACGCGGTGTGCAAGGGCCCTAAAACAAGCAAGAATCGAGTGCCCAGTCATGGTGATAAAATAGCCAACAGAGTGTCAATATACAGATAATCTATGAGCGGGTTTCCCGCCGGTGGTTTTTCCTGTTGTACTATAATATCGATGCCTTAATAATTCAGTCAATAAAAGGATGAAAACAACAGAACATTCAGAAGAGAAAATAAGTACCATTCCATAAAACAAGCCTTTATTGTTGGCCTTTCAAGTGATTTGCTAGTTTTACCAAGAAGTTGTAGAAACGTTACTTTGTTGGTCACATACTCAAAAGTCCATAAAGATACGTAAATCGTTTTACAAAGGTTTGCAGTTTCGCTTTGTGTATATAACCGTTGTTTTTACAGCGTTTGCGTTTGACGTAACTTTTACGAACTTTTGTTTAAAATTCAGTCATCCGATGGAGCTGAAATTGGGAATGCTTATTGAAATAAACTAGGTATTGGATTATATATTTATGAAACATATGCCTTTCAAGTAAACAATGCTAACATCGACACACAAAGCCTAAGGAAAAATTCGGTTGGTTGCCTGGGAGTTAGGGTGGCGAAATGGTCAAGCGCTGGAAAGGCAATCCAGAGTTCGATTCCCGGTCTCTTCCAACAGGTAACTCATTTCCAAGTTTTCTTTAAGCTTTGATCTTTGTATCAATGGTTTAGTTTAGGTATTGGATTGTCTATCCTTGGATTAGTAATCTATTAGGTACAGTCAGAGTCCGATTTGTAGTCTTTTTGTGGAATGACTGGTTTTTCCTAGGTTTGACGAATGTTTTTCGGCAAATCCGAAAAACATATTTATATCTCTGTCTTTGATTAACTTTTTAGTTAGAGTTACTAATATGGTTCACAAAACAAAACTATCTGTTTCTACATAAGGATGTTTAACGTCGTCTAGTGTCCGTAACACAAGCCTAGAGCTTACATTTAGATATTTTTTTTTTATCCGTAGAACCGAAAATTCACATGGCTCCATTATCTAAGATCAAACAAGTATGTTCGTCATTTCATCGTTATCTCGTAACCCGATAAGTGTTGACACTCGATAGCCCGGAAACTAGCGGATTGTAAACAATGATTTTGATAAAATGGCGCCGATGAGCCTGAGACCTATTAGCCTGAGACGTTTTAATTTAAGTATAATATCCGAAATATCACTACTGAATTTGAAGTATGTTTCTCTATTGATAACAGTTTGTTAATGGCACTTAATGCAGTTAAGAATTGGTACAATAGAAATAAATACCAATGCCATATCATAGACACATTGACTCAATTCCACATTCGATTATATGACAACTTCAATCCTCCTTAGAACCCTGAAACCTTCATCTTTATGCTTACTCTGTTTTTTTAAGCAACTGAAAAAAGGTTCAGGATAAGCTTTGGTTAACTCACTTACACCCGGGCGTTGTGTACAGTCAGCAAAGAAAGTGGTCTACCACTTTTGGACTCTATTACAGGTAAAATAGAGTCGAAAAGTGGTAGACCACATTTTTGGTTGACCGTACCTATAGCCCAACGGGCTGTTCTTCAACCCACGCTATAGACGCTCCTTTTTAACCGACTTCAAAAAAAGAAGGAAGGTGTGTATGTTACTCGATATCTCCGAGAACCGTGAACCGATTTTCAATTTTTTTTTTTAATCGAAAGGGTATAACTCCTAGTTGGTCCCGTTGGCACTAAGTCGGGATCTGATGATGGAATCTTGGAGAAATCGAGGGAACTCTTCAAATGTTATAGGGACATGTACGGCGCTTTCGGTAATTTATTGATAAAGTCAAGAATTTACATTCAGTAAATAGGATTTGGCCACTAAAACTTTTATATGAATCACTAAAAAGCAAAAAAAAAAAATAATTTTTAACAAAAAAAAGAACCGACTTCAGTAAAACTAAAAAACCAAAAATAACCCGTTCAAGTACAGATTACATTTGACTCACCCTTCGAAGTCGGTGCCAAACCTCACGTAAACTATAATATAACTATAAATATAAGAACAGAGTGGTTTGGGATCGACTTCGAAGGGTGAGTCAAATGTAATCTGTACTTGAACGGGTTATTTTTGGTTTTTTAGTTTTACTGAAGTCGGTTCTTTTTTAAATGTTTCTCTAAGCTTTGATATTTGTATTTAAGGCTTAAATCGGGATGTTTTGAATTTTAATAAATAAATATTAGCGAAAGTTTTACGCAGTATATGATTTACTCTAAAAACTCTAGTTTCCAGTGTCTCTTTGTAATAGCCTCCACTAACGAGCTTTTTTAAAATCCACATGAAATAGGTTCACTCACGTCGTCTAAGCCACGTCGTCCAAGCCGCTGACGCGACTGCTCGGAGCTCCTGATAATGAATCGCAATATTCAACATGAACGACGAGTTTAAAACTTTAAACCCGTTTCATATTGATTAATATGTCTTAGACGCACGGGAGCTTTCAATGAGATTACGAGCTTACTTGTGTAAAGCTTATAGTGAAGTTAACTGTAGCTGTATCCGTTACCCGATGTCAGTGAATTACTGGCTATACCGGCACGAACGCTTCCGACGCGTTTTCATTGTCACACGACAAATATTCAAACGACTAAATGTACTTAAAGGCTGTGCTCGGTTGGCCGCCGCCGCGACTGATCGGCTCTCCTGATGATGAATCGCGTACCGATTCGAAACATGTCGAGTGACATTTATAGGTACATCTACGACGTGAGTAAACCCGTTTTGTATTTTACCGTAACCGTCTGCGTCATTTATAGATTAACTAAAGGACTAGGTTGTATGTATTAGTAACGTGTCTGTATACAGAAATTGGCGTTCTATGTATTTTTGAATTTTGACGTAACTTCCAAACATTTTTTTTAGACCACTACACATACACCTAAGTCCTTTAGTTATTTATAGTATTTAACTAACTATTTTCATTTAATATTGTTTGCAAAATTTAACTGAGCGAACACAGCGGCAGTTAAATCTTTTATGGTTTTGTCCGCTGGTATAACAACAAATGTATATTTTCATTTTATGTAAATGAATAAAAAAATAAAAAAAAATGTTATTTTTTCACCTATATCGTCTATATTTGTCCATGATAATGACAGATGTTACTTTTGTCTATTTGAGCAGCATGAAGTGAAATTGTCTACTTGACGTTAAAAAGCACATCGCTGGAGTAGATACATTTCGCTCCTATGAGATTGTAAACGTAGTGGTTGAATTTGTCATTATGTTATAGAGAGCATTGGAAACCTGCCCGCCTGGCACAACTATGCTTTTAAGCGACTCTTGTCGCAAGACTTAGCGACATCCGTCACTCTCAAACAGTACTGTACAGAGAGAGATAGCCAATATATCTCGCGCGAGAAAGAGTGGCGTTCCACAGTTAAGCTAAAGATGCAGGTGTTTGTTGTCACAAGAAAATTAAATAAATGGATTAATCGATCCATGTCTATGAAATATATGTGGTGTACCTACTTCAAAAAACACTTAAATATGTTTTACCACTCTTTATTAGTACTTGTGCTGCTATTTCGGCCACTTATGATTTGTGGGACCGTTTTAATCTTACCCCGATTATTATTAGTATTGGTAATGGTTTATGGCTCTCAATATTAACTTCAAGTGCCGTATCGTACTACAATGGAGCCGGCCAGTGTCAAGTATCAATAACAAGGCATGCTTTCTTCAGAGCACAGGCTGCATTATACCATTACATTCCAATCATTTTACACTCCCCATTCAATCATATTAAACCTTATTCATCCACCATAAGGACTATCTACACCGCTAACCAGATTTGTCTAACTGCTATTTCAGGGATGCATTTTGATTGCAGTATTTCTAACTTTAAGCAGCCGTCTTAAGAGTGACTATGGGTGATTTTTCATGCTTGTTACGGTGGACACCTTTTGAGCGATGCCACTCGACTATGCACTCGTTTTGATCGAGTATTTTTGGAACACAAAAGATGTTATTAACTATCTCCAGTCAAAGAAAGTGCGCACTTAGAATAAATACGCCTAAAACGAAAGTCTTCGTACAACAGATTAGTGAAAGATGAAGGCGCTTTTGGTTCTATGTGTGCGTGCCTACAGACATTTTGCATTGTGACATTGATGTTGTGACGGTGCGGCAACGGACGAAACCTTAGCCCGTGGCTAACCGAAACTGGCTTCACTTTTAAACGTTAATTACCATTCTAGGCGTATTTATTCCAAGGTTACGCACCATGGACTCGCCTGGTTCTTTTTTTTCTTTTCAGCAAAAAAGGGAGTTCAAGTCGCAATGGCAACTGACATGAAACCAACGGTGCCATGTCAGTTGACACTGCCATGCTGGCCCGAGAGATGCTTCTTCGCGCTCCGTTTGAAGGGTATTGTAAGAAGGAGGAAACACATGCACCGGTAAAGAGTTAAACAATTTTTTTTTATAATTCCGCAGATAAAGGCAATTGCCAAACTTATCGGTACGCGTGGGAATATTTTCCACGGTGAAGCGATGACATCGCAAACCGAAACGCGTGGTTCATGTATTTTTCAGTTTTAGTAGGAATTTGAAAGTGTAGGTGAATAGATTTGTTTGGAAAACGGACGGTCCATTACACAAAAAAGCGGAAATATATTAAAGAAAGTTTGGCATAAACTTACGTACTTAATAGTTCATTGTATTTGAACATTGTACTTTCGATGCAGCATTGAACATTGTGTACTAAAATGGCTTCTAAGATCATTTTACGAGTGTTGAGTGTGTACGTTATTACACAAATATGTCTTCTGCTAATATTTAAGATCATAAAATAAATTATAAAATGCTTAGAGCTGTTTGAGTGGCAGGTAAAAGTGTAATTCGCATATAACTCATTGCTTTTTCATCCAGCGGCAAGAATTCTGCGGATGCAAAGAATTTTGTAACTGGACGTAATTAGTAAATAGTACAGACGAATGCACAAGTGCTTAGTAATAAATTTTTGTTAAAGCATCGTCTCATAAGACTAGTATAGTCGATAGCATAATTGGTAATGCACTTGCTTGGCCTAGAAAGCCGTGGGTTCAAATCCCGCTCAGAGAGCTTAGTAACTTAAATTAGAGACCGATCGAATTCTCGTTTTCGGCCATTTTCGGCGATATTATTTTCGTTTTTGGCCATAAACCAGCCGAAATTTCGGCGAAACCGAAAATGAAAATCGTGCATAGGTGATGATTCTTTTCCAAGATTCCTATTTATTATCGGGATCAAAATGGTTAGGTACTTATATTATCAGTCTAACTACACTTACTCGTAACTGCTGTAAGAGTCAGATTTATGACCGTTAAACTTTTACATTTGTACGGAGCGCTGTAGACGGTTCATACAAATGGCTACCTAACCGTGACGTCATCGTCAAGTAATCAATACGAATGAAGAGTGTTTTAATTAACAAGCGAAGAGTTTTTGTTACAGCTTGGACTAAAAATGCTACGTCCGTTTCTCCAGATTTCCGGACGTTCCCGTATACAGGTCGCTTTTCTCAACCGATTCTCGTGAAATTCTCAGAGCAGATTCGATAATTACATAGAATTTTAATGCCGATTCAGTTTCTCCAAATCTTGCAAAATGGTGGAGAAATGGGGGTTGAAACAGATGCGCATCTGCAGCTCTTAAAGACACTTGAATTAATAAGTTGTGTTATAACTTACTGATAGTCTGAGATGTCAATTTTTTATAGTATTAATCAGTAGTTTACCTGAAACAAAAAAAGAACACCAAATTAAAATAAGGTAACTTTCGTCTAGGCACAGGGTTTATGCTTGAAGGTTGTCTTTTGCTTAGAAGATTTTTTAATAAAACATATAAAAACGGTTTAAACCCACGTAAAAGACCGCCTGCTGTCTACCGTTATTTACAAATTGTATTTGTTTTGTTTCCTTTTTTGTAAACTTTTATTGGTGTGCAATAAATTATTGTTGTTGCTGTTGTAGTAAAAAACTGGGTCATGGGTCGCGTAGCAGTACCCATAGCTGTCCCTGATGAAGAGCCCCATATGAGTTCGAAACGTGTCCGGCCGTTCCTGTCAATTTTTACGTGTACCTCGACAGTTTTAATAATATTAGGTATATCTTAATAACATTTATTAATTAGCAGAAAATACATACGATGGAAGGAAATATTTATCCATGAAATGAAATGAAATAATTTAATGAAATGAAATAATGTATTCAGTAAGTAGGCCACAAGGGCACTTTTACAAGTCAGATTGTGAATCTACCGGCATTTCGCAAGAGGAGACCGCTGTTGAGAAGAAAGCCGAAAGAAACTCAACAGTAAGTCATTTTTTCGTAAACAATACTTAGAACAATTAATTACATTACATTAGTGTTATAACTATAACTAATTATTACATGCGTACACGTATAGGAGATATATAGACACTCCAAATCAATGTTAGGTAGGAATTGTGTGTGTGTGGAATGTTTTTTTTTATTGGTCAAATACTTATTTGAAATGGAATACCTACTCGTATCAGCAGGTGTTCGTTATTTCATGCAAGTCGACTGTACAAATGGAAGCAATTTCAATCACTTTCCCTAATTGCCTGCGTCGTGGAAATGTTTCAAGAAACGAACCAAAGGCAAAGTTAAATTACAACAACTAACACTAGCATTTCCCCCTGTCTAGAAAAGGTTAATACAAATCGCTAAATTCATGCCTTAAAACTCTTTCCCTTTCCCGGTTGGCACGGCTCTTTTCTGTTACTTTAAGAGGATATATGTAGACTTACTTCTCAAAATGGAACGAGTGAGTGAAGAATTTCACGCTTCGTGCTGGAGGCGAATGCTGGGGATATCCTGGACCGAATATCGCACAAACGTGTCCATACTTCAGGAACTTGGCATCAAGCAGCGTCTCTCTCTGGTCTGGTACCAGTACAATCACGCATATTCAAGTTGTTCGGACACGTGTTGAGGCGGAACCGTTCCATTGAACGCCTAGTTGTTCAGGGGAAAGTGGAGGGCACGAGACCACGTGGTAGATCACCCATGCGAGCATGCTTTCCAGATAAAATCTGATCTGGGCGGTCCATTGCATAAATGTACCAGAAGTGCTGCCGGACGAGATGGCGAGACATCTTGAGACGGGCGACAGCAGCCCCCAACCCTCCCTCATGAAGACCACGACACGACCGCTCTGAGAAGAACGAAACGAAGAAGAAGAAAAAGAGGATATATCACTGCTTCTTTTCCCAGAGTACAGTATAAGATTCTTAATATCTTGTGTCAATGGGATAAGTCCCATGTTACTAGACAATGACTTGTACTACTTATTTCTTTTTACCACAAAGATTTATTTTATTATTTCACGAATTTAAATGTAACGTTTACAATTTATTTTATCCTTGCCCCATTTTTGTACGTGATATTGTCAGGTGATGTAAGTAAATAAACCGATTACCACGCATACGAGTATACGTCAACACAGTGAAAGACTTTAACAAACACAATAAGACATTAACATATCTATCCAAATTCCATAAACATTCACATTAGTGATCGTTAAGAGTGACTTCAAGCATTCAGCTAGTGATTTCACTCGGTATTTCTTAGCACGAGTATTATCTCATCCCTGCTGTACACGCTCGCCGAGATTGCGTGAGAAAGACACTGCGTCCCTTTCTGTTTTGTCACGCATGTTTCTCAAGCTGCCTCGAGGAGTGTGTATAAGGGGATCCCCTTGTTACGCCGATAAACGTTTCATCATTATATTTCTATTAATTAGGTTGAGTTAGGTTAGGTTTGTTTTATCATCATAAATTTAAGAGTCCCCCTCTTGTCAGTGTAGCAATCGCATCGTACTTTATCCTTAGCCACTACCTTGACTTCCCTATACGACATGACGTCTACCTTCTCTTTATTTGTTTAATGTAACCTATCTGTTTGTTTTATAATAATCCCAAAATATTTTACGGTTTTAAAAAACCATGTCTTCGATGAAATAAAAAAAATGTGTTTTTTTTCACGTCACACAGCTTTTGGTGAGAGACTGGAGTCCGAACTAGGTATAAACCTGTAATACAGATCTCCAGGCTCCCAACAGGGAAATAAGTGAATCATAGCATGCTCTTAATGCCAATAGGTACAAACACAGAATTTACAAAATTAATGCGTCGATCAAACGAAACACGGATAAGCCGTGTGAAAGTAATATTAACCCATTATGACCTGAATTATTTTATGGTCTTGGAAATTGATAATATTTTGATATATTGTTGTCTAAGGGTCCCTGAGTTATTTTTGATTCTTAAAAGTTAATTTGATTTATTCGTTTTGGAAAAAACACTGGGTGCCGTATGGCACCGCTAGGCCAATACGTAAGCTTTACGTCTCTCTATTAAGTATGTATTAACTTTTTATTAGCTAAATATTATTACCGTTTATTGATGAAATTATGAATATTTTGAGTAACGTAGGAATTTATAAATAAGAAACGCATTTTCTTGACCTCTTTATTTAAGGCTAACATATTTTTTTTGTCCTAAACACTAACGTTAAACTGATAATTACAGCCCTCCGCCACATTTGTTGCATAGCAAAGGCTGTAGACACTCTCCCAAAGTCCAGAATCTCTGTAGATGACTTTCCTCCTAGTGAGCTCAAATCTACTACAGGAAACATGGGTGGCTCCTGAACTAAATCCTCATCAACCCATTTTCATGACGCTATACTGTTTTAGACTTTTTTTGTTTTTGACTGGTGGTGGTTCTTCTGCTTCGGAATTGTGTGAATGAATTGAATTGAAGAATTGTTGAGATCATTTATATGTTGACTTTTGCAACTTTCTCCACGAATTCGACTACCTCTTCCACGACGTGAAGAAGAGCGGCCTCGTGAGGCACGTGACCCTCGAGACAACGTCCGAAACGACCCGGCTTCAGGTTGTACATCTGGTGCCGCCCGCGTATTTCCGGACTACTGGAGCGTGTCCTACGTGGTGACAGAGATGTAGACGCCATCACCACTTTGCACCCAGCATTGATTTGCCGACCTGTGAGGTTATTTATAAAACCACCCCCTTCTTCGTCGCCCGTATCTTGCTCAGAGTCGATTGCAGGTTCTGGAGGTTCAATATATAACAACCGCGGCTCGATATCCTCATCTTCTTCGAGCAGGGCTACTGCCTCATGAAGTGTACAATCCCTATCTAGACAAATAAGTACTCCACCCATTATTGGAATATACTACAGATCGGCCTAGAGGTGCCATACGGCACCCGTACATTTTGAAGTTTGATAAAACCAATACGCAAACAAAACTGAATTATATTACAATATAATCTAGTCACACAACTATGAAGGTATACAAAAAATACATTTAAGTGATAGATTTTTTGAAATATAAATATTTTGGCCCACTTACCGCAGAATGAAATCCATTTTTTGCAATAATTTCAAAACGCTAACTTTGTGTCGCTCGTGCCGGTCTCAACAAGTACAGCAGTTAAAAGAAAGCATTGAAACAGGTAGTTGTGTCGCTCTGGCACCAAAAAAATAGCAAACCGCCGGATTTTACTGTTCGTAACGCGCGAATGGCGGGAATTTTTAAACGCCTAGAATTGGGTGCCAAACGGCACCCGCTAGGTTATAATGGGTTAAATAGATCCGTGAGTGTCTTAGCAAAAGGTGTAATAGTCGGTTTGGTTTTCATTTTGATGTTATGTTGATTGTGCATAAATACAGGAAGGCTATATTATAGGTGCCGCAAAATATATGTTTGCGAAGCCGTATCAAACCTAGCAATAACCGATATTATTTACTCCGGCAAGGCGCGTGCTATAACTCAGAAATATGCCCACTAGATGAGTCATTTGTTCAATAAACAATATCAATATAGCAGATTTAATAATGTAATAATCAAACTATAACTAACCAAGGTCAGGTGGGATAAGGAAAACACATGGGGAAGGTGGACCACTTTCGAATATTTTCTATATTATAGCTTCAATAAACATAAAACGACCAACTGCAGCGAAATTTATTTAATTTTAATCTAGAACTGTTTCGAACATTTGGATTCACCTCACACGCTGATTTATTTTAGTGTTTCCCTTACCCCAATATGTTTCTCTTACCCCAATATGTTTCGCTTACCCCACCTGACCTTATAAAAAATAATAATCTTATTAAACTTTCGTGAGACATATTTAATTAAAATTAGTGACGAAGTTACCGCGCCGCTATACGGGTAGCCATCCCTGATGAAGAGCTCCATACGAGTTCGAAACATGACGCACCGTTCCTGACAATTTCACGTCAGTGTAAATCGCTTAATACAATAATTAAACTAATAGTGTTCTATAAATCATACACACACACACACACACGTGATAAATAAGTGACAAAGCATCTGTCATTCACACTCGCATTTTATCAAAACGTGACCGATGCTTTGTCACTTATTTATCACGCGATAAAAGCAGCCATCACAGGCCCGCTGATCGAGTTCCTACATTGTCGTATCTAGCCTCCCTATATCACTAGAAAGCTCCTAGTTAGCCGAACGTGGGAAAACAGGTTGTTAAGCCACTTAAGCTTTGTTAGCGCGGCGCAAGAAGGTTGTTGTGTAGTTGGCAAATTATGGCCCAAAGAGCTGCTTACGCGATTCGTGCTAACTGCTCACTTAATTTTGACATGTTGAAAACAATCTAAGTATGGACGGACTGATTCTACTCATTAAAGTATGTCGATACTACTTAATCTAAGTAAGTGTATAATAAGTATATACTATAAAGATGGAGACAAAGGCCAAGAAGGTATTTTTCAAAACTTATCTACCTATAATAGGTTTCAGTTTCAATGGAGAGGGTCAACAGGAAAAACCTTAATAGCTTCTAGAGTAATAAAGAGTTCTACAGATCTAACTCAACGCGCAACTATCAAAGGCATTGAAAATGTAATTTAGAAATAAACTACATGATGAAATTGGACAAATTTGATTTCTGACTTCGCGCGTAAGCCTAGCGCCACCATCTTTTTGTACACCCGCCTCCTCAGATGGCTCAAACTGTAGCTGGATTTAATCCCGAGATTTGTTTTATTTCCGTTTCTTGAATAGCCAGCTCAGAAAAAAGTTATTGGGAAATTCTCGCTCCAAGTCAGCGAAATTTTTTGACAAATTTAACAAAATCTCAAAAGTCAAAAAGTTACCGACCGATTTTTGGAATTCATTGCTTTTTGAAGCCTTCTCCCAGACGCACATTTCGTTGTACTTATGGCCTATCATATCTGCAATTTACAATTTCATAAATCGGGGCACTTTACTCGATCAGGAAAACATAAACATTTTCAATGTTAAAAGTCAGCTAGGAATTTAATGAGCATTATCGTATTACAAAATTAGGTGGGTACCCAAACTGTGCCTACGTAAAAAATAGCGACAGCGAATTTGTTTAATGTAGTATTTAAACCATAACAATACAAACAATTGACTTGAATTGATGGAAACAATTGACTACAAGGGTGGACTTGGGATTCCTTCGAGCACTTTAAGGAGCTCTGGAAACGCAAAGCACACAATACAAAGTGATTTGCCTTCACTTAAGGCACTTAGGTAACTCTTTTCTAACAAACCTTTTCCGAACAAGTGACGTGGGTTTTTGCAAATTGAGGGAGAATTTCTAAATAAACGAAAGACACTGCCTATTTATTCATTCAAAAACCGACCAAATGCGACTCAAAATCGCGCACTGAGGGTTCCATGCAAACATTTATTACATCTAAACTGGCCGAGTTAAGTTAAGTTTGCACCTGGTATTATATGGCACTGCATACAAAATGAGGTGCAAAGTTAACACAACCGATCACGTTTGTTGTATTGGAGCCCCACTTAAATATTTACCCTTTTGGTACGGAACCCTAAAAGGGATCAAAATGTAAATAAATAATAAATAAATATTAAGGGACAACCATACACAAATCGACCTAGTCCCAAACTAAGCAAAGCTTGTACTATGGGTACTAGACGACGATATACATAATATATAAATACATACATAGATAACATCCATGACCCAAGAACAAATATTTTGCACAAATATTTGCCCCGGCCGGGATTCGAACCCGGGACCGCCGACTCAGTAGGCAGGTGTCTACCAACCGAGCCAAACGCGTCGTCCATGTCAAAGTAATAAACACCTTTAAACGCGATTTAGTCCCGTTTTGTTATAATAATGTGTGAGAATCGAATCAATGTATAGACATAACCTAAGTTAGCTCTAAAAGAAAAGAAATAAAGCAGCTGTAATATTCTTGGAAATATTCACTTAATTATATCAATATAACTATCATGTGAAATCATTGGGAAATCCAACTCAATCCGATACTCAAGTTTTAACCATAACATGCTTAAAGAAAGACAAAAAAGTTTAAGGAAATCCCCAAGTAGCTTATTTGTCGGCTTTATTGTCATGTGACCAACGGATTTGTGGTATACGTCCGATCTCGAGGTTTATGATACACCTACAAGCGTGGTCCTAGAAAGTGGCGGTCGTATAACCATTGGAAAGCAATAGGCCAGCGGCTAAACAGGAATGCTAAACAGCGACCTTTGCTGGGTGGAACTGGGACGTCACGGTCATTTGCAGAGAAAATGCAATAATACGTAAAGGACATGAAAAACGAATAGCTTTGGATGTTTCATGCTGAATATGCAATCACATCTATTATCATGCATCATGATACAAAGATCATAGCTTCAAGAAAAATTGAAATGAGTTAGGTACCTGGGGGAAGAGACCGGGAATTGAACCCGGTACCTCTGGATTGCCGCTCCAGCGCGTTGAGCGTACCGCCACCCTAACTCCCAAGCAACCTTCTGAATTTTTCTTTATGCTTTCTGTGTCGATCCTTGCATTGTTTATTTGAAACGCTTTATACCTTAGTTTTGATTATTGTATGAAAGTTATACCTTTTCATTCCAGTATTTTATGACATAATATTGTAGTGATTTATATTCCGCTGTCGTCGGCAACATAGTCAATTCCTGCTACAGAGATATTTTCCGTGTTGGATTGACGGCCTCTGTCAAGGCGGCACGTGAGGTCAATTCGTAGAACTGATCGATTTCTGAATGAGGGTACTTTGTATTCCTGTATAGGAAATGTTACTGTATAATCTTACTAGCTGCTCCGCGCGGTGTTACCCACTCATCCCACGGGAACACTACATTTTTAGGGATAAAAAGTAGCCTATGTGTTAATCCAGGGCGTCAGCTACCGCCATACCAATATTTATCAAAATTGGTCCAGCCGTTTGAGCGTGAATGAGTAACATACATACACATATACACTCACAAACTTTCGCCTTTATAATATTACTGTTATGTGTATATTTTTCACCTAAGAAAAACCTGAAGTCGTTGTCGCGCGACAGTGTCATCTTTCTTTCTCATACTGGCCTGATTGGAATGGGACCAAAAATAGAGGCCTCATACGCAATATTCAACAATTTTCTACAGACTTTTTTTATTTCATCAATAGCTAAAGTTAGAGAACATACATTTTCAAGTTCTCCACTACCCAAAGAATGTCTGGAAGAGATCGCTCTTTAGCGGTAAGACCGCCTGTTGTTTACCTCTAATTGTAATTTCTTGCGTTGTATTTCTCCTGTATGTTTAGTGAGATGTGCAATAAAGAGTACTTTTATAGTAGGTATTGTATTAAATATACTAGGAAGAA
The DNA here is from genome assembly GCA_947623375.1 of Apotomis capreana. Lineage (NCBI taxonomy): Eukaryota > Metazoa > Arthropoda > Insecta > Lepidoptera > Tortricidae > Apotomis > Apotomis capreana. The sequence goes on from OX392500.1 coordinate 38,396,983, forward strand.
CTACCAAGACAGGCCCTGCACCGTCCGCATCCAGTTGACTCCTGCAAGTTCTATTTCTCATCCTCAAAATCCTCTTTTATATCTTTGACTAGTGAATTTGTCTTCTAAGACATATTATTTCATCCCCCTCCACCCATCCTCGTGTAGTGTAAATTGTTTAATTAAATTCGTTAATTTAAGAAGCACTTAATTTTATTTTTTTATTTTTTATTTTTTTTTTATTATTACTTAATTTTACATAGAAAATCCCCGTGAGTCTATGACTTATTAAAATTGTACATATAAACGGATTTTCTTACATCATTTAAGTCGAATTTTGCTCGATATGAATGCTGTGTGTTTGATTGGCTGCCGCCGCGACTGATCGAAAGTCCTGATGATAAATGGCGAACCGATTCAAAACATATAGAGCAATAATTAACACAAATAATTATAGTGGGCCTATCCCGATATTCCTTGTTTACCTTCATAATCTAACGTTTCGGCGGGGTTGCCCACGCCGCGGTCTCAGATGTACTCGGGTGAAATAGTGTCCTATATGTATATAGCAACATTCAACTTAAACGACTTGAGTAAACCCGTTTCATAATGTATTTGAATACTCTTAATTTACATAAACCGTGAGGAGCAAACAATCACAACATCTTTACAAATTAGCCAATTGTTACCCTGAACGTATCCGTCGCCGTAACCGATTACGATTGGTGACACCTGGCCGCAGATATAGCTGTTCTGAGTCCTGAAATAGACAGCTGAGCCGATGCACTTGCGTCACGAGATGCTAAATATATGTCGCCAAATGTTAGTTTAAATTGAACTCGTGTACGAATGTATCTGTTGTGTATATAGGTACGGCTGCTTGTACATGACTCCTCCTTTAGTCGATATCCTCAATGCTGAGGGTCGTCGCCTCTCTGAATAACTTTTTCGTGGTCTATCTTGCGCCAGTTTACTGTATCCTGGGCTGCGTGGATGGCATCGTAAATTAAGGTTCTTTAGTTATTCTACAAAAAAGTGTCTTGGTTTTGACAGAGAGTTATACGTATTAAAAAGCTTATTCTTATAGGGAACTAGCGAGCCGCCCCGGCTTTGCATTGGTGCAATGCTGATTAATTATGCATGTGTTATATACCTATTTAAACCTTCCTCTTGAATCATTCTATCTATTGAAAAATAAGTTTCTGTCAAAAATGACATTTTAGTGGCAAGCTTTTATAGCCGACTGTACTTTTCTTTGGATATCCATCAAATGCTCACTGAGACGACTCTAAGGAGCCCAAGCTCGATAGGATTGCTTTTTCTATTATAGAGTTCCTATGGCCACCTTCCGGCTCCATCATCAGATCAGCCCCATGGTACCATATTATTGTATTGTCATCAAAGTTAAGTAAGTAAAGTATGCAAAATTTCAGCTTAATCGGTTGACGATATCTACTTCAAAATTGAGTTGCAAGATTTCACCCGAACAAACATACATTAAACATACAATGCAAGTTAATAAAAAGCTTGTAAAAAAACGCATAAAAATCCGTTGCGGAGTTTTTAAAATCTAAGCATACATACGGACAGACGGACAGACAGACAGACAGACAGACATAAGGAAGCGACTTTGTTTTATACTATGTAGTGAAGAAGTTACACAAAGTCAAATACCGGCAATGCACATGTGACTCCTCTGGTGGGCGACGGTAATCGCTTTCCATCAGGCGATCGGTATGCTCGTATGCCCCCTATCACATTAAAAAAAAAACTTTGAATAAATCTAATTTGATCGGCGCAATTGTAATGTAGAGATAAGAAGTACGTTAGCCAAGTGGACTGGGTCTTAAGTACGACATAAATCCTGTAAACTCATGACTCATTTCACACTGATGTTATTGCATTAACAAAGTATCACGGACCATTTAAATGACGCTGACAGCTATCATCCTCTTGAAACCGTCAAAATCACGTTCATCTTAAGATTAAAAACTTAAAAGAATCGTTTTAAATCTTTATATTCATCTCCAGGTTAATCCCTTTGGTTTTTTACAGCGATCCAAATCGAAAAATCTCAAATTACAATAAACACAAAGACAATTTCATTTTTTCTACTATCTTTGTCAAAACTATAAAGCATCTTTTTTTATCTGAACCACCCACGAGGCTACACTCAACGCCGTTAATATTGTCTTAATAGGTTAATTATGATGTAGTTATAATTAATTAGTAGTTAAAGTTCACTTCTCCGCCTTCTCGTATTCATAAGCTATAATTACGATTGGGTTTTACGTAAAATATTAATTTTCATGTGCGCCTGAGTTGATTCGTGGTTACGACTACGAGGATAAGTACGTTTAGAATAACTTTCAAAAGAACTAGTCAGCGCTCTATTTTTAAAAATCGTTCATTATTTTGTGGTGGTGTTTTTCATTACATTATTAAAAGCAAAGAAAAACGTTTACAACGAATGTTTCGGATAATGTGAAACAGAGAGAATAGAAACGACAATATCTGTAATCTCTACCAATCATTATTATTAAATCACATGACATGTTTCGAACTCATATGGAGCTCTTCATCTGCATACCTGTGCTAACTCGGGGTACATTCATAGAGATTTGATATCGATAAAAAATATGTCGATATATAAAGATATTACATGTGGTCATTGAATATTCTCGATTACTATAAAAAAGTTCGACATGTCTGATAAAGTTTATATTTTCATCTAGACAGCAATCTTTTATACCGACGAATATGGAAAAAATATTGATTGTATACTCACTATGAAAACTATATTTTAGAACAGACGAATAATAGACGTTTTATTGTTCTTATTTTAAAATGTCGAGAAAAAAAACATGTTGATAACATTTAGATCTTGACAGTAACATCGATATATATTTTGTCGATAAAATATTTTGCTACATCATTTTAGTATCGGTGCCCCGAGTTAGCACAGGTATGTTCATCAGGAGCAGCTGTCCGTGCTGCTACGCGATTCGCGGCCCATTTTCGTATAAAGCTATAACGTTATTAAAACTTATTAAAAAAAATTGCTATCCTTATATAATTTGTCGACGATAAGAAAATGTTTCAACCAGCAAAATAACGTAGAAAACAGAAACACTTTTAATCAAAACATTTTGACTTAATCTTTCACTAAGTTTCGTTTCTCCGGAAACTATTTCTGTCTCAAACGTAAACTGTTTATCGTCGTTACCACATCATTTCGGGGCTAGCCGCTTAAAATGGGTTAATCATCTCTTATATCGTTCTGTTGATATATTTAAATTAATGACTTAATAAATTAGTAGTTTTATTGGTTTCAGTTATTTAAAGCTTGATTAAAGAAAATGAATCCTATATTTATACGCTTATAGCTTGTTTGGTCCTATAAAGGAAGACAAAGGGTTAACGTTAACATAGAACATCCTGAAACTGGGGTTCTCAAAGTTTATAAGTTATCAGCTCACTTACTAAAACTAAACTAAAACGAACGACAATACGATACAAGTATTCTTTATTGCACATCTCACAAAAACAAACAGGAAATATACAAGATATGAAATTGCAATACAGGTAAACAATAGACGGTCTTATTATAGCTGAATTATTTTGGCTAGGTACATAAGTGAACAAAAGAAGATCTTAGCCTCCGAAACGAGAGTACGACATTTGGCCCCACCCTGCGCAGTTCCTACCTAGTTTTGGGCTTGAAGCTTACGCATCCATCCCTACCATGTCACCCTAGCGATACCTGTGGTGACTAGTCGTCGACTGGTCACCACCAGGTACGCCATGCTGCGCGATCCTCTACCATTCATTGTAGTTTATCGAGCCAGCTTTATAATTGTTATATTAATTTATTTAATTAATTAATTATTATATTATTATATTTATTTATTTAAACTTTCTTGCACAATACAAAAAAAGCGGGCATGGCAGGCATACACTTACGGGTTTAATATTTTGTACCGGCACTAAAGCACCTAAGCTAGCTAGTCCAAATAGCGTAGTTTCCAGATAGAAACAAACCGATACATTCGTCAAATGTCTTGCTCTCTACGGCAAATCAGAGGACCCTTCGGCCGCGTACGATACCAGAGGTTCGTATTCGAACTTCCTATTTTAACGACTCTCTCGCTATCGTATTAAGCAATATTTGAACTAACAAGGCAACATAATACGACGATCGAACTTCGGAGTAACCCAAGACAGCCATGGCGCCAAGTTTGGGAACTCCTGTTTAACACAGAACAGTCTTAAGGTGAACAAACAAACGCAGTCTAAATCAGGAGTACTATTTGACTTTACAATTCGGAATTGAATGGAGTTTAGATAACCCACAAGTCTTGGTACTCTTGGTAGGTTTCCTGATAGGATAGTTTTGGATCGTGGAGATTGAAATGCAACAGTTGGAGCCAGTAAACTCAACATTTCTTAGGTATGATTTACGTTCCTACCAACAAATTATTACTCAAATCAGGGTCCAAATTTCATGTAGGTATATCTCTCTGATATCTCCGAGAGATAACCAAAGTGGCGATATAATCTAGTATATCGGCACTTCACCAACCAGTTCCTGTTAAGGTAGCGTCTCATTTATACGCGACGCCATAGATATAAGGCGCAAACTAAACTTGACCGGGTAAAATGTCACTTTATACAAAAATTGCATAGCAAATATTAGGTATGGTTTAATGACAGTTAAAGGCGATATATACCTGTGATATTTCATATCTGGCGATTTGTCAAGGTACATTCTAATTAGCGCTCAGGTACAGTGAACATAAAAATAATATTTATGTTTAGTACTTTTTCACTTCAACTACTTTGACACATTTTAAACTACTGCACTACTATTCTGTGCTGTGACAAAGTACTTTAATGATTTCTTACTTTTGACGCTGACTGTACTTTATTCAAAAATCTTATGCAGTATGATGCCTATCTTTTTTTAATGCTAAGTGTCCGTTAGTTTTATTTAGCTTACTCATCTAAATAAAAAAATAATAATAGGGAGTACCTAATATTTTTCCAGGTTATGTTATTAACAAAAAAAAAACTATTGACGCCGCGCCGAAACATTTATAATCATGTAAATGTCAAACACATCAACAATCACTGATTCGTGTTCAAACCCCGATTTAATGACATCTTTCTTAACCATTCGACCACCAAAGAAGTCAACTGTTCCACCCTTATTTTGAACCGCGCTCGGAAAACATTTTCAACCCAAAAGACATAACAGTAAACTCGAATTTAGTTTATCGTCAAAATATGTGAAAAAACTAAAGGTGTGTTCATGAGAGTCTATTAAGAAAATACGTCATCTTTTTGTTTTTACCGGCAATAAAAACTTTAAGGTGCTTAAAGCATGGTAATAATGATGATATTACAATGGTTTATTTATAGTTCAAAAAGTGCATCAGAATGTTTGTTTACAAATGTGTGGTCTGTTTATAGGGTTTTGATTGAGTTCTTCAATATAATGTTATTAGTAGTTAAATAATTTGGTCACGCTTTTTTATATTATGCCCTAACTTTAAAATTTTGATAGATATTTTTTAAGATAAAAAATATATGTGTAAGTTTGTATGTCTTTGTGGCTTCATCACAACTGAACCTATTTCGATTATTTTTCGTTCAGGTGTAATTGTAATTGAGCATTTGCAGATTTAAAACACTTATAGGTAACAAGGGAGAAGCAAAAAGTAAGGTTTTTACTTTATCTTCTTCTTGGTGGAAGATCGCAGGAATCTTGTAGCATAGGTACATTAATAATTAAATAAAACCTTCGTAAAGTTAAGATTCGATTTTCTGTAATCCCACGATCGCAATGTTTCAATTTCATGGTTAATTTGTCTCCGCCATACCAATTTACTTCAAAAACATCCGAATACTTTCTTTTTTTCCATCAAAATCCATTATTAACGATATAATAAATCAGTCACTGTCGGCCGTACACGGTCATAATAAAATTGAAAGGGAAACATGATTGATATGACATTTATAGATCTGAAATCCCAATAAAGTGCTAGATTATTTTAGTATCTTTCTTTTCTATCTATAGGCACAAATAATAAAGGGATAGAATATCTCTAGCCACGAGATGAGATTGAGATTTTATGTCTAAGTGAGAATGATCTCATTAAACGTTCGTAAGTATTTATGTTTATATATAACCTATTTACTTACGCATACCCGCGGCTTCACTCGCAGAACCATTCATAGTCTTGTTTGCCAAATTAGGCAGTCTACAAATTATTGTGCGTCACGTTGATACAAATAAAGAAATATTCATAATAATTGGACGATCTGGAAAAGAAAATGGGGACGCTTTTCTGCGTAAGTATTACGCCTGAAAGTGCCAATGATTCTGAGTAAAAACACAAACAGTGATTCCTAAGGAAATGATTATGTTCTCATATGTAGGTACTTAATTTGAAAAAAGAAACGGAAACGCATTTAGACGTCACCAACGTAGACTCGTAAAGCTATTTGAAAAGGATACCTATCTGAAACACTCATTTTTGTTTCCCTATCTGTAACGTTTCGCCAAATTTTCAATTGTCCGAAAGGCATTTTTTTCCAAAGGATGCTACCATTTGAAAACTATCCGGTATTAGAACGCAATGCTTGTCTTTTCACAATCCTTAATCAATCGTCCATGACAGTACACTGTAGTCAGCACATGCATGTCAAGCATCAACATTAATTGAATGATATACCGTGGACGTAAAAAGACTTGGTTACAAAGTTGTGTGGTTACTTTATTAGTGAGGACTCAAAATGACTAGTAATTGGTTGTTAAACTGTTATTTTATGCATGTTAATACCAATGGGTACTTCTTTCTGATGAATCATAAAATTATTAAGTAAGTGTAAATTCAATTTACTTTCTGTAATTAAATAAATGTTTTGTTCATTATTATTATATTCTAAGAACTGTTGAAACCATGAGCTTGGAAGATCAAACTTGTATTCAATTGTGGTTTTATATAGATTCATAATTTCAGCCATAGGACGTCCACTGCTGGACACAGTCCTCCTCAATAGACTTCCACATGGGCCGGATAGCAGCAACCCGCATCCAGCGAGTCCCCGCAACTCTAACCAGGTCGTCCGACCACCTTGCGGGGGGCCGTCCTACACTGCGCTTGCCGGTACGTGTTCTCCACTCGAAAACCTTTTATATAGATTACTATTATTTTTTTTGATCTGGTTCATGCTTGTCGTTTGGGCCTGCGTGTGCGTCGACAATTTAACGCTTGTCGCATTTTCCGAACGGTCAACGTGTGAATCCAACAACTTCTTATTATCTGTTGTAGATGGCATTGCCATCACCATCATCATTGGCCTTCTACTTTCTATGATGAGTTAAGCAGCGTCTAATAAAGTGCGGCATTTACGAATGGTTGGATAACCCGATACGAAAGCGACAGCCATGGCCGCTTAATTGACAAATAATTGTTGCGCCTATCGATCAAGGGGGGAAGAGCTGCACGCTTGTGTCTCAAGTTGCACTTGTGGGAAAGAGAAGTAAACCATGCTTCATCATGTGTAACCACACCATCACACAGTCTTCCTCGATAGGTCACGGTCTTCAGACATATCCTCCCAGTGCTGGGTGTCAATTCTGAAGGATAATTGATATATTGCCACAGTGACTGTCTATCCCATACATTTTACATGAAACACACTAGCGCCACCTATTGATCTAATTAGAAGTTTTCTTTTCACCCAGGTGGCGCCATCTACAACAGATCGACGAAAACCGAGTAACACGACTGTGTACACGCATTAGTTGTCTTCCTGAATTGTTTGTCCAACAATGACTGGAGGTTTTTTTGTAGGTCCGGTCCGGTTTACGCTTGTCGCTGGCGTGGCAGTCGCCAATTTAACGCCTGTCGCGTTCCTGGCGCGGACGACGCGTGAAGCGCCCAACAACTTTAATCGTGTACGTGTTTGTCTTGTGATTTTGCATTTTTGAATGATTTAAGAAGTCTACCAATGCCTATAGTGAAGACAAGTTTCATCAACTAATTGCAGACGCCATTAAGATACCGAGTACATTTCGTATGAAACGAACTAGCATTATTGATCTATTTGAAAGCTTTCTTTCTAAACTTCACACGAAATTATATAAGACGGAGATTTCACTAGGGTGGCGCCATCTATGAAGTTCGCTGGGAATCGAGGTATCATGTAAGTAGGCATTTGAAGTCTTTAAAAATTATTGGTCCAAGATAGCTTTTTTTTTGTTTTTGTTTTTTTTATCTCGATTCACGCTTGACCTTAGCGTGTCCGTCGACAATTTAACGCTTGTCGCGTTTCCAGCGGTCGACGCGTGAAGCGCATCCAACGACTTCATTTTCGTTCTCGGACAATACTTGGTGTTTTGTGTTTATTGCATTTCTGAATGTATCCGATGTCATTTGTATTTTTTTTGTATTTAAAGTGTTCATCTTTGACGGAGAGAATTCGTCCTCTTGATCACCGTTACCATGAGTTTACAGTGACTGTCTCGTTTACGCACTCGCTAATTAGTAATGACTGCGTAAACAATTTGCATGGAGAATTGTAGTTCTACAAAGCAACCGCTAGGGCTACTTTTAACTTTTTTAATCATTTATCATACCTAACTAAACCGAACAAAATATGATTAATTTAACTATAAAATCATGTAAGTATGTATTTCGATAAATGTACCTATTGTGTTTGTATATTGTTGTATTTTTAGTCATAACGAGGAAATATAATACAAAAACAAACACTCAATAATGAACGCCGCCAATTAGCAGATTATTGCTAAACAAACCATTTGATTAATTAGGTACATATGTTTGAACAAAACAGTTTTGTAATAGTGAACTCACCGCAAAACTAATTTCGAAAAAAAATACCCGTGTTATTACTTTAATGTACAGCAAATTTAAAGATGATTGTTATATTTTGCTATTTTCCTCTTTGGCTTAATATTTTTAAAAGATCTATAGGCATAGGCAGGTAAACGACACAAATCAATAACCTACATACTTGTCATATACCAGGTGTTTCCTGTAATAGGAGCAATAAATTAAAGTATAGATACTCTTCAAATTGAACAACTTTTGTTCAGCAACTTTAAAAAAAAGTCAGTTTTCAGAATTTTATTATTTGAAACAAATTAAATACTATTTTCAATGTACGTCGTCCAACATTGACATTCCCTGAGCAATTGACATAGATGTCACTCTACTAATATCGGACATTTCGCAATACATCGCTTCTTTGTCTAAACATTAGTGTACAAAATATCATTTAATACACGTTATTTTCAGAAGTTCCTTAACAAATGTTGTCCAGTTTTAAGCGAAGAATCTATGTTTTTGTTTTAATTTATCGCTCCTATTACAGGAAACACCCGGTATAATGACAATATTCAGCCCAACAGGGTGTTTTTCACCCCCCGCCATATTGCGGATTTATTTTACTGGAAACGACAAATTTATGGTAACTGACGTTGAAAGTCAGTGAATGTCACTGAAGTAAATAAAGACTAAATATTCCGCTCAAGTACTTTTTGCGTAATAAAGCCTATTCACAGTGATGAAAATCAAGTTTTTTTTCAATAGGTTTTTTCAATTCAGTATTTATTTCGCAAGAAGAACGAAGGATTGAGCAGCATTGCGGTAAACAATGTCAATTTCGTTCATGATCATGACAAATCCTCGACAAATTGGTAGGTAATGACGTTTAATAGTGCAAATTGAATATGACGTATGCTCATTATTGCCATATGAAAGTGGGTGTAGCACCACTATCCATGGGCCGCACCGGTTTGCTAGGCTATACATACATACTTAGGCAGGTTAATAATTAATTATCTTTGGTATCATATCTTTATAGGTAAGGTATATGTTTTGTATATTAGACCGTGTTGAAGCCCAACTTACAAGCCCAACTTAGACTTAGTACACGTGGTTGCACATCACTTGGGAATACGCATGGGCAAGTCGCGAAAGGTTTCCAAAAAGCTGAGCATATTTTCTAAAATTTCTAGTAACATTCACAAGAATTTAAAACAGTATTGCAATTGGTAAATTTTGAGATATTTTATTTATTTTTTAATTATGCATTCATCGTAATAGACACGTAAATAATGACTCTACCCTTAATATACTAATATAAAATACTATTTAACTTAATTTGAAAACTGTCGAAAAACCGGCCTAAAATCTCTACTTAATTTAAGTAAAAGCCGGTCCATCTGTTACAATCAAGCCGATTGCCCAAAGTTGTCCAACGCCCCACCATCAACTACCATTAGTAAAAAAAAGTAAAACCATTGGAAGTAAATTGGATAATTGATAAAGAATTTATACGATTAAAAGAATGTAAGTGATTGATAATATTCTTAAGAGGGGACGTCAGCTGTTGTCTTCCTTCCATTAGACTTCCTTCAAAATACACAATTCAACCATAGTACAAAACGACGATATGTTACATAATATATGTATAAATACACACATATATAAGAGAAAGAGTCGAGTCGAAGTTTGAAACGAAAACTATTGTTACAAGTCTTTATTGATCCATTAAACATTGGGCGAACTTAATGTTTAATGGATTAATAAAGGCGTAAATAATAATAAACAACATTTAGATTTTTAGACCGATTTGCTTCATTAATCCCGACTAACTGAATCGGCTAGACTGCGCTGGCTTGGTCAAGTGGAAAGGATGGGTGATGATCGAGCTATGAAGAGAGCGTACCGGACGGCCCCGCGGTGGGGTGACCAGCACCTATAGCATAACTGTCACAAGCGACTATTTACCGCGCGACATGATTGCCTGGCTCTTTCTGTAAAGTAATGTGAGAGGGTGACGGGTAGCGCTATGTCGCGCGACAAGAATCGCGAAGCATAATTTGAGCTAGACGGGCTGGTCAGTGCCTTAACTGTTGAAATTAGATTATTAATTATATTTACATACACCTAGTGAAACCTGTATATATACATAATATAGGATTGTAAATAATACGACTTGACTGAACTTCATCGACCGGAATGGTGGGAGGATTCTGAAGATAGAAGAAGATGGCGTTCTTTGGTATCGCAGGCCAAGAGTTTGATGACGCGATTGGCGCAGTGGTAAAACAGCTACCTGCTGAGCTGAGCAGGTCCCGGGTTCGAGTCCCGGCCAGGGAAAATATTTGTATGATGAACTCGAATATTTGTGCTTAGCTCATGGTTGTTCTATGTATTTAAGTATGTATCTATATAATTAAGTATATCGACGTCTAGTACCCATAAGACAAGCCTTCTTGAGCTTAATTTGGGACTGGGTCGATTTGTGTGAGGTTGTCTGATATTTCTTTACTTATTAATTTATTTAAGATCCACTTTGGGTCTTTGAATCAGCGCAGTAAGTAAGTAAGTGACTGACCCTACGGCTAAGCCAAAGGGATTCGATCTCCCTCGCAAGCTCTGGTGTCGGCTGAACAGAATTCCTCACAGTACAGCGACAAACATTATTAATTCAGGCACGCAAGGTGTTTGGCATGAGGAGCTGCTGGTCGCTAGACGGCAACATCTTCGTATTTGAATTATATGTAATTATGTTGTCTGATGCACCGCCTACAATTTCTCTGCTTTGCCCTAAGGTTGACTGGTAGAGAATGCTTCATGGCATTAAGTCCGCCTTTTGTACGTTAAGGTTTTCTTTTGTGCAATAAAGTTTAAATAAATAAATAAACAGACTCAGAACAGGACACGGCCGCTGCAACTTTTTCCTACATAAGTGGGGATGGAAAGAGTCTCCAATCTGCGAGTGTGGTGAGGAAGAGCAGACCACTGAACATATCATCCAACGATGCCCACTTCACTCATACGCTGGATCTGTTGAGGACCTGTATTCTATGTCTCCTGACGCTGCCGCCTGGCTTAACAATTTGAAAGTCATTCTTTGATTGCTTGCATGAAACATATTGCCATACGATTAAATAAAGTAAGTAAGTATTCCGACTGACACAGTGCATTGTGTATGACCTTAATCTTATCTAGATCAGTTGATGCCCCAGCTCTATAAACAAACCTAAATAATTTCCGCCATTTATTTAGTCTAATTTCAGCGACATGGTTTAGTTTAAGTATTATAAAGACTAGTTTTGTCGTGATTCCTGCAAATATTGCAATTTATTCTGCAAATATTGCTAAAATAGATGGTTGCTGGACGTCGAATTTATATGTATCCCGAAGCCACTCGAGTGCGATCCTAGTTAAACCATAATTAAAACGACTGGCTCTTCCGTTGGAATGACGTTAGAACCGCGCGGTCAGAACGCTAGGAGAATCATTCTAAACCCGCGGCTTTGATTTTAGATAAAAATTAAGAATACTATTGTCCTATACTTATCCTATTGTTATATATTATCAGATCTATGAATTTATGCCAAGATATTGTATCTACATCCGTTCGAGAATTTGCGCGTTAGTAATTAAAAATTGGGCAAGTGCGAGTCCGACTCGCGCATGAAGGGTTCCGTACCATAATCTATAACAAGTTTGTTGTATTGGAGCCCCCCTTCAATATTTATTTTATTTTATTTTTAGTATTTGTTGTTATAGCGGCAATAGCAATACATCATCTGTGGAAATTTCAACTGTTTAGCTATCACCGTTCTTGAGATACAGCCTGGTGACATACGGACGGACGGACGGACAGCGAAATCTCAGTAATAGGGTCCCGTTTTTACCCTTTGGATACGGAACCCTAAAAATCAAATATCCAGATATCCAATATTAAACATGCTGTAACGCATTATCGTATGTTATCACAATCAACCGATCGTAATATGTATACAAAACTACACATAGTACTAGTACCTAGGTATAGGTATTCCTAATGTTTTATGACTCGGCGTCCGGTGTAAAACAAGAAAAAGAGAGAACGGAAATTACCCACCAAACACGACGGACATGTTTCTGAATTAATACTAAGAGTTGATTGTTAAAGTGTTGGTAACCTTTTGAGCGCCAAGCGGTGAAGCAATTGACTGTAACGCCACAGCAAAAAAGATAAGAAGTTCTCCAAAATCAACAAGAATTTAAAAATGCTTGTAGCGGTTTGAATTATAAAGTTTTTGATCATTTTGGACGTCACAAGTACAAAGTGACGGTCGTTAACGTAGCCATTTTCCGATGTCTTGACTATAAATAAATATTAAGAACAGTTTTACACAAATCGACCTAGTCCCAAACTAAGCAAAGCTTGTACTATGTGTACTAGACGATGATAATTATAATATATAGATAACATCCATGACCCAGGAACAAATATTCGAGCTCATCACACAAATATCTGCCCTGGCTGGGATTCGAACCGAGGACCGCCGGCTCAGTAGGCAGGTGCACTGTAAACTGCGCCAACCGCGTCGTCGTGTTCAAGGCACCATCTCGAATGACTCAAAATAGTGATGCATACATTACCTTAAAATTTGAAACATTTTAAACGATAAACGGTATATCGGTATTTGACGTATTTGTATAAGTAAATAACTAAATTCCTTAAAGAGCGCGCATGCTTCATTCACAGCACGCGAACACACCTATACTAATTTTCATTTCAAAATGGCCCTTTAACTTATTACAGTAAGAACCTTAATAGATGCATCGTTGTATAACAATAGACTTGAAGGCAAAATGCCTGTGGGTTATTCGAAATTAGACCATAAGGTTGAGATCATAGGGAGCTGGCAGGTGCATGGGCATGATCTGAAACCGGTACTAGTTTGTCTAACTGTATGCGGCCGAACTCGATATTATTTGAGCGAAAGGGCGTACACAGATATTGATTTGAAAGATAATTCACTTTAAAATATCTTATTTTACCTACTACAGTCAATCGGGGTAATTGTGGCCCTTTCGTATAACATTGGCATTCCGTATAACAGTTAAAACTGGCAGTGTGTACGTGTAAGTGTGTGTGCAAAACCAATATTATTCGGAAGATCCAAAATTACCCCCATTGACTGTACTCACACAGGTCAAACACGTCGCTAACGAAATCTAATCATAATAATCATCATAAACATCATAAACTTAAGAGCTAAGCTCTTGTCGGTGGAGCAATTTCCAATTTTCTCTATCTTGAGCTATCTCCTTGACGGCCTGGTACGACACGACGTTCACCTTTTCCTTTATATAATATGAATCATAAAATATTACATGACATATTTATAAACTCGGAGGAAATATCTTCGACAGGTTAGCCAACATTATAAATAAATTTTAATTTTAGCAAAAATAGGCGGCAGGCTATAAATAGGGTTTTATTGTGAGCAATTTATCTCACTAGGAAAACCTGTCAATAATACCTTGAACATTGGTCAAAACAACTGTACAAGAGGATAATGAACTAGGTCGAGACATTGACTGCGGCCACTAAAATTAAAATATATCTATTTACTCGCAACTGAATCTTGTGCTTTATGTCCACAGAGGTGTATATTCAGGCGAAGTGACGCCATAATTATGCAAGTTGACAAACAGTCGCTCAGAATCGACCGGCGAGGCCATCATCTATACTATTTATTACTAGTGATTCTATGAGCTTTAGACCTTGCGAGTTTGTTTGGAAATGGTTGAAATTTTGCATTTTTTACGTTTTCAGCCCATATATTTCCGCCAATTTGCAAAATTTCGAAAACTGAATCGCCAAAAAATTATATATTTCACGAATATACTCACTCACAAAATTACATGAGAATCAGTAGACAAATGCGACCCCCCTGTGAAAACAGACGGAAATCCGGAGAAACGGACATTCAAACATCGAAACATCCAAAACAAACAAAACTCATGAATATGGAAGATATGTTTGAAAAATAATTTAAATGGTTTTGGGTCACTGATTTTTTTTACGTTTTGTATTTATACGCATATTTGTATGTACATGCCTTTACATGTATATCACGCCTAAAAGACCGGTACACGAACATCCAGAGATGTTAATAAGATACTTTTAACCCGACTACGGAGCAGCAAAGGCTTTGAATTCGACTCTCGAAGTTAGTTGCGTTGCGTTTCTTTTAATTATCTTTGTGTCTGATTCACAGCCGGCAACCTACACTTAAACGTGAAATTACTGCTATGACAGTAACAATAAAACATCTCAATAAATAACTGACCTTAGTTATCTCTGATGTCATACCAAGGTGTACAGCAATAGTGAGTGACCTCGCTGTATCGAAGTGTTGTGATAGTCAATATAGTACGGTTCACGCGTTGTGTTGTCGTTGTGTCATTTGTGTCAATGCACTTCAGATTAGTATGGCATACAAAACTGTGAGACTGGACTTTGGAGGGCATATAATTGTAGTAAAGTCACGTTAGTTTTTCCATTGTACCTATTGTATGGTATTATATGGCATGCACTAAAAGATATGAAAACTGATAATGTCATACAAATCATAAATCATAGGTTAATTTTGGATAAAAATTAAATTAATTTCCACCCAAGAATTGGTTTATGATGATGATGACGTTCAAAAAACGATGAAGTTATTCGCTATGTCGTTCCTAGAAGTTCCTAAATTTGATTAAATATATTTTAATTTTATTTTTTTTGTACATAGTTGTTAGTAGTGTTTAGTTTAAGTTTTTATTTACTGTTTCTTTGATCAAAAAACTAGTTGTAAGTTTGGAAACTATTCATTTTGGTATTATATGTTACATGCGTGCTTGTCTGATCTAGGGCTTCACTTCTTGCTAAGAAAGTCGTGGATTCATTTAGATAAACGTAAAAACATTTTAATACTAACTTTCCATAGAGAAAAAGAACATCATTATACTATATTAATTGTTATTGACTTACATCAAAAATAAAATATCTATTTATTTTTGTACACGTGTTTACACAAATTCCATAGTAAAAATGACCTCATAAGTTTTTCATATTTCCTCAT
This sequence comes from Apotomis capreana, assembly GCA_947623375.1. Taxonomy (NCBI): domain Eukaryota; kingdom Metazoa; phylum Arthropoda; class Insecta; order Lepidoptera; family Tortricidae; genus Apotomis; species Apotomis capreana. The sequence continues at coordinate 38,412,917 of OX392500.1, forward strand.
TTTCCCCACGTGTGTTTACAACGTGACTTCCTCTATATTTCCAAAAGTCTCGAGACTCTAGTTTACCAAACACGGCGATGTTTGCAAAATCAACGGCCAAATAGTGGCGCTTGACGAAAAGTACCACGTGACCTTTTAATACGCAATCGTGGATCATCTTCAGGGCATAAATTCAACTATTGGTACTCATAAATATTGGAAATATCGCCACTATATTTCTACTCAATCGATGCGCGATATTCGACCGGTGCGTCCCTCCCTCCTTTAGTCGATATCCTCAATGCTGAGAGTCATGGCCTCTCTGAATAACTTTTTCGTGAAATATTTTTCGCCAGCTTATTCTATCCTGGGCTGCGTGGTTGGCATCGTAAATTGGGGTCTTGAGGGTAGGGCGTACCTGGTCCGACCAGCGTGTTGGACTTCTTCCTCTGGGCCATCTTCCGCACACCTTGCCTGTTACCAGCAGCTTTTCTCAATTGTCACCTCTCTTTCTGGCAATGTGGCCAAAGAACTCGAAACTCCTCCACATGGTGCGAAGAAAATGGCATTTTTTCTCATAAAGTTGAAACGTACAAGTATTCGCTCCTGTGATTTGTGTTTTAAGAATATGACGTGTATAATATGTCTAACTTTGCCGTGTGTTTGCTTTAAAATATCAACTTAACAATCTCACTTAAGAGGCCTTATTCCTTTTAAAATTTATTTTTTTCATATTATAACAAATATATTGATAATTTCAACCAACTTTTTGAAGTAAATAATACTTTTCCCCGAGTTATAGGTAGTGACGTAGCTATTTCATGCTTTTATTGCGTGCAGTCGAAAATAAGTTAAAAAAACTAAATTTCCGCGTGAATTTTGTCAATTTCGAGTAATTTTTGAAACAAAAATTATCAATGAAAATTTCAAACTGTGGGTTTGAAATATATACCAATAAATCCCATTAGCCCTGTTCTAGGAAGTAACATCAATAATATATTAAATAACATGTTTGATCATAGAGAAAAATGTCAAAACAATCAGCATTTTCAAAGGAATAAGGCCTCTTAATCACTCAATGCGGCTTGAATAAGAATGCTTAGGTTACTTAGCGAAAATCCTAGAACTATCGAATCCTAAAAATATTTAAATTCCTTTAATAATTCGATATATAGGTAAATGTATTGCTGTGGATTGCTAACATATACATCTGTGTATACATTATGTACTTAGCTAGCCAGCCTTCTACAGTCGTTTAAAAACTAGTTATTTTTATAACATTCCTAATATAAAAATGAACAGTGTAAATAAAATTCCGTGATTCAAGGATAACTGAGCTTAACTTAACCAGCTTCTATGAGTAGAAGACATGATCATAACAAAACGACTTATTTTTACCGCACTAATGTTATAAAAGTAGACCTTAATGAGTATTGAGGTTCCACTGAGAAACGGCTAAGAAATAATTATATCTATTTGAACATTATGTCCAGTTATGTTAGTTCAATAATTGCAGTGTACTTTACCTGGCGTCAGAGCGAGACGGCACGTCTGCAGGTAGCAAGGGACGATAAAGTGTTGAACGGAGTTGAACCTTTTAACAAGATTGTTTGACAACTCGTTGAGACGTGACTATCAGCCGAATTCGCTCACACGTTCGGTTAACTGATATTTACTGAAGGTTTACATAAACATAAGGGGATTGCATCGAATATATGTACCCAGAAGATGTAGGTTCATCTTCATAAAAGTTAAGTAAAATTGTGTGCATATTCTAGCTCGCACAGAAATACTTTGCTGAGAATTCGCCAAAATAAGTTGTAGAAGCGACAGCCGGAAGTTTCTCGAGTGGCGACCACGCAGTGGAAGTCGCAGCGTGAGCCCTGACCGACGCACACGGGCGACGTTCTTGAGAAAGTCGTGGGAATGTGTTGAATGCCAGTAGCTCTGGACTGTTCTACCTTTGTCTGTTTTATCGAATCGAATCGAATAAGATCTGTTACAAACAGATCTTATACGATTCGATGAAATACAAATTGCTAAATTAATTTTATGTAATTTTGCAACAACTCGAGTTTTAGATTAGCGATATTTAAATCGTACGTTGACAAGAAACGGTTCGATGATTTCGTTATCAAGTATTGACTTTGATATTTTACTCAATTACGTTATTTTAAGGTCGTATCGGTAGATACATAAACCGATAAATTAGAATAGATTAAAATATAACGTACAAAAAATACATTTAACCAATCAAATGAGAGATACGAAGCATAGTATGCTTGTCCTTTTCCTATACTGACTAATGTAATTACAACATTAAGAACTTCAGAAATGCGAGTCAAAGTAAAACAAGACTGACTTCGAAGTTCGTAAAATGCAGTGTTTAAGCAACATAGTTGACATACATTATTTTCACGAATACAACTTGAGAACCTCCTTTGAGCATGTTTTCTTTGTCTCTTATCGAGCCTATAATTATACATTATCATGACTATCTTTATCAGTGACATTATCTAGAAAAACACTCCACTTTTAGATTCTTGGATTTGATAATGAATAGGTAGTTACCTAACATTATAAGACAATTCTTATAAACATTTGTAAATCCAAATAAAATCGTTTTTTTGTCAGTCGACTGATCGCTTTGTATCACTACATACAAGACATCTTTATTATTTAAATATACGTGTTAAACATTTGATTAGACAATATTGTTTGATAGTTCTTGTTTATTTTATTTGCAATTGCATTTATTTTGCAAACCAATTAAATTTAAATTTTACATCTAAATAATTGAATTACATTTTTTTATAACTTAAAATCCATACTTCTATAGAAATTCTATGAGCTAAACGGAGCTTTGACAGAGAAAAGTTGTGTTTTTCACAGTCAACCTTTGACAACGGTAACGGTTAAGCTACCGACACGTCAAAGAGGCTCAAATAATTGATAGGTATACGCGATATAATCCGTTTAAATTGTTTTATTTAAATGTGTGACAGTCGCAGAAACCGAAGAAAACGGAAGATAATTCCGTTATCGCAGAGACTCAATAAATTCTCTTCTTCTAACTCATTCTAAAACTAATTCACAATCAATTGTTTTCTGTCAATTGTTTAACAAATTGACTACTGCATTGTTAGTCAGAAATGCGATAAGGTAACTGACCTCTGACAGCATAATGACTTAAATTGCCAAAAGGTAACGGTTATATCAGCGCTTGTCCATAATGACTATCTGGTACAGCATAAGTTATAATAGGTCTATGGTGCAGTTCTTTTTGATATTCGGAATGGAATTTTATGGGTTTGCTTGTAATGCGGATGTATAGTTTTTTTCAATTCCTTATTCTCTGAAACCTGAACTCTACCAATTGAAGTATCCTATTCTGGTCCTGAGCCATTATTCAAAAAGGCTCACTCTATTGAGAATATTAGAAATCATATTGGGAATTTTGATAAATTTATCGCAAATTGGTTTAATGTCATTGTCACGTCTGGGTTGAAGTTCAGGATAAGAACACGAAGTTGTGTATCAAAATAGGTGCTGTTTATGTGCCTCCGAATTGTAGCACTTCCATATATGAACAGTATTTCGATAATTTAAGTGATAAAATTGATTCATGTGAGGATAAAATTGTAATCATTGGAGATTTTAATTTGGGAGACATTGGTTGGTCTCCGGATGATAGTGGTTGCTTTTTAAATCCTTCTATGTGTAATTTTGGTGCAGCTCACGCGTTGTTTGATTTTATGTCGCTAAATTGTCTGTATCAATTAAACGCTGTTCAGAACGATAGTCTTAGGATCCTCGACTTAGTTTTATGTAATTTTTTAGGTCCAATTGTAAATAAATCCTCTGATCCTCTATGCAAACTTGATGTGTATCACCCGGCCCTTGAAGCTGTTGTAGATAATGAAAGCAATGACAAAGGGAATTTAAAGCCAAAACAGTTTAGTACCTTCAATTTTAAAAAAGCTGATTATACCTTAGTAAACAATAATTTACGCTCCATTGATTGGGACTCAAAGTTTGCATCTTGTACGACAGTTGACAGCATGGTTTCAGCATTTTACGACGCCTTAAAAAGAGTTATTGAAGTTTCAATTCCTATATCAAAACCGCGTAATTATTCATATCCTTCCTGGTTCAGTCCTACCCTTATTCATATGATAAAGGAAAAAGAGAAATGTCGTCAGAAATATAAAAGAACTAAAAATCCCCTTGATTCAATTGAGTTCACTTTGCTTCGTAATAGAGTTAAAATAAGAATAAAAAATGATTATAAATACTACATGTCATCTACAGAAGATAATCTACAATGTAATCCGAAAAAGTTCTGGTCTTTTGTAAAAAGTTCACGTAAACAAGGTAAGAATAAGAATAATTCTGCCATTCCGTCCAGTATGTGCCTCGGCAATGTGGCTGCTGATAATAATACTGACATCTGTAATTTGTTTGCAAGTCATTTTTCGTCAACATTTCTCGGACACACTCAATCTCCGTTAGAAGCTCACAACTCACCCGATTATATTCCCACCGAGGCCCTTAACTGCACTTTTTCTTCTGTTCGTGTAAGTGAGTCATCAGTCTTGAAAGAGCTTGGTTCCCTTGATGTTAGTAAGGGCGCTGGTCCGGACGGTATTCCACCTATTTTCATTAAGAAGTGTAGCAAAAATCTATCTGCTCCTTTAACTCAAATCTTTAACGAATCTCTAAGACAATCTGTCTTTCCTACCACCTGGAAAGAATCAAATGTGGTGCCAATTTTCAAAAAAGGTGATAAGACCTTAGTATCCAATTACAGACCAATATCTCTTCTGTCCATATTCGCTAAGGTGTTCGAATGCATGATCTGCAAAAAGCTTTACTGGCATGTCAAGGCAAAAATTTCTCCATCGCAGCATGGTTTCGTAAGCTCAAAGTCTACATCCACGAACTTGCTTTGCTACGTAAATGATGTTGGTAAGTCGGTTGATTCAGGTCATCAAGTAGATGCCATATACACTGACTTCAGTAGCGCTTTTGATAAGGTGGACCACAATATCCTCTTGCAAAAGCTGTATGACAATTTCGATATCACGGGTGAAATGTGGCGATGGTTTAGATCGTATCTGTTTGGTAGACGTCTAAGAGTAGTCAAGGATGGATATTTTTCGGACTCGTATTTTGCATCTTCGGGCGTGCCTCAAGGTTCACATCTCGGTCCATTACTATTTATAATTTTTATCAACGATCTAACTCTTTCAATCAAACATAGCAAATGTCTTTTATATGCAGACGACCTTAAATTGTACAAAGTAATCTCTTCTCCCGACGATGTGTCGCTTTTGCAAGAAGATCTAAACAGCGTTAAAACTTGGTGTTGTAAAAATAATATGACCCTCAATGCCGAGAAATGCTTGTTCATCACATTTACCCGTAAAAGATTGCCTACGGCTTCTACGTACTGCCTTGGTGACGTTGCACTTCGCGTGGTTTCTTGCGTTAAGGACTTGGGGGTGCTTTTAGATTCCAAGCTAAGCTTTATAAACCACGTTGATTCCATTATAAATGAATGTAACAAAATGCTTGGATTTATAAAGCGTGTCGGCAGGAACTTCAAACGTGTTAAGACTTTTCAGTCACTCTTTAACTCCCTTGTTCGATCGCGACTCGAATATTGTAGCCAAGTTTGGAATCCACATTATCAGATTCATATTAGTCGCTTAGAAAGGGTGCAACGATCATTTACAAGATTTTTAGTATTTAAGTCACAAAACGTGAGTAAAAATTTGTCATACGATGAGAGACTAGATGTTTTCAAAATGACTACTTTAAAGCTTAGACGCTCCTACTTGGATTTGGCCTTGCTACACAAATTGATAAATGGGAAAATTATGGAACCGTATCTGTTGCAGTGTCTTCATCTCAAAGTCCCCAAAGTAAATACACGGCCTTGCCGTCGCACCACTTTTAGCCCCAGTCCCACCCGTACTAAACTTGGAAAATCACTCCCAATTTACAGAATGCAATGTCTGTATAATGTTCTGTCCTTGGAAATTCCTGATTTGGACATTTTTCATGATCCTTTACCCGTTCTTAGGCGTAAGATGCTGAAAACAGCTGAATAAAAAATATTTAAATTATATCAGTTATTTCAAATCTAGCAGAAAACTACTAAATTTTGTTACGTTTAATTGCCCACCAATTATTATAATCACATTTTGAATCTTGTGTTTTAGTTTAGTTTAATAATATTAATTAATGTTATAGGTTAGTGTGCCCTGAGTCAATTTGAATGCTGATGCACACCTGTCATTGGTTCATAAACAGGTTTTTGTGTCTGTGTATTTTATACTATTTACTTGGTTTTGTTTATGTACTGTTGGTGTGTCTTATAAATAAATAAAATAAATCACTGTAATTTATAGTCCTCAATATTTGAAACAAAAATACATAATTGTATGAATAATGTAATCTCTTATTTTTTTAAATGTGGGTTGCGGAAAGGATAACGCGCTGGAGCGGCAATCCAGAGGTACCGGGTTCGATTCCCGTTCTCTTCCACCAGGTAACTCATTTCAGTTTTTCGTTCAGCTTTGATCTTTATATTTACGATTTATCAATAAAAATCGTAGGCATTGATTGTATCTTTTGGATAACCACTGCAAGTGTTTCAGACTTTGTGATGCGCCCGCTGCGTCACGTAGCCAAATTAACAGCTGCTTGCTGCTAATCGAACGGACAAGATCACAAGATCTATACGTCACTCTGGCTGCCAACATTCCGACGAATTGAGTAATTGGCGGTGATACCTGTTGGAATGACTTTCGGACCTTGCGGGATTTACCGAATGACGCTAATACAAAAAAAAGAGAATACGTAAATGTATGGAGAAAATAAAAATACACTCCTTCATGATATAGAAATTTTATAAATAATCTTAAGCGGGTGATGATGATAACGTTTATTAAATCAGCATAGAGATATTACGCTGATTTAACGAACGTTATCATCATCACAGTGACAAAAGCGAAAATGATGTTTAAAATTTATTGACTAAGTTTTCACACTTTAAACTCTGAACTGTATTGTGCACTGTATACTGTACAAAAATAGTTGGCCTATGATTTAGAACACATACGATATGATTGATGATAATGATTATGTACCACTTGTTCGCGGTTCTGATTAGGATAAACTAGACGCAGTATGTATGATATTACGACTACGAATTCTTCACCGGCTCTGGAATATCCATATCTATAGAATAGGATAGTTCATAACAGTATTATAACTTTACGATACAGAACTGAATAGTCCTCGTTTTATAAGAATCGTAAATTATCCTGCATTTATAGTACAAGATCGCAAAATTGGCATAAAAATAAAACGCGTATTAAACCATAAACATCTAGGCATAAAAACACTCCTAGGTAATAAAATTGAGCCTATGGCGATAAAGATGAAGACGATATAAGCCACTTGAATAAGATTAAAATTCTTCCTGATATCAAGTATCAGTTAGGTATAACTCAACTCGAAAGTAACAGAATCGTGCACTAGGCACCGAAGAGAGATTTAATTAGAGATAAACTATGGCTATTCGTTACTGATGCTCCCTACAAAATAAACTCAATGCTCAGTTTAAAGGAATTAAGTTTCATCGTCGGTCCAAAGTATATCGAATAAGAAGTGAAAGATCAAACAGAACATTATCTTTTAGAAAAGATGGTCAAGTAGTTCAGCAGGTACTTAAATAAGATAAGCACTAATAAAATACCTAGTGGTAAAATGTATCATGTACCACAGTGTACCTATAGCCAACATTATGTTTGCCAGTTTTCTAAAACTCAGTTTAATATATAAAGAAAACTTTATGACAGAGAAAGCAGTTGTAGTTAATGAAGATATATTTACAAGCCTAGTGGCAGAGGTTTATGTTGTGGTTATGTAGCTATGATTCTTAATAATTTTTGCTATGTAAAGTTAAGCCATATAATTTTAACTGTTTTGAAATAAAGTATGGTATTTACGTAATATGGATACTAGAATAATAAAAAAAAACTTAACTTTTAATGTATACTTTGTCTACCAAATATAGCTTATGATTCTTTTGGCGTGAAAATTCTGTTTTAGGGATTAAAGTGGTTTTATCCCCTTGAAGGTTGACATCAAATTCCTTTTTAATTTACATCAAAAGGTAGTCAGGTGCTATTGTAAGTTATTATTACATAGAGTATACCCTATAAACCATGATGGAGATAGCTAATTACATAAGGTGATGTGAAAATAGGTACAATGCTTACGTATAACAGGAATATTGGTCTAGACATCGGTCTTGAAACTAGTGGCATTGACAGAGTTTACTCAAGGTTTTTAATAAAAGCAAACTTTCCAACTAATCGATCACAAACTTCCCACGGAAGATCTCGTAAACAAAATGACTCAGTTGCCTTATCGTTGTTCCAAATAATGATTCCAAGATAACAAAACGTAAACATAAACCAAGTTCAAGTATTTTACTATCTCCGGTAGTAAAATGTATATCTAAAACCGACTCGTTAAAACTAACAGTTAAATCTGTTAATTAAAACCCAGATAAACGACTAAACCCAGTCGTCTAATTATTTAAAAAGACCTCCTACTAAACAATGGTGTCATTCATACATTTCGAAATCACTCACCATATATCAGCATCCCTGTGGACCAGTGCACATAAATTCACAAAATCCCTTCAACACAAAACACTAGATCGATATTTTAAGTACTGGACCAAAAACGCACCCCTGTGGCACACCCGGTATTGAATATTAAAAAGCGTTTTAAAATTTCGTTTTCGACACGTGCGCGCGAGTTTGTAGACGCGTGCCTCTCAATAGCTGCCGGTTTTAAACTGACGATCGAGGCATCGCGCTGCGCTCGCGCCGCTGTGTTTACTAACCCCATGTGCAACATCGTCAAACGCTTCCACTCGATCACCTACCTTATCGCTATTACTTAAAGTCCAGATCTCTATACCGGGTCATTTATGGAGATGCTTATCTGTGTTAGTAAGTCGGACACATGTATTTGTCATTTATATGAATGAATAAACTCTACGCTAGAGCTTTCTGCTGGCGCGTTTCGTTAATAACTTTAATTAATGTGTTCCTTCGCTTGTTATCCTTCGGGTTGCGTTATCAAGAAGTGAATCATATTCGTTTACAGTGGGGTTTTACTCGGCTCTAAGATTTGTGCCGATAATGTTTCTTGGAACATATGTTTACTGATTTCAGCTATGATCTTGTCTACTATTACTACTGAGAAATGATTACAGCGGTTGGCATTGGACCAAATTGCTACCGAAATACTGAGGACAATAGTTTTTTGTTCCAGATTAATGACTCCTCAAACAATGAACCGTCGTTGTTTTTTGGATGCATTCAAAAATTTTCAAGTTTGATAAAGTCCTTAATTGGCTCATTATGCACTAATTACTTGGTTATGAATTTCATTGTTTCGTAAAATGTTGTTGTTTCAAAGATTGCTATTGCACGTCTAGGCTAATGACAATAGAAGTGAAATGATGGTAATGTTATGGCCTTATTTTTATATTTCTAATAAATATGTGTATCCGTCACCCAGGTTCACACATAGGAAAGTGACTTAATTTTCGTATTTGTCTGGTTCATTTAAGATATCATAGTTTCTCGAATGAATTCCATCTTCTGCAAAATTTTATTTTACTTAAGATTTTTTGAAAGTTACCTACTTGTAATTGCAAATAAGAGTTATCTGCTAAAACCAAAAGAAATATATTCAAAGTTACCAATCTCCTTGTTCCTAATGTACCTAACTATTTATTGCAGCTATTCTTGCATTTGCTTCTTCGGCTTAACTTACATAAAAGGTGTAGGCGCCATGTCAACTACTAGCCTTATCGGAATAAATGAATAAGTATCCAAGTCAATGCAGGAAATCCAAGTTTAGAACATTGTGATTTGAAATGTTCTATCATAGACGATACTTAAAGGGAAGTATTGGCTAAGTTACATTTGCAATATTTTTGGACCTTGCATTTATTGCACACGATTTATAAATAAATAAATATCAGACAACCTCACACAAATCGATCTAGTCCCAAATTAAGCTCAAGAAGGCTATCGGTACTAGACGACTACTAGATAAATATATACTTAAATACATAGAACAACTATGACCCAAACACAAATATTCCAGTTCATCACACAAATATTTGCCCTGGCCGGGATTCGAGCCCGGGACCGCCGACTCGGTAGGCAAGTGCTAACAAACTGCGCCAAACGTGGCGTCAAATTTATGGAGTAATATAAATATAAATAATGTTTGGGAGAGACCGTCTTTGGTGGCTAACTAAACCGATACTAATTTTGACGATGACGTGTTCTACCGCAGGCTTGATAATAAGAGAAGTTTACGACGGATGGTAGTGAGAGTAGAATAATAAATATTATTATAATGGCGAGAATGCAATCGGAGGAAAAAAACTTTTGTGAATTGACCAAATAAAATTACAAAGTAAATATTTAACCGAGAGCCGTTGTATATAAAAACGTGTAGTGTAAAATCGTCTTTAATTTAAATATAATAATTGAAACGGATTATAATATACCGCGTATATTAATTATTTGAGCCTCCGTGACGCTTCGGTAGCTGTCCAGTTACTGATTGTCAAAGGTTTACTGAGCAAAACACAATTTTTCCCTGTCAAAGCTACATTTGTGCAAGCTACCCATTTTATAAATATGAATTAAAAATAAAGGTGTAGGTACATACATGTCAGATGGGCCGAAACATGAGAGAGGCTCAAATGATTAATATTACACGATATTATAAACCATTTAAACTGTTTTATTTAAATATGTGACAGTTGCGGAAACCGAAAAAAATATTAAGTCATTAATTATTTACCTTATTGAGATGAGTATACTCAAAAGACCTCGATGCTGAACTTTGAACCTACAAGTCATGAGTTATGTCAATTACTAAGTATTTACATACACAAATGACGCATCATAGTATTTTTTCTTAAATGTGGGAAAACATTAAGATTTTGCTATGGATATAAATTACAAATAAAACGAAAGTGCTTCCTTTTTAAATTTTCATATTATATACCTACCTATAGTATTATATTTTTTGATATTGTAAATTTAATATAATTTTCTACTGTTCTACCTACTCTTTGAGCGGGTTTTTTTTAACTCTGACTTTTTTATGCCTTTCACGAGTTCATTTGATTAGCAATCCAATTGTGATGAAAACTGGCAATAAGTTTTTTAATAATAATCTACTTACAAAAAAAACATAATATTTATGTGAAATGTGTTAAAATTAACTAGCTTCAGTGACCACAATGTCCACAATGAACAGACTTTAACTCAATAGGTCACTGTGATTTAATAACTATTAATAGCTTCTAAACAAAACTACTTCTTGAAATCTTAATGTACACAATTAAGGTACAAAATCAATTGAAGTGGCGAGACAAAATAAACAAGTATTATTCTCGGAAATCTATCTATATTCGAATGGGTATAGTAATGTGTGGGTAAAGTGACCTAATTGAATAAATGTAAGAAAATTACCGAATCTAAACAACTAGCTTTTGCCCGCGGCTACGTCCGCGTGGAACTTGGAAGTATGGAAGCAACCTCGTATAACACGATAGATATCCACGTAATCACCTTAATTAATAAAAGGGATTACTAAAAGCGCCTAAGCAAATGTAAGAGCAATTGTGCTTTTGGTCTAATCATTACATTTCCTACAGGGTCATCAATAGTATAGTAGTATATAGTATAATAGTATACTAGCTGTGCCCCACGGTGTTAGCCGCTCATCCCACGGGAACACTAAATTTATTCGGGATGAAAAGTATCCTATGTCTTTTCCCGGGTCTCAAACTATCTCCATACCAAACTTCATCTCAGTCGGTTCAGCGGTTTAAGCGTGAAGAGGTAACAGACAGACAGACAGACACACTTTCGCATTTATAATATTATATAGTAAATATAGTAATATAGTATATAGTAATATACTATATTACTATATAGTAATGTAGTAATATAGTAATATAGTTACTATATAGTAATATAGTAATTCGGGTTCGAATCCCGGCAAGGGCAAATATTTGTGTGATGAACACGAATATTTGTGCCTGGGTCATGGATGTTCTATGTATTTAAGTATTTATTTATCTATATAAGTATGTATATCGTCGCCTAGTACCCATAACACAAGCCTTCTTGAGCTTAATTTGGGACTAGGTTGATTTGTGTGAGGTTGTCTGATATTTATTTTATTTTTATTTGTATAGTAATATAGTATAATAGTATATAGTATAAAGTATGGATGGAATTAGTATGGATAGTATGGATACGTCTCAATTAAGGATCGAAGAACAGGAGTATCATAAAAAAAATTGCCATGTTCTTGAAAGATAGCAGCTAATTTGCAACCTAAAATATTGTATAGGGTAGATTTATGTATTTGTGTGCATAGTTATGCCTCAATTTAGCATCGTGGTGATAAAAATTATGTAAAAATATACCCAGCTAATATAAAAAAACTTAAGGAAGCAAAGCGTGCCATCATGCAAATGTACTGGGATTTACTGAAACTGAAATATGGCGCCGACAAAGGATAGAACACTTAAACGAAAACGTTCACAAATAAAGAAGTTATTTCTTAAACAGTAGAGGAAAACAGGAATTGTGTTTAAGGTAGGCATTTGTCCAACGGTGAAATTCTTTCAGCTGATTATGATGATGGTATGACGTGACACTTTAAAAAATTACGTCAATAATATCATAGATGGAACAAGTGAAGACATGGAGGAAGAGCTTACTAAGAATAAGCTAAATAAAACAAATGAAAAAACATGTTTAGGTTTAGCCGTACAGAAAATCAATTGGGTCATTGTCAGATTTAGGTGCGCGTCTTTCCGGTAGACATTTGCAAAATTAAGGATTCCAGAGCCTAATTTTCTGATTAAATGCCTGTGAGAATAAATAACGTTCCCTCTTCTATAATCCGATGTAATAGCAACATAACCTAGATTCATACAAGCTCTTAACTTTTGACCACCGAAGGGACAAATTTTGTTTTTTGACCCAATTGGGTCGAAATGGATTGTATTAGACGAAGTGTTAGTTTTAATCTTAATTTGACGCTGAAACTTTTATAATGTCAGATAAAATAATATGTCACGATAACGACTCACGAGCTATCTTTCCGCTATTTCTGCGTGAGTGAGTGATATCACGCAAGCTTAGGGACATTTACGCAGTTAAAGTGTGGTTCAACTTAAACCACAGCCGTGGACTCCGTGCAAACAGTGTCTGTATGTTCAGTAGTTAGATTAAGCTGTTATCTTAACCAAACTGGAGTTGGTAAGTTAACTTTTTAACATGTCTCAGTTAATTCTGTATTTCTATGAATAGGCGTCGTTTCAGAGTTGTTGGTTTAATGTTTTCGAAGATTATTTATTTACAGCTTTGGCTCATGCCTGTGATCGATTCTGAGGAAGCTGTCATTATTCTTTTTAGTTATAACGCTAAAAGCATTCTTTTGCGTTCAAATAAAGGTTGTTTTGGATGAGAACTTCACACGATACTTGACTTCGTTTCTTATTTTTACGTCATAGGGGGCAAACGGATCGCCTGATGGAAAGCGGTTACCGTCGTAGATACCTGCAACACCAGTGGAGTCACAAGTGCGTTGCCGGCCTGTCGTCTGCACATGAGACTTAAAAGTAGGTAACAATATAACTGAAGGATGTTACGTTACTTTATATCGTGTTCTGGCATTAATGTGACTTCAGTTAAATATTCTGAACCTTTTTACCGCCCAGCTCGTTGACGGTAAGCTCTATACCAGGCGCTGAGCAGGCTACCCAGGCACACAAGGCTGGCAAAAGGTTCAAATGATGCTCAGAGTTATGTTCATACAACCTTAAATCGGTTCTTATTCTTAGTCATACCTAATGTTGTGTGGTCACATTAAATCACATTGCTAAGTTTTATAAATTTATGAAACATGTAATGTCTCATTTTTTTATGTGGGTAGGTACACCACAATTTTATTTAAGCCTAATACAAAGATCAAAGCTTAAAGAAAAATTTAAAAAGGAGCTACCTGGGGGAAGAGACCGGGAATCGAACCCGGTACCTCTGGATTGCCGGTCCAGCACATTAACCATTTCGCTACCCCAGCTCCAGGCAGATCTGACGGATTCTTCCTTATGCCTTGTGTGTTGATCTTTGCATTGTTTTATTTGAAAGGTTTTTACACCTTAGCGGCCTCTATGTGCTCCTTTTTAAATTTTTCTTTAAGCTTTGATCTTTGCATTAAAGGCTTAAATTACTAAGTTTGTTAAGTATGTTTGTTACCTCTTCACGCTCTAACGGCTAAACCAATTTTAATAAAATTTGGTATGAAAGTAGCTGATACCCTAACACATAGGGTACTTTTAATCCCGTAAATATAATTGTAGTGTTCCCTTGAGTCCCGGATGAGCGGGTAACAAAAGCGGGTTAACAATTTTGAGACAACAATCATGTGTAACGTTAAATCGAGAGGCTAATATGATGAGATATTCACTCCGCCAGAACCAACCGCGGAAGACCCAGCGTGGGGAAGCCCCCAACAAGGTGAACCAGCGACCTGGTTAGGATCGCGGGCAGAAATTGGATGAGGACGGCGCACGACCGATCGTTGTGGAGAACATTGGGGTAGACCTTGTTCAGCAGTGGGCGTCTAGGAGCTGATATGATGATGATGATTCACCCAACTATGCGAAGTCGATAAACGATTTTGGATACACAACGGACTTGTAATGCGGCAGATTGCAGTGCCATTAAATGAATTGGAGACCAACGCGTGAGCCGATATGAACATCAATTAGCTCTGAATCGAAATGGCTGCAATTTTGATCGTTTGACAGCGCTATTCAATTTCCATAATTATTTCCGTTAGTTATACGTGACACCCGTTGTATTCATCAATCAGCGTCAACCTAGCCATTTACAAGGATGGAAATCTGAGCAAGGAAAAATAGTAAACCGGTGTTTAATTAAGGGGATTGTAAAAAAAACAGTACTTATCAGGGAGCGAACAGTTTTTTCTTTGATCTCGGAGTTTGAACTCAGGGTGAGTCTCGACGATGAATTGCGAATTTCTTTCGCATGTATGGATGTTTGGATGCTCTAATGATTTCCGGTTGTTTTCTCCTATAGGACGCATTTCTTAAACTGATTTTCATGAAATTCTGTGCAGAGAGGGTTCGATAAGTTTATGATATTTTTTTGTTGAAACAGTTTTTCAAAATGGCGGATATAGAACTAAACTACCTGCGCCGCGCAGTCATCCCACGGGAACCCTACTATTTTCGGGATAAAATGTAGCCTATGTGTCTAATCCACGGTGTCAGCTAGCTTCATACCAAAATTTATCAAAATTGGTTCATCCGTTTGAGCGTGAAGAAGTAACAAACATACACATAAACACGACACTCACAAACCTTGCGCCTTTACTTAGTGTGATTATTAACTAAATATGTACAGTCCGTAAGATTGCGATTCGAGTTCGGGTGAAAACTGAGAGGTTCTTATCTGGATCGTGTAAGAGCGAGCGGGATAGATATAAAACTCGAATCCCATTCATTCAGCTCACAGTCCCACTGTAATGCCACTATAAGCTCTAGCAGGCTTGTGTTATAAAAAAAAATGCATTTATTTCGGACAACAGAATCCATATTTTGTTAGTACTACAGACACTTAAATATATTTGTTATGGACATTAGACGACGATAAACATCATTATACTTAGGTACTAAAGCTAAGAACACTGTTCATCATTGTCTTGTACCTACCTTTGATGATCTGTTTTGTTTTTGTCTGTCGTTGCCCGTGTGGTCTGAAAAACAACTAACCAACTTAAAACATTGACGACCCGTACGAGAGAGGAACCAGCACAAACGGTGTGACCTGACATCAAAATACAATTACAGCTTTGTAAACAAATCGGAACCTTAAATGGAAAGTTTATAGTACTTACTTCCAGTTGATCGCGGACTATCGAAAACAAAATGGAAGAAAATGTCACCATGAAAACGAATGTCTCTTTAACTATTGCAGATAGTTTATTAACCTCCTATAATAAAAGAGGGGTGTTTATAAGTTTAACATGTAGGTACATCTGTGTGTCTGTGTGTGGCATCGTATAGCTCCCAAACAGATGGACCGATTCGAAAGCGGTTTTTTTTATCAAAAGCTTTGTCTGACAAGATGGTTCTTAGCAACGTTTGGTGAAAATACCTGCAACCGTTTCCAAGGTCAGCTTTGATTGGAACAAGTGACAGGATCTCAGCCAATATTGAAGCTAAGAATTCCAGATTTTGTTGTTATGTTCAGGTTTAGTAGAATTTTTGATCCACCCAGGGCCTCATGACGACTTGTAATGGGGGTTTTTTTTAAATATTGAATTTAGGTTATTCTAGTTAACACAACAACCCTACAAGGTATCGCAAATGTGTGAGAGAGCTCTTATTTTTATGCACGAAGTATGTAGACATTACTATTGGACCTTGTCCGTCCTTCTTTATATATTACGTCAAAAAAAATACTCCAAAATAATATATATCATAAAGAATATTCTTGTAACATGACTCGGTCATACTCATACTCATTTATTAATAAAATGTCAACATTTTACAAGTCAATACCTACTATACGGGATGTCCCGGGGATATCAAAAGTACTCTTCCTTAGGGATAAATCTATCATCATCACTTTTCGCACCGTTTGATGATTTATTTAAAAGCTATATTTACTTTAAAGGTGAAATAAATTATCTAGATATAGGCAGTATACTGTTGACTATTTACTATTATCATTATTGACATTCTGTCGTGAGACTGTCAAGTTCCGTTATTAACACATAACCCTACTAACAAATGTAAATGTCAGTTTGTCAACGCACCAAACCTGTCATTTTCCATTCGCATGTAAAGATTTCTAACCGGTTACGGCAACTTAGTGAGTGTCATCTAAAAGGAAGCGCTTTTTTAACGCATTTCGAAGATTTCTTCTCACAAACTAACATCCGAATCAAACGTGAGATGGAAATATCAATTCTAGATTATGTGTAACACGGATTATTTTGCAATCAAATGGGTGTATCTAATACGTGTTTTTCATAGTAATGGTTTTCTATCGGTGCTTTGGACCCGTCGGGTGTATTTTCTCTCCGTTTTCACACGGTTTCTTTAGTGTTTTATTAGTTCTAGGGATCCGTCAACCAATGAATTTGCAATTTAGGTTTAAGACCAGTAGGTATCTATGTTAGGGACCTAGGACGTCCCAGGCTCGTACAGGGGCCAAAGATAACATTTTCGTATTTATTATTATTTTTTTAAACCACATAACCTAAGGTATGTCTGTAATTTTAATGAACAAAAGGGGCTATGCGTATCCATAAAAAAGTCAAGGATTATGAAGTTTTCCATCCATTCGCCATTTTGTCATTTGGTACAATACTAGCTACGCGGTGTTACCTGCTCATTCTACGGGAACACTACATTTTTTCGGGATAAAAAGTTAGCCTATGTGTCAATCCAGAGTGACCTTCATACCAAAATTTATCAGAATTGGTCAAGCCGTCTTTGAACGTGAAGAAGTAACAAATATACACACAAACATACTCACAAACTTTCGCCTTTGTTCTAATAGTGTGATAAGTTAACACGAAATCGAATCAAATACAGAACCCTCTAGGATTGTGTTAAACCCAGTCAGTTTTTACAGAATTATGGGGCATCAATCACACAGCGGGCACATATCTTTCCCCCATTAACCCATAGTTTTGCCGCGGCGCTTTTGCTGTAGGGACTAAAAAGCTAAATAGATTTGATTTCACACGCATTTGTGACCAACTGGATCAAACTACGTTCCGATCATTAGCCTAAAGAATTGGCTTCCATTATCGGAAAAGAATTGGCTTCCATTAAAATTACAAAAAAAGAGCGAGAGATATAATTTCTTCTGAAGTCAAACATGTTTTATTATATTTTAAAATATCATCCAATTGATTAGGGAAGTTTAGGTTTGTTTTAGAACAAGCCGAAATAGTTTACAGTTTCAATGGTACATTACTGCAGAGGCCGCGAAATAGGGAATTGTTGGCCGAGTAGTAATAGATGGCCGAGTGATAACGGGGCCATCTAGAGATACGAGGCCGACAATTCCTGTTCGCGCCGAGGCTTGTATAGTGCTTTTCTCAAATAAATCCAAGGAAATAATACAAATGTTCAACTTAGATATTCATATATTTTTACTATTCCCGCCAACTTTAAACTTTTTCAAAATTATTTTTTTTAAGCTGTTCGGGTTATTGTTTTTGCCACCAAATGTTAAGATGATTCTATTTATTAAAAAATGACACCTTATTAATTAGATATTGTTATATTTTTTAACAATAAACGTGATTCCTTGTTTATTTTATTGAATATCTGTTTTAATCTAATGGAATAATCTAGTTAAATATAAGAAATAAAACGTAAATATACATGCACAAACTACGTTTTTTTTTTATTGGCAGTATGCCATAGATTATCAATAAAAGAAATAAACCCTACTGAAACAAAAGACAATCTCTTTGTTGGCCACGGCCAATAATCTATACTATTATAAAATCCTAAATTTGTATTGAAAATAAATTTTCTATGGGGGGAGGTCATGATTTCAGGAAAAATCTCGATAGCGTGATGCAGCCGGATAGTTGTTTTGTATGGACACGCTTCGCCGTGCCAACCTGGCGCCATCTGTTTTCAAAAAAACCGTTGTCCTCGCATCACGCCGAAACGGCTGGATAAAAAGTTACCAATTTTGGTACAGGAATAGCTGAACATCCAAAGATGGTTATAGGATACTTTTTATTATGATTAATATTTATCTCTGAAAACATAAATTCCATGAAATATTTTCCTTACAATGTGTAACCTTATAATGACAGCGTTTGTGATTTTGAATTTAGAACGACGCGACCCCCGCGTGGCTCTTACGTGTACAAAAACTAAAAAGTATGAATTCGACATAATACCTCCTCGCGGCCCACCGGTATTAACAATAAGGTTAAGGTTGTTTGAGGCGTTGAGTTACGGAAACCGTCTTAGTTAGATAGAAAAGATGGCGCCAATTATCGACCAACACAGACGAAAATATGAGTGCAATGTTCGTTGTAAATTGGCTCATGCTAAAAAAACATACATTTCTTTAAAAACACAATTTGCGACAATAGGAACTAATTAATGCTCTTTTATTGAATATGCAATTATATTCTTCTGTAGTTTGTAAGTATTGATCATAAAAAAGCCCGGAGACGCAATAAAAAAATTTAATGAATAAAACAGATTTTTAATGCCATTTTATCGAGTGTAATTGAAATAAAAGTATTTCGAATCAATTTAAGTAAATTAAATACATTTTTAAATATGTTTTACCAACCAACATTTAGAACATTAGGCGCAAATTTTGGTATTGTTTGTGTTTGGCCTAACTTACTAATAAGGTAGCGAAATGTATAATAAACGATAAATATACGATATATTTAGCCACAATTTTGCATCTATGTAGTTTTTTTAATATATCAAATTTATTCAAAGCATTATATATCAGTAATTCCTTATTTTTAACGGTGTGTTGAGATTTTGTTCTCAATGACCAATTTTCCGCTAGATGGCGTTGTTACTTTGACAAAATCTTCCTGAGTTAATAACACCAGCTCCATACATGTAAGGTTTTGGAGCCATTGATGGGTCTCCTCGTCACCAAGGCCAGGATTCACGTACGTCGTTGCGTGCCCGTGACCACGATTCGGCACAAGCTAGGGTCTAGCTGTGATGGGTTAACCTGGACTTCGAGAATTACTACCGAAGTTGTTGAATATTGATCGCATACCTAATAAGCAGCAGTGTATCAGGTATTGAGAGTTGCTGCTCGACAATGTATGCATTTTATATGAAAAACAACCATGATTCGAGACAAGACAAAATTATGAAATTTACAATGTAGAAAGGATTTCACCTAGCCGGGATTTGAACCCAGAACCTACTGAAATAATAACCGTGTTATCTCATGCATTTTCCTTTGCTTCCTTATTCATTATACCACGGATAACAAAACAGTGAGGCCATCACGTATCCGTTCAGTGGAGCTGTCGCCATTATTGACGTACGCTCGATTTATTGTCATCTTAATAGATGTCATTAGTATATATGTTCAGGTAGGACTATGAGCTAATTATTTTTCAAGGTGCTTTGAATAGTTATCTACAATAAACAATAAATATTCAAAACGACATATAAACATAAGTCTAGCCTCAATTTAAACTAAACCAAGATGATGTTCACAATGGTAGCACCGAAGGTGCGGAGCGATCTAGAGTAGTCGCCCACCCACTAAATTAAGAAGTAACTTAATGCAAGGCCGTAGGCCGAGCTCTACGAAGCACCGAAGGTGCAGAGCTTCCCAGGGATGCCGCTCACACATTTAAGCTTATATTAAGTGTGTGGGCGGCCTCGCATTAAGTTTTTTAAATCTACAATAGACAATAAATATTAAAAACAATCTTTTAAACATACCTAAATCTTGATCCATCTTAATTAAACCAAGATCATGTTCACAAGCGTAGCACCGAAGGTGCGGAGCGTTCTAGGGAAGTCGCCCACCCAATAATATAAGTAGTAACTTAATGCGAGGCCGTAGGCCGAGCTCCACGTAGCACCGAAGGTGCAGAGCGTCCCAGGGAAGCCGCTCACACACTTCAACTTATATTAAGTGGGTGCGCGGTCTCGCATTAAGTTATTTAAATCTACAATAGACAATTAATAATCAAAACGATTTTTTAAACATAAGTCTTGCCTCAATTTTATTTAAACCAAGATCATGTTCACAAGCGTAGCACCGAAGGTGCGGAGCGTCCTAGGGAAGGCGCCAACCCACTAATATAAGTAGTAACTTAACGCGAGGCCGTAGGCCGAGCTTCACGTAGCACCGAAGGTGCAGAACGTCCCAGGGAAGCCGCTCACACACTTCAACTTATATTAAGTGGGTGGGCGGCCTCGCATTAAGTTATTTGAACATATTTTAAGTGGGTGGGCGTCTTCCCTGGGACGCTCCGCACCTTCGGTGCTAAGTTACTTTATAAACCCTTAGTAATTTAATGCGAGGCCGTAGGCAGAGTTCCACGAGCGTCCCAGGGAAGCCGCCAACCCACTTAACATATGTTTAAGTAGCTTAATAGGCGGCTTCCTTGGGACGCTCCGCACCTTCGATGCTACGCGGAGTTCGGCCTGCGGCCTCGCATTAAGTTACCTCAACTTATATTAAGTGGGTGCGGCTTCCTTGGGACGCTCCGCACCTTCGGTGCTACGCGGAGCTCGGCCTTCGGCCTCGCACTAGGTTACTTCAACTTATATTAAATGAGTGGGTGGATTCCTTGGGACGCTCCGCACCTACGGTGCTACGCGGAGCTCGGCCTTCGGCCTCGCATTAAGTTACTTCAACTTATATTAAGTGGGTGGGCGGCTTCCTTGAGACGCTCCGCATCTTCGGTGCTACGCGGAGCTCGGCCTGCGGCCTCGCATTAAGTTACTTCAACTTATATTAAGTGGGTGGGCGAATTCCTTGAGACGCTCCGCACCTTCGGTGCTAAGCGGAGCTCGGCCTTCGGCCTCGCATTAAGTTACTTCCACTTATAATAAGTGGGTGGGTGGCTTCCTTGGGACGCTCCGCACCTACGGTGCTACGCGGAGCTCGGCCTTCGGCCTCGCATTAAGTTACTTCAACTTATATTAAGTGGGTGCGGCTTCCTTGGGACGCTCCGCACCTTCGGTGCTACGCGGAGCTCGGCCTTCGGCCTCGCATTAAGTTACTTCAACTTATATTAAGTGGGATGGCGGCTTCCTTGGGACGCTCCGCACCTTTGGTGCTACGCGGAGCTCGGCCTTCGGCCTCGCACTAGGTTACTTCAACTTATATTAAATGGGTGGGCGGATTCCTTGGGACGCTCCGCACCTACGGTGCTACGCGGAGCTCGGCCTTCGGCCTCGCATTAAGTTACTTCGACTTATATTAAGTGGGTGGGCGGCTTCCTTAGGACGCTCCGCACCTTCGGTGCTACGCGGAGCTCGGCCTTCGGCCTCGCATTGATATGCTTCCACTTATTTTAAGTGGGTGGACGGCTTCCTTAGGACGCTCCGCACCTTCGGTGCTATGCGGAGCTCGGCCTTCGGCCTCGCATTAAGTTACTTCCACTTATATTAAGTGGGTGGGCGGCTTCCTTGGGACGCTCCGCACCTACGGTGCTACGCGGAGCTCGGCCTTCGGCCTCGCATTAAGTTACTTCCACTTATATTAAGTGGGTGGGCGGCTTCCTTAGGACGCTCCGCACCTTCGGTGCTACGCGGAGCTCGGCCTTCGGCCTCACATTAAGTTACTTCCACTTATATTAAGTGGGTGGGCGGCTTCCTTGGGACGCTCCGCACCTACGGTGCTACGCGCAGCTCGGCCTTCGGCCTCGCATTAAGTTACTTCGACTTATATTAAGTGGGTGGGCGGCTACCTTAGGACGCTCCGAACCTTCGGTGCTACGCGGAGCTCGGCCTTTGGCCTCGCAATAAGTGTAGTGAACGTATGATATTGTGTTTACGCGTGCGAAGCCGCGGGCAAAAGCTAGTGTTGTATAAAATTCCTTTATTGACATCTAATTTGAAATTAGAACTAATCTTCAAGAATTGCTGTACAAAGACGTATTTCGCGTTCTATTACCACGATTATAAGAACGACATTTCCTTGGATGTTTGAGAAAAGAATGTTTTCTTCGAATTTATACTTATGGGAAGAATGTGTTTTTTGCTCGATGTTGGTACGGAAGCCTCCGTGCGCGAGTCCGACTCGCACTTGGACATTTATTTTTATTTTATACTGAGTAACTTGTTCACCTTGTTTTCCGAAATACAATTGATTCCCATTGAAATCAGTTATTTCTTGTGTAAAAATGGTTAATGCACATAAAGTAGGTAAGCGGTGTTCTATTTCACTAACAACAATAAGTACAATACATCAATTCTTTATTGTACAATAAAGTAAGTACACCAATATAAAAAGGAATACAATAGAAACCTTAAATTAAACAATGGTATAGAATTAGATTAGATTAGATTAGATTATATTTATTTCACACATATAGGGATACATTATAAAATACACATAGTCAATTTACACGAATCTATACGGTGATCGTCAACATAATAAACAAAATCCCACCAAAAACATTCTGTAAAAAACTAGCCAAGTCTCGATGGAGCTGCTTGTTTATCTCTAAAAAGTAATGAAATCTAGACAAAGTCGTACCAAGTCTAAGGTTCCTTACTGCGATTTCTTTATCATTATAGTTAATGTTGTGTGACTAGGCCGTTGAAGGGTACACCAGTATGGACTATTATCTCGCTTAACAAACATAGGAAGTTACAACAGATATAACATTACGTGTAAACAAAATTGACTTTTGTAGCGGTTCTGGCGACAGATTGGTGCAATGGTGTCATGGACCACCTGGTTTTGTACCCTTGTGTACCCTTCAACGGCCAAGTCACACAACATTAACTATAATGATAAAGAAATCGCAGTAAGGAACCTTAGACTTGGTACGACTTTGTCTAGATTTCATTACTTTTTAGAGATAAACAAGCAGCTCCATCGAGACTTGGCTAGTTTTTTACAGAATGTTTTTGGTGGGATTTCACTTCTTTTTGTAGAAACGTGGGCATATTGTTTTATAACAACCTGCTAATTCACTTTTTAGCAAACCTCACGAAATAATAAGCGAAATCAACGAAATGCAAATAATCCCTCCTTAATTCCTAGCAAACGTTTCCAAGCGCAGTAGAAGAATGTCGTAAACGACTGTAACGCGGCCGGTTGCCACTTCGCTATATAAGATTATCGGAAAAACAAACGACGTCGCGTTTTAAAATACAGTCAGCGCCATCTAGCGACGTGTGCGGGTATCACCGCCACTCTTAGTCCAATGCATTATATTTTGACCAAATTTTGAGCGAAATTAATATTTTAGTGTAATTTGTTTATTTAATTTGTGTAATGTTCGAATAGAATAAAGTTAATCGTTCGACTATTATTTCTTCTTGTAAACTTGTAAGTATAAGTATAAAAGCCAGTCTAGTCTTGTCCAGAGTTTACCTTTAATTTTATTTATATGCGTATTAAAAGCAGAAGGGGAGGCATTCGCCCAGCGGGTACGTATTACAATGCCGAAGTTCAAAATACCGAATATCATAAGACCTATGGACGGAAGGCCGGAAATTAAAATGTCAAATGTTTATTTGACCGTAAGTTAAAAATCTCGAAAGGATGAAATACCGAATATTATAATCCCAAAGACTGTAATCCCGAAGAATGTAATCCCGAAGACTGTAATCCCGAAGATTATAATCCCGAAGACTATGATCGTGCCTGAAGGTTGTAATCCGGAATATTATTTAAACTCTCGAGAATTATCTCGTATTTCTGTAGTCTTACAGATTCTAATGTTTATTTTATACAAAGAATATTAACCTAAATTACGTAACCTACTTGTCTACTACTATACTTACTATTTATAGGTGAACTCTTCTGTTGAACGGATCTGCTCCGGCGCTGCGGGATTGTGCAGCCCCCTCCGCCCTAGTACGTTAGTACTCTTTATTATACTGTGGCCCTAGCGTAAGAAAGTGCGGGCATCAAGCGAGTCACAGCGGCTGAGGCTGGTCGCCGAAGGTGACTAAAAAGCCGAAGCTGCGGAGGCGAGCGTTGACAGCTTCGGTTCCAGACAAGTTCGGTTCGGTTGGCAGTCCATGACAGAATATTTTATCATAATATCGAATATTTAGTGTCCCAACAAACAAAATAACCTTATAAAATTAAATCTATAAGGACTAAAGTCTCATAGTTGTTTTAAAATGGCATTCATTACAACAATGTACCTTTTAACGGCTTTTTATAAGACAATTTGGCTAAAATTGCCTTTATTCTTATAATTTGGTTATGTTAACGTTAATAAAACCAAATAATATGGCTACAATAAGGGTTAATTTTTTTATATTCTTATAGAAGCTAGCTACATTGCGTTTTAGCTGTATAATATTGAAAGCCTTGTAAAGGCGTTTTATATGGCCAATCATTCTTATAAAAGTAATGCACAAGGTACCTATAAAGCTTTTCGGCTTATAGGAGCTTTTTATAAGATGTTTACCCAACGAATGAATTATAGCATTTCATATAGTCTTAATAAGAATTAAAGCAATCCATATTCACTTATATAATACTAATAAGGGCTATGTTCTCTATAGTGTTATATTAAAAGGTTTTATATGGTTACGCCTAATACTTCTGTAAATCTATAAAATGACCAATCTGGTACCGAGGTAGCAGCCGGTGGTTCCGTAGAAGATTATTTATGGAACATGGGAGTGAGCAGGAAAGTACTGAGGAATACATTTGTAGCGGCAGTGACAGTGATACAGACATATGGTCAAATGAGGAATTGAAAAAACTTCGAATTAAACTAGTAATATAAAAAATGGCGGGGTTATTTGTAAACCGCGCTTGACATCTACTACTGCGCATGTGCAAAAGCATTTTTTTAATATTCGTCTTATGTCAAAATGGCACAAGCGCGTGTAGATTCAGCCAAATGTATTTAATGAATAACGATTTTAAGTTCGTTTATTAATCAAATTTTATATCTAATGTAATTAATGACGTGTTAAATGAATGAATTAATGAAGTATTTGGTTTTATTGTACTTTTATATGTAATAATAATCGGTATTTGACTAATTTATCAAACTTTTTTAAATATTAAATTTATACTTACTCGTCCGATTAATAAAGTGTCAATGTTTATTTAGAAATATTGTTACTATTTAAATTACGGATTACAATATTCGCATTCATTTGCAATAAAATGGTCGTATATAAAATACGCTTTACAGAAAATGAAAGTGAATTGTTGCAAAACTTCTATATATTCACGACGTATGACAAAGTGTGATGGTAAATTTGGATGAGTCGGATATTTATTTTATTTATTTTTTTATTTATTTATTTATTAGGTTACACAGTATTACAGTCTTAAAACTAATTCACTGTGAAACTTAAAATAACATAAATTGTAACTAACTGAATTACAATATGTTTAACCATAACTACGAAACATCAAACATTTTAACATTAAAACATCATGCGAATACACTGGATTGCCTTTTATCCATCATCTCACAAAACTTCAAGCATTCATAACATACAGCCGCCCATCGCCACGCAAACAGATCACATTCCGGTGCTGATACCAGGAGCGCATTCAGTAGGGTCAGAGCGCGAAGGAGAGGCGAGTTTTTATGTGCCACTGTGCGCGCCGCTGGCACTGCCAACAGGGGCCGTGCACGCGGCCTGAGGGTAATGTACAGTTATAACACTTGTGAGAAAGGAACCCTAACGACATATAAAATGGCGAATCATAAGCAACACCTATTGCTAATGATAGATTTTTAATCTCATAGTGTATTTGTAGATGATGTGCAAATTTCTTTCGCTTTTATAATGGCCTTTTATAAAACATGACTAAATAATTAACCACATTTTCAGTACAAAACCGCAATAATACAAAGGCGCGTTGATAACACATCATGTTTTATACCATACTCTATCACAAATTTAAATTCCCACACAGTTTTCACTATAGATTCGGGTACTCTAACATAGAATAAAAAAATAACTTAGGTAGGTACCGTTTACTATTAATCATGAAGATGTTGACTAATTATTTTTCGTCAAACTATTACAAAAAAGAAAATAAACTTATTGCACAGTCATAAACATACAGTTATAAGAGCCAAATACCTTATTAGGGGCATTTGTTTTGCCGTTATGAATTTTACGCCCTTAAATCGGACCATAACAAAACGCGTATAAGGACGATCGCCCTTATAAACGCTTTAAATATAGTTCTTATAAGTATATTAACATTTTAAAGGCAATTTCCATGCCATTATAAGTTTGACTACCTTGTTGCTTGTCACAATAAAGCACTTACAAGATAAATAAAGCAAATAATAAAGCAACTATAAGTTGAGTAAAAGGTTATTGTATTTATAATTTGTGCCCAAATCCACCCTTATTAGCGATAATATGGCCTTTACAAGAATAATATTTTTGGCTATATAAGCCACTACAAGAGGATTTTTTGTTTGTTGGGGTCATACTTAATTTCCCACTTTCCCGAACTCTTTCCTTTTCTTAATCGACTTGCCACAGAACCGAAGCTGTCAACCCCGATTCCACGTGGTCTTGTCTGCCCTACCCCTAGAGTGTATATAAAAGCCCGGAGGCGCGGAGGGAGGGCAGCCCCCGGCCGGCCAGCCATTATGATTTTCTGAAAATAGGTAATTTGAGCTTCGGTTTAACTAATACCGGCTTTTTTAACTTTCGGTATTTTGACCATCGGTATTTCAACTGTAGGTATTATGAACTTTCGGGATTGTAATACGTAACCCGCCCAGCTGTGGGACGCTATAGGCTAGATTAAATTAGAAGATGTGTCCCACTACGCTGGATTTTTGCAATGACAGTCGATTTTTTTTATGTACCAATAGTAGAAGGGGGCATTACCATATCTCTAATACAGCTGAGACCAGCTGAGGGTTCTTCATCAAATAAATAAAAAATAAATAAATATCGGACAACCTCACACAAATCAATCTAGTCCCGAATTAAGCTCTAGAAGGCTTGTGTTATGGGTACTAGACGACGATATACATACTTATATAGATAAATATATACTTAAATACATAGAACAACCATGACCCAAGCACAAATATTCGAGTTCATCACACAAATATTTGCCCTGGCCAAGACTCGAACCCGGGACCGCCGGCTCAGTAGGCAGGTGTTTACAAACCGAGCCAAGCGCGTCGTCAAATACTTCAGACCTTGGATTTTTGACATCAAATGAAGCGGCCCACCAAGTTGAATATTAAAATACTTTAACGGGTTTACTCACGTAGTAGAAATCGAATAACACTCGACATGTTTCGAATCGGTACGCGATCCATCATCAGGAGAGACGATCAGTCGCGACGGCGGCCAACCGAACACAACAAGTTGAATATTTTTTGTAAGGCGGTATGTCGATCTCTAATAGTTTGGTTGGGCTCTTGTGTTTTCTAATCAGAGTACTCCAGATCTTCGATTATCCTAGTTTTTAGGGTTCCGTACCCAAAGGGTAAAAACGAGACCCTAATTACTGAGACTTCGCTGTCCGTCCGTCCGTCCGTCCGTCCGTCTGTCACCAGGCTGTATATCAAGAACGGTGATAGCTAGACAGTTGAAATTTTCACAGATGATCTATTTCTATTGCCGCTATAACAACAAATACTAAAAATAAAATAAAATAAATATTTAAGGGCTCCCATACAACAAACTTGTTTTATGGTACGGAACCCTTCATGCGCGAGTCGGACTCGCACTTGGCCAATTTTTATAGTTTTCGCTTTATGTGGCCATTAAGGCGACTCCTAATCCCAACGTCCTTGAGGATCTGGGCGGAGCCTAACGTTATTCCCCCCGCCGACCGTGCGCCCCCGGAACAATACATCGTTCATAATCTCGTTGAGTGGCGTCCAAGCAGCTTCATACACTCGCATAGTCCGAGCGTGAGTTGAAGATCAACAAACCTTATACCTTATTTAAAGGCATTGAAAAATCTCGAAGTAAAATAAATCATTTAAACAATGATATAATTATTGCGGATTACTAAATATCTATTTACCCACTACAGTAAATATTAAAAATAAAATGCGTTAAAGCTATTTACCAAAAAAATAAGTGAAATTAGCCATTTGGAAGTCTCGAATCGAAAAATACTTTTTAGTTTCTTTTGTATGTGTAGGTACCTACCAAAAATAGTTAAAATGCCGACTAGATTCTTGATTATACGTGTAAAATCATGCAGAAATAAGAAATACCGTTTTTTAATAAATAAATCATATCGTGACCCAGCGGATGAACCGATATTTTAACATAGTAGTGGAGGCACAGCTTTATCCCCCGGGTCATGTTGCTCTAATGAAAAGATAAACTATAAATAATAGAGCGACAAACTCAACTTTACCGTTGTAAAACGGATTTACGTCCTTTACTTATAAACAGTGATAGTTTTTTATGACTACATTAGTAATGTTCTCAGATTTTTCCCTATACTTGTTGATATTGACGATATTTTACTAGACGATATGTTTTACCACATTTCAATGTTCAAGGTCAATGGATACCCTATAAATGTTAATTTACTTGAGTGTCAAAATATACCGATGCTGGAAAGGAGAAATTATCTAAGCAACATTTTTGGGGATATCGAGTTTACACACTGTTGGGATCGGCAGATTTTTCTGCATCGAATGGGTTGGGTCTCGTATATATCTGTCTGACGACTCTTGTGTCGCTTATCCCGTCGATGATTTAGAGAATCTCTACATTTTTTTTCTACCAAACGACTTGATTTTTGAGGTATTTTTTTAGCAAAATGGAGATTACATAAAAAGGTTTTTGCATAATAATGAACCTTAGAGCTTTCTTACTTATTTGTCAAAACAGATCAAACAACTTGGATAATTTTTCTTTATTGCAACTAACCTTGCACTTGTTGGTTAACTGTTTTTACCTGATCTTAAAATATATTTTAATGTCGTTTGAGGCATTTTACCTGTCTTTATGATAAAATTAACATAAAGGTAAATTATGAAAGAAAAATTTAATGTGATCCACTGCAATGTAAGCAGGACTCGTACCTGCGACCCTAAGTTTCCGGCGTAGTGCTCTACCAACTGAGCTATCATATCGTTACGTCAATCACACTAAATCTTTGATTCCATATGATTAAAAATGTGGTATTTCCACATTATTAAACAGAATCGATATAAGATTCTATAAAAAAAATAACTTAACTACTGGCGTTTATCCAAGTTTACCAGCTTTGATACTATGAAACCATTGGCGCTTATCCTTTTTTTACCTGATATGATTTTGATCGACTACTGTCGCTTATCTTGAATTGCTTGAATGACAATTGAGTCGTATTTGTCGCATAGAATGTACTAAAAAAACAAATATTTTCGTTAAATTGGTAGTTAGACAACTTTACCGGTTCTGTTTTATAAAATATCACACATTTGGTAGTAATTCAATATATTTATAAAGGCCGTTAAGGCTGTGTCTGTGGCGCTAAGGCATAACTTTGGACTCGCTTGATGGACCCAAACGCCATCTCACTCAAACAGTGTCTTACGAGACGTCACTTATACCACACAGAGTTGTAGGTAGTTTTGTTATTCTTGTTAGGATAGGATATTATCTCATTGCAATTGTAAAACTTGAAATTTCACGTAGTTCGTGATTTAAAATTCCTTAATGAGTTCCGAGTGACTGCAGTCTTGAGAACTCTTGGGCTGTTCTCATTAGAGTCATAGTTATCGTTTGCTACCATACATTGGTCTAGAACTACTGGAAATCTTTCAGCAGATCACACATAAAAATTGATAAAATTGAAATTTCACGTGATATCTGATGAAGCATACATTTCTAAAGCAGTTTTTTTTTGTATTTGCGTAGTTGGACCATAAGTTTTTGTCTTAGAGAACTTTAAATGTCACTTCATTAATTTTAATGTTTGAAAAAAAATATTTTCCTCTAATTCGAACGGTCCCGGGTTCGAATCCCGGCCGGGGCAAATATTTGTGCAAATATTTGTGCTTGGGTCATGGATGTTATCTATATATGTATTTATATATTATGTATATCGTCGTCTAGTACCCATAGTACAAGCTTTGCTTAGTTTGGGACTAGGTCGATTTGTGTATGATTGTCCCTTAATATTTATTTATTTATTTATTTATTTATTTATTTATTTATTTAATTAAAACATTAATCGTGAGGTTTTATTGTACGATAAATAGCTTTTCATGTCTGAAATATGTCCTACAAAGGCGATTAGATGATTTTTCTTGATTTATTTCATGCTGATTTATGCACATTTATATATTTACCTGACTATAAAATGAGCATGCACATATATATTGTTAACTGTGTTGATTGTTGTGTAATAGATCATACTATTTTACTTGACTAATTTCTCGGGAAACGTGTCGTTTAGATAATTTTACCTAATTCTATTTTGACGGCCATTTTGCGTAAGCGACGCTAAATCTTAAAATATTCCATTAATAGACAAAATAACAAAAGCAACATGTAAAAAACATGATATTGTTTATATAAAATGAGCATCGTATGCACATAGATATTGTTTACTGTGTTGATAGTTGTGTAAAATGTAGATTATACTATTTTACCAGACTAATTTCTCGGGAAACGTGTCGTTTAGATAATTTTACCAAATTCTATTTTGACAGCCATTTTGCGTAGGTCCACAGAATATTATATTATAATATTCTGTGGACCTACTTTTTAAATGAAGCATTTTATAATTATAAACAACATTATGTTCTCTACATGTCGCTTTTGTTATTTTGTCTATTAAAGGAATAATTTAAAATTTAGCATCGCTTACGCAAAATGGCTGTCAAAATAGAATTTGGACTATATATCTGCAGATCGGTTGACATGCGGCAAACGTGTCAGCTCTACTTTAGTTTAGCGGTTGTCTGGGTTACGTAAGCTATTTGGGTTTTGGCGTTCCTTCCGCGATCGATTAATTTGATCCAAGATCGTTTCATTGCCCTCTGACAAACTTAGAGAGAAAAATTCTGAGCATTAGTCAAAAATCAAGTCCGGGCATTACGATGAGTCTTAATAAAGTTATATATTTTTTCATTAATTCAACTGTAATCTGATCATTAATATATTATCGCTTTTAAAATATATGTAATATAAATCAGGTTTTTATTTTATAAACGGTAAACAATTGGAACAGAACTTATGGCCAGGCTAGGTATTTGTCTAGCTAGGCCCGGCGGATATGTCAATAATTACTAACGCTCATTTAGATTTAAATATGAAGTGGGAAATTTATTGATGCAAATATGTATTCTGCCTATATTTACACAAATAAGCCCTCATGCCAAAATTGTCACTTGCCTTCTAGGACTAGAAAATTATTGTAATTTTTTATAATGTATTTTTATATCATATGCCATGTACTGTACTGTAAGCGGTGGTAGCCTAGTGGAAGCGGTGGTAGCCTAGTGGTTAGGACATGCGACTTTCAATCTGGAGGTCGCGAGTTCGAACCCGGCCCGTACCAATGAGTTTTTCGGAACTTATGTACGGAATGTCATTTGATATTTACCACTCGCTTTTCGGTGAAGGAAAACATCGTGAGGAAACCACCTAAGCCCAATAAGGCCTAGTTTCCCCGCTGGGTTGGAAGGTCTGATGGCAGTCGCTAGCGTAAAAATGAGTGCCTACGCCATATCTTGGGATTTAGGTAGCCGACCCCGATTGAGAATTCACTCTCTACAAAGATATGGGACAAAGGCTAGGAGGATGAGGATGCCATGTACTGTACTAGTTAGTGACGCAACGAATGTAAATACTTACAATAAATATTCGTATTCGTAAATTAGCGTTTTACCGAATATTACAATGGTATTCAAACGAACAATACTTGTTCTGCATTACGATATTCATATCTCTTAGGGTTGAATTCATAAAGATCATTAGACGTTATCATACCTACTTAAATATCTGTATTATCAGATTTTTTTACTAACCGAAATACCTAAGGTACTCTAATATTACACAGAGAAGGGCCCTAAAACCCACACCAAAAGTGTTATTTTCTGGGAATCCTGTCTGGTGTGGGCCCATGACTGAAAATATCTAAGTATCTAAATGTGTTCGGGAATGCTAAGCAATGCCAATTTTTTTTATAAGTACTTAAAATTAATAGATACCTAAATACGAAAAAAAACAGTTGAATTTAATTCTATATGAAAATGAGTGCTTTTTGTTATGGTGCATAGCGTAGTCGTGTGAAAAAACGAACTACGCTCTCTTAAAATACACTTCAAACGCACGAAGACAGATCGAACCTCCGCGGGATCCGTTACTATAACAATTTTCCGTAACTAGATGGATTGCGAGAGCAAGTGACACAGCCTTCCCCTTCGACGGTTAGATTTACACTGAGCTCGCAGCCCGGGCACGGCCGCGCTCGCGGAAATTCAATTTTTTTGATTCTTTATTAGACCGAATTTCCATTTTACTAACTTTTAAACAATACGATTAAAGATCAATAAATTGTCAATGTTCTTGCGAAAGAGCCGTGTAAATATCACTTGTAGTTTAGAAGCCTTAGGGAATTGAAAATTGAAAACGACCCTATTTCAACATTACTTTTTCCATAGTAATTATTGCTTTAAAAAAAATCCAACTATAATTTTTTAGAAGAAATTGTCAAAAATAACATATATTTTTTTCAGATTTTTCCGTTGGCTAGATTACGAGCCTTAGGACTTTAAAAATCACCATTCCACGTACGGAGTCGCCTTAAACCCTAACTCTGTACCAAATTTCAGCTCTCTAAATTTATGGGAAGTACTAGTTCTTTACTGATGATCATGAGTGAGTGAGTGAGTGAGTGTCGTAAATGCGAAACTTTGCTTTCGCTTAACTTCGGAACTAAATGACCTACAGACTTGAAATTTTGGATTTTAAGTATGTGATTATAGTTTACTGGATGACGAAAATTTCTGCGTTCTGGTCTTATCCAGAGGTGCTCAAATAGGGGCCTGAAAATGCGGCGAAATGGTTCCAGTCAAGGATGGTACGGCAGTGTTTGCTTCGCGCTCGACTTGGCGGGGGCACTGCCGTGCCCCCAGATAAACAAATTCAGCAAGTCATAATTCAATAGATAGTTAATAAGAAAAAACAATGTCAAAAAATTTTAAATACGTAATATAACAATTTAAATAATGTAAAATAAATATGACAATAAATTCACTTATTATACAAATTAAATGTCAACAGTCACCACAAAGGATCGTCACTTATAACAAGTACACTATAATACAAAACAATTTCATCTAAACATGTCAAGACAATCTTCAACCGTGTACAAAGGATTTTCCAATAAAAGGTTTCTCAATTTACACTTGATTGGGGGTCTTATCGCTAAAGAGCGATCTCTTCCAGACAACTGTTAGGGCAACATATCGAGTACCTATAAAAATAAATACGATGTCTCAATAGATTCTGCTTTGGCAGTAAAAACATATGTCAATAAATTTTCGGTGAACTGATACCCTCTAAGGCCCATGGGCCAATTATCTCTCCCACTGGGTCAAACTTGACTCCAATCCACTAAATCTCATGTTACATCACAAAAACTTCTACAAGAAAGTAGTCAGCAATAGTACAAAGTTATCTTTACCGGCGGCAAAATCTTTTTCTGTACTGAAGTTACTTGTACGATACAGTGCCGCAGCGATACTATCACAGGAAAAGTTTAATTTGTTTTGGATATGGTTTCTACTAATTTATTTTTGCTGTTGGCAGTGTTGGCCTAATAAGTCAAATCTCCTGCAGGGTTGTTTCTTCAAGTCAAAATTAATTTTACTTATTTTAATATCAGCAATAATCATTAATCACTTTTTCACAAAATGTAACCGACTTCAATTTGCGAAATAAACTGTATGCATACCTATTTGTATTATTTTTGTTGATTTTTTAGGAAAGCTTTTAGTAAATCTATTTCGATAAAATTTATATGGAACTACGTCTGAAGTATAATACTATGATTTATGATCTATACCTACCAAACAAAAAATTATCACAAAATCGATCCATAATTGGCTAAATAATCACGTAACATACATAAAAAAAAACTTACAGTCGAATTGAGAACTGCCTCTTTTTTAACTCGGTTGAAAACCACGTAAAAAGAAGCGTCATAGTTCGTGTTTCTCTTTATAGTTTTCATATTGTTTCGGCGTTTTGACGTTTCATATAAAGTACTTAGCTGATTTGATACAACCGAAGCGACACCAACTGCAATTGTAACTTTGCGTTATACGCGTTTGCTATAAGAGAGGCGCTAAAAACGGCAGCTTACCTAAACAAATTTTCTTACCTAAAACAGTGACAAATTCGACTGCATCACATAACTTTGTGCCATAGAATACCAGAAACATAACCTGTCATAAGTTATGGTTAGATAACCCGTCGAGTGAGATGTGGATTTGTAGTTTGTAAGTGATAGCTGGGGAATGTTAAGAGGACGAAGGACGAAGGGCGGTGATAAGGAATACGGCGTTTGATAAAATGGTAGATTAATACGGCGCCGACATTCTGAGGTATTAGGTTACTATACAGTTTGAAATGCATTTTTGGGCCAAACTTCTTCCTATTAGTTGACGTTATCTTAATTAAGTATTACTTTAAAAGAAGCCGGTCAAGTGCGGGTCGGACCTATGAAACTATGAAAGCACTGCTTGCTGTAACGAAAACATTAACTGTACCTACTGAGCGAAAAATGTAGCCTTATCTACTGTTGGAAAACTTATTAGCGGAATACCTCCATGCGTTTCCGAGGTGCAAACTTAGCCCGGCCTGTTGTGATGGGATAAGTATTTGTACAGACTCGCACTTGACCGGTTTTTTACCCCTAACCTAAAAAGTAAGGAAATGGATGACACATCTAATACTATTTTGTTGAAT
This sequence comes from Apotomis capreana, assembly GCA_947623375.1. Taxonomy (NCBI): domain Eukaryota; kingdom Metazoa; phylum Arthropoda; class Insecta; order Lepidoptera; family Tortricidae; genus Apotomis; species Apotomis capreana. The sequence goes on from OX392500.1 coordinate 38,448,690, forward strand.
GCTGATTTTAAATTGCCAATAACTGTTTGTTTTTTTCCCACTCGCCATCTCTAGTTTACCAGAATTGCCCCTTGACACGTCTAGTGAAAGGTCACCTAATTTGTTAAACAGCTCCTTCGAGAAACTGCGTTCCTTGAACCTCGTCGAGTGTTCCGGCTTCGGCCGCAGTTTATTGATTGTTGACATTGTTTCGTGGTTTCGTTCAATTTTCAATTGTTTTCCGCGTACAGTCGAGTAGCTGAATAATAATATGTAAATTGAAATGAAAGAAAGTGGCACCATTTGTTTTTTATTTAATACAATCAACTGAACCAAGTAGAAACCTTGGAGCTGTCGCTAGTGTCGCTTTAACCTTCTGTGAAAAAAAAAACAAGATTTTAGAGACGCCTTTTCCGACTTATTTTTTATTCACAAATAAACATTAATTGCTCGTGAACTAATCAAATTTAGTCTAATGCGGTATTTCCGGACCGATACGACCTTCAAACTTTTAAGAAAAGAGCGTATATTCCCACCTGAAAGGCCGGCAACGCACTTGTGACTCCTCTGGTGTTGCAGGTGTTTATGGGCGACGGTTATCGCTTTCCATCAGGCGATCCGTTTGCTCGATTAACATGATATAAAAAAACATCGTGTTTCATCATTGGGACTTATAGGTAACATGTTATATTAATATGGCTTATTATTTTCGCGGCGACAGAAAAATTAAAGAGCAGCAAACTATTTGCAACTAAAATAATAACTTGTCAGCGATTAAATATTTTGGCAATCATTTATATTAAATGAGCTTTAAACTAAGGATATTTTAAAATTCAAATAATGGCAGCTACTTTAAGGTAGCAGAAATAATAAACAAGATTACTGAAATCATAGGTGAGGTACTATAAATAATGACTTGGCGACTAATATTAGCAGAAGGATAACAAACTTTATATTAGTGGCAACTACAGGTCTCCATCTAAAAAAGCATTTTGGGCTTTGATTTGCTGGGAGCTTAAATATTAAAATGGGTACTATATAAAAGTAATGGGGAGTTATTTTTTTAGTTTTCGAAACCATAATTTAATGAAAACGGCGATAAGCGTTTTTTAGGTAAAAATGTTTTGCCCATACAAAACACGCTTATTTTAGTCCGAATCTAGCTAAAACACGCTATGCTAAAATAAGCACTGCATTATCATAAGACTTGCCTCAGAACCGAAGCTGTCAACCCCGATTCCACGTGGTCTTGTCTGCCCTGCCCCTAGAGTGTATATAAAAAGCCGGAGGCGCGGAGGGAGAGCAGCCCTCGCCCGCCGTGACAAAGCTCGGGAGCCGTGCGGAGCGGAGCGGCTGAGGCTGGTCGCCGAAGGCGACCAACAAGCCGAAGCTGCGGAACGGAGTACGGGCGACCGTGCTTTGCCACGCAAGGGCGGAAGGGCTGCACTTCCCGCAGCGCCGGAGCTAAGGCAGAGTCTGACACAATATCCAAAAAAATATTGTCGGTTTTAGGAGTCCATATCTCGGTAATTATTAAGTTTAGAAAAAAGTTGTCCATCGAAACACGTTTATTTTAACGTATTATATACGATAGAATCATAAAAAATAGGTGTCAATATGACATCACACCTGACGAAAAATTTACTAAAATCAGAGCCACTAAATAAAACTATAGACCAAAATTATTATTTATACATGCAATTTTCAACTTTGATTAAAGCTGTAAATTGTCGCACAAAGTATTTTTTTTATGACCTTGATTTATTTTATATGTAATCTCCATTGAACAATTAGAGTAGGCCATTTTCAACTTTTTATCCGCTGTCATGTTTCCGCTTAATTAGTTAATTCAGTCGCCAAAACCATAACTCGATGCTAGTTTATATTGAAACAAAGCCGAAAATTGATTACTTAGGTGCTACTTTTTACTTTAATAGTCTCCGCAATTAGTCGCCAACTTATTATTTTTGCTATCCCCTTTAATTTTTTATAAATCCCTAAATCTGATTAATTTGTCGCCGCGTTCAATACATGCCTATTAATATTGTAGGTATTGTCATCCGATTAAGGCTGGCTGTCCATTGAAGCGCAGATGAGAAAATAAACCCATCAGCCGTCAGCAGCGAAATGCATTGGACCATTTTACACAACTCCGCTCCACCTCTGTGGATAGGCAACCTTACAGATTGCAAAATTTCATCTCAATAGGAAACAAAAGAATGAGGGCTTTATTTAATTTGCAAGACTTGATTAGTAGTTGATTCCAGAGAGACACTGAGACAGGTGAATCTTGAAGAACTTCCAAAAATGGTCGAAATCCAGCCGTGTGTCGACACACGTCACGTGTGTGGCCATAAATAAGGTCTATTTAATGTTCAGTAGTAAAGACATTGTGACTGGACTTTCTTAGTACGTTCTCATAGGAATACGGGATGTCTTTTGTCAGGTGTGGACATACACATGTTTTTGATGTTTTCGTTTGTAATGTCTGTAAAACCGTTACAAAATGATTTTGCAGTTTTCAGATCTGCTAATTTAGTTTAAGTTATCAAGAATTAACCGGCTTATTTTCAAGGAATAATTCGACTGCAATTTTTCCAGGTCTATATTATCAATTTATCATACAAAATCACAGTATTTGATGACAGCTCACTACTCCTACTCCTTAGTCCTTATAAAATGTCAAAAACGATCTGTTAGTATGCAGTTTCTATGAAGATGCTTGCGACTGTTATAGTATTTGATGTTATAGCGGCAATAGAAAAACATCATCTGTGAAAATTTCAACTGTCTAGCTATCACCGTTCTTGAGATACAGCCTGGTGACAGACGGACGGACGGACGGAAAGCGAAGTCTCAGTAATAGGGTCCCGTTTTTACCCTTTGGATACGGAACCCTAAAAATCAGTTGTCAAACCACTTCTTCTTTATAGTTTTAGTCCAGTTAAAAATAGAACAATGTCCAAAAGTTAGTGTTGTGTTCAGTGGTTTCAAATTTTCAATGATACAATTTATTTCCACCATAGTCAAATACCTACCGAATTGCCATAGATAACGACGTGATGTCGTGTGAATCTTTTAATAACATGTCCAAGCCTAACCCGAAATAAAATTAAATGTTTACAAAGAAGCGAAAAGTTGAATTTTTTTTAATGGTTCAGACAGGATTTGAACCTGCGTTTTCAACGGCTTTCCGGGCCAACACGGGCGTCCTACCGTAATTTTTCAACTTTTCGCTTCTTTGTAATCATATGGTTTACGTTACGTTAGCAGACGTTACTGCTTTAATAAAAATAATTAATTTGGGTGTAGCTCATCGTTACTATCGATTCTCAACAAATTTGAGACGATAGTGCCGACGATAAAGTCTAAATCTTTACGGTAGATGGCGCTACGATGGCACCCTAAGGCATGTTGAAGCAACTGGTTGAAAGATTCAATGGCTCTGACATCTGGTTCGGTGGTCCAATTGGTAGGATGCCCGTGTTGGCCCGGAAAGCCGTTGGAAACGCAGGTTCGAATCCTGTCTGAACTGAACCATTCAAATTTTTTCAACTTTTCGCTTCTTTGTAAACATTTGGCTTACGTTCCTGCTTTAATAAAAATAATCGAAATAAAATTGCTTTTAACAGCAAAACACCGGTCTCTAACCGGTAATTTGCGGTCACTGGCTAAAAGACCTAGACCTTGTCTAGCCTTTAGGTACTACCAGGAACTAACCGGCCTATTTTAAAGGTCATATTCGATTGTCCTAGGTCAAGACTATACATGTATAATCCGCGGTCAAGGCAGAAACTATTGTCACGCAGGGTTGCCAGACCAGTGCAACCGGAATATCGTACCGATATACTAAAATCATCGTACCTAGGCGATTTAATTATCGTACACCGGTCAAAGCGGTAGGACATCGAAAATTATCTTAAAAACAGGTCCAAGAGCATGTTTTTACGCAAATCATGAGCGCGTTTTGCGACATTAACTTCAATTTGATAATTTTTACTTCAATCTTTTGGGGAATTTAGACATCTGACATTGTCATCCCTGATAGCGACAAGGTTAACATAAAGCGAAACCAAACAGTCGAAAATGTTGACGATCTGATCAGGTCGGCAGTGATTCCACCATGCCGCTTAACTCGATCCAAGGTTACTACCCAAGTAGCACAATTGGGTCTAAATAGCTCGTATATCATATCTAATTAGATGCTTAAGTGAAATTTACCACCATGACTAAGTGCTATATAGGTGGCAAGAACCCTTATGCCACCAGTATAGAACCAAAAGGAGAAAAATTGCAGGCTATTTTTGGTGCTAAATAGAATCCATAAGAGATCTCACAATAACCTTAAGTGGAAATTAGAACTATGGGTGAAAGTTATGCGTCCATAAGAGATCTCACAATAACCTTAAGTGGCAATTAGAACTAAGGGTAAAAGTTATGCGCAGTGAACGAATGAAAACATTTCAGTTCGGTCAATGAGTTATAAATGAGTCGCCAAAATTATCTTTGAGTGGCGAGGCAACTGTCAAATTGAAGTAATACGTGATCTGCCATATTCATTTTGGATTTATATGTCTGTTTGATGAGTGATTAAAACTTTACGTTATACAAGCATCGAAATAAGCACGAAATTCTTGCGATTTTTTTTTTACTGTGAAACTATAGTATGTTTTCTTTGTAAATTTCGACGCGCCCTTCATTTGATCAGGAATATTAAAAAAGAGAGTGCTAAATTAAATAAGGAATAGATACTGATAAGAAATAAAACTGTTAAAAACCTGACCAAATGATTGTAGGTTACGTACAATGTTAAAGTAACATCGTCACAACTATCAAAAGTCTGTGATTATGCGTCAGTGTGATAAAATTCTGGTAATATAATCAATTTTCATAGGCTTCCATTTGTAAACATGGCGAAACAAAAACCGTCCAAGAGCATGTCGGGCCACGCTCAGTGTAGGGTTCCGTAGTTGGCCATCCTTCACAATAGACAATAAAATCGAATTTAAATTACGAGAAAGATTTCAAGCTCTATAAAAGGTCGTAAACGCCAAAGTAACTGTAATTACTTATTACCTTCTAGAAGTTATCGATTATACGCACCAGATTGAGCGAAATGTTTTAATGCAGTATGGCACTTAACTAATATGTGTAACGTTCGAAGTATAAGAACACCGCGGGGCACTTACGTCATTTAAAAGAAAATTATGAATTTTTGCGATAACTCAAAAACGGCTCGACCGATTTTATTCAATATAGTTTTCATTGAAAGTACTTATAAGTCCTCATTTTCATGAATTTTTCCATAATTTTTTGACCCGTGGTTGAGAAGTTAGAGGGGGGGGGACACTATTTTTTGGATTTACCGAGCGAATATTTACAAAACTGCTGACTTTATCAAAAAATGATCTTTGAAGGCCCCTATTGTTTTTAAAAGACCTATTCAACGACACCCCACACGCTAGTGTTAGAACGAAAAAAAATAATCACCCCCACTTTAGGTGTATGGGAGGTACCCGAAAAAAAGTTATTTTTTTAGTTTTTATTTTACCGTTATGTCGGCGTGATACATACACATGCCAAATTTCAGCTTTCTAGCACTTATGATCACGGAGCTAAGCCGCGGACGGACAGACGGACAGACGGACATGGCGAAACTATAAGGGTTCCTAGTTGACTACGGAACCCTAAAAAAGATCCTACAGTGTTTATTTTCACTTATTTGTTCCTTATTTGGAACTATCAAGTCTAATAATCACTTATTTGTATCTTGCGAGTGGCAAAGCAGTGAATGATATTACCAATAGTAATTATTTGCTCTTTTGTAGACTATTAAACAAGCAAGACTATTAAATATATTTTGACAAGGCGCAAATAGGAACAATAATAGAACTTTTAGTTCGTTAGTGGTTCGAAATAAGTGAAAATAACTGCTTTTGGTTCCAAGAACCTCCTACTGACACCTATTTATGCGTTGGAGTGGCAATAAGGTACTTCTTAGGCCTTAGGGTCAGCTCACACCGAGACGCGACGCGACGCGACGCTGCGCGCACATTTCAATAGAGTGACTCAAAATTATACTTTATTTACTACATTAAAAGGGACACATTTCATCGTGAGAATTCAAAATACGTTGCGCCACGCAGCGCTGCGCCTCGCGGCGCCGCGCTGCGCCGCGCGGCTTCGCGAGACGCAGCGGTGCATCGCCGGTACGCGCGGCGTGTGAGAGCGGCGCTGCGCCTCGCGAAGCCGCGCGACGCAGCGCGACGCCGCGAGGCGCAGCCTGAGGCCGCCGTTCTCATGCGCTTGCAATAGGTAGACTGCGGGGCGGTTGGACGCGGCACCGCGCGGCGTCTCGCTGCGCAGCGAGGCGTCGTGCTGCCAACGATTTCGCGCTGCGCCTCGCTACGCCGCGATGCGTCTCGCGGCGCCGCGCGGCGCAGCGCGAAATCACCGGCCTCTTCCAGTATCGTCGCGTCGCGTCGCGTCGCGTCGCGTCTCGGTGTGAGCTGACCCTTAAAGTTGCAATATTTTTTGGTTCCAAAAGAGCCGTAAAATTATCCCTTTAGCCACTATTGGTGATATAATTCGCTATTGTACTAGTCATTTGGAACTTTTAGTTCCAAATAAGGGTATGTTCCCACTTATATGTAAAAGTTGCTTATAAGTGATTTTAAGGCCTTATATAGCACTATTGCTTCTTATTGAGTGACAATTTGAACCTGCATGCAACTTTAAGTAGCAAAATCGACTTTATCCCACCATAAGTAATAAAGTAGAAACAAAAAACGTTCCTATGCAACTACAAGTGATAGGATGAACTCATATACAGTTTTGAGTGGTGTTTAAAGCTATAAGTTGTATCAAACACTGTTAAACCACTCATTTAGAACTTAAAGCTATAAGATAAGCTGCAAAATTCACTAATGTGCTGCTTGGGTAGTAAGTGTGTTTTTCATAGAAAGTTTTAAAACACCCCAGAATATATACCTGACCTTCTTACGACCTGCAAATTATCGTATTTTTGCGAACGAAATAATCGAACTTACTAATTGTACCGTTCATCGTACCGGAGGTAAAATCGTACATGTACGATAATTAACGTACGACTGGCAACCCTGTTGTCATGTCACACTCACGTGTAGTGGAATATATTACCCCTCCGCGGTGGCCAGCGATGGCTATTACGTGATCAAATATAAGTGTTCTCGCGGGTCACGTTTTAAACTCAACTAAACCTTTGTCTTGTTAACCCTTAATCCCTTCTTAACCCCGCGTAAGCGATGTCAAAAATTTGCTAATCAACTTGAAACTATAAATTTATGAAACATGTAGTATCTCAATTATGGGACAATCATACACAAATCGACCTTAGTCTAAGGACTAAGCAAAGCTTGTACTATGGGTCCTAGACGACGATATACATAATATATAAATACATATATATAGATAACACCCATGACCCAAGAACAAATATTCGAGTTCATCACACAAATATTTGCCCCGGCCGGGATTCGAACCCGGGACCGCCGGCTCAGTAGGCAGGTGTCTGCAAACTGCGCCAACCGCGTCGTCAAATATAATGTGGGTACACACCACCATTTTTAAATTAAACCATTGATACAAAGATCAAAGCTTAAAGAAAAACTGAAATGAGTTGCCTGGTGGAAGAGACCGGGAATCGAACCCGGGACCTCTGGATTGCCGGTCCAGCCCGTTGGACGTAAGCTATGATCTTTTGTATGAATTTGGTTCAAAAACTTTTTGAACGTTTGGTTCAACTTGAAACTAACTGATATTTATACTTTAAGTTGAAATGTCCCGCACGGATCCGTGTTAAGCATACGAGGGGTTAATCTAATCTTACAATGTGTAGTCAAAAATGTATGTACAAACTAGAAATTTGTCTAAAAATCCGCAATATGGCGTGGGTTGAAAATCGCCCTGTTGGGATATCACTACATAGTATAAAATAAAGTCGCTTCCTTCTGCCTCTCCCTATGTAAGTATGCTTAGATCTTTAAAACTACGCAACGGATTTTAATGCATTTTTTTTAATAGATAGCGTGATTCAAGAGGAAGGTTTATATGTATAATACCACCCATTGCACCCCTTGCAACCATTGCATCCGTGCGAAGCCGGGGCGGGTCGCTAGTACCTATATTATAACAGTCAATTATTTTATGGCAACCCATAACTACGTCAGAGGTTTCTGTTAAGTAGAGGTGGTGCCCAAAACTACCCAAGTTTACAGGTAACTCATCTATTGTTATATTGCGTATTCGGGAATCAAACCAGGACCGTTATCAACATTTGGTTTTAATTGAGGAATGCTTTTTCAAAAGAGATTCTTTCTTTTGAAGCTATTGTCTCAACCTAAAGCTGATAGAGTAGAAATACCGTTGTGCTTTATTTTTGTTATTGTTCCGTTTATGATTGCACAAAGACGCCATGTGGCCATTAGCTTAATATTACAGCTATTGGGGTTCCGTAGTAAAATTTGTGTTTGAAGGTTTCATTGGAAATTACACTAGAGGAGTATTAATCGTCTTGACCCTTCAAAAATACATTTAAAATGAAATTTTCGTGTCGTATTTCCATTCGCTTAATTATTTTTTCTTTAAATACCTATTTGTACCTATTTACCATACGATTAAATACAAAAGAATATGTAAACCGTCAAACATGGTTTTAAAAAGGGTGCAAAACAAAACTGGACCCAAAACGGAACCCTTGCTCAAACGTTAAGTACTATCCCTTCAAGGTCAAGGAAGAAAGTTAGGGTTGTACGTTTATTATTTAATTTCCTTCCGCTGGGCCCCTTAAGTTCCCAGTTCCCACAAGGCGCGGTGGGACGGAACCTTAAGACAGGTGGAGATAATTGAGGGGCTGAGAAAGGGTGCTGTTTAAATGGTGACTAAATTTAATGGCGCCTTTAACCAAATGTCATGACAACTACAGTTTGGAGATTTCGCTTGAACAAATCAGATATCGTCGTCTACGCGACAATTCTTTCATCCTCACCATTTACATGCTTGGCGGTCCACAACTGTGCGTTTTTCTAGAAATTTCTTGCCTTGCACGAGTGCATTGTGGATTGAATTGTCGCTTGCGGTATTTCCGGACCGATACGACATTCAAACCTTTAAGAAAAGAGTGTACTACTGACCAAGACCTGAAAGGCCGGCAACGTACTTGTGATTCCTCTGGTGTTGCAGGCGTCTATGGGCGACGGCAAAATAAATGCGTTCCATCTGGCGATCCGTCTGCTTGTTTGCCCCCTACGACAAAAAAAAAGATGTCGCAACAAATAATGTGGTCGTAAATATCTGAACATGACGTATGCCTTCAGGACAAAACAGTTGGCGTCCGGACATTGATTTGATTTGTTTGATGTACAATGTAAATTACTGATTCTGATACCATCAGTTCCCCCGATATATTTTTTTAATCAGGGTTGACCAGCCCTATCTATCAGTGAGTCGGACTGTGTGAGAATACATACGCACTAACGGGAATGTCGCCGCGCCAGTGATTTGGACGGTGACGCGGGCGGCCCCGATATTTTGTATATCTGAGCGAATGTACCTATTAGTTGCTATTAGTTAGTATGATTGGACTGACATACCACCAAGAAATCAGCTACGATTTTTTAACATTACTGTACTGTTAAAACACTCAGAGAGTATGAAGTTTCCATACAATACAATATCGTCGTATCAAAATTGTTTACGTCGATTAGCGTAACCGACGTCACGGAGACGCGACGTGATACGTCGTTAAAATTACGAGGACGTTTGCCTTTGGAAACTCGAATAGATAGCGGTTATAATTATGTTGACATATTCATAGAGTTCCCTAAAGACACGTGACTAGGAACAGTCATGATACTGTTATGCCTAAGTCACAACAAAATAAAATAAAAAAATTGTAAATCAAAGCACTGTAATAGAGTACCTAAGTACCAACAACTGCATGTTATAACTGTACTTTGTGATCAAATAGCTAAGGTTCGAACTTTAATAAGAACGTTTATCGATTTATGACATTTTGGCTGTCGAAGTGTCACGTTTTCAACGATACCTAGAGTTAATAACCTCGTGACGTCACGGCGTCATTACTCCGCAGCTATGCTCGGAACGTATATACATTTTTCGCCCGGTTTCACACCGGCGTTGGTGGTGTAATGGTCAGCATAGTTGCCTTCCAAGCAGTTGATCCGGGTTCGATTCCCGGCCAACGCACGCGTTTTTGCCATTTTGTAATACATTTTTTTTTAAATGCGTTTGGTTTTTCCTTTAGGGTACTCTTAAAACTGCGTTTTGTTTTTCAAGAAAAATTAAGATAATGTAAATACAAAACAAAATATATAAAAACACATTTTATTCATATTATTATGAACGGATTTTAACAGCAAAACCTAATACGAATAACTCAAACATTCATTATATTTCTTAGGGTACTTCTCACCGAGCATAAAAATAATTATAAGAACATTTAATTTGTTATTTTGTTACATTAAAGGCTCACGGTAAGGGAACTCCTCTACAATATAAAAAAAATCAATACAACGCTTAATTAATCAAACTTCCTCATGTTTAAATTTTATAATGTTACGTAATTTTGTAGAAGACTTGGCACACGCAACTTCAATCGGACTCGAACCAATGACCCGATGACGCCTTTCTATTATTAAACTTAAATGTTTTTTTCTTGGTACTGAACCGTTTTGAATGTAAGTCACTCAGGAAATGATTCGGCATTTGTTTTCAGGAAAATTAGGTAATAAGAATATTATTATGGTAGAGTTATTCAACATAGCACGGGCTAAATACGAATACCTATATAACAACAAAAATATCATTTAGTGTTTTGCTTTTTTTACTATTATGCTCTATTTACATTTCAAAGACAACTTGACAATGTCTATTGATGCAAATTGAATAGAATCAAAATACTATATTGATTAATATATCTATCCGTAACATGGCCGAAGTACCTATCGCTGTGCCTAATTAAATAGGTGGGAACAGCCGGGATGCGTCTGGAAATCCACACATTCAAACATACGACAGAAATTAGGGAGAAGTTAAAACGGAGAGGCTTTGCTCGTTTGGTTAATTTCAGGTCAATCTCACGGGTAAGTAAATTGAATATCATTATTAGTCTGTATTTCGATGTCCAAATTTAAACTTCGCATCGGGTTCCTCATTCATTCAAATGTTCATTTTTTTATGTCATAGGGGGCAAAATAACAATCGGATCGCCTGATGGAAAGCAATTACCGTCGCCCATAGACACCTGCAACACCAGAGGAGTCACAAGTGCGTTGCCGGCCTTTCAGAGAGTACCTACGCTCTTTTCTTGAAGGTTTGAAGGTGGTATCGATCCGGAAAACCAAGCGACAATTCATTCCACAATAGAATAGTCTAGTTTTAGTTGACTCATGTTAAACTGTGACTGTATTAAACTAATGTTTATTTCGTATGGTATTTATGATATTATATGTATTTATAGCATAGGGAAACTATAGTAAGAATATTATTTAGCAAGAAATTTTTAGAAAAACTAAAATCTGTGGACTGCCAACTATCTAATAGAAATCCATTCATACTCGTGGTATTCATAGCGTATGTAGCTGGAAATCGATGACTACATTTTCCTATGAAAAACCAATGAGCAGTTCCGAAAATCGTGCTGGCTGTTTAGTATGCACCGTTGGCCTGCCATTGTATGTCGGCTCGTCTGTAGTCTATTGGTGAATGGTGATTGGCGAGGCGGCATGTGTCAATGTTATGATCATAACCCACATTTTCCGCCATTGTCGGGTATACAGCATGTGACATGTAAAAATGAAATTATTTCTCTGTTACCACTGAAGCCAACTAATGCGGGGAAATTAGGAAACTATGAAAATTGTTTTGTTTATTTATTACAAAACAAGACTCAAAATTATTGATTAGATTTTCTTTCTACAAACTTTTTATTAACGAATCGTTTTATATACCTAGAATATGATTATGAGTTTGTATGATTATTGTTTATACCGATTTTTCATAAAATTGTAAACAAAAACTGACTCTAGAAAATAACTGGAAATGTAATGATCAGCTCGGAAATGAAACATTGGACTATAATTCGGTAGGACTATAACTGCTTAAATCTAAATCGATGGTTTCCAAACAGCCCAACTCCAAACATGGCACTCAATGGGACTTCAATGGAACCGGTGACGAATACACATTTAACGCAGCCTAAATTATGTCACATGTTTTGCATGTGTACAAATATCAGAAGTCACAGTGAGGTACCACACCAGTATTTTAACTTTATGAATACTTACAGTTTACATGCTTGTATTGAGCAGGTTTATCTTTAATAACATATTTAGAATATCACACTAATATTACTTATAATAGTAAAGGCGACCGTTTTTGACTGTGTTTGTTGTGTTTATGTGTTTGTTTGTTTGACCAATTTTGGTATAAAGGTGGCTGAAACCCTGAATTATAACATAGTGTTAAAAATATAGTGTTCCCGTGGAATAAGCAAGTAACACCGCGTGCCGCAGCTATTGTTTAATTGGCGCAACTGTTCAAAGGTTAACTGGAAGAGATTCCTAAAAAGGATAAGTTCGCCTTTGTATATATCTTATTTGTTATGAATGTATGTATAACCAGTTGTTGTGTAAAATTAAGTGTTTCAATACATACATACATTATAATTACAATTGCTTGACCTTTGAACTGAACAGTACACTGACACAGAATATTAATTGCCTTTAATTCGAGCGTTTATCGATAGTTAAAATACTTCTTGATCTGTTTTCACTATAACAGCGCGTATTGTTTCGCTGTTGATTAATTCAAGACAAACTCACGTTGGGAACCCCACTATTTTACGAAGAATTTCTTAGTAAGTAATTCAGACAGGAGATATAATTTGTAGCAGCAAACATTACGTCATCCATGGTTGAGATCATTTCATTTCATACACTCGAAACACTCCTTTGTCTCAATGACAATATTTATAGATAAACGCAACCAAACTTAAATTTAAAAGGAACCAACGACAGTGTCAGGATCTAGGGAAACCTAGGCCTTTCACCTTTGTCTTTAAGAGAGATAATGTTGATGATTAACCCTGAGCTATCTAGTTGTATAACATAACTATACGGTTATTAGAAAACTCGTAAACTTCAGCTCAAAGGTCATCGCTGCAGTCACTTTCTCGTACTTTTAAATGTACATATAATCACAAATATGTACGGTTCCCCGTGGCGTCACCTATAGGTTACACCGGAAGACCAGCGCTGGTTCCCGGGCCATTTATGCTGAGGTGTGACCTTTTCATGGCAAACACACCTAGGATTTTATTTTATTTTATTTCTAATGTGTTGTCCAGTTCGTGTGTGTTTACGAATAAATTTTCATTCATTCATTCAAATACGTCTATCTATCTGTCTGGTACCTTAACTTAGACCTCATTTACCAGCAACTTGAATAGAAGAACCCATCATTGTTTTCTTAGCTAGTTTAATGGAACTATCAGATTACTTTTATGTTTAGGTTGATCTGCCAAAACGAAGTTTGGTTGGGCCGCATCAAGCTATATATTCATCAATTGTAAACTTTAGTAGTGATTTTTGTCGCATAACGGAACTTTTTTCAATCACTTTTGTGTATTTCTAGACGTAGTTACCTACGTCTAAACTTCGTCCAACTTTTTGATTTTTTTCTGTAGTGTCGATTCAAAATCTGAAAACTTCTGAGTCAATATTGATTCCAAAGAGGTTTGGGCAGCAGTAATCGCCTCCAAAGAAGACATTTTGTTTCCAAGTCCAACAGTAATATGTATTTATTCATCTACTAATACTTCATCGTCATAAATTTAAGAGCTACGCTCTTGTTGGTGGAGCAATTTCCATGAAAATAATGAATTTTATTCTGCAAGTAGGCCACAGAGCAGTTTTACACGTCTGAGTCTACAGGCATTTCACAAGTTAACACTCTTGAGAAGAAACGCCGAAAGAAACTCAACAGTCAGTTTTTATTTCTCCCTGGTCTTCCTCTCTTTCTCTTCCCTTCAATAATAATACTTACTAATCCTTATAGCGTATACTTATGATATTGTCAGTCTACCTCTATTATTGGTCCACGCTGACATGGAACGTAATTGCATGTACTTTAATACAGAATTCGCGCATAACGTATTCACAGCACCTTCGAAAAATTAAAAACTTCACAATAAAATTCTCGGTGGTCCTCTAATTATGAAGTTTCGCGTGAAGCCCGCAATTTAAATGTAAATTGCGACTAAAAGCAATGATTATGGCAAATTAGGAGCCGCGGGGCCCGATTGGTCGCGCCGCGAAATGTGTGGTCTTTATTAACTTGGACCGAGCTCAAGTTAAGGAACGTATCTCTTGATTATCTCGGCATATCTTAGCCCTTAATTGTTTTCGGACAAATATGTGATATAAATTTTTAATACAATTAATTTTCCGACAATTATGTGATATTAAAAGTTTTTATTGCTGACTGTACTTTTCTTTAAACATTAACTACAGTCTCACTCTTATTGGTCAGACTGTACCTACCTACTCACCAAGACCTAAGGGCCTACCACACTTGCGATTTGCGGGCGATTCTATCAAACCATATTATTCTATTGTCATCGAATTTACGTAGGTGTAACAAATTTCAGCTTACTCGAAGCGGGACGTGGGTAAAAATTCACTTGAAAGATTTGATTAGAGGCAGACATACATACAAACACTACGGGGCTAGCATATCTTGCCGCGACTTCGCTTGTCGCGCGACTCGGCATCACCTGTTTTGCTCGCACGGTATTGAAAGGAAAGTGACGGGTAGTATTTTGTCGCGCGACAAAGTATCGCGAGTCACAGTTATGCTACACGTGCTGGTATAGGTGAAACTAAATTACATCCTGTATAGATAGGTGTGTATAATAACATAATCGCGTATGAAGCTGCACTTTTTAATCACCAACTCAAGTTATAAGAAATTATAACAGATTCGGCCCAAATTGATGAAAATGCAGACAACGAGGTTGATCTTGAAGATCGTGGAAGGCGTGAAAAGAGTAATTATTTCGATTCGGTTTAGTTATTGCAAGAAACCAATTCCATTAACTTTTAGGGTCCCGTACCTCAAAAAGAAAAAACGGAACCCTTATAGGATCACTTAGTTGTCCGTCTGTCTATCTATCCAGACCAGCGAACGAATAAAACATAGAAGCCTAACTAGCGTCGGAAAATGGCCCCACGGATTTTGTGTCAGTTAAGGCGGGGCGTAAATTTTGTGTCAAACGGCTGTCTAGTTTGCAAATGGCGACGCAGCCGAGCAGTTGCATTACGTGACATATATGAAGTCTCAAAGTAACAAAATATGCCATAATGTTCAGTGAAATGGTGTATTAATCACTCAGGAAAACACAAAAAAAAAGATGGTATCAGTTTTCATACGTAAATAAAGCCGTACACATATTAATTTAATTTATTTTACGGAACAGATTTTGTATAGGGATGGTGTTATGCCATATGACTAATTTATATACGATGTTTGAAAAAAGTAATGCAATCAGTGGCGTGCCTAGGCTTATGGGTAAATCTATTTTATTGCCGCATTACTGAAATAAAAGTTTCTATTCTATTATATTCTATTACTGTTCAAAGTACAATTTCAATAATACACAGGTTGTTTTGGGGAAAATATGAGCTGTTATTTCTGAGCGAAAGTTAGTGCTTACCTTTCCTTCGCCTATTAAAAGACCACTTTAACTCATCACAATCGCACGGAACAACTCCTTCCATTACTTAAAGCCACAGTAATCACAACAACAAACAAAATCAAAACACGATCACTATCTATAATATTACCTACTTCTACTTATTACTACGCTCAAACAAACACTACACTAACTAAATATTTCTAAACAACGTGAAGTTAAATCACTCCTGTTTACGCGAAATTTGCAAGTGACCGATCCGTATCTAACTTCACTTCACTTGAAGCAACGTATAGTTGATACATAGGTTACTTCCATGTGTTAGAGTAGGTGGTATGAAGCCCGATTGCAAGCCAACGCGTGCGAGGGAGATGACTAGCGGTGACATAGTAGAACGGCGACGAGCCATAGCGCGGCGCGGTCGGTGCGCGTACAAATTTTGAACCACGCGGCGTCGACAAAATTTGAAATTATAAAACACGTCACGGCGCGCAATTTTATATTGTTCAAGTAAATAATTTTTTATTGTTTGTTAATATTACTAGGGCAAGCCGGGCTTTTGTGCTTGTATAAGACCGTCCCTAAAAGGCAATGCGTTTTCCGTCAGTCCGCTAGGAAAACGTATAAGTTCCCAATTATGTTTGATATTTTTTCACTACAAAGATTGTATCGACTTTACATGTAAAATATTACTTATTACAAAGAAGGAGAAATAATAATATATACAGCAGTTACAGCACGCATTAATAATAATCATTCAAAGTATTAGTAACAACAAGGAACAAACAAGGATTCCTTAAAAGATGTAATTTTTTTTTAAATTCGTATGTAAGCAATAACCTTAACATTCAAGATTTATAATGAAGGAAACAAGAATGGCTCTTTATTGCATTAACGATCCACCAATTATGAGTTTTCACTGTCACCGCCATATTACCATAGACAAATATCATGCGTTTTGTCGAATCACAGCTGGCCATTCGGAAATTGACGAATCACATTTATTTGTTATGCGTAATTGAAAACATTTGAGTGGCTGTGATTGGTACACCGGTGAGCATGCGCATTTCGCCTGTTGGGCCGGTTTTTGATTGTAATTTTGTATGAAGCTCGTGTTCTATGTTTTATTCGTTCGCTGATCCAGACCCTTTTTCTCAGTAACACGTGGAGGTATCAAGTTGAAATTCATATCAAATACTCAGGTCAAGGTATACTGTTCCTTGGAAAAAATCAAACTTCTAAACCAACGCAATCAAAAGATACAGCCGTTTATGCTGCAAATTTTCGACACTCGCAAGGGAATCAAAACCTACAGGGTACCTACTTCCCGTGAACTCCGAATCTTGAAATTTGGTACGATAAGTAACGTCTTATAGCACAGATAGAGGAAAAATTGCGAAAAGCATACATTTTTACTTTTACTATACCTGCAGGTTTGTACGGAACCCTCGATGCGAGAGTCCGACTCGCACTTGGGCCGTTATTATTCTTTTTTTCAACCTGTATATTTAATACCCTACAGATGTTATATCTGACCCGTGACTGACAATCTTAATAGTATCGCTCAATCGCGAAGGATTAACTTGTTGACAGTCGCATAAATGTCACTGGTTCAATAAAACCACTCAAGTAACATTTAGATTACAAGGCATGTGTAAAAGAGATTACTTTGTTCATTAAACGCTTAACATAACTTGAGTTCTTAATCTTTTTCAACTACAATCTGGTATTGTATTTAAATATGGACACGCTGTCAAGTCATTTAGGTAATTTTTGTAATTTTTTTGTTTTTTAAAAATGAAATCCAAATATGTTTATATGCGGGAATCTGGTATTGTAATAAGCGGCCTATTTGAATACCAAGAAATCGAAGAGCCTTAGACAGGTCGTCGCCGTTCTTGGAACGAGATACGGAAGTTACTCATATCGTTGATTAGAATAAAACATAACATCATCAACTTGGCCCAGCGATACCTAAGAATTTTAGACATTATGAGTCAAAAACTTAGGCTCAAAGTGAAACGGACTTTTTAAAGAACTTACTGCATTTTGTAAATTAGTATCGAACATGTGCAAACCATCTAGCTGTTTCTTATCTCTATTACTTAATTATTAACTAGACTTTACTGATGCCAGTTTTACGTAGGAATTTCAACGGAATTGGTAATGGATTTAGTGCATTTCAGTTCTGAAAGTCACACATGTGCAAACGAAGATTGTTGTGAGGGATTCCCATTGTTTTTGAGAAACGAAGAATGTATGAATGATGTTGTATCTTCTGAGAACCCTACGGGGTGACAAATTGAAGGTTTTCGGGTGTATGGAGATAATTAAGCGTAGCGTAGTTTTGAACAATTCGAATAGAACTAACTCTTTTTACTTAAGTGACACTAATTCCTTCAATTGGTTACGATAGCCATAACAAAGTTATGGAAAGTGTTATGCTAGGATTTTTTCTACGTAATAGAATCAGTAACGAGAATATTCGCGGAGCGGAGGAACGAAAGTAAGTAACCACTGAAATACACGAAATAATATGAATTTAGTGTACCCATTGTGAAAAGTGACTTACAATTAGCGTAATTATCAATAAACTAGATTTTGCCCGCGGCTTCTCACGCACAGGCGTGGTAACATTGTCTGTGTAACGTTCTATCGGTTTTATTGATATTTTTTTAAATAATACAACTAATTAAAATCTGCGCGCATACATACATTTTTGGGTAGATTTATATATCTATAGATCACGTCGTGGCATAAGACATGGGACAATTTACAATACAATACAACAATACTTTATTGCACACCAATAAAAGTTTACAAAAGGAAACAAGATAAATACAATTTACTTCCCGGTGAACCGAATAAAATCATAGATAACAGTGAAGTTGCTTAAACCGAAGCAGAAGAAAGTGTTAAATAACTCGCCTCAAACAGCTTAGTCCAGGCTCTCCAAGCGACATCAGTAAAAACAAAGAAAAATAATGCATCTCTGCTATTGTTTGATGATGTTTGATGATGATTTCTGTTGCCGCTATAGCAACAATACTATTCATGATAAAACAATAATAATTAAGGGGGGCTCCCATACAAAAATAGGGCTTTTTGCATGATATTTCGTTCAACGAGCATTTTCTCATGAACCTTATACCGTTATAGGTAGACAGTTGAAATTTTCACAGAATGTATATTTTTGTTACCGCTATCTTCTTCTTCAAGTGTATCTCCATTACCTACTGAAGGTTGGCAGTCAGCTTCTTAAAATTGTCCTTGTCAAGCGCCAATCTGAACAGCTGCTCGACGTTACCGCTATAACAACAAATAATAAAAATAAAAATATGTAAGTAAAATTTAAAGGAGGACCCCATACAAAGAACGTGTTTTTTGTTCAATATTGGTACGGAACCCTTCGTGCGCGAGTCTGACTCGCACTTGGCCGGTTTTTTTATATTTTTATTAATGAAAAAGCAGTTTCATGACAAATGATGATGCCACCCCCATCGTTACAAATCACTTTCAAGTTCACCTTATATTAATAGTTACCTATGTTAATAATTTTATATAATTCTTTAGCAATCTTAGACAATGGGTGGTACTTCTTTCGGTACACATTCCATCATGATGTGTAAGGCATCTTCTTTAGCACCACACTCTGTACAAATATGTGTCACTCTTGCCCATAGAAATGCAAAACTATTTAGTGGAATGTGTCCGAATCGAAGTCTTATAGGCTGTCACAATATCTTTTCTACCCAAACCATATCCTCTAAACCATTGCACCTGACTCAGATTAGGCTGAATAGTTCTGTACCATATTCCTTTACTTAGGGACCGCTCATCGAAATGTTGTTTCCATAAGTTGCATTTGGATCGTGCCACGGTTAGACAATCTGTATGGAAAGGCAAACTGTATATGTTATTCCATCTGTAGCTGCTTCTTTAGCAAGACGATCAACCGCCTCATTTCCCCCAGACCAATGTGAGATGGTGAAGCCCACTGACAGTTAATTTTTCAATTTTATGATGTTGATTTGTTGATAGACTGTAAAATACTATAGGCTATCGATGCTCCTCGAAAGTTCGAGGTGCATCGAGCCAAATAGGCACTGTAAGGCGCACTTCGAGAATAAACTTTTTAATTCAACATTCAAAACATGTAGTGGTGGTGGTGGTGGCGGCTCATAGTTGTTATGTTCATAATAAACGTTGCTCCGAACGCAAACATATCCATCCGGTCACAGCCGATATGAGGGGGAAATAATCTTCTATTCATATAAACGGAAAATTTCTGACTGACTGACTGACTGACTCACTCGTCAACGTAGAGCCGAAACTACTGAACCTAGGAACTTAAAACTTTTACAACTGGTCAATATATGACGTACTAAGGAGGGATATTTCAAAACTCATCCGCCAAGGGGGTCAAATTGGGGTTGAAAGTTTGTATGGAAATTGCGTATTTTTTTTATAAGCAATATGAAACATTGTGTACAAATTTTCACTTCAGTCTGCTCATATTCCGCGTGTAGGCACTGAAATAAAAACTAAAATAGGTACTACTTTCAGAATATGTTGAAATGTATTGTCTATAAGGAGTAAAATGAAAGTTCATAAGAGGAATATTTTTGTGCATAAACTGCATTCATTTTCGGAAAGTTATCTCCTAAAGAGGTTAAAGGCAAGAGCCATAGATGGTGAAACTTTGTATGAAAAACGTGGGATTCTCTAAGTAAGAAATTTCATGTAAAAAAACTGAATTTTTAGGGCTTCGTACCTCAAAAGAAAGAAACGCAACCCTCATAGGATCACTTTGATGTTTGTCCGTCCGTCCGTCCGTCTATCAATTTAAATTGAATCTAATTTACTCAGAACTATAGTCCCTTGAAGCTGTAAAAAACCCAAACTTCTTAGTTAACGTGAAAAAAAAAGATCCGGCGTTTATGCCGCAAAAAACGGATATTTTCAATCCTCTCAGGGGAATATTTTCCGTTGACCCAGAACTATGAAATTTGGCAAGTAATACCGCGTTATACTCTACAAGTACTTACATGGAAAAATCTGCAAAAATAGCAATGAACAAGATGTAGTTAGAAAGGAGAGTTCAAAAAACATGGCATTAATATAGGAGCCTTAAAGAAGTTACTGTTTTTAAAAGAAAGAAAGAAAGAAGAAAGAAATATTTATTTGCAAACACACGAACACAGTAGTAGTACAAAAAAAATAAAAACATTCAGAGATTTGAGCCGTGTGCAAGCAAAAAGGGCCAGGCTCAGCATGTGCTGCAGCCCGCAGGCCGCAACGCTGATTTTCAGCCAGTACCTTGTTGGTGACAAAACGACCGCACACAGAGAACATTGGGCTAAGACACTTTAAATACTACTAAAACTAAAACTTACAATTCATCTTACCTAGTAATGTATATGTAATATTATTAGTACAAATTAAATTAAATTACTTTAATATGAGGCACACGTACAAAAACAAATACAATTTTTATTTTTTATTGCTAAGAAAATAAGAAAATAGTAGACACGCCGCTCAGGTGCACTGAGATTTCTGTAAAGATATCAGATATACTTTATAATTACGTCTAAAACTATCAACAGATACAGAGTTTCTGATAGGTGGAGGCAAATTGTTCCAGCACTTGGTAGCAGCGTATCTAAACTAAAACTGCCCCGAAAAGCAGCAGTTTTGTGGGCAGCCATCGAGAGGCGAAACAGAGCGCCCCTAGTTTGATACCTACATGGTTTTGTTTTTAAGCCATGTCAGTTTCTCATAGAGATATGCTGGTCTCTCAGTTTTGACCAACCCGAACAACAATGTCGCTAAATGCAATTTACGCCTGGCATCCATTTTAAGCAGGTAAGATTTAACCAAATAGGGGGTAACATGCTAGGTGGAACAAAAAAACAGTAGCGAGCACACGCATTTTGAATGCGCTGTATAAGCCGCTGCGTTCGGGCTAGCAAGCACGGACCGTACACAACATCAACATATTTGTATAGAATCTTTTTTTATCGATTCTATATTTTTTATGTGGTAATACCACATTTTTATTTTTATAAATAATGACACAAAGGTAAATTAAGAAAGAAAAATTGAATTCGATTGTAGTAGATCGCATTCAATTTTTCTTTCTTAATTTACCTTTGTGTCATTATTTATAACATCAACATAGTTTAATTTCGATAGAATTAACGACTCGCAGAGACGAACGCGAAGATCGGTGCTCAGATAATTGCGTATACCGTACATTATTTTCAAGCGATAGAAACAATTTTTGACTGTGTTGAGAACATGATTTTCAAATCGCAGATTGCCATCTAGGAGCGAACCTAGATTACGAGCTTCACCCACACATTCTATGCGGTTTCCTCCCAACGCTATATATGGGTTGTAAGCTGATATCTTAGCAATTTGCTGTTTGGATCCAAGTATCATAAACTTTGACTTGGCTGGATTCAGAACAAGTGAGTTTTTATCAGCCCAGGATGCGATATTTTTTAGGTCTTCATTAACTTTTTCAGTCGCCGATAGGGTTTCAGATGGCAAAAATGACAAATACACCTGCAGATCATCTGCGTATGCATGATACCTACAGTTCTTAATGCTTTCTATAATATCGGCACTATAGAGTATGAAAAGGATCGGTCCTAGGATCGATCCTTGCGGCACGCCTCTGTGGACAGCGTAAGCATCAGAGCTCAAGGTATCACCGTTGTCCTTCCGTAACTCAACTATTTGTGACCTATTGCTAAGATAACTATTGAACCAACAAATAGTTTTGGTATCAAAGCCGTAATATGATAACTTCGACAGAAGTAGAGAAATGTTAATGGAGTCAAAGGCGCGGGAAAAATCAAGAAGAGTTAAAATAGTACCCTCACCTCTATCTTGAGCGCATAATATATTGTCAACTACATCTAAAAGAGCAGTCGATGTACCGTGTCCTTTCCGGAAACCTGACTGCATAGACGGTAGAATGTTATTGTACTCCAGGTAGTCAGTTAGTTGTTCACAAACTACCTTTTCCAATACTTTTGACAGACAGGGCAGTATACTGATTGGCCTTAACTCACCGACGTTAGATGGATTAGGACTTTTGGGGAGAGGCTTGACCAAGGCAATTTTCCACAGGTCAGGGAAACAAGATGTCGCTATAGATGCGTTAATAATGTGCGTTACTATATCTAGTGATTCGGGAAGTGTCATTAAAATCATTTGCAATGACATATGATCTATGCCTTCAGCATTTGATTTCAATCCTTTGATAATCCTGTGCACGGTATCCGCAGACACAGATTGAAGACAAAAGCACGAGGAACCGTATCTGCTAAACTCGTACTGAGTTAAGTTGGATATCGAAATGCTGCTATTTCCTGGTACATTTAAAAACGTTTTATTTATAAGGTTAGGATCATTGAAATGCTCCGGTAAATCTTGACTATTCTGATTCCGAAGAACTGTTGTCTTTAAATTCTTCCAGAGCTGTTTAGGATTATGCTGATTATTATTTATGTTGGCCTGAAAATAAGCACGTTTTTCATTGAATAAAGCGCAATTAACTAAGCCCTTGAGGTCTTTATAATATTTATTATCAGTATCAGACCCAGTAAGTCTATATTTTTTGTGAGCTTCGTTTCGGAGCCCCATCATAAACTTGACATTGTCGGTCACCCACGGATAACTACTCTCCTTTACACGAATTTTCTTAACAGGTGCATGCAGGTCAAACAGAGCCAAAACGTAAGCATTAAA
This sequence comes from Apotomis capreana, assembly GCA_947623375.1. Classification (NCBI taxonomy): domain Eukaryota; kingdom Metazoa; phylum Arthropoda; class Insecta; order Lepidoptera; family Tortricidae; genus Apotomis; species Apotomis capreana. The sequence goes on from OX392500.1 coordinate 38,472,181, forward strand.
GGTTGAAACCATATCATTTACACTACTCAGTGACTTAATTGTTTCCCAGTTTATTAGATTCAAATCTCTGATGAAATAATCCAATAATATATCTTTAAAGGGTCTAAATGTTATCATTCGAGGGATAGGTTTTTTACATTTCAGGTTAAATTGAACAGAGACAAAAGCGTGCCTACCAAGATCCGGAACATGGTCTACAGTCACAGTGCGTGCCTTTGCGTCCGTGCATACTATATCTATTAGAGACTCACTTTTTTCAGCGAAATGGGTTGACTCCGTAACTATTTGTTTAAGACTCATAGTATGAAGAAATTTATTTAGTGATGAGTTTTTAGCATCGGTACTCTTCACATCTATATTATACATGATACGTGTCAAGTCAAACATGAAAATTCACAAACAAAACAAGAAGTAAAATTCCGACGTGTCAATGGGTGAATGGAGCGGAGCATACTCAATGTAAAGAAAATTCAAAAGGTTAGAGTCGTGCGAACAATGTTTTTTGAGGATGTCAATCGATTCTATTTTTTATTAGGATCAAATGTCTATATGGGACTACCTACAATTAGATTGCTCTGAAGAGAAAAATTACCGTCAAAGTTCAACATTCCTACAGAGCACTAAAACGCACCATACCTTTGGCTTACCTACAAAATTTATGACGTCATGTGGGCTGGGTACCAATATTTGTATAGAGACAATAAGTAATTTGCCATTTTCACCGTGAGTGCGTTCAAGTTCATGGTCGTCATACAATTATTGTTTTGTTAATTTATGAAGATACTGAAAACAATTTTAAAATTATCATAAAATTTCCGTACCTATTTCACATATTTCAAAAATCAGTCGCATCCCCTATTGAACAAAAATTTAAATGGAAGTGGGTCAGACATGTAGCGCGCCTGGCAGACCACAAGAACCAAAACCGTCGGAGCTTGGAAAGGACCACAGGGCAAACGCTGTAGAGGGAGACCTTATACGCGCTGGGAGGATGTTTATGTCATCCTAAATAACAGGAACAAATTGGACTAGTTATATAGCGCAGGACCGGGAAAAATGGCAGGCTTTGGAAGAGGCCTTCATCTGAAAGGGGTTCCTTACATTAATTACAAAATTAAGTTTAATAATAATATCTTGTAATTGAAGTGTTGGGAAATAAAAGGCTTAATATTTTTATTATTTATTTACTTATAATGCTAAGTTTGCCGCTCAGTAAGTACATTTTATATTTTCGTTAGCAATATTTTGGTTTATTCAGGATAACAACAGCCGTAAATTATTATATTAACATTAAACGGTTATATAATAGAAGGCCAATCACAACCATCCTTTAATTACAGAAAATACAGTAATACTGTGAAATCAACATTATATAAATTGAGATAAAATAATGAAGATGTGCTAACTACACAATTTTACAACTTTTAAAAGTGAGATAGAAGACATGATTACAATTACCGTCCTTTTCTTCCATTCGAAATAGATAGTTAGGTATTGCGAGTTATTGAAAATATGCAGTGATTTCATAGTTCATACGGAACCCTCGGTGCACGAGTCCGACTCGCACATGACCGGCGTTTTTGTATTAACTGAGAATACTGATTTAGGTAAAACGTTATAGGAAATTCCTATCCTTAATAGTTAGGACTTTATAGGACATCAATGTATGGGAACCAATATTTTTGTCATTAAAGCATGAGCCTTGGCGGGTAAGGACCAAATTCTTTGCAAATACTGTCATACATTAATGTCCACCTCATCTCAAACTAAAAATAGAACATTTATCGTTAATTTGTAGAGTAGAAAAACACGCCAAATAACAGTTCCTATTAACCCAATCATCAATAAACGAATTGATTTTCAGAATAGTTAATAAAAAAATTATTCAGAAATATACTTTTTTATCTTTATTATATTTCCCATACAAAATGAATATGTCCGTACTCTGCTTTCTCGAGAAATATTGATTTAGTTTTAAAGTACGAACGCCTTAACTTACCCTTCATCCACGTTCATAACCAAGATTTCATAACCAGTTATGAATATGGATTTTTTTTCACTGTTTCATAACCAGTTATCAAACAAAACTTTTTTTTCCATTTTTACAACCAGAACCTCCTATACATGTCTGGTCTCCTGGTACTTTTCTGAATAATAAGTGTTTACTCAAACATGCAATTGGGTATGAGATTCAGTTAAGTCTTAAAATACAAATTTAATAGTTAAAAACACTTATAACTATGAACACGAAAATAGTAAAGACATAGTAAACCTTATGAGACAAGCGTTGCTGAAAATTAATGGTATTGCCTCATCTTTTCTTTTTTATTCTTAGCTTGTTATGTAAGAACCTAACAGTACATTGTAACAAATTGTTAATTAATAATATGTGAAGGCAAATACATAACAGTTACGAGCATTTAGCAGTATTTTATTTATTTCAAAAGAAAACAATGAAGTAAAATTCACATACACCATAGAATATTGAAGATTTAAGTTTCTATTATATTCATTAAGAGTTTGTTTCTGACTATTCCTCCTACCCTCGTAAGAATCTAGTGTCGGAAAAAAACATAAAAGTTGTCGCTCGAATCCAGTTACGAATGAATTACTAGGCTTCGTTTGAGTAAAAAAAAGACTTTCGTTGTAACTAGTGTCGTGCAAAGTAGATTATTTCTTCTGCCGCAATTGGTTACGAACCTGCGGTTTCGTACGCGGCCGAAGGGTTCAAGTTGACAAGATTAAGTTTTACGTGTTCATATAAGTGTTTTTTTACTATTAAATTTGTATTTTAAGACTTAATTTCACCTTATCAGTTTAACTGAATCTCATACCCAATTGCATGTTTGAGTAAACACTTATTATTCAGAAAAGTACCAGGAGACCAGACATGTATAGGAGGTTCTGGTTGTAAAAATGGAAAAAAAAGTTTTGTTTGATAACTGGTTATGAAACAGTGAAAAAAAATCCATATTCATAACTGGTTATGAAATCTTGGTTATGAACGTGGATGAAGGGTTAACTTATACAGTTTATTTGTATGTATAGTCTTAGGTTTTGTTAAGACGCAGGTATAGTTTAATATTCGATATCCTTCATCATTTTAAATTTTGCGGCTATTTTATGCATGTCCCAAATATTCTTCCATTGTGCAACCTCCAGTTGTGCGACGACATTACACGGAACTTACAACGCTATTCCAGTAGATTCTTCAATTATTTTAATGGAACACTGACTCCGAACTTGCAAGCTTGACTTCGATAGTGCTGCGATGTTGTTATTTCTGGTTAGGTCGTGAAGTATTTTGCCTCCATTGTGCGACAAGGGACACAACCATTGTGCTACGTGTCACAACGGAAATTCGTCGAAGCGAAGACAACGTTACCAATTGTGCTTACAAGCTTTTATTTAGTTTCACCTGTCCCGATGTTTATTTATTATTCATCTTCAAACCTTGTACATGTACATTTACAATTTTATACTACTTTTTATGCTACTTTTTTTCCGGTGTGACACATTCCATTGTGATTTCCGTTGTCCAACGATGCAAAGAATTTGGTCCTTACCCTGGCACACTTGTTACTTAGGTGGACTAGAGTTGAAAACGCCCGGGAGACGAGCGCGGACGCCCCGCTGGTGGGGAGGGGGGGGAAGTTACGTTCCGCCGCGCGTTCTTTCGGTCCTCCTATCATCGTATTTATAGAGACTATGGCATGTTTGGTATCGTTTTCGGATAAATTGAGGACGGCCAATCATTTTCGGGGACATTAATAACATGTTTTCATAGAAAAAAATAGAAATAAAGGCAAAAGTCAGAAAATCTTAGTTAAAAAAAATCCTTTCTGCACCGATTACGTGAAAATGAGCAACGATATGGGCATGAAAAAAATATTACTATAAAGCCACATTTATGTAGATAAAAAAAACATATAATTTATTAGAACTATTATAAGTAACAAGTACTAAAATAAGGACCCAACAACAAATTTTATAAATGATGGAATATGTAACGTAAGTAGCTTAATTGTATATTACGTAGTTTATAGCTGTATTTACGTTTGTTAGCATGTGTATTACATTTTAAATTGCGAATAATATAACCGTTTGATGACTTCAATTGACTGGTTCAAAATAAAACTTACTAGTCACAGATCCGATTATATATTATTGTTAATCTGTATATAAATACTTAAATTCATGCATATATTTATGTGTAACATGCACACAACTCGGTGCACTTGAATTTTTGTTGGATACACCTGCATCTAGCAGCGCATTTCTTTTTGCTGCACCTGATCATTTCCATGAAGGCTTTGGGCTCGAAACCTACTGGCAAGCTACTCCATGCAGGTTCCCATCTTTCATCAACTTTTGTACATCCCCAATCAGATGGTCTAGGAATATTTTGGATCGTTTATATTTGACCCCATACATGAACTGCTTGAAAAAGTGCCCGCAGGAAATGCTGGTACAATGGCATAGACCCTGCTGGTACAGTGGCTTGTGTGACAATGGCATAGACCCATTACACATGATATGCAATAACATCTGGCGTACTGGAGAGTGGCCCAAAGATTGGACGCATTCTGTCGTTCTGCCTCTTTATAAAAAGGGATCGACGGTCAAATGTGATAACTACCGCACACTCGCGCTACTCTCACATGCTAGCAAGATACTACCCCACATAGTCAACCGTCGCATCCAGCCTTTCCTGGATTGGCAAATGCCACAGGAACGGGCAGGTTTTGTTAAAGGTAGAGGCACTCGTGAGCAAATCCTTAATGTCAGACAACTGATTGAGAAGGCTTACAAAGACACGCCTATGTGCTTCATAGATTACAACAAGGCCTTTGACTGTGTTGACTAGACATGCTTGTCGTGGCGTGTCCGCCCTCTTGACAGCGCTTGTGCAGAGTTTATACTATGGCAGTCAGGAAGTTGTTCGAGTAGAGGATACGCTATCTGCTCCTTTCATTTATCAAAAAGGGGTGAGGCAGGGCTGCATTCTATCCCCTATTCTCTTTAATGCCTACGGAGAATGCATCATACGGCAAACATGTGACCAATGGGAGGCAGGCATCAGCAGGAGGAGTGAAGCTCACTAATCTGCGGTATGCCGGCAACACCACTTCTTGGCAAGAATGGAGCGGATTAGCAACAGGCTTGGTCTCTTCATAAGCAGGTCGAAGACCAAAATAATGGAGGTGAACCGAAGTCAGAAACTGAAACTCATTGGGAGATTAAATGTTGACACGGTCCAGACTTTAAACTACCTGGGTTCCCTTATACCTGACAATGGCTCTTGCCAAATAGAGATTCGGCGACGTATCGGGATATCCAAAGATGCCATAACTCAGCTGCATAAGATATGGAGAGATCAGAGAATCACGCTGCGAACGAAGACAAGGTTTGTGCGCACACTGATATCCTCCATCTTCCTATATGGACGATGAAATGTGGATCCTCAGAGCAGCAGACCGTTAGCGTGTTGACACTTTCGAGATGTGGTGCTGGAAGAAGATGTTTCGCATCCCCTGGACTGCGCACAAGACCAATGCTTCCATTCTTAAGAAACTAAAATTGACTACCAGATTATCGACCATCGTCAAACAAAGAGTGCTGGATTTCTTTGGGCACATTTCCAGAAGAGAAAATAATAATCTGTAAAAACTATTAGTCACCGAAAAGACCAGGGGAAGAGGCCTTGGGGCCGCAGCCGATGCGTTGGTCCGACCAAATCCGCACTGCACTTGACTCCAACTTTCACGACGCGGTCAAGGCGGCCAAGGACCGGCAGAATTGAAGATGCAAGGGAGATTGTGGAAAAATTTATTGTTGACATAAAATTATGATTAATTTAGGGTAGTTGTGCATATTTATCATTTAAGTTTTAGATACAGCTCAGTTTCAGCGGCTGTAAACGATTGCCGAAAGCAGTTATTTACGAAAAAAGACCGCCAATTGAAAAATATTCCACCAACGAATGCTACATTGTACCAGCAATTCCTGAGGGCACTTTTTCAAGCAGTTCATGTATGGGGTCAAATATAAACGATCCAAAATATTCCTAGACCATCTGATTGGGGATGTACAAAAGTTGATGAAAGATGGGAACCTGCATGGAATAGCTTGCCAGTAGGTTTCGAGCCCAAAGCCTGCATGGGAATGATCAGGTGCAGCAAAAAGAAATGCGCTGCTAGATGCAGGTGTATCCAACAAAAATTCAAGTGCACCGAGTTGTGTGCATGTTACACATAAATATATGCATGAATTTAAGTATTTATATACAGATTAACAATAATATATAATCGGATCTGTGACTAGTACCTAAGTTTTATTTTGAACCAGTCAATTGAAGTCATCAAACGGATATATTATTCGCAATTTAAAATATAATACACATGCTAACAAACGTAAATACAGCTATAAACTACGTAATATACAATTAAGCTACTTACGTTACATATTCCATCATTTATAAAATTTGTTGTTGGGTCCTTATTTTTATAAAGTAAAATTTTGAGGAGTCTGTTGTTCAAAATAATTTTTTTTAGTACTTGTTACTTATAATAGTTCTAATAAATAATATGTTTTTTTAATCTACATAAATGTGGCTTTATAATAATATTTTTTTCATGCCCATATCGTTGCTCATTTTCACGTAATCGGTGCAGAAAGGAATTTTTTTAACTAAGAATTTCTGACTTTTGCCTTTATTTCTATTTTTTTCTATGAAAACATGTTATAATTGTCCCAGAAAATGATTGGCCATCCTCAATTTATCCGAAAACGATACCAAACATGCCATAGTCTCTATAAATACGATGATAGGAGGACCGAAAGAAAGCGCGGCGGAACGTAACTTCCCCCCCTCCCCCTCCCCACCAGCGGGGCGTCCGCGCTCGTCTCCCGGGCGTTTGCAAATCTAGTCCACCTAAGTAACAAGTGTGCCAAGGCTCATGCTTTAATGACAAAAATATTGGTGTTGTCCTATAAAGTCCTAACTATAAAGAGATTAAACGAAAGTTCAAAGTCATGAGAAATGTATTTTTTTAGACAATTTATGTTGTACAATGCCTTGTGTGTCGATCTTTGCAGTGTTTATTTAAAAGGTTTTACACCTTATAGGAACCTTTATGTGAATACGTTAATATTCTCATTTTACCGCACTACTTTACGTATCAGCATAGCTTTTCAGCGAGGAAATGTTGCCAGTATCGGTACAGTGGCGCAGGGGAGCAATTTTCTAGATTTGATTTAGTTTATTTTAATTATAGCTTTGTACATACATAGTAGTATTTAGTTTAAGTTTTTTATTTACTCTTACTTTGTATCATTTCTCGTAATGTATATTTATTATGCATCAAATAAACATTTTTTACCCCAACCGTTGCGGGTGTTGCCAGCTCATGTGTTGCACGGAATCGAACGATATGTTTGTTTAGGCGACAACGTTTGACAAATTGCTCCCCCGATGCGCCGCTTATCGAGGGAGTTTTTGTCGAAACCTAATCTTTTAATAAATATTTTGCTTTGGAAATGGATAAATAAAAGGACGTGCGTTAACGTGGTTACGCACATTTGGAGAGTGTGGATATAAAAAAACCGATTTAAAACTTGGTACTGAAAATAGTTAATAAATATAACTACAGAAATAAGTCATCGCTGAAACTATACATACAAAACTTCAGACATACTTAAGAAAACTAATACGGTAGCGTATGTTGTTTTTAACGCTATATAAATATTTAGTAGTACTTAGTAGCAAATAAACTTCGAAGGACAATCTTACACAAATAGACCTAGTCCCAAACTAAGCAACGCTTGTAAAATAGCTCCTGGACTACGATATACATAAACATAATATATAAATACAAATACAGGTAAAAGCCAAGAACCAGGAACAAATATTCAAGTTCATCACATAAATATTTGCCCTTGCCGGGATTCAAACCCAGGACGGCCGCCTCAGTAGGTAGTTTCTAGCTTCCTGAGCTAGTTTCTGCCCTACAAACCGCGCTAAACGTGTCGTCACAGTTGCGTTGGAAACTTACACCTGAAGGTTAGCTCAAATAGCTGAAATGAGTTTCTTGATTCAACAGGAAAAAAAGCTATCAACAGTCAATTAGGAGTTACTTACAACACAGGCAGACTCACACATAAACAGGATAGCGAATTGCGAAACTTTCAGTTTGAAAACCCGCGATAGAACTAATGTTTGGTACAATTGACAAAATTTCATATTTTTAAGACTACAATTTTATTACTTTTCTTTATACCGCTTAGAAAGAGGACGTAATCACTGTTTTTATATTTTTTAGATTAAGTACTAATTATTTTAATAATAAATAATAAATAAATATCGGACAGCCTCACACAAATCGATCTAGTCCCAAATTAAGTTCAAGAAGGCTTGTGTTATGGGTACTAGACGATGATATACGTACTTATAATAGATAAATATATACTTAAATACATATTTTATTATTTATTCATTAAATTTTATTTTAAAATTCATTCCAAAATGTAGTACCTACACCACGCCGATCTCTCGATTTCGATATTAATTTCCACCTGTTAGAAATATGAAATGTTGTCAACTGGTACTAATGGGTTACCCCTATCTGTGGGGTTTTCCTCTATGTTAGACAAGTTGCAGCAAGCTTATCGACGCTTCCGCTGCATAATGTAGGGGCGATTGGCGACAGTCCACTTGACCTATATCACTGCGCCGATACGAGGCCGCGGGGTAACCAGTCCGGAGATAGATCTCGAGATATTTAATAAAAAGACATTGTTCATACTTACTTTCTGCGATGACTCAACAAAAGGATCTTGGCCTCCGACACCAGAGAACACCATCTTCTTTTATCTTGAGCTATCTCCCGCCATTCCGGTAGATGAAGTTCAATGAAGTCCTTGATGATCAGGTCACCCCACCCCGGGGCCGTCCGACTGGACGTTTCCCGCGTAGCCGTCCGGTCTCTCTGCTGAGAAACACAATGTTTATACGTTAAGATAATAATTATGCTAAGAAAGGTAAGTATGTGTGTAGAATAGTACAGTAAGAGTCATGTAACCAATGTGATCTCTAGTAACAAGATGACAAAACGATGCAAATGCAAATACATATGAAACATTCAAATAATAGAAGGGATACATATATATCTCCTTACTCATATTTTTATTTGTTTAATCTAGGGAGTTCTAATTAATGCCTGTATGTAATGTATACCTATTGCCAAAAAGGGCGGCATTTTTTTAAATCTTAGTCGGCTTGCTATTTTTATGTATATTTATAGTTAATTTGGAACACATTTTTTCTTCTATGAGATTCGAATGTTCTGAGAATCTTTAAAGTTTGAAGGAAACTTTCGGATAAAAATAGTCCATGTAGGTACCCTTTTTGTTAACGGTCACCTACAAGCCATGACTATATTATTATTCTTTATTTATTTTATAAAAACATTTACATGACGTTTCAGTAAAAACCAATGCGTCACGAAACCTAAATAACAATTTAAAAATATAATTTCACGATAATGAGTACTAAACAAATTATATTGGGACATTTGAGCACATCGCCTCACGGAATTTCAAGCTTTCACAAACGCACAGCCGCCCATCGCCACGCAAACAACTCACACTCAGGTGTCGCTTATCTTCAGATATATCCCGAAAACATCCTGTAACCCTAACACTACTGAAAATCACATTATCCGCGCATTAACGAGCGATCGCTCTCATTTCCAACGGAACAGAGAAAGTGGGCCGCGAATTCGACTCTGGCTAACCCCTGTCTGATCCCATACAACTCCAATTGGACTGTCATGCATGTGTATGAGGTCGGGTTTTGTATGGCTGGGGGCTCGGCAGCCATTTGACGCCACCGGGTAACCTGGAAAGTGAAGTCGTAATATTTGTAACCTTGTTACATTTCCCATATGAATCACGGGTGATAGTTATTTTAGATATTCTCTCACGTTCTGGTTTGTAAACTAAAGGCATGATTACTGTTTACATAATATATATATTTTATATGTAACTAGCGACCCGGCTCGGCTTCGCACGTGTGCAATGCTGATCAATTATGCATGTATTATACATGTAAACCTTTCTCTTGAATCACTCTATCTATTAAAAAAAACGTATCAAAATCCGTTGCGTAGTTTTAAAGATCTAAGCATACATAGGGATAGACAAATTAGGGATTAGACAGACAGACAGACAGACAGCAGTAAGCGGCTTTGTTTTATACTATGTAGTAAAACAACCCTATTTTTTGTAGGGTTAATATTTATATGGATTTAACTCCAATTAGAATACTATGGTAGTCAAAAACGGTGCAATTAGAATGCTTTAAAAGAGTACTGAAAATGTTCCGCGCCGTGATTAAATTGCTACGTACGGTACGTCTATCCGTTACTGGTGAACTATGGGTGGACTACGAAACTTAAGGTTCATTAAAACATAAACCCCAAGAAAATACATTTTAATTTACTTTTAGATTCAGGTACACTATGTTTTGCTTGGTATTCATTTAGGAATCATTTTGATTTTCAATCGTTATTACTTTGAAAACTGCTCGTTGATTTGAAACGCGAAGTCTCCCTAAATTGATTAAATAGACTTGAAATCGGCGGATTTTAATAACTAATCTTCTTTAGATAATAGACGGATGTTATATTTCTGACGATGGCAAATAGAGGCTTATGTTTTTTTTAGTTACGCGAAAAAGTTGCAGGGGCAGTTTAGTTAAGTACTTATACTTTTTTAATAGATAGTTGACTTAATCCCCTAGAAAATATCAGACAGTTGCTTTCACCCTATTCAAAGAAAATAAATATTATCACGGAATTGTAAATATGGCCGTCAATAGCTCTTAATCCGGGTTATAAATAGGGTTTCATTAAAAAAACACTGCCGGGTTGGAATATGTGGCCGTGGTTCTGTAGATAATCCTACGACTATGTGAGACATTCTACGTCATTGATTTCCCTGAAACAAGTATGGACCGAAATATTAGTAAGGAATAACATTTTACTTTGGATATAGGTCTTACAAATATTGAGTTATTTTTCTTATCTTTTATTATAACAAAGATGTGTTATGGGTACAATGTAACCTTACACATACGTAGGTATAAATTAAATACTTACCTGCTTAATTTTTTTATGATAGAAAAATAAAATACCATCTTAATACCATACTCATCATATAATTAATCATACGAAGTTTAGAAAGTAAACCGCCATCTTTCTTGTGGACAGTGTGAACACTACCTACAAATAGTAGTTTTGTTTCATCTGATGAAATAGCAAAAATAGAAAAGTTCCTGAAGCCAATAGGTACGAGGGTTGTTTGATAAATACACGTTTTAAAAAGTTATTCTTGTTACTGGCTGAAATTATGTATACGAACTTTTTAGGCATCCTGTATGGACTAGAAAATTAAAAAAAAAATACATATAGTCATTACATTTATGATAAAGATAAATATGTTTAATATTAATGCGGGTACTAACACGGTCATGGTAATATGTTTTTAGTTATGTAATCCGGTGAAAATGTATGTCAAAGTTGTCATATAGGCGAAGGGTCACTTTGATAGGTACTGAATAAATTAACCGACTTGGTTTTATATTGTATCTCACAACTTTTTTCGGTAGAAGGTTGCGAGACTTGCAATTTTTTTACATGTAATGTTTTTGATGGGATCTCATTTCTTTTTGTAAGTGGTCCTCCTTATTTTTCCTTTAAGGACTACTAGCTGTGTATCCGCAACTGTCTTTCTTAAAGCCCACTCTCTGTCTCTGTGGGCTTTTCTCGAAAGTTTTGATGAAGCGATTTTTGACAAGCCAGGACGGTAATTACTTCTTAGTCTATTATACTCCGAAATTGCGGAGTTTTGCACTTTAACACTACCGAAGTTGACATTAACTAAATGTAAACCACACAGACTTGTCACTCCCTCTCATGATCCATAATGACCCCTCTCATTATAGATAATGATCCTTCTCATGATTCCTCTCATGACGATGGTGATGATGAGGGTGGTGATGATGGCGGCGATGATGGTGGTAGTGGTAATGGTAGTGGTTATTGTGTTGGAGATGTGGTTGTGGTAATGGTCGTGGTGGTAATGTGGTGAGGATGTTGATTTTATAACCATCGTCATCACCATCACCACAAGCATTACCATCACAATCGTCATCATCCATCACCACTATGACCATCACCATCTGAATCAACACCCCCATCATCATACCTAATCACCATCATCGGCATCATCATCGTCATCGTCATAGTCATCATCATTATCATCATTAATCATCTACAACAACACCATCATCATCATCACCAATCACCACCATCATCATCATCATCATCATCATCATCATCATCATCATTACCAACACCTCCCTCACCACCACCAGTCACCACCATCTTAATTACCATCAATACCCCCATCATCACCACCGGTCACCTCCACTCCACCATCATCATCATCACCAACAGTCACCACCATAGTCGTCATCATAATCATCATCATCACCAATACCACCTTCATCAGAATCAGTCACCACCACCACCATCATAATTATCATCACCAACACGCCCATCGCCACCACCAGTCACCATCATCATCTGAACAATCCAACACCCTCATTACCAACACCAGTCCCCAGCTTCATCATCATCATCATCATCACCAGCACCCCCATCACCGCCACCAGTTACCACCATCATCATCATCATCATCATCGCTACCATCACGATTCCAACTCACTGCCCCTGCGGGATGAGGTAACTCAATTCGGTACGGCGATGAGCGTGTCCATTCTGTATGTATTAGGTAATAAGTATTCTGTGCCTGAGGTCTTAGTATCTAAACCGAAGGTTATATGAACCGCAAAGTTAACTTTGTAATCGTGTATTTTTTATAGGGTTCATAAAGAAATACAAATTTATCTATGCAGCTCGCATAACTGGAAAACTACACGGAAATTTTGTAATGTTTAGGTTTTTTAATGATTTGTATACCAAACCGTAATATAGCACGAAATTTCAAGCTTGTGTGTCTTCTAGAAGTAACTTAGAATTCGTATGATCATGAGTGAGTCAGTGAGTGAATCAGTGAGTGACAAAATTAAGGAACTTTGACTGGCAATAATTTCTAAACTACTGGTTCAAATTGAATGAAATTTGGAATATGCCTAGGTTATATCATGCTCTCCTGGTCATTAAAAATTCAGGCTTCTAGCTTTGTCCGTAATGAAATACTGGGAGTTTGAAAATGGTCTGAATGGCTTCGAGAAAAGGATGTTACGGCGTGCCGGCAAGCGCGTTTGCTCGACTTGGCGGGGGCACTGCCGTGCCCCCAGATATACACGTATACAAACCTTTGTTGTTTTTTTCTAAACACGGGTATTTATCAAACAACCCTCGTAGATTGTTCGACACCGACCATAAAATAATCAAAAAAAATATTTTTTATTTTTAATTATTAACAAAATTTAATATTGAGATTGAATTTGACTATGCAGCATATAGTTTGACTATTTCCTTTTAATTTCAAATTTCTCAGCGATTCACAGTTCATAATAATAATAAGCTCCTGAATTGATCTGTGAGGAAACCAACCTATTGTTACTGCCTGCGGACCCCTAGCGGGGCACGCGTTTGCCAGTGCCAGGTGCTGCAATCTGCGGGTTATTGTTATTAATTGTATGAATTTGTATGGCATTCTTGAATTACTGCAGGTCAGGGGAGCGTGGCTCGTGGGTCTCTATACATAAATACCTATTGCAATAAAGAATGTTTGTTCTAGTTCTATTTAATTTTAGTTTAAATCAACATTTCGATGAGTCAATAAAAAAAACTATGTTAAACAAATTTTTGTTGTAGGTAATCGCAAGCTATTAAACTTGGGCTATGGGGTATATGTTGACTCCTAAATTATTACCTATAAAACAAACCAAACCAAATGTATGACAGGGGAATATAAATTCTGCGAAATAGTTTTTCGGTGAAATGTTACTTTCAACGAAATAAGTTTCTAGGAGTCAATAAAATTATTTGTATATAAAATGAAATGAAAAACTTTATTGTAAAAGTAGGCCACATATGCACTTTTACAAATCTACTGGCATTTCCCAAGAGGAGACCGCTGCTGAGAAGAAAGTTGAAAGAAACATTTTCGTTGGGGTTTTTTTTTTATATTAATTAATACTCAACTATTACGGTAATAATATGACCTTTGCATAATGTGTATCTATTGTAGCTATCTTAAGAAGTTAAACAGTTTACTTTGACCAATTAACATTTAGCCCTTACAATTAAAATACCATGCAGTTTGGCATAGAAGTGCGCACTACTAGTGTAAGTTATTCTGAAATACACAAATGCAAAGAAAAAAACAAGCAAGTAGCGGATTAAATTAAAATAAATTACGTATACAAATGAAATATAGTCGCACCCCACTCTATTAGGGTAGGTCAATCCACCCATTCACAACTTTTGTATCGAGTTGTCCTCAATACTAAAAAGGTGTATGTGCCATGAAGTTTTGAAACACTTGTATCGTTATTCATTTGAATGTAGTTATTCCTTTGGCTCTTTTAGACGGTCATACAAAAAACGCTAATCAGTGCTTAGAATCGTTTAAGCGAATTTATTTTCTGTACTATTAGAAAATTCTAAAATAGCCCTCTCTCGCTTGCTCGTTCACTGCTGTAAAGTAGTGCAGTAAGATGTGAATATCAACATATTCACATAGAGGTCGCTAAAGTGTAAAGCCTTTCAAATAAACAACGCAAAGATCGATACACTAAGCATTAGAAAAAAAATCGAAAGGTTTCTTGGGCGTTAGGATAGCGGAAAGGTTAACGCGCTGGCCCGGCAATCCAGAGGTTCGCTCATTCCACCAGGTTGCGCATATTAATTTTTCATTGAGCTTTGATCTTTGTATCAATGGTTAAATTATAAAATTGTATTGAAAGTCAGTTTTCTATATGTATTTCAGGCGAATCTTATTAGCGTGATGTAGGATTTATAAGGACGTGCGGCGCCAGCCGTATAGCGCCATCTTTTGGTAAAGAATTGTTTGTCCTCTCATCACGGCGAAACGACAGGACGGATTTAAAAAAAATTTGGTGCATGGATAGCTGGACACCCAAAGATGGTTATAGGATACTTTTTACCTGATCACGGTAAAGAAAAGTGTTTAACGCGGTAAGGTGACCTTATCCCTGTAAAGGCTTTTTTCCAGTTAACCTTTAAACAATTAAGAGAGAATAGTAAACTTCCAAGAAGTAATGTGGTGCTCGGTGGTCGATTGGTCATCGATTTCTATGAACCGTGGGTGAGGGCAATGAATCTATAATACAACATTTATAACTAGTCAATTTTAGCATGCAGTTTGACACAAGCTAGTAGATACGACCTTTAGACCTGAAAGCTGGCAACGCACTTGTGTCTCCTCTGGTATTGTAGGTGTCTACGGGCGACGGTAATCGCTTTCCACCAGGCGATCCGTTTGCTCGTTTGCCCTATAAGACATTAAAAAAAAGTAAAATTGACAACTACTTTTGATGCCGACCGTACGATAACTATGCCGCAAACCATAACGAGATAGAAGTATTTTAATACAAATAATGTCGTCTTAATTTTGAAGACAACATCGCAAACGATTATCGTTTATTAATTCAAACTTATCATCGTCCAAAATTCAATTGTAAAGTTATATAAACATAAGGCATAAAACAAAAGTTGTTATATTTTGTAATCTCTTATTGTTTTTAGGGCCAGCGAAGTTTAATAATGCTTAAATGCATTAATTGTTTACAGAGAAAAAGCTCTCAAGCCACAAAGACCGTATAATCTTACAGCTAATTTGTCCAAACCTTTTTTGTTTACTATCTCGAATAACATCTAGCCCTCGTAACAAGAATGTCGTAACTGACAAACATTTTCTATAGCGATGCGCTATTTTGGTTATTGCACCCAGGCTCTTAAGTGGTGTCGCGCTTTCTTTGATCGTACAGATTTTAAAACAATGTTTTGTTTGTTAATTTGATACGAAAGAAACACTTGACAATTATGGACCTACTTAACTAATGAAAACAATGCACAATGGTGAGTTTTTAAGACTGAAGCGCATTTTACTGTGTGCATAGGTAATTATACTTACTACCGATATCCACACTTTTAGTTTTTATGCTAACCTATGCATGATCAAGTTATTTTATTTCTTTTTGTATGTTTTAGTAGGTACATAAGTACCAAGTTTGTGTAAATTGTGGCAATCAATTCATTTTCTTTCTTTCTTTCTTACTTTTGTGAGTACGTTCATTTATTATAATGTCATGACGATATTCAGTAAAAAGCATTGAAGTTTCATATTTATCTAGCCCTCGTTGTTCCGATAAGGATTTCCTTTTGCCCTTTCGTCTAAACTTTATGAAATGCAATTAGTATTTACTTAACTAGAATGGGATGAACTATGGATACAAAGATCAAAGCTTAAAGAAAAATTGAAATGCGTAACCTGGTGGAAGAGACCGGGATTCGAACCCAGTACCTCTGGATCACCGGTCCATCGTGTTAACCATTCCACCACCCTAACGCGCAGAAAACCTTATGCTTTGTGTGTTGATGTTTGCGTCTGTTTATTTGAAAAGCTTTACACACTACTTTACAGTAGTGAACGAGCAAGCGAGAGAGCGCGCTGTTTTAGTTAGGGTCAGCTCACACCGAGACGCGACGCGACGCGACGCGACGCGACGATACTGGAAGAGGCCGGTGATTTCGCGCTGCGCCGCGCGGCGCCGCGAGACGCATCGCGGCGTAGCGAGGCGCAGCGCGAAATCGTTGGCAGCACGACGCCTCGCTGCGCAGCGAGACGCCGCGCGGTGCCGCGTCCAACCGCCCCGCAGTCTACCTATTGCAAGCGCATGAGAACGGCGGCCTCAGGCTGCGCCTCGCGGCGTCGCGCTGCGTCGCGCGGCTTCGCGAGGCGCAGCGCCGCTCTCACACGCCGCGCGTACCGGCGATGCACCGCTGCGTCTCGCGAAGCCGCGCGGCGCAGCGCGGCGCCGCGAGGCGCAGCGCTGCGTGGCGCAACGTATTTTGAATTCTCACGATGAAATGTGTCCCTTTTAATGTAGTAAATAAAGTATAATTTTGAGTCACTCTATTGAAATGTGCGCGCAGCGTCGCGTCGCGTCGCGTCTCGGTGTGAGCTGACCCTTTTTTTTGAATGGGATGCCCTAGACTATCATCATGCCTGATGAACACAATCGGAAAGAAGCGCAATCATAACATGCCTACGTCTTCGTTTCTCATCATCATCATCATCAGCCTATTCTTGTCCACTGCTGGACATAGGCCTCTCCAACTGCACGCCATTGTAAGCGATCCTCGGCTACTCTCATCCAGCTTTTGCCAGCCACCCTGCACAGATCATCGCTCCACCTAGTCTGAGGGCGTCCTACACTACGCTTGCCGATCCGCGGTCTCCACTCAAGAACACGTTTACCCCACCGGTTATCGGTTCTTCGGCTAATATGGTCAGCCCACTGCCATTTCAAATTGCTAATACGGTGAGCTATGTCGGTAACTTTGGTTCTCTGACGGATCACTTCGTTCCGAATTCGATCCTTCAAAGAAACTCCGAGCATTGCCCTTTCCATAGCTCTCTGAGCGACTTTAAATTTGTGGACCAGCCCAACCGTGAGTGTCCACGTCTCGGCACCGTATGTCATTACGGGTAGGACGCACTGGTTGAAAACTTTCGTCTTCAGACATTGTGGAATTGACGATGTGAAGACCCGACGAAGTTTTCCATATGCTGCCCAGCCCAGCTGTATTCTGCTTGGTCAAAACTTGTTTCTTATAGAATTCCGGATACACGAATACTTCGGATGTCCAGCTGTAGGGCTTGCAAATTCGGCATTGGTTAGTAATGTAATGGCAGTATTGGAAATTTTAGAATTTTCGATACTGCCCATACAAGTCAATTTCGGAAATGGGAGCCTTATCCAGCTGGTCTTGTTTATAATTCACATACACCCCAGGCCAAAAGTATGGAAACAAGCTTATATATTAGGTAGTATAGGTACAAACCTGTGATTTCCTTACGGTATAAGCTACAAAATCACAATATAAAAATGATTATAAACATTTTAGAAGTCAATAACGAAAATTCTGCTTATGAAAATTGGCATTGCAATATTTTGTAGAAAGTCAATAAAAAAACGACGAATACACTTTATCCCGGAGTTAGGTAAGTATATATATATTTTTACAATATGTAAGTATATACGGACATGTTTTAAAAGTGGATGTTCTATTTTTTTTTCTTTTGGGGGTGGCCTAACGGTTAGTAACATTTACACAAGGAATAATTATTGGAAACTTTAAATATTCAAGGAATAAACTTTGTTTCCATACTTTTGGCCTGGGATGTACTTATGTTCCCAACCAATCCTCGTGACATTTTGTGAGTAGGTTCGGTAGTTAAATAATTTTTTTGGCGATTCTGTTGTTCAAGAGATGAGTAGGTATCGAAAAAGTATAAAAATACATATTTCCACTATCCATACTATTAAACTCTTGACATAGGCAGGGAATTCCACATTCTTTAGTACCTACCTATTCCTGTGATTATACCCTGCATTATACTGAAGTCATCAGACTGACATAAACCACGACGTGTTGCAATCATAACGCTGTCATTTAAATACTAAACTATAAACCTCTCAATTTGAATGCAACTTGTACTATGCAATTTTCTGCACCTTGCATTACAATCGCTACACATAAACATATCGCTTTTTCTTCCTCTAATATAAACTTCATTTATTTCTATATATGAACCCTATTGTCAATTGAACAATATTGACATTTGGAAGTCTCGATTCAATAAGATATGACGTTGTGTAAGTAAGTGATCGAAATTGCTCATTTCCTTTGCGCAATGCCGATAGAATCGTAAGGGACGCGTGGAAATATGTGTCGGAGGTGAATTTTGATGGCATCATTGTAATGTGAAGGAGGTCAGTTCATTCACAAATGACTTGTGGATAACGGAGTAGGTGCCCCTTCTTCCGCTCTCAAATGACCAAATTATTGCATGTCAGTTGAGGAATTTTAAAAGTCAACTTCGTGCTAATAAGGTAACCTATCTGAAACACTAATTTTTGTTCCCCATCTGTAACGTTTTAATTTTTCCGAAAGTGGTTTTTTCCTGAAACTCGTAATATTTTCAGGATTTATAAACATCTTTTTAAAGACCCAGTAGGTTAAAGGTTAGGTTTGTTATATATATATTCTGAAAAATAAACAGTTTTTGAAAAAAATGGCTTTCGGACAAATGAAAATTTGGCGAAACGTTACAGATGGGAAACAAAAATTAGTGTTTCTGATAGGTGTATAGTGTCGGTTAGGTCGATTTAATAACGATTGTGAAAGCTTAACGGTTGTAGAAAACCTAGAGATACTGAGAGCATACCAAAGGTCGGGCACTCGGCAATTCAGTTCTACTGGCAGCTATGGTGAGTCTGGCCCAAGCTCTGGCATAGAAAGACCCTATGGGGCCAAAACATCATTAAACAGTGCCGTAAGTAACATCCCATAGTTTGGATCAGACGATAAAGTAAAATAAATCTAAGATAGCGTGCAAATGGTAAAAGTAACTTTGAAAAATATTGTGTGGGCACAACCCCGTGGGGTTGTTTTACTGTGACTGGAACTCTAACAATATTATTTATGCAGATACTAGCTATAAAAAAGAGGATGAATTTGTTGAGTCTGTCAGCCACAAGAAACCTTAAGGATGATTTTCTGCTGGTTTTGGAAGAAAAATCGTCCGGAAAGGACTTGTGTTTTTTTAAATCTATCATCTCCTCTCTGACTCCTATTGATGCACAGCTGCAATCTCACCGGCCCTTTGTAGATATTTCATTGCGATCTTTTTGATCTTCCCCTACAACGACGACCATCTTGACTCTTTAGTACTTAGGTACTCACTTGATAATGATAAAACACTGTTACTGGTCTCGTTATTATCCTTTCAGCAGTTTAAACACGAAGATAACAGACCTTATTTAACATATTTAAACGTACTGTCGAAGTATTGATATTATGTAATAGTAAAATATAATAATTACAGTTAGTAAATTCAGTTGATGGATTCTTATTATTCTTATCAATGTACGGATATAATGCGCCTGAAGAGAATATTGAGCAAATTATCGTAACGTATATTTTTAGGCATCTTGTTTGCTTTGCAGGTAGGCAGGCAGCACACACACGACTGTCTGTCGTACGCGGATTAAGAGAAATGCTTTCGTTTAACAGTGAACGAATTGTCAGAGATGGTTAAATTCATGAAAACTAATAAAAAAAAGATATATTCGGGTAATTCCGATTCACATTATTTGTGTTACCAACGCTCCTTAGATGCTGTTAAACGAACATCCGAAGAAGTCTTGCTAGTATTGGTCCATAGAATTTTGCTGCATTTAGTACTTACATATTTGCAATTCTCAGAAAATCCCGACATTTGGAAATACCTTAGTAAACCTCACCTACGTCTAGCATTATAACTGTGACACGCGACTTTTTGTCGCGCGAGAAAAACTACCTGTCACTTTCCTTTCAATACCGTGCGAGCAAGACAGGTGACGCTGTCGCGCGACAAGCGAAGTCGCGGCAATATATGCTAGTCCTGCTGATACTTGTTTCTACTCATTACGTCGTAAATGAGGCTTTAAGGTGCGATTTTTCGTAATCTCATACGCAAAGGGATATAAGACTTAATAACTAGTTTATTTTGATACTGACTATACCTGCTTAACATGAAGACCGTACTGAGCATTGATATATTGGGATTGAGATACAGAAGGCGTGGCAGCTAACAAGGAACCGGTGTCGAGAGACTAAAGGGGAATACAGTATTATTTTTGAAATCATCGTAAGGGCTGTTCTGACGAATTTTCCACGGCCATTGGGATGATACTCGTATACACTTTGTCTTTAGGCCAAATCGATGGCCACTGACATTATAGACGAGTATAAAGCGGTTTACACTCACGTGAACTTGTCAGGAACGGCCCGACATGTTTCGAACTCGTAATGGAGCTCTTCATCAGAGACTCCTACCCGTACATCGGCGCGGGATTAAGTTTGTTGTGGCAACATGTCGGGTGGTTCCTGGCGATTTCACATGATTTCTTAATACAGTAATTGGAGCGGAGCGAGCGAAGCGAGCGAAGCTCCCATGGATCGACTCGAATGGACTTTGTAACAATGCGCAGATCTCAGCGAGTTTTCAACCGATTTTAGAAATTTTTGTTTTAAAATGCACAAATTAAATTTCGCTAGGTCGTGACGAAGAGAAAATTTTGAAAAAAAAAAAAAAAAACTCCGCTCCAACTATGGTGCAAGCTTAGCCGGTGGCTGACTCTGCATCGACCTAGTTAAATATGTCTCACGAACGTTTTAATAAATTGACACTGACATATTAAAGTATTAAGCTATATATCCCCAGTAACATGGACATATTTCTTTCCTATATTTGGTATAGCACATGCCACAGTTAGGGGCATTGATAAATTGACATAAAAAAGATAAATCAACAGAGCTCAGAATAGGTACCTAGGTACTTTAGGTAGTTCCTATTTACTAAACTTCGCGAGAGGGCGTAGTTAAGAGCGGTTGTAACCACCAAAAATAACAATTTATTTCATCGAAATCGGCTTTTCCCTGATTCATTCTAAATCAGAAATCAAAATCTAAACGTTTATTCTGTAAGTACGCTACAAGGGCAAGTTTTCATGCTTCTTATACTTCATGCACAACAAATAATCTTTGGGGGTCTTTATTATGAATACCAACTGAGTAATGTAAAAATCAAAATACGTTGACTACCCAACGCTCCGGCCATAGGAATCTAAACATACTGTTTCAAATACAGTAAATATGTAATTTTATATGTAAATTGTACTTTATTGAAACCAATACAAAGATCAAAGCTTAAAGAAAAATTCAATAACTGAGCAACCTGGTGGAAGAGACCAGGAATCGAACCCGGTACCTCTGGAATACCGGTCCAGCGCGTTAAACACTTCGAGCTAGGGCTCCAGGTAGACGTGACACATTTTTCCTTATGCTTTAATTGTGTGTCGATCTTTGCATTGTTTATTTTTGAAAGGTTTATTACACCTTAGTGACCTTTTGTGGTGTACCCACATTAAAAAAAATGATACATTACATGTTTCATAAATTTATGAATTGTACTTTGTTGAACATGATTGAAAAACAGGAGATGGAAGATGTTGGGACACATCATACGTCACGATACATACATCTACATCAAGGTGATAAAGTGATAATAGAAGGAGAAGTAGAAGGGAAAAGGACAGAAAATATAAATGCTTCATCATATAAAGAAGTAAAAGAAAGAGTGGAGTGTAGAATGAGCTGCAAATTACTCCACCGACAAAAGCCTAACTCTTAAATGTGATATGTAAATTCAAAAGTATTAAAAGCCATTTGAGTTATCAGGAAATTCCCGAAGTCAATAAAATAAAATTAAACATTATGTATAGTGGTGGTTGTAACCACACTTAATTATGCACGCTAGCAAAATTTAGTTAATTACATAGGTACTACCTACCTATTCCGGGGTCCGTAAATCATGCACATCAATCAGACTTTCGGCAATTCTGAAATCACGAGGTAGGTACACAGGTACCTAGCATAGAAGGCCAACTACATAATAGGTAGGTCTGTTAAAGTACATTACTGCAGACGCCGGGAAAGAAGGGCTTGCCGGGTGAGTAGGTATAGACGGCCGACCGTAGGGAGACCGGATAGTGATACGAAGCCGGCAAGCCCCTTTCACGGCTAAGGCATCATATATAGTGCTTTTCTCAAACATATGCAATGAAATAAAATTGGGCAAGTGCGGGTCCGACTCGCACATTAAGGGTTCCGTACCATAATCTATAACAATAAGCTTGGAGAGCCCCCCTTAAATATTGATTTTATTTTATTTTTAGTATTTGTTGTTAAAGCGGCAATAGATATACATCATCTGTGAAAAATTCATCTGTCTAGCTATCACCGCTCTTGAGATACAGCCTGGTGACAGACGGACGGACGGACGGACATCGAAGTCTCAGTAATAGGGTCCCGTTTTTACCCTTTGGGCACTGAACCCTAAAAAAAGACACCGCTCAAAAAAAAAACAGCTGTTTAGCCTGTTCCTGAACACATGACATGTTAAAAAAAATACTTCCCGGCCTTCAATTTTGTATGAAATTCCTTTACAGTTCTCTCGAGTTGTTCCGCCCGAAACGTGATACTTCGAGGCCTGTTATAACGCACGTTATGACGACATTTCTTTGCATGTTTGAGAAAAATTACGTACAAATTTTCATAATGAGAAAGAAACGTGTAGTTAACTTGGAAATTAGATTCTTGAAGTGTTCTAAGCTAATACCTAGAATATTTTTATTGAATCTTTCCCTTAACATATTATACGGTATATTGTTCTTTTTAAACTGCATTCTAAACTCAAGTTACAAACAAAACGGACCTTTCTGACATATGCAATTACAGTGCATATTCCTTCCAGATACGGCAATATTGCAGAGTTGATAATCAAAATGTAGATACAGACGCATGCAATAAAGGCAGCAGTCACGATTTTAATATTTATATTAAAGTACAGCCAGACACTAGCCAATGTACACTTTACGGGTAGGTATACTTTACGGGTCGCTCTTAAGCGATAAGACCGCCTGTTGTTTACCTCTAATTTGTAATATATGTCTTGCATTGTATTTATCCTGTACATTTTATGAGGTGTGCAATAAAGAGTACTTATTTGTATTTGTGTTTGTGTTTGCGTTTGCGTTTGCGTTTGCGTTTGCGTATGCGTTTGCGTTTGCGTTTGCGTTTGCGTTTGGACCTCATGGTAAGGGTATACTGGCTATGAAGAGCTTCCTGCCGAGGTTTTCCAGGGAACTAAGATGTTTAAGAAAGTTGCTGTTTATGAAGAATACAAATAAATGTTTAACAATGAAGCGAAAAATTTAAAAATGTAATGGTTCGGACAGGATTTGAACCTGCGTTTCCAACGGCTTTCCGGGCCAACACGGGCGTCCTACCAACTGGACCACCGAACCAGATGCCACCCTAAGGCATGTTGAGGCAACTGTTTGAAAGATTTAATGGCTCT
The DNA here is from genome assembly GCA_947623375.1 of Apotomis capreana. Lineage (NCBI taxonomy): Eukaryota > Metazoa > Arthropoda > Insecta > Lepidoptera > Tortricidae > Apotomis > Apotomis capreana. The sequence goes on from OX392500.1 coordinate 38,496,430, forward strand.
GACATCTGCTTTGTGGTCCAGTTGGTAGGATGCCCGTGTTGACCCGGAAAGCCGTTGGAAACGCAGATTAGAATCCTGTCCGAACCATTAAATTTTTCAAATTTTCGCTTCATTGTAATCATTTGGTTTACGTTAGCAGACGTTACTACTTTAATAAAAAATAATACAGATAAAATTTACCTTTTCTTGCCAGTTTCTTCCTACCCAGAAAAGTAATATTTTCTTTTAATATTATAGATGGCCGACTATACATTACCTTTCTCGTCACCCTTCCATTTATTTTTTAATGACAGGTTATTTCTCTCGAATAATAAACTCGTGCAGACTCATGACACTGCACAATAAGATGACCAACTACTGAACATGTTTTAAGTTCTTGTTTATTTGTGAAGTTCTTGTTTATTTGTGAAGTAATAAAGAATAAAGTAATAAAGAATTATTATAAAGAACGTGCAGAGAGTGCTAAATACACAGTTGTTTCAAGAGAGTGCATAAAAATAAGAAACATAATCTTTATTTATTGAATTATTGTTGAGACCCTGGAAGACCTCGGCAAAATGCTCAACAACCTCAGTACGGACCGCGGACCGGAAGACGCAGCGTGGGCACCGACGACCTGGTTAGGATCGGGGGCAGAAATTGTATGAAGGCAGCGCAAGAACGATCGTTGTGGAGAACTTTGGGGGAGGCCTTTGTCCAGCAGTGGACGTCAATAAATTATTGTTGTCCATCCGTCAGGCATGACTTCTTTCTTTGATATCTAGGTATAAAACTCGCAACGTTCACTACCTGAAAAAATTAAGAATTTAGCCATTTTATTTTTAGAAAAAAAGTGTACAAAATTTTTTTCGTTCCATTCCGTTACGATTTCCATATTACTAAATATATATATTATATTTATTTGGAGCTGGACTGCGTAACAATGCGCAGATCTCAGCGAGTTCTCAACCGATTTTAGAAATTTTTGTTTTAAAATGCACAAATTAAATTTCGCTAGGTCGTGACGAAGAGAAAACTTCGAAGAAAAAAAAAAAACTCCGCTCCAATCTATGGTGCAAGCTTAGCCGGTGGCTGACTCTGCATCGACCTAGTTAGAATAAGGCGTTATAAATAATATAAGGCATTGTAAAGAACCATTGTCGATAAAAAAGACACAGCATTCAACAAGTTAACAAAAGCGCCATCTTTATTATCTGTACTAAACCAAATGGACTGACAACATCTTCATAGCTTCGAACCATTAGGGTTTCCTCATAGTTACACTATCCGCTACTAGGTGGCGCTTAAATAAAGTTTTCTCACTATACTTGTGCGTACTATAAATTTTATTTTTTTAGCCACGCTGTTCACCTTTAAGCTATTAATTTAATAATGAATTTATATTTCTAGTCACGTCCTCATAATCCGAATCATTGCTACGACGATTATCTCATAGTTTTGCGTTCAATTATCAGTAATAAGTACCTACTCAGGGTAGAGGACATTGTAAGAGTACTTACTAACTTACGTAAGTATTAGCATTCAAGTAACAGAGCAGTCAAACTCATTGTACAGTAGTAATTATATTGTAATAATAATCATAGTTATACTGAAAGACAAATTAATTGCCCGAGCGAGCGAAGCGATCGAGCCGTCTCTGTTCCACGTTCGACAAAATGTCTTTCGTATGGGCCATATTTCTCGAGCGACTCTCATGAAATCTTGTGAATAAAATTGTCAGTAGGTTCGACAAGTACATACATAATTATAGTTTTTTTTGTCAATTCTGTATTTCGATTTTTTTCAAAATGGCGAAGATAACAGATCTGTCTGTGGGACAAACGAAATAAATTTTGGGGAACCTAACTATGGGTCTTTTAAGGTTTTAAGGAAGCTCAGTCACTTAGGGAACTATGGAAACAGCTATGCTCGGGATTTGTCTACGAGATCGAATCAGAAATGAGGATATTCGTAGACGAACAAAGCTCATCGACATAGCAAACCGGGTAAGCAAGCTGAAGTGGCAATGGGTGGCGGGGCACGTAGCTCGAAGGACCGATGGCCGTTGGGGCAGAAAGGTTCTCGAGTGGAGACCACGTACCGGCAAGCGCAGTATAGGACGAACTGGTTAGAGTTGCGGGGACTCGCTGGATGCTTGTCGCTGCTATCCGGCCCTAAGTCTATTGAGGAGGCCTGTGTCCAACAGTGGACGTCCTATGGCTGAAATGATGAACCTGAACCAGAGATACTTCGCTTAGTCAATGATATGATCTTCAGTTCCTCCACCGTGATCAAGATATTCAAACCATTTTTCAACCAGATACTTGCTGGTATCTGACGAAGCTGAAATTTGGAATACTTTGGTAAGTTCCATGACATATGGATCATTTAATGGTATCACTGAGTACGTTCATCTGTCACACTTTTTAGTTTTATAATAATTGCCGTTTGTTTGAATATTTTGATATAAATACAGACGTGTATACAGAGTGTGACCGATAACAGGAGCAATAAAATAAAACGCAATTTCTCTCTAGAAACTGATAAACATTTGTTCAGAGTTAGAAAAAGTTTTCACATGTAATTTCATCATATTGTTAAACAATTTTAAAAAGTATTTTCAGTGTACGCCGTTCAATACTGACATTTCGTATGCATTGCGCATATCTATCACGCTACTAAACATCCAATATTTCATTGCTTTATTTTTGAAAGTTATTATCATTCAGCTTGGCCCAAAATACTATTGAGTATGCCGGAGAGCATCTAAGTAAACATCCATTTTTTTTAATATCCGTATATTTGGGCTGTTCTCACCTAGAGGTCACATTTCTCAACGATTCTGATGAAATTTTAAGGGTAGGTTGGAGAAGTATAGTTACTTTTTGTCGATTCCGTTTAAAAAAAACTGGCGCAGATATGGGGGTTGAAAGCGTCAAAAAATACAAATTTCAGTTATTTTGAAAGAAACTCGCGAAGTCATCTGACAGCCACTGGTCATCATCATCATAAATTTAAGACCTAGGCTCTTGTCGGTGGTGCACTTTCCATGCATCTCGTTCTTGCGCCTTCTCCTTGACAGCCTGGTACGACACGACGTTCACCTTCTCCTTTATTTTGTCCATGTAAGCTCCCTTGGTCTTCCTCTCTTTCTCCTACCTTGAATCTTTCCTTCTATTTACAGTCTTTATATATGGCAGTGGCCATTACTAGTGAATAATAAACGTTATTCCTAAAAGCTGTTAAACAAATTCAGTTTGAAGAGAATGCATGTTTTAGTTTACTTTTCCTGTGACGGACCACACCCGGTATATTACGCACTGTTTCGTTTACTTTGAAGCATTTCCATGTCCTGAGTCAACAGAGCAGTGATCTTGGCAGAACGCCACGAGGGCTCGGCCTTCGGTATAAATAACGAGGTTGGCAGCATTAGTCACCTTTGCCAGGATGTGGCGGATCAAAAGGACAGTACTTTTCGTATTTATTCCAGGATTTATTTTCAACACGCTTTTATTTTATTAGGTACTATAAGGCGTAATTTGTTGTACACCGTAGTCGGGTAAACTGTATCCTATAACCATCTTTGGATGTCCAGCTATCCTTGTACCAAAATTGGTTAACATTTGTTCAGCCGTGATGCGAGGACGAAGGAAATTATGAAAACAGATGGCGCCAGGCTGGCATGACGCCGTTTGAGCTTGAAGAAGTTACAAACATACACATAAACACATTAAAACTTTCGCCTTTATAATATTAGTGTGATCAGGTTCAGTTCTAACTAGTTACTTAGTTTAGTTTGTATAATTGTAACAAACAGTATAACGCCTGGTGACAAAATAACCCACAAAAAAGTTTGCTATTCAAAACCTCGTATTTAGTCAGTAGATCGGGACTGAGATAGGAGCATTTAAATAGAGGATTAATCCAGTGCCAGTTCCTAGGAAGTTACCTATAACCGTCTATAGAATTTTCGCTAATCATATCATGTTCGCGGGCCACGCTATTCACATTATGAGTAGGGTCAGTCCGATGACTAACAAGCGGAGTAAAATGTCACTTAGAAATAAGTTGACGCTTTACAAAACTTGCATTCGTCCCATTATGACTTACGCTAGTGTAGCTTTTGCTCACGTGCCTAAGTCCCGTCTCAAGCCCCTTCAGGTCGTTCTGAATAAAATCTTGCGCAGGATGACAGATACCTCGTGGTATGTGACCAACCTGAACCTTCACCAAGACATGGAACTTTCCTGGTTTTGTAAAAAAAGTGTCTAAACACTTCTTCGATATACCTCCCAACCACGGAAACCCCCCCTATTAGGATGGTGGCCGACTACCTTCCTCGAGCTCCCGATCACTCTACGGATCCACCTCACAGATTGTTATTGCAAAGAGGTCTGTTTACCCGTCGCAGCATGTACTTACTACTATATCTGACCCGGACGATGAGATCACGTAAACCATCCAAGCGATGGCTGCCGCGGACTTTTCGAACGGCGTCTCAGCGTTTTCTCCCTGTCATATTCCGATTCTGTGTCTCCTCTCCACCCTAAGTCGAAGTGATTCGGTTCAGTCTATTCACGAAACAGTTCATGCACCCAGTGCCAGCCCAATATGGAGGGAGGGCTTATTACTCCTGTGGCGCGGAGATAATCTCACTAGCGGGTTATACTCCCCCAAAAAGTCCGACTACTGGTAGTGAGGGTTAACGAGCCCTGATAAAGTTCAAGTCGTCTTTAAAAAAAACGCTAATTCACTTGCTCAAGCGCCGGTATCCGAAGCGCGCGCCCTGTACACCTTAATGATCGATTTACCCAAGAAAAGACCTAAGGACACACAGCTTATCAAAACCAAAACGACATAACCAACGTCTATTCTCTACAGAAACACGCCATTTCAGTATACGCAGAACATAGTTATTACCGCTTTGTACAATAATTTATCGCTGGAAATATATCAGATAGTTTTCTGTATTTGGAATGTTGTTAATGCGCTTTGATATCAGAGAAGGTAAGATACATTTATCTTGGTACATTTATAATGATCTGAAATAGCGAAGTAAACGGCGACGAAATTATACTAAATTTGTTTTTGTGACAAGCTTTTATAGCCGACTGTACTTTTCTTTGAATATCCGACCATTGCACACTGAGACGATTCTAACCCCAAACTACGCAGGGTTGCTGTGTCTATTAAATAGTTTCTAGGGCCACCTTCCGACTCCATCATCAGACCAGCCCCATGATACCGTATTATTGTATTATCATTAAAGTTAAGAAGTTATACAAAATGTCAACTCAATCGGTTGAAGATAATCTACCGTTTCGTTTACCGTTAGTTTTCTCCCTACTGACCCATTTGGATTGATCATCCTGTATGTATAGTTTATGTACCAATCGTTCATTTATCTCTGATGTTGCTCTCTGTTTGCGATATCTTTTGCAACTAAGTTGTTGTACTTCAAAGTATGGAAGACCTCGTATAAGCGCAAAACTTGCATTACCTACCACCTGTATTGCCACGCCCTGCAATTATTATAATCAGATGTTCTGTATCACGTGCTATTGACCACTAACCTTGCTAACAATTATCCTAAGCGGAGTTCTTAATTCCAAAGAGAAAAGTTTAAAATGCAACAATACTTTGTTAAGTGAAACCTATTAAAGTTGTTCCCTTGCAATGTATGTTGATCTAATAAGAGTAATGGCTGCCGTGTAGTGGTTTATGTATTCAGAGCAATAATTTCGCCATTTATTGACCACGTGGCATTAGTCACAAGGTTTATGACAGATAATTAAATATTCGATAGTTAATTAGCAAACATAAGTTGGGAGAAGTTATGTTATGAGTAGTGAGTAAATATAAAACGCGACGGCATGACATTTTCATAATTTGAAGTTTTAAATGGTTGGGACTTAGGTTTCACACTTTTCATACAGTAAGCACCACATATCTGGAGTTAACGGATTTAATATGGAAAGAGAGCTCTTATCGAAGGTTCTGTAACTATGTAAGAACAGTAGGTATGAAGTTGTTGGAAAAAAACCGACTTCAAAAAAAACTGAAAGCCCGTTCTAAAATAACCCATTGAGATGTTCATGAACAACTTTGTAATCTTGCACTGTAACCTAATCTTGAACAACTTTTTAATTTGCATCTGATAGACATCATCTTCCGATGCTGAGAATGATAGAAGGTAACTCCGTAACGGTTAGGAGTTAGGGGATAATTCAAATGAAATGCATGCAAACAAGACCTCTCCGATTACCTATCTCGTATGTATTTTATTTGAATCACTAAATAGCAGGAAAAAAAATTAACAAATAAAGAACCGACAAAAAAAAAACTGTTAAGCCAAAAATAACCCGTTCATGTAGAGATTACATTTGAATTACCTTTTGAAGTTGGTGCCAAACCACTCAATTATTACTACATGTATTAAATACAGATGGCGGGCATTAAGCCTTTAATGATTACCATTTGGTATTTACGAGTATTTTTGTTCGATAAAGAAGTTCACGTGAGGTTTGGCACCGACTTCAAAGGGTCTTCAAATGTAATATCTACACGAACGGGTTATTTTTGACTGAAATGAAATAATGAACATATGAAAACAGTATTAAAAATCAAAGTTTCTGAACAGATGTTGTTCAGCATGACGAGTAACATCTATTGTTTTAATTTTTTGCTCCTGTTACAGGACCCACCTGGTACCTATTATAGTGTAGGTATAGTTTATTGCAGCACTCAAGGTATAACAACAGATGCTTGATGTGGCCCAAGTGGAATAAACTTGAGTATGCCATAGGCTGCGGTAACCAGGGATCGGATACCGTTATTCGGCTCCATACAAAATACCGGTATTCGATTTCGGTATTTCGCTTATTATTATCTACATATTTCTATGTTTTAGTGACCTAATTTCAAAGTTCTATATTAATACCTAAATTCAATTTAGTAGCGTTTGAAATAAAACCTGAAATTAGAAAAATATTTGAGTTTGAATGAATACCGGTAACCATCCCTGGCGGTAACTACTACGGGCTGTACGTTTGTTTTTAACCAGAAAAGAAAAGGATTCAACATGATTGACGATGACGTCATAGTTTATGTTGTTTCTGGTACTTCCCATTTTGAAATTACATGAAAAGTAGCTGATTTGACATAATATATGGAAACAATGCTTATCCTATTGCCGTGGTTGTGAAAGACGCACTATTATCTTCAGAGCAAAATGGAAACTCCAACAGAAGCGATAAACTGAAAATGATACGACGAATTATTATTAATAATAATTCCATAGAATTTCCCGCTGAAATTAAATCAATAGGTGATAAAAGTAATTTAGGCAAATATAAATATTGTAAGTTTTCGTTTGCATTAATATTGCTTTGTAAACGTATTCCGACTGACAGATGAAAGAACTTTGTTTGTTTGGGTATTTTGCGCAATCTTAGCGTTTGCTTTGGGATCTTGCGTCATTTCTAAAGAAAATACGAGATACTGTGGATGTATTTATGTTTATTTTACATACACAAAATTTTTATTTGAAATATTTGAATGATCAGCAATAATCCTACTACAATTTTTGTGAGATATATTTACTTTATTAGGTAATGTATTAGGCGGTTTACACTCACGTCAAATTGTCAGGAACGGGCCGACGTGTTTCGAACTCGTACTGAGCTCTTCATCAATCAGGGACTGCTACCCGTACACCGGCGCGGCAACTTTGTCACTTTGTCGGGTCGTTCCTGACAATTTCACGTGATTGCCAACCGCTTATTACAAGAATTTTATTATATGAATGCTTATTAATTTTTTTTGCCAATAACACAAACGATCGAACGGTTATTTCGTGTGGCAAGGGGAGTTCCATTTACAGAATAAAGGTGTGGTGTATCAATGGGATCGCCGATTGCGCCGGTTACTGCCAACATCTTTATGGAAGATTTCGAGGAGAAGGCTCTGGAGGGCTGCCCTTTTGAGCCTAAATGGTGGTGGCGCTATGTGGACGACGTATTCGCGGTGATTGCGGAACATGAATTAGAGCCGTTTCTACTGAACTATCTACATGCGGTACACACGAAGATACAGTTTACTACCGGGAAAAGGTCCAGGAGGGACTAAACTAGATAATGTTTGACGTTCCTTATTAGGAATTAGGTAAGAAAAATCTTAGATTATTAACAAGCATAATCACGGGACATACTAGCCTAAATAGCGAAGCCAGAACAGACCTGATGAACATTATGTGTTTAGTAAGTACCCCATCTTGCTCACACTGTGACCAGGAGGAGATAAGTAGGCATGTTATAGCAGAGTGTTGAATGATGCAATACGATACAGAATCTCCAGAAAAGATGAACTAGGCGAGGCGGAGATGAAGTGAATAGATGTCATTTCTTTTAGCAAGAGAAAAAGAAGATTCTAGAAAGACGGCTGTTCAGAAGCACCGCTGGAACAGTTACCGTTGGCTCCAACTGTGAACTGGACGAAATGAACGCAACCAAGCCATCGACAGCCCGCTTGGCTCCGGGCGTCCCTGCACCACATCTATCTAAGCTAAGGTGTTCTGAAACAATCGAAGACAGCTCACTACAGCTAATCAAGTCACGTGAACTGCATATAATAGATCCTTACCTGACCTCTAGCACTACTGTGACACAGGGCTCTTTCTCGCGTGAGATATTTATCTATCTCTTTCTGTACACAAGGTACTATGAGAGAGTGACGGGTGATGCTGTCGCGAAGCATAGTTGAGCTACGCTAGCTGTTTTAGTTGCAGGGATAATACTATTAAACTACGGTTACGGTGTAGTACTAGTAAGGTGTTCTGAAGAACTTAACAGCTGACCAAGTAACGTAAACGGGATATAATAGATCTTTACCTGACCTTCACAACTGGTGTTCTAGTTGCAGGGATTAGAATGTCACGGCTGCCAGTACACGTTATGTTGACGTGTGGCGATTACCGTTAAGGTGGCTGTGAGTTATTGTTCAATTATATTTCAACATTAGTCTGAGCGTGTTATTTGTAAGCTTTGAACGCTTTCGATTCAGTATGGTCAGGTAAATTTATCCTAAACTCTTGAGGATACTAATGTCTATAAGGAGAAATGATGAGGTATTAAATGTCAAGAAAACGCTTTATAAAACTGACGATATGGAAAAATTGTAGGCTTATAAGGTCGAGGAAAAAAATGACGAAATAGAACTTAGTCAAGTTATGGCGACTACTTTCATTTCACGGGGCTCCTATTTCTTTTCAGTTTGCCCTTCGGGCATCTGAAGACGACTAACGAACCTAACCTACCTAGGGCCGTTGTACATCGTCGATAATATGAGTTTTTCGGAATTGCAATTCTCGAATTTTTACTTTTAGACCATTATCAGTTGGTCTTTATTACATCTCGTCATTATACCTCGTAATTTATACTTTTGATTATTTTTATTTCTTGACATTAATTAGTATTTGACATGTTTATACTTTATTGTATTTCCTTATAGACAAATTATGACTATTTCGTTCTAAACCTACTTGTTTGTTATATAAAAAAATATCTAATTTTTGTCGAGTCAAATTTACTATTCACTCTACACGAAGATTCTTATAAAAAGGTATGCAACCTGCTATGTTTATTTATTTTGCTATGTTCACAATAGCCCGTATCACATATTGTGTGAAGAGACTTAGGAATAAGACAAGACTTTCGGAAAATTTATATCTTTGCATAAAGACTTTAAAATAAGCCAAATAAACTCACTGAAACTCTAGTGTCAGTTTACCAATATCGTAAAAAATGGTAACGCGATGGAGTTGCTTTAATCTGTTGACAACGTACACTTGAGGCACTGTCGTGTGAGCGATTCAAATACACAAGCCCGGGCCAAATTAAATATGTAGCAACCGCATACTAGTGTTAAATGAAGTAAACGTGAGAAACTTCATCATGTAAGTACTCGATTGAAGTTATTCTATGTTGATTTTTACTTTATGAACTCTTAGAGACTGTATACATCTCTAAGAAACAGCTTAGTGTAGTGTGACACCTAGAGACTTTTTCAAATTCAAATTCAAATTATTTTATTGCAAGAACATACTTTATACATCATCATCACGTATGCCTGGTGCACAGTACTCATATTAACTGTACGATAACTTCACCACTTGAGAACCTTCCTATCCCAGCGGCCGTCGGTTGCACGGCTCTACGAGCGATTTGTCTAATCCACAGCCAGTTTATTAAAGCGGTTCTTCACTGTTCAGCTCCGCAAAAGACACCTATTTGAATGATTACTTTGGATATTATAGATGGCGTGAAAAATGTTAAAATACTGGGTGCAATGCAATCAGTGATTCACGAGATTGGAACGATTGTGAGGACGGCGCTTAAATAGCTCATCATGTACGGAGCACTTCATAGAGTGATCCGTTTTTTTATCTGACGAACAAAAATAAGCAATTGTTCGTCTTGGCGGTCTTATTTACGGTACTCCATGAAACTGCCAAGCCATACTTTTGAAACCAAGGTGGTAGGGTTAGTAAAGTCAGGGCTCCGGGCTTGGCTTTTCCTGGGATCTGATAACTTTTTTACAGCGAAAGCGTTATGAGCATGTGAGTCTTGGCCGCCAATTTGACATACAATTTTTTTGGTGAGATCATAATTGACTGTAATCATTATAAGATTCATGTCAAAATACTGGGTGCAATGCCTGTTTTGGGCGCCGCGCGACCTTCACGCCATTCCGCGCGACGGCGCAGATGGGCGTGTGGACGGAACTTTATAACCCATCATGAACGGAACACTTAATTAATAGAGCGATCCGCATTTTATAATATTGTCTGCATTTCTGCGACCACGTTAAAATACTGGGAGCAATGCCTGTTTTGGGCGACGCGCGACCTCCACGCGATTCCGCGCGACGGTGCGGAACGATCGTGTGGACTACGCTTAATAGCCCATCATGATCATGAATGGAGACTTCATGGAGCGATCCGTTTTTTTATTTTATGATATTAACTACATTCCTGTAGTCTTTTATAAGATTGTACATCTTCCAACCAGTAGCGCGCAAGAAAGTTTGTCGGTCGAGATACGAAGCTACGTCCGCCCCTCTAGCCCAATTGTCACACGTGACTATTTCTAGCGCAAGATGATTACCCGTCTCTTTCTGTGTAGTAATGTGAGAGGGTGACGGGTAGCGCTATGTCGCGCGACCAAAGTCGCGAACCACAGTTGTGTCTGGGCTGGCCCTGTCCGTCAAACTATGCTTGGCGATTCTTGTCGCGCAACATAGCATCACCTGTCACTCTCTCACATTACTCCACAGAAAGAGATAGATAAGCTACTCGCGCGAAAGAGTCGAGAATCACTGTGCTAGGGGTGCTGGAGTTACTTTGACCCTCATTCACATATTGCTTAACTAGAAAGCTAGCACGGTACAAATTCTCGAATTTCAGAGTCTAGCCCAAACCCATATGCAGCCGTAGAGCAGAATGAATAGAGCAATGATGCTGAGACAAATGATGCGCAAACGATATCGACATGCAAAGTCAAAGCCAGCTGCCCACTGGTGGAAAAAAATCTACAGATTTCACACTACGCGCAACTATCAAAGACTTTGAAAATATTGACTTTGTTTTCTGGCCTCAAATTTTGTCGTTCCGCCTCCTAATATGACTCAAACTGTAGCTTAATTCAATCCGTATTATCCATTATTCATTATTACATTATCCAATATTTTCCGTTTCTTGAATAGAAAGCTCAATAAAGTTATTGGGAACTTCTCTATTCAAGTCAGCGAAAAACTTTTACCGATTTTAGGAATTCAGATTGCAATTTGCCGTACGGCAGACGTACACTAGTGTAGGTAGGTCCGGTCACCTAGGGCCATTGTCTCCAGTGGTCAATTGGCTTCGTCCCAAATACCTTGTTCGTCCATTTCCCAGTTCGGCCATTTCCCCGACTAACAACTATTTGAATTCCTTTTAGAATTTAAAACCCTAATAGGTGTTGATTTTGGACTAACTTATCGTTGTATATACGACGCAAATTGAAAGTATTGCACGCAATTTTCACCGTACTTTATTTAGATAATCAACAGAGAGTTAAATTCTACGCGCCAATTCCTTCCACAAAAACAAAACGTTTGCCGATGTTGATGCTCCTCCGCCAGTTCCATACCGCTACCGCGTCGAAAGCACGTGATTGGTGCGTCAGTTTTTCAAATTCACAAAAATTCAAAAATCGTATACTGGCACTTCGACACTCATTCGAAATTTAAAAAAAGGTGATGGCGTTTTTGTTTTTTAAAAAGTGTTTGTGATTTGTTTTTTGTGATTGTGTTTTTTTTATTGGATGTACGAAACAGGTAAATTGTTATAATAAGATAATTTGCTGTGCGTAATCTTCAGTCTTATTAGGTTAATGAACGGCTAGAACCAACTAGAACGCAATTATCGGTGGAATCTAGAATGTCAGAGAAACTGAGGCGATTCTATTGTCCGTAATTTTCTGTTTACAGAACTTTTTATAATTATAGTTATTTTATTGTTTGATAACTTCAGCGTTTAATGTTCACTGCACACAAATAGAATCAAAATAAAACAATTTAAACGTATTAAGAGGCCTTATTCCTTTTAAAATTTATTTTTTTCATATTATGACAAATATATTGATAATTTCCATCAACTTTCTAAAGTTAATAACACTTTGCCCCGAGTTCTAGGTAGGGGGGGGGAATTGTGCATTTTGCATTTTAAACACTAAACCATCCTAGACAACATATTAAAAATTTAAAACTACCGGACCGTTCGTAAGGTCACCCATAGTTACTTTAGTCTCTATTCACCGAACTAGTAGTAGCATAGCTATTTCATGCTTTCATTGCATGCAGTCGAAAATAAGTTGAAAAAACTAATTTTCCGCGTGAATGTTGTCAATTTCGAGTAGTTTTTTAAACAAAAATTATCAATGAAAAAATTTAACTGTAGGTTTCAAATATATAGGTACCAATAAATCTCAATAGCCCTGTTCTAGATAGTAACATATTATTTACATAAAATCTACCTTAGACCTGAGTTTTAATGATGCTCAAACAATGATCCTCTATGGATTCTTGAGGTACCAACTGGATCTCAGGATTGGTCTAGCGTAGGTATGTGTTCTTTACTAGCTACCCATCTTGCTGAAGAATATTATAAACTCACGTAATAGCCGTGGATAGCTCGCAACGGCACGGATAGATGCCCCTGATGAAGACCTCCATACTTGATCAAAACATGCCCGTTCCTGATTATTTTTACGCGAATTTAAACCGTTTATAATAATTGTACAACCATCATTATCTAAACAGGTATGTGCGTTCCAAGACCGATGCTTTAACATTGATTTATCGCATGATAGAGGCCACCGTCATTGGCCAGTTGATTGGATTTGTATGTGTGTATGACGTAAACACCGTGGACCGTTCGCACCGGCACGGATAGATGCCCTGATAAAGAGCTCCCTAATTCGAAGCATGTCCGTTCCTGATAATGTTTACGTGCGTGTAAACCGTTTGTAATGCTGGCCGGCTGGTTGGGTTTGTGTGTATGTGTGTATGATCGTTGCACCGAACGCGGAAGAACAGCGGGCTCCTTTCACCGCCTGTTTCCGATGTATCTTTTGAAATCGAGCTTGCATCAAAACAACGTTATAGTAACAAGTCAGAGCTACTTGATGGAGACGGAGATAGACATCGCTATCATTTTTTGAAATGCCTGATGTACTTATAGTAAAAAAAATATTACTTTGCTAATCCGCGGTACAATAGCGTGCCAGTTAATTTGTGCTAACTCGTTATACTTATTTGCGTATTGTTTCATGCATTCATGCATTTAATGGTCCCTGTCCTACCACAAGCAGAAAAATAAATACGCAAATCAATACCGTAAAACTATCCAACTATAGTCCAATCATCCAACTATGGTCCAAAACAAAAATTGGTTATTTTTATCAATATTCTTCTTCTATCAGTGATTGTATACGTTTTTATTTAAGTTTGTTTAATTATGTTTTAAACCTTAGAGTTTATATTCGTCATAATCATAATTATTATAATATAAACGAGTAATTTTCGGATTAAATTGGACCATAGTTGTGAGGACTGGACTATATATGTAGTTGGGTAGTTTTACGGTATGACAAACCACCACCAAAATAACAATACATACTCGACACGTGTTTCGCCCCTCTACGAGGCATTATCAGGAGATGTTGACGGTCTGGCGTCTAGCAATTTGTTTTTAATAAATATGGATTTCCGCATAGTAACGCCTTAATTGCCTGATGTATAAGTTTTAAACCACCATTTTGAAAAATTTCGAAAAACTGAATCGATGGTAAATTATACATCATTTTCGAGCCAGCAGGGCTAGCATATTTTGCCGCGACTGCTTGTCGCGCGACTCAGCATCACCTGTCTTGCTTGTACGGTATTAAAAGGAAAGGGACAGGTAGTATATGTCGCGTGACAGAGTTCCGTGTCACAGTTATGCTAGAGGTGCCGCTAAACACGATAATCGGTTGAGAAATGCAATGAGATTCTGTAGACGAGAACATCCGGAGATCTGCTAGTCTAGCGCAACTAAGCTTCGTGACTCTTGTCGCGCGACATAGCATCGCCCGTCACTCTCTCACATTACTGCATAGAAAGAGACGGGTAATTACCTATCTCGCGCGAGAAATAGTCGTGAATGACAGTTGTGCTAGAGGTGCCTGACTGGAGATCCGCCCTCCGTCCGCTTAAATCTATTTGGTAGGGTCCATTATGGATCCGAGTGGACCTTTTGTGCGTTCAGATCTATCAATGGATTTGAACGGATTTATTGGACACTAGAATCCACAACGTGCTGAAGTGGACTTTTTGTACATTTGGATCCATCAATGGATTTGGGAAACTCCAATATTTACGCTGATCCATCAATGGATTTTATTGAACACTTGTTATACTCAGATCCACATCAATGTAGTATAATTTATTTATTTACAACAAATTTATTTACACAATATTATAATAATAAAAGTCGATGGTCGATGGGGCAGACGAGTTCTAGAGTGGAGACCACGAACGACACGCCCTGTAGGACGGCCTCCCGCCAGGTGGACCGACGACCTAAAAAAAGTGGCGGGAAGGGGTTGGATGCGGAAAGCTGAGGACCGGGTATGGTGGCGCGAACTGGGGAAGGCCTATGTCCAGCAGTGGACGACTCCGGGCTGATGATGATGATGATGATGATGATGATAATAATAACCTACGAAGATCAATTAATGGTTCCTAACTATTTTTCCATATTGTTTGATTTCGTGTTTATCTTGTGTTTTACTCTTATGTATGTAGGTTAAGCCCCCGTTTCTTGGTGGTCATACTGGCATGTCATACTAATATGACCAGTGAGAATCGCTTGTATTGGTGGTCATACTTGTCATTGTCCCTCTAAATATAATATTTTTCTTGTCCGCTGTAGATATAGTGGTACAGTCAGCTTTAAAAACATCTGCACACTTTAGTAACATAACATGTCGCTTTAGCATCATTTCATTAGTGAGCCACCATACAAAAGTATCTAAGGAGTGAAACCAAATTGTGCCGATGTTTCTTATTACCTATGTTAGTATACACAAAACACATTTTCTTTTAGTGGGAAATTAGTCAGTTGGGTTTTTCTTGGAAAATATGAGGTGTTAAGAACGACGTGTAGGTACCTACTTCGGTTTTTATTCGAAGGTAAACAAAATAAAACAATTTATTGAAATAAACAAACAAACAAACTGATATATTTTTAAATAACACTTTATTAATAACATAGAAATTCATATCTGCGTAAAGATAACGTAACATAGAAAGTAAACAAAAACACCTTGTTTCCAATCTCTATGGAGCTCCAAACAAACACAGCAGACAAAATTTTGCGTAGAAGGTATGTCAATACGCGAATTGGTTGTTTTGCGAATGAAACATTGGTCATTATGCGTATTGGTCGTAATGCGTCTTGGTCAATACGCGTTTTTAAATTAAAATTTATTGGTCATTATGCGTAGGGAGGAAAATTTCGGTGAAGGAAAATATCGTGCGGAAACCTGCATACATTCGCGAAGAAACTTAACGGTCTATGTGAAGTCCCCAATCCGCTTCGGGCTGTGGGACATCATCATCATCATCATCATCATATCAGCCTATAGACGTCCACTGCTGGACAAAGGCCTCCCAAAGTTCTCCACAACGATCGATCTTGCGCCGCCCTCATCTAATTTCTACCCGCGATCTTACTCGTAACTAGGTCGTCTGATATACTTAGATGATGATGATAGTTAAGATTTACATGTGTATATAAAATAATGAGTGTTTACATAAACCAACATATCGTAAATTATGATTTTCCATTTGTACATACAACGTGGGCCCTGTAACATAAGCAAAAAATTTAAACATAGATTTTACTCGTTAAACTGAACAACATTTGTTCAGCAACTTTAAAAAAAAGTCAGTTTTCAAAATTTTATTATTTCAAACAAATTAAATAGTATTTTCAATGTATGTCGTCCAACGTTGACATTCCCTGAGCATTGACATAGCTGTCCCTCTACTAATGTCGGACATTTCGCAATACATTGCTTCTTTGTCTAAACTTTATTTTACTCTTTATTTCAGAAGTTGCTTAACAAATGTTGTTTAGTTTCAAGGGACGAATCTATGTTTTAATTTTTTGCTCCTGTTACAGGGCCCACCCTTTATTTAATAAGATAATAGCTTACAGCCTGTTTATTAAAAGTTCACATGACTCAATCGATGGATTGCTCGCTATAAATAGTTTACATGAATCCATTGATGGATTTCAGGAGACTTGTTAGTTCAACATAATCTATTTGGATCCCTAGTGCTCAATAAAGTCTACTCAAATCCATTGATAGATCTGAACGCACAAAAGGTCCACTCGGATCCATAATGGATCCTACCAAATGGATTTTAGTGGACGGAGAGATACGAACAAACGGACATACGAAAGTATTTTTGTCCAAGCTGAAACGGACGTCATTGGCTCGGTCAGTCACGTATTAAAACTGCGTCTGCTTGAGATTACGTATAGAGGGCTTCAAATTACTAAGTATTTTTATTCCCAAAATCGTCCGGTAACTTTGAGATTTTCTGTCAAAATTTCAAAATTTTTTCGCTGACTTGAATCGAGAATTTCCCAATAACTTGTTTGAGCTCGCTACTCAAGAAACAGAAATAAGTTTTTGTCAAAAATTTAATTTTTGTGACAAGCTTTTATAGCTGACTGTACTTTTCCATGAACGATGGGTGCTCAAGGAAAAGTACAGTAATTGCTTACTGGTACGATTATAAAAGGCCCAAACTCGGTAGATTTGCACTATTACAGGCTTCCGTTCCTAGGGCCACCTTCCGGCTCCATTATCAGACCCTAGAAACTATTTGAAAATAAAGTACTCATCAAGACGAATCAAACGAGCCCAAACTCGAGGGGGTTATGTGGTTTTATTGCGGAGTTCCTATGGCCACCTTCCAGCTCCATCATCAGATCAGCTCCACGTCATCATAATATTGCATTATCACGCGATTTGCATATTCGTGCAAAATTTCAACTCAAGCGGAAACTTGCAAAATCAAATTTTAACTTGCAAAATTCAATTACAGACAACGGGCAGGTCAAAGTAAATAAAAGCTTGTAAAAATTTGGGTTGGGATTGAATTAAGCTACAGTTTGAGCCATCTTAGGAGGCGGGCGGACAAAAAATGTATGCGGTAGCGGGTCCCCTACGCGCGAGGTCAGAAAACAAATTTGTCTAATTTTATCATATGCTTTATTTCTTAATTATATTTTCAATGCCTTTAATAACTGCGTAGTGTGAGATCTACAGTGTGTATATTTGATATAACCGCATACTTTACGGGGGCTTAGTATAGGCACTTATTAATATATTTATCCATAAATTATAAAAAAAAAGAATATATTTTTTTCCATATAAAATAAATCAGCAAGCAATGTATACTTGTTTGTTGTTGTTTGTTGACACATAACATCGTGATGTCACAGCTGTCACTAGTAATAACTACGCCATACATTGCTGCTCAGAAAATTTCAAAAAATAACTATGGCAGTTAACGCTTAGTTAATAATTGTTATAGGTAAATATCAGATTATAGATGATTATAGCAATAAAATCTCCGTCTGGCTACAATATGCGGTTGTATCAAATATACACGCTGTATAGATTTTTGTCAAGAAATGATTATTTAAACTGTTAAAACTACCAACAGACACAAACTTAAAACATTAAACAGCAGTGACTATACGATCTCTATCACATGTCATAGTCATTGAATGATCACGGAGGTGATACTGGTCGACGCAATTAATCAAAACCTTTTAGCGTCGCATGCGCAGTGATCGATCGCATGACGGCAGTCACATGACGAACGAACTCGCGGAGCAGGTTGTAAGTGCGTTTTAAATGGTCGTAAGTTACATGTTTCTGTTATTAAAAGTGCTCTTTTGTCATGTGGTTCAGGATGTGATGAGCGTTTGTAAATAGACGTAAGTAACAGGTTCTTTTTTTATATAAAAAATGCTGTTTTGTTATACGTTTAGTCTAAGGCACTTACAAATGGACGTAAGTGTCAAGTTTTTGTTATAAAAAATATCTTTTGTTTTGTGTGGTATGATGTGACGAAAAGCGTTAAAACTAATTTAAAAACTAACACTCATCGACTGTCTTTTTTGGAATAGGTACTTATATATTTTTGTAATGTTCTTATGATTAGGTTAATACTATAGTTTTATTCGTCCATGCTCTTCTTTTAAGGGTTCCGTACCCAAAGGGTAAAAAAGGGACCCTATTACTAAGACTCCACTGTTCGTCCGTCCGTCTATGTGTCACCAGGCTGTATCTCATGAACCGTGATCTAGCTATCACAGTTGAAACTTTCACAGATGATATATTTCAGTTGCCGCTATTACAAGAAATACTAAAAACAGAATAAAATAAATATTAAAGTAAAATGTAGTCCTTTTCAAAATCATATTTGGGGAACTTGATATAGTGTTCACAGCTATGAATCAAGAACATCAATGATTGATGGGAGTGCCGCGTTTTTTATTATGGTTTTAGCAATTACTTTTTCCATCATGTGGACAAGATTATTATTATGTGTATGTAAAAAAATACTGATCATCACTCAACGAACAAACAATGCGAGTTTTCCGCGGATGATCTAAAATCCACTTAGTGACGATGACGACACTGTCACGAGTGATTACCGTCACGAATGTCACGATCCGTCACGTCCGCAGAGATGACTGAAATTAACGTCAGGCAATTACCTTCTTTGTGGGTTAAGGCGGACATTAATGACGAGACCAATAATGAAGGTTACATGCATACTTACCGTATTTTTCATCATCGCTTCTGTATAGACTTTATACATATCTGTGGAATTAACTTCACTAAGTGTATCTGTATCATCTTATTGCATGTCAAGACGCCTAGAGACTTTATACATCTCTGGGGAAATCATTAGCTCGAATTTAATAAATTTTTTATAAATGTAGTAACTTCCTTAACATTGATTTGGACAATCTATATATCTCCTTTACGTATAACAATGTATTTAGTTATACCATAAATATAAATGATTGTTTGTTTTCTTTCGGCTTTCTTCTCAATAGCAGTCTCCTCTTGGGAAATGCCGGTAGATTCACAATCTGACTTGTAAAAGTGCCCTTGTGGCCTATTACTTACTGAATAAATTATTTCATTTCATTATAAATAATTTTGTCCTTAGAATCGACTCATTGGTGATTTTGACTTATTCCTGGAATCTAGGAACACGTTCGATATGTCTGCTGTGTTAAATATATGGGTTCAAAATAATTGTACCATAACTCACATGGCATTCACATGTAACGTTACTTACATGTCAAATTGTATGTCACCTGTAACATAAAGGTGTTCTCACAGTACATTAAAATATAACTGTTACAAATAAATAACTTCCCCACAGTTGGTAATTGAGGTAATGGACAAACATTTTGACTGCAAGGTACAATTATTTAGAATTTTACCCATATACTATGAAATCTGATTAAATACTATTATTTTAAATGTGTGACAATCGCTGAAATCGAAGAACATAATAATTATTATGAATTATACATAAAATACTTATAGTAAATTTTGTTACAACAATGAAATCGCATAACTGACGTCATTGATGATACTTTATTTATTTATAAAATGGTGATCGATGACTGACGATGAAATTCTATTGTGTAAATGCAACAGTGCCAATGGCATTTACCTTTCTTATACAAATAAGGTAAAAAAAACGCGAATAGCATGGTTTACAATGTCAGCCGCCGGCGAACAACCATTCAATATACTCTATGATTGCAAGTAGAGACGCTACGAGCATTTTTAGGGTTCCGTAGTCAACTAGGAACCCTTATAGTTTCGCCATGTCCGTCTGTCCGTCCGTCCGTCCGTCCACGGCTTAGCTCCGTGATCATTAGTACTAGAAAGCTGAAATTTGTTATGAGTATGTGTATGTATAACGCCGACAGAACGGTAAAATAAAATTTAAAAAAAAATCTTTCTTAACTTAAACCTCGGGCTTAAAACAGCAGTTTATTGTGAAGGATGAGCAACTACGGAACCCTACACTGAGCGTGGCCCGACATGCTCTTTGCCGGTTTTTGACTTAGCTACACAACGTTGCATGTTTTTACTACGAATAAATGCCTAATTAAGATCAAACCAAAATCTCGCTCGGAAACATGCGGGCCCGTGACGGTTGCTTTTATCACACGATAAATAAGTGACAAAGCATCCGTCACGTTTTGACAAAATGCGAGTGTGAGTGACAGATGCTTCGTAACTTATATATCATGTGATAAACGCAACCATCATAGGCCACAGCTGCATAACGTTTGTTCCAGATTTAAAACTAGAGAAGCTTTAAATTTAAAGTGACAGCCAACCAAAACTATTAGGTATGTATTTATAGATGTATTTAGGAATCATATTGTACATAGATTAGAATGTATTTACTGATATTGTAATCTGGTTCACATTATAATTGCAAATGCGGCCTTCATTGCTGTCATATGACCGAGAGCGCCCAAATACACACAATGCTAGATTGTCATTGTTGCATAAAAGACCAACTATGAACATAGATTACATGCAACATACGAGTCATTGTCAGTTCAAAAAACAAACATACGTACCTTACATATTATAAGTATATTATGTTTTTTCTCGGAAGATAAAAGATGGGAGGCCTTTGACTCCTTGAAACTTATTTCGTCGAATGTTTAATAACGCCAAAAAAAAAGTTGCAGTATTTTTATTCTTCTGTAGTATACATTTTCATAACTGATTAGGTTAGTTTTGTTTTATATGCACTCATTGTTATCTGAAAATAGGATCCATACTGGCTCACATAAATGTCATAAATTTCTCATTCATAATTGTCATAACATAATTCATAATTTCTACTTGCCTAACCTAACATAAGCTAGTGGGTTTTACTCTCATAACTCTTATAAAGTGAAATGATTTCAAAGTTATGGCTAACGATTTTATGACAAACAATTAAATACGTTATGACAATCAATCGTTATAATATAGAAAAATGCGCACCTCCGAAAATATTGGTGTTAGTGAAGTAGGCTTTGCTAAAATAAACTATATAACACTCAAAATATTATTTATATATTTCGTATTTTTTTTTTCGTATTATGTAATATAAAAAGTTTAGTACATGGTTAGATGCCTACCAAGGAGTAGAGGTAAATACCAAGGTTAGTATAGGTACTAATTAGGTTTTAAGACCAGTAAATAAACCAATTAAGATAAACTAAACCGCATATACGAGAACTGTCCCGAAGTATCGCCACATTAACCTACTCCACCGCGTTTATACCATAAACGATACCAATTAAGAACTAGCGACTTGTTTGGCTCTCGGCTTCATTGGCGGTAATTTAGAAGTATGCTGACAAAATGTTTAGTTGACCATTTGTCAATTAGTACACAATACGTTACTAGCTGTGTTGCCTGCGACTTCGTTCGCGTGGAATCTTAACTTGAACATTTTACATCTTTATTATTTTCAGATCTAAGCAATGTTGAAATTACTTTTCTTTTTTGAAAGTTGTATGATATTTAAGTCAAGTGGATTTTGATGTTGGTTGCTGTAATTTAATAGCATTATTATTAAAATCGATGAGTTTAATAATCATACGTTTATAAATTCTTGGATTCGAATTATATGCCTTATACAGTTTCAAGTCCCGCACTAAAAAAAATGTTGATCTTCATACAAATTTTCAACCCCTTTTTCACCATAAGGGGATTAATTTCCAAAAACGCTAAAATTAGTTTCCTCTCATTTTGTTTTAATATCTTTTTAAAAAGTTTTAAGTTCCTAACATAAAAAAAACTTGTACCCCATACAACCTTTCATCCCCTTTTCAATCCCTTTAGGGGTTGCATGTTTCAAAATCGCTTCTTATACCTCTTGTATACTTTATAAATGCAACCTAGTTTGCAAATTTCAACTCTCTAGCATTTGTGGTTACGGCTCTGGGTTGATGAGTCAGTCAGTCAGTCAGGACACTTGCATTTAGTATAATAATAATATAGATAGGTACAATGAGCTGCAGAATTGCATGGCCCATTTATGAATGAATTCATTGATAAATAGACCATGCATTTCTGCAGCCCATATTTAGTACACGTATCGCACACTATCAAGCGTCTTCGTGTTCGTTCATAAAAATAGGCGTACCTATAATTTGCGAAAAAAAAAGTTTTTTCTATTGACAGGTTGTATCTGTCGAGTAATATTCTGTAGATGTATAAGAGAAATACTTATCAAAGTTTTCTATCGGTTGAGAAATGGGACCTATAGGCAAGAATAGCCGGAAGTCTAGACATCCGGAATTCGAACACACGAAAGCATTTTTTAGCCAAACTGAAATCGCTCGTTCAGTCCATAAAGGAATCGTATTAATATTAACCACGTTTTTCACACATGGAACCTACGGAACCCAAGCGAACGCGACAATTTACACTGTATTGATAGTAAAGGTGTGGTAAGTCTAAGTATATGGAAATGGATTAATACAGATATGTCTCACTTATAGGGTCATGCTGAGACGTAGTAATAGGATTGGATTAATGTAGGTAACTATACTTTCCGGTGAAGGAAGGCCGACATACTCTTAGCTTATCTTGATTAAATTAATACGATAATATTTAGTATGGACAAAATGTTCGGGCTGTTTATTTTAGGTTCTTTTAAATGTTTAATTTGTGAATAAAGCCGTTAGTTGTGACATTTAGCTTAACGTTCATTTAAGATTGAAATAAGAATGTTAATTGTTTTAATTAAGTTTTATGATATGGAAGTCATTATATATTCTTAACTTATTCTGATGTCGGTTTACCTCGTAATTCCGGTAATTCAGTTAATTCGCAATAATCGGTACCTTACGTCACGTTAATTCCGGATACTTTCATTTGACATAAAATTTATCACTCGCCATAATTTTCTTTTGGCATAAACTTTTTATTTCGTAAACACAAATCGTTTGGTCAAGTTATGTTTGTTTTATAACAATCGCCATTGAAACATTTAAAATAAATTAATATTATAGCATGTAATATGTTATGGCATATGAAATTCGGGAAATTGATAGAGAAAACTGCTGATTCGCATTAGTGAATTGTTTACATTTTATAAAATAATTTATATACTTTAGGCTTTTGATGGGGGCGTGCAAGATTTTAAGAGGCGACTTGGATTGTATGGACCAGGTGACGCAACTGGTACGCCTCCATGTCCCTTCAATACAGAAGAAGGCTAACCTTCGCCCGCGCCAGTCCTTCCTGCTGGCTGTGCCGGCGGCGCGCACCGTGTCGTACCGGAACTCTCCGCTTGTTCGAGCTTTGCAGAGCCTCAATGCTCTCCTCGCATCAGCACCTGACTGCGATGTTTTTGCGTGTAGCTGGGCGGTTGTTTGTGAGGAGTGTTTGAAGTTCTGTGATTCGATTGATGTTCGAGAATCTTCTGTTTTTAAATAAATTGTTTACGTTCCCACCAATGTTAATTTTATTTGTTATGTTATGTGTTTAAGTTACATTTTTTTTGTCTGTTATTTTTGATACTCACAGTGCATTTAGTTAGTGTAAATCGTAATACTGTGTTTGTGTTTGAATAAATAAATAAATAAAAATAAATCCATGACGAACAAAAGACAAAATTTTAAGGTATGCTCATATTTAACAAAAACACTGGTTAAGAAGTGTAATTCTTTGTAACATTTGTTTGCTCTATTATTAGAAATAGTAAATGTTAAGCTTGATTTACTTTAAATACATTTCGGATAATACTAGGCATATATTATCCAAAATCAGCCGGAATGACACTTAGATATATCATAGTCCTCCTTCGTTCACTCGTCCAAATACTTCCTCTTGTCATAATGGCTTATTTTAGACCCTTGTCAAACAATCGACTACTTATTATTAATAAATCGTTTAAACAGTTAAATTTATAGGTGTGGTTAATGAGGTATTACTTAAGTGCAACAAATAATACTAACAGCATAAAGTTCCAAGACATCTCATATTTAAAGAGACATGACATCATAAGGTTTTTCATTACTAACAATGACACCTCTGAAACGATTTCAAACAACATTTACAATACTGATTGCTTGCAAATTGTCAATAATGATAGACGTAGGTACGGTTTGTTTATTTTATTCGCAAGATCGTATGGCCAATGTGTAAATACGCCACGTAAAAAGTAAGATGTATAGTATACCTAAGTAAGTCTAGCATCTCTACAACAACTGTCACAAGCGACAATTTCTCGCGCGATATAATTGCCCGTCTCTTTCTGTGCAGTAATGTGAGAGGGTGACGGGTAGCGGTATGTCGCGCGACAAGAGTCGGAGCATAGTTGTGCTAGACGGGCTGGTGTCGATGTCATACGACATCTCCGATTTATATTAAAACATAAAGAACGTCTTTAGATACTTTAACTAATAAAGAAATACTTCAGATAAATATAGATCAATATCACATAATAATATAATAATAATATCCAGACCAGAGGTAAAAGTCATACTGATGGTTACGGCGGGTGACATTTTACTATTGCAATAGCCCAAATAAAGAGTCCGCCCATACTCCATTTTAATAGCCCGGTTTTTTCTTTTCCATATCAATGCAATAGTTCAATCACCTGCTAAGACCTGTTCATGGATGTATCATCCTATTGATATGATCAGGAACGGGTCCCAGCAGGGCTACAGCCACAGCAAATTTCTCCAAGGGGCCTCTACGTGTTGGATCCATATCCCCACGCAAGCCTTTCAAAAGACCGGGACGTATGAGCCCGAGACTATGAGCCGAGAAACAAATAATATCACAGGATTCTTTAATTTTAAATGGGTATAGAATAAGCCACCATAATAAGATTTTGGGCGGGTTTTTTTTTAACAAACCATTTACGGTTATAACAAATTAAATTAAGGCTCAATGTAGCGATCTAAATACGATTATTAAAAATAAATGACTAGAATACAATATATCGACACGAAAAAATCCCGTCTGAGTTTGTACCCACAATTTATTTAGATAGAGAAAAAACTTTCTTATAGTTTTCTACATGGTAAATTTTCCTAATTTCTGGAAGATTAAACTACAATTTATCTGCTGGTAGAGAATGCCCTATGGCATAAGTCCGCTTTTTTTACGATAAGTTCTTTCTTCTGTGCAATAAGGATTAAATAAATAAATGAATTAAAACTTAAAAAGTTATAAAGTGCATCTGATTTTAAAGATTTTAATTTCCTGGCTAACGCTACGCATAGGTATTTTATGGCCCTCACCGTTGGTTCGGGCCACAACACCTGCGGTCTGGAACATTCACGAATTCACCTAATTATGTAAAGTACTATAATTTCGTAGCTAATTTGTATCAATGAAGCAAGCAGTAATCTTCATTACATTACACGTTTAACCGTAACCATTTGGCGAGACCAAAAATTGGGCAAGTGCGAGTCCGACTCGTCCGATAATCTATAAAAAGTTTGTTGTATGGGAGCCCCCCTTAAATATTTATTTTATTTTATTTTTAGTATTTGTTGTTAAAGCGGCAATAGAAATACATCATCTGTAAAAATTTCAACTGTATCACCGCTCTTGAGATACAGCCTGGTGACAGACGGACGGACGGACGGACAGCGAAGTCTCAGTAATAGGGTCCCGTTTTCACCCTTTGGGTACGGAACCCTAAAAACGGCGACAAAAAACTGTATTATCATCGGTAGCATCGAACTTAGTCATTTCCGGAGGAAACGAAATCCGCGCAAAGTCAAGGTAAAACCGTGTCCTCAATAAAGATCATTGCCACCTGCACTTGCCGCATTAAGCGACATAATAAGCCCATTACAATCTCTATTTAAAAGGTAGCAAATAGAGTTTATAACTTATTACTGCACGCGGGCGGTAAAGTCTTGTTTGTTGTCCGTCCGACTGCGCCGGTGATTATTAAGAGCATTATCATTCATATCTTACGCTTGGCTTGCATCGTTAATATCAAGATCAGATTATTTAGCTCAGTTTTGTCATAAATTAGCATGTACACACATGTAAGTTTTTTAACTGCTTCTACAACGGTAAGTTTACTTCGATATTTGCAGCAACGATGACATTGGGAAAACCAAACAATTGATGTTACCATGATGAGTAATAAAATTTATTGAAACCAAATAGCTGCTATTTCTTTTGTTTTGTCCTAAATGTGACTGACAATGACAACGGTGAATGTAAAAATCCATAAATTATTTTTAATTTACCATGTTTAGCTTCATCGTAAGCTAGGAAAAACTATTATGTAACCTTGCCCAGGATACTTCTGCCATGCTACGGCAAAAAGACGTATCTTAATATGACATCCGTATAAAAGATAAGACCTTTTACCCTAAGACACGGCAGACTTAGTCATCAATGTAGCAAAAAAATAGTTGAAATTCTTCAATCCGCTTCGCCGTCGTGAAGAAACAAAGACGCAAAAAGTGTACAATAAAAACTGTTCATTCAAGGATCTCCAAACGGACGATTATATTTATATGTACCTAGTTATATATCTTTAATGTACCTGAATTAACATTTTAGGATTGTACCTACCGAAGATAAATGATAGCCAGGTCACAATTGCTCGTTGTATTAAATATTATTGTGTCGACTTGTGGTTCAAAAGTACTACTTTTATTTTTCACTCCACTTCGCGTTTTGAACCACTTATCCCACGGGAACACTGCATTTTTGGCATAAAAAGTAGCCTATGTGTCAATCCAAGGTGTCAGCTACTTTTAAATAAAATTTTATCAAAATTGTCTTAGCTGTTTAAGCGTGAAGAGGTAACAAACATACCAACACAAATACTAAAAACAGAATAAAATAAATATTTAAGGGAACTCCCATACATCAAACGTGATCGGTTGCGTTAACTTTGCACCTCATTTGTATCCGGCGTCATACATACCACGTGCAAACTTAACTTAACCCGGCGAGTAAGATAAGTAATTTGTACGGAACCCTCGGTGCGCGAGTTTGACTCGCACTTGACCGGTTTTGTTGTAGGTTAGGTTAGGTTAGTTTTTTTAGATGCCTGGTGAAATACATGCGTTGTTATTCACAAGTTGCGTCCATACCCTATCGGCCAGTCCTCGATTTTGTAACCGACATGGGTATACCAAAGGCCGACGAACCGTATTGGACGCGTTCCGATATGCGCACGCGCCCTTGTGATGGCTAGCGATGTATCAATCGCTGTTAAAGCGGCCGCAAACGTTAGACATGCCCGTCTGGTACAACCATGGTTCTCGACTCATGTCACTCTCTCACGATACTGTGCAGAAAGGGATAGGTAGCATATCTCGCGCGAGAAAGAGTCGCGTGTGCAGGTGTTGGATAAACGTTTTTTACGTAGTTGCCGTATTTGCCAATCTATAAAGTAAAACCTGTGAAATATCATTTACATTAAAAATATCTAAGAATAATTTAAGAATAATTTATTTACCAAGGGAAAAGTTACTTACATTTATCATAATTAAACAGTGAATTCCACACTAGGTATAACGTATCGTGATACGTTAAGACCAAGAAGCTTCCTGAGAACGTGATTCAGTGAGCACGTCGCCAAAGCCAGCAGTGTCAGGCTGCGAAAGAAGCGGCTTAAGTATGCGAAGTAAAGATAAAGCATCCCATTCTCCCGCAGGGAGAGTGAGAGAAGACAGAACTCGGGCGGGTCGTGGTCCACAGAAAATCCGTTTACGTTGGTTCCGTACCCAAAGGGTAAGAAACGGGATCCTATTACTAAGACTACGCTGTCCGTCGGTCCGTCTGTCCGTCTGTCGCCAGCCTGTATCTCATGAACCGTGATAGCTAAAAAGTTGAAATTTTCACAGATAATGTATTTCTGTTACCGTTATAACATCAAATACTGAAAACAGAATAAATGGGGGCTCCCATAGAACAAACTTGATCGGTCACGTTATCTTTGCACCTCATGTGTAGGCGGCGCCATACATACCAGGTGCGAATTTAACCCGGCAATTTAAGATGGGAAGTGTTTGTACGGAACCCTCGGTGCGCGAGTCCGACTCGCACTTGGCCGGGTTTTTTTCTATTCCAGCCCTGAAACCTCATCACACCTAGTCCAGCCGTCCTATGAGTAGTCGTTAGTATGCGGCAGGCCTAAACTTACCGTTGGGCACTTGGGCAATGCAATGATCGACAGTTACTTACCAAAACAGATCTGGGCCGTTGTTGTGCTGCCTCCCATGCGGTTATGTAATCTATTTTCCTGTTATAAGGTCACGTTTTGCCTGGACACTATCGTGGTTTGATGACATTCGGAGAATTAAGATGCAGATACAATTGTGTATACGATTGAACTTTTCCTGGTATTTTCGATTGTGTCGGTATAAGTACAATGTAGATTACGATAAAAAACTTCCTCAATAACGGGTGTTTTATGAATCATACTATTTAAGTACCCATATTAGGTAGGTAGGTACCTACCTACAAAAATGAGAAACAGTTTCTTGATAATTATCTACATCCTACATAGTAATGGAGAAACGAATTTATATTTATTTACGTGTTTATTTCTGTATACTTGTCCATATTACTAAGATCCAATTTTACCATACTCTGTTAATAATAACGTTTGATTGCGTCTGTCAATGACAATTTAATTAGTTAATTAGGCGTTAGGTAAGGAATCTTTCTCTTCTAAGTAAATATATATGTATAATATAAGTAATTAACCAAAAGAAATATACCTACATATTTCATGCAACTAATGTATAATTTTCAAATTTTAACATTAAGTATTAAGTTTATTTCAGACCAACATAAACTAAAGTACAAAAGAAAATACGAGTACCTACTTACAACAATCAGAACAAAAAACACAAACAGCGTGCAGCGGTATTATCGCTAAAACTAAGTTTGACACTATTTGTAAAGCATAAGGAATTTCGCGACGCCATTTAAGTACACCGGCAAGTCCCAAACTAAAAAAAATACATCAAGTGCGAGTGGGACTCGCGCACGAAGGGTTCCGTACCTTTATCTGTAAGTTTGTTGTATGGGAGCCTCCCTTAAATATTTATTTTATTTTATTTTTAGTATTTGTTGTTATAGCGGCAATAGAAATACATCATCTGTGAAAATTTCAACTGTCTAGCTATCACCGTTCTTGAGATACAGCCTGGTGACAGACGGACGGACAGCGAAGTCTCAGTAATAGGGTCCCGTTTTTACCCTTTGGGTACGGAACCCTAAAAAAAATGGTATATTGACTTATTCACCATGACAAGCACTGCTGATAAAGTGTGAAAAGCGAAGAGATAATAATACATAGGATAGGTAGCTAATCTAGCTATAATATTTGGTAAGTACTTCATTGTCTCGAGAGCCTAAATAAAGAACGGTAATCCATCACTTACCCGATAAGAGATAAACTGTGGTATTTTATCGTGGTGTTAAATGATGATGAAAATAATATCAAACACATAACAAGAACCAGCTTAATGGATAATATTGACCGACAAGTAAACTTTGCAATGAAAATTTACGAAAAACAAAATGAAACTAGTTCAAAATTCAAAACTTTTTTCTCAACTAGACCAGTACCCACAAAGGAAGGTTGAGGGTACCAGGCCAGGAGGAAGATCGCCTATGAGATGAAAAGATCAAATAAAAGCTGCAATAAATGGCTCATTGTCACATGAATGCACTAGGAAGGCGGCTATTAGGGATGAATGGCGGCGTGTTGTGAAGCTTGCCACCAACATTTGAAATGATGACCACGACCACTCACGACATGCTGATCTCTCTTCTTTGTCGGTTTCACTATTGGCAAAGAAGAGAGATAAGCACGTCTAGCATATAACTGTGACGCGACTCTGACGCGCGACAAATACTACCTGTCGCTTTCCTCTGAATACTGTGCGAGTAAGACAGGGAACGCGTAGTCGCGCGACAAGCGAACCATATCTAGATATGCTAGCCCACCTGATAAGGAGTAAATAAATGCCGCGATACATATAGCCTGTTTTTTTTTATATACTACGATGGTGGCAAATAACCATCCGGCCCGCCTGATGTTAAGCAGTTACCGCTGCCCATGGACGCTTGCGACTCCAGGAGCATCACACGCGCGTTGCCGACCCTGTAAGAACCTATTTACTCCCCTCTTGAAGAACCGCATACTGTAGCCCCCGGGGAAAACCTCGGCAGGAGCTCATTCCACATGCGGAGGGTCTGCGGTAGGAAATTCCTTCGGAACCGCACAGTTCTCGACTTAGGCTCCAGTATGTGAAGATGAACCTTGTCGATGGCGAGCAGTGCGATGGTTTATGTATAGTTGTTACTAAGTTTAGAAGGGTGATTATTTGAGCATTTTAACCGTCTCATTAAAATGTTGAATAAAATTTACAAATTACTTTAACCTGTAAAATAACACGACAGGACGAAAGATTCGTGGCTTTTATTTATAAAAATACCAGCACTTTCTCCCGATTAATTATGGTGATGAGTCGCAAATAGAACATAATTATAGCGCGAGGGAATTCCCAATACTAATTAGTACAATCACTATGGTGTGGTTTAAATCAGGAAAGTCGGGCGGAACGTACATGAGCGCCATTCGTGGGGGTCCAAGATAAAAAGTAAAAAGTCTCTGATTAAAAGCCTAGGCCACAATAAAAAGAAACTAATATGTAATATCAGAACGAGTACGAAGTTCGAAATTCGTAGCGTACCAACCCTTTTGATCGCCTGTCAAACAATATTTTTTATTATCAGCGAGACGGTACGATACAAACTTTAACAGGCCCATTGGCTTTCAGTCGAAAGCGCTAACATAATGCGTGAAAGGAATAGTTGCTTTTTACTCGTCCTTTACGTTTCGGCGAAACACCGGGCGAGTTGCGCCAAATAAGTAAATAGAAGATAGGCCTAGGACAGTCGAACAAATGAACGCGGTACGTAGTAGGAATTACCGCTCTCCGCTCGTCGTTTGCGGCGAAGCCAGCAATAGTCAATGAATCACTACACTTGCCAGTCGTATCCCAAACTCCGGGCGAGTGACACGGAACAAGTGTTTAGTCAAGTAGACAAAGATTACTAAAAGTGAATTATAAAGCAAAAAGTGGACTTTGAAGCTGGTGTTGAAAAAACACAATTTTGTGGTAAATTAATGTGAATAAAAAAGGTGCGTGTTTGTTTGGATTGGTCACTTAATTTTGATCAGGTTCGTACAAATCAATGTTTTTATTGTTACATTTATTTTGGGTTTGTTTAGATTGATACAATTTCTGTTATACCAATAAATATACACAACAGCAAACTTATTCCTCTAAGGGATCTCTTTCTAGTCAAGCGTGATACGAGTAAGCGCACTGCTAAGTTGTGAAACAAGTTGTAATTTTATGAAAATTGCCACCATTGACGATGGACATTAATCAATCAGTAGTGTAACATGGTAAGCATGTTTTATCAATAAAATTGTTGGTATTGACACACACTTGTATAAAACATATAAAATATGCAGGTAACCTACCCTCTTTGAAAATACCTGCTGTATATATGTCGTTTAGAAACAATTTTTTAAACGAGCAAACCTGTTATGTTTTTTAATTAAGTTCAAAATCTCTAGAGTTAAATAAAAAACTACGCCTTAAAACTTAATCCTTAAAGCAAAAATGGTCCCTGAAATGTGTTATAATAATAAAAAAAATGATAATGTAGGTATTATGTAGAATAGAATTGTATGAGTAGTAAAGATACATCAATATTATGCCATTTATTACGATTGTTTTTTTAATAAGTAGTCATAGTAAACGATAATTTGTAGGTAGTGGTAAAAGTATGTATAAACATACTTTAAATTATCTAGGTATCTTATACACAATATTTTAGGTAACTGTTAAGCAAAAGCTTTACAAAATAATCCAATTAAATGACACTTATAATCGTTATCTCTAAAATACCTTATAATTATACCCCGCGCGGCGAACGATGATTCCTGTGACACCTGTCATCTCAGTACATTTTTCCGATTATAGGTTATAAAATGTACTGAGATGAGGATGACAGGTGTCATAGGAAGGGGTTTATAAAATGCGAGCAAAATTCATTGAAATGCTAGCGGTGTCACGGGTTGTCATACGTCATTTAACGTATTTTCGTCATTTCCATTTTGCTCGCGTTTTTACGATCCCTGCATGTCGTAAACGATCATCAAGTACCTATAATGATCTGATGAGTATACCGACCACTTTAAATTGCATGACGCTACCACTTTTTGTATTGACGAACTATTTAGAAAGTAAACGAATATCCTTATTATACTTGCGCAAATATCCTACTAATTACCTTTACGAGTTAATTGATAAGTTAAAAGTACGTAAATCTTTACCAGGCAGTTTAATGATACTGATAATAATAAAAGCAGCGGCTCTGTGACCTGTAAACCTCGTGAGTTTGTTACAAAGCGGCTGAATTTTATATTTTTTTACGTTTACAACCCTCATATTTAATCCATTAAATAAAATTAATAACTCAATTGACAAAAAGATCTATTAATTATCGAACTTTCTCACAATTTCATGAAAAATGTGGCCTATAGGCCAGAGCAGCCGGCAATCCGCACATCCAAACATTTGGACATACGAAAGGAATTATAGCAAAGCTGAAATAGAGACGCTCCCCTCTAAAGATAAACCCTCTTGACCGGATCTACCAAATATATAACACAGTATTTGATGACAGCTCAAATCAGCTACTCTTTATGAAATGTCAAAAAAACGATCTGTTAGTGTGAAGCTTCTATGATGATACAGGCATGTGACGTCATAAAAAGCAGTAGTCAAAACACGTCTTCTTTTTAGTTATTGTACAATAGTATAATGTTCAAAAGTAAGTGATAGTTTATTTGGTTCCGCGTATTTTTTAATGTGTGTTTAGTGGTTTCAATGCCACAATTTATATTCACTATGGTCAAACACCGTATTATGGGCCACATGGTTCCTGGTG
This sequence comes from Apotomis capreana, assembly GCA_947623375.1. Lineage (NCBI taxonomy): Eukaryota > Metazoa > Arthropoda > Insecta > Lepidoptera > Tortricidae > Apotomis > Apotomis capreana. Next base: position 38,530,101 of record OX392500.1, read on the forward strand.
CATCCTGAAAGAAACTAGCACCCTAAAAAATCTTCCTAGTGGTTTTACTGTCGTAGTCGGAGTGGCTTGACATGCCGATTAGTGCAGCCCTTCATCAGGCAACCAATTGAGCTTCATGAGAGGAATCCTTGCTAGACTACGTTGGCAGAGTCACGTGCCTCAGCATTGAGGGACCGATTGAGGATAGGAGGTTTTACCCTTTCAAAGTGATGACGATACGGTGAGTCAAACAGTCACAAGTGTGCTTCACAACTTATCTCAGAGTTGTGGAAATTATAATGCCAGATTCGTCATCACTCATCAAGTTACATCAGTAAGGGTCAATGTTTTTATTTTAATATGCATATTATAAAAACATTGACCCTTTATGTTAAATACAATGACTATTTTTCACAGCGGCGTAGTAGCGAATCAAAAACCCTGGAACATAAAGAAATTTGACGACGTGGTTGGCTCAGTTTGTAATGCAGCAGCCTGAGCTGGCGGTCCTGGGTTCGAATTCCGGTCAGGGAAAATATTTGTGTGATGAACTTGAATATTTGTTCCTGAATGTTATCTATATATGTATTTATATATTTATATATTGTGTATATCCTCGTATAGTACCTAACCACAGTACAAGCTTAGCTAAAGCTTGGGACTAGGTCGATTTGTGTAAGATTGTCCCTTAATATTTATTTAATTATTAGGCAGGGCCATGGCCCCATGTGATTCAACGAAGGCTTAATTTGAATGATCTAATACAATTATGTTCCCCAAATTGCTTTATTTCACCGCTATTTCATAATCACCAGTTACTGGTTTCCAGTGCACATATGAGTAAGCAAATTTTTAGAGGATTTTTCTTTGACCTTGGCTAAAAGAGTACAGTTATTTATATAGCTGAATGCACCACGGATTTCCTTAAACAGCGTTAAATAAATACACTTTTATTACCTGTCCTGTAAGTGTGACACTTACTACATAAATAATATAAGGAAATACAGTTGGAATGATAATGTCTTTCCACTATCTTTGCCGACTCATCACGTTTCTCAAAAAGTTTATACAACATTAAGACTCAAAATTAAAGTTCAATATAATTTTCCTATTTTGTTACCAATTATTTTAGTCATTTTATATCAATGTTATACATAGCTATGTTGGATAATTAACGTTCTGTTATGCTTATAGTTTTTTATGATATATACTAAATCTGAAATCAATGTTGGAAATCGCAATGAAAATTGGTAACAAAATAGGAAAATACGAGTATAGTTGTAGGCACATTCGTTTCTTAATTTTGTACAAACTTCTTGAGGAACTGATTCAAACTGATTGATACACGGCTACGAGTAAACACATGCAATATATAAATACTTTTTATCCAACCACGGTCAAGCGAAAAAGATGGTCATGACTTTTCTTCCTCGCCGTCAAACCCGTCGAATAATATGGACGCCTTCCTAGTTGAGTGATAATATATTGTAGATTTAATCGTTTTAAAAATAAACTATAGGTACAAACTTATCTGGTTATCCGTATTGGGTGTCTCTGTCAAAATGGAATTTTAGTAACTCCTAAAATACTACGAGAATTACAATTTTTCCTCTTTTAAGAGTCTACAAACCGGAAAACGTATTTTTGGCAACTCCCAGCTACGCACGTTTATGAGTTATGAAGTTATGATATGACGTAGCCAAATATTGTGTTATGTAAAAATCGCTCAATAAAAAACCCAACTGGTTCGAAACTGGTTTTTTCACGAGGGCAAAATTATTAACAATATTAATTAATATTCAACACGTGGTAGACCTGGAATAAATTCGACGTTTATGATAATATCTGTCCGATATAAGTAGTGATGTGGATATTTTTACTGTAAGGTTTATTTTAAGAACTTGTTTGATTGCTTTGTATTGATCATTTGTAATAAGTTTTACATAAAATATATTTTTAAACATTGTTATTTAACCTATGCGAATATGTAATAGTGATATGGTATATTCACATCTAATCACTCAATGGCGAAGACTGAGGGACTGAGGAGGGTGATGTGGAATTGTGGACCCCCTTTCCGGCGAATACTTGGCTCAAAGGATATCCCTGGCGACAGCGCAACTCCGCTAATATTCTAGGGATCTTTTGAGTCGGGTACCTTCTGGAAAGGTTCATAGTTAACCCTTTTAGTTCATTTTTGACTTATTATTAGTTCATAGAACCCTATGTAACAGATTTTTGTATGTTCATGTAAGAGATTAAATAAAAGACCCTGCACCTTACAAAAGTTTCTGTTTAGTCCTGTCGTTGATTGGTAGAGAATGCCTTATAGCATTAAGTCCGCAATTCGTTCTTTTACTTGTGTATTTTGTGCAATAAAGTTTAAATAAATAAATAACCCTTTTAGTGTTTTTTTTTTCACTTATCATTAATCATAGTTTCATAGATAGTTTTAGTTTATTACAAAACATTTAAAGAATTATTTTTTACCACTCAATTGCTTTTGTCAATCAAATCAGCCCTTGGGACTGGGGAGGAGTAAAACGACGTCGTTGTTGAAAAATGTGACCTAGTTTAGTTACTTATGTTTTTATTATTTTGTATTTGATAAAATGTAGGTAAGTATGTCAGTTTTAAGCATAGCTGGGCACCGTTAATCAAATAGTTAACTTCGTTAATCGTTAATCCGCTACAAATAAAGTTAGCTTCGTTAAACGTTAAAGCGTTACATTTCGGAAGAATTAATGCAAGTTAACGTTAATCGTTAATCCGTTAATATGTGTAAAATTGCAATTTTAGGGTTCCGTAGTCAACTAGGAACCCTTATAGTTTCGCCATGTCCGTCTGTCCGTCCGTCCGCGGCTTAGCTCCGTGATCATTAGTACCAGAAAGCTGAAATTTGGTATGAGTATGTGTATGTATCACGTCGACAAAACGGTAAAATAAAAACTAAAAAAATTTTTTTTTTTTCGTTTCTACACTAGTGTGTGGGATGTCGTTGAATAGGTCTTTTAAAAATAATAGGGGTGTTTTTTGATCAAGTCACCAGTTTTGTAAATATTCGCTCCGGAAATTAAAAAAATAGTGTCCCCCCCTCCAACTTTTCAACTACGGGTCAAAAAATTATGGAAAAATTCATGAAAATGAGGCCTTATAAGTACTTTCAATGAAAACTATATTGGATAAAATTGGTAAAGCCGTTTTTGATTTATTGCAAAATTTCATAATTTTCTTTAAAATGACGTAAGTGCCGCGCGGTGTCCTTATACTTCGAACGTTACACATATTAGTTAAGTTCCATACTGTATTAAAATATTTGGCGCGTATAATCGATAAGTTCCAGAAGGTATTAAGTAATTACTGTTACTTTGGCGTTTACGACCTTTTTATAGAGCTTGAAATCTTTCTCGTTATTTAAACCTCCGGCTTAAAACCGCTGTTTTAAGCCCGTCTATTGTAAAGGATGGGCAAGTACGGAACCCTACACTGAGCATGGCCCGACATGCTCTTGGCCGGTTTTATATCGTTGCGTTAGTGAACTTACGTACGACGCTTACACGCAAAAAGTATTTGCTGGCCCGATCTGGATACAAATTCCACATACTCAGTCAAATGTGGCCATGGATTCTCATCAGGACCGCTGGAATCCGTTTCCATGTCTTCCATGATATGGTTTTAATTACTACACTGCACAGTACACTTTTTCTATCTAACTAAATTACACTGCACTCTTCTTTATCAACACGCAAATGATCACTGACAGTAATTTATAATAACAACAAACAAAACACTCGTCACTCTAAGCACGGGCGCTAAGTAATGAAATGATCAAACGAAACAAATCTCTTCGCAGTTTTCTCACTCGCACGCGCCGGCAAAATATATCTAGTTTTGTTTTTGTTTCACTCGCCATGCCACGCGCCACCCGGCACTTGTCGTTTCATACTTGTCTGAACCTGTTTTTCACGCCGCGCCGCGGTGCCGTGCGGTAAATAGTAAGCATTGGATTAACGATTAACGGACTTCTGCATATTTAACGGAAGTTAACGTGTCCGTTAACATTTTTAAAAGTTAACTTATAAGTTAATACGTTAATCAATATGTTAACTTCGTTAATTAACGATTAACGGATTAACGAGTTAATGCCCAGCTATGCAAACGTATGTATCTATGGGCCACAATTGCCTGAAATAAATGTTTTCATTCATTCATTCATTTACCGTTCCAGATATTTTCCCATAAACAGTAACGTTGGATATTTAAAAACAGTAGGTATATTTTGTTTGTGAAGCGGTGGTAGCCTAGTGGTTAGGGCATGCGACTTTCAATCCGGAGGTCGCGGGTTCGAACCCGGCCCGTACCAATGAGTTTTTCGGAACTTATGTACGGCATGTCATTTGATATTTACCACTCGCTTTTCGGTGAAGGAAAACATCGTGAGGAAACCACCTAAGCCCAATAAGGCCTAGTTTCCCCTCTGGGTTGGAAGGTCAGATGGCAGTCGCTTGCGTAAAAACTAGTGCCTACGCCACATCTTTGGGATTTAGGTAGCCGACCCCGATTGAGAATTCATTCTCAAAAAAAAATGGGACAAAGGCTAGGAGGATGATGAGGTATATTTTGTTTGTGTAGTCTGTTGTCGTATCACGTCTATTTCCAATTCAACAGATTTCTATTCAATTTGAATTGTAAATCTCTGTAGAACATTGTCACAGTAACGGCATTGTAACTATATCGCGAGAAATTTTTAAATCATGAGATGTTACAGTTTCCCGTCGTACGTTAAAATAAAACGTTTTAAACGGATTATACCGCGTATTTTACATTTTTTTTTCTCAGTCAACCTTTGACAACGGTAACTGGAAAGTTACCGAAACGTCAGTTCTAATAATTAATAATAATATACGCAATGTGATTAATAGTGTACTTTAAATGTGAATATGGTAGTAATGATAATGTATAAATATTGTATTAAATATAAAACTAATTGTAAGGTAGCATGCAATAATTCTCTATGTTTAGTTACCTAAGATCAAGTTTTACATGCCTAACGGTAGAATATATTATGGAACCAAGTTACTACTGTAAGACCTTAACGTTTTTTATTCGAACGATGGGTAACTGTAACATCTCATGATTTAATCATTTCTCGCTATATAGTTACAATGCCGTTATCAGCATTGCATCCGTGCGAAGCCGGGGCGGGTCGCTAGTTTAATAATAGTCCTTATTAGGTACAAATAGACTAGTAACGTCCTTCGTAATAGTCGAATAACATCCGAAATATCGAGGTAATAAACATCTTTTTGGAGCGATTAAGTCCCGTTTTTTACAATAGTTAAGATTCAAATAACATTAATATACAACAATAAACATGTAGACACGCGGCAGCGTGTCCAGCCAAGTTCACCGCAGGAACTGGCGAGCAGCAGCCGTGTGTTATATTACACGAACCGTTTGGAGCCACTTTTGACCCCCCAATAACTCCAAATCTATTTAACATAAAAAAATGAAATTTGGCTTATGTATTAAGATCCTTTAGAACAAGTAGAACCCCAAATTTCATTAATATAGGTTAAATAGTTATTGAGATATTAAAGTCCAAAAAACGGTATTTTTATCACTGACTGACTGACTGACTGACTGACTGACTAGTAATCAAAAACCTAACCCACTTCCAGGTGACCTAGAAAGGTGAAATTTGGCATCCAGCTTAGTAATTGTGTGTGTATACATATAAAAATCTAAAACAGTGATTTTTTTATGTTTATTATTATTATTATTATTATTGATGGTTGTTGCCTCAGAACTCTGTCATTTATAAACCGATTTCGAAAATTCTTTTTTTGTTTGAAAGATATACTAGAATAGCATATACTTACACTCACACGCACACACTTACACATACATGCACATAAAAATCCAATACGTACTAACCGTTTTGGAAAATTCTTTGTTTGTTCAAAACTTTCAAAAGATGTACTAGAATAGCACACAGAACTAATTAACAAATAATAATTAAGTAATTTACACATCATAATAAATTCTGTACAAAAAGTAATGATATCCCATCAAAAACATAAATGTAAAATGAGAGCCAAGTTCAATATCGCGTGCACTTCGCCGACAAAAGAATTGAGATCTGCAAGGGTGCCAAGTTCTTTGCTCTAAAATTTTTAGATACAAGGACATGCGACATACTCAATGCATTTATTTTACTTGGGGTGTAATTCAATATCAAGACGTGACTTGGCTAGTTTTAAAATATAAATTTATATTATAAATCAAAATCAATCAAATCATTAACCTATTTTCGTAAAGGTAAGTACGCAAGTTAGTGTACGTCTTGTTACTTATACTGTTAGCTTGATAATGAACTATGACTATGAATATGTTACTTTTATAAAATTTAGTTAGTTTATGAAAACTAGCCAAGTCAAATCTTGATATTGAATTACTCCCCAAGTAAAATAAATGCATTGAGTATGTCGCATGTCCTTGTATCTAAAAATTTTAGAGCAAAGAACTTGGCACCCTTGCAGATCTCAATTCTTTTGTCGGCGAAGTGCACGCGATATTGAACTTGGCTCTCATTTTACATTTATGTTTTTGATGGGATATACCTCACAACAATCAGAATAAAAACATGAATAAGAAAATTGGTCACAGATTAGTCCCATGACATACCTAAGTTATTTTATTATCCAGAACCGGTTCGGAAACTCATTTTCACGATCATTACTAATCTGTGGTTTACGTGACTCGCGGCAGGCGGATTATTTGTTGTATTATATTCTATACTTACGTATTTTATTATTATTCCTGCCTACTGAACCGGCAGTACCGGGTTCGAATCCCGGCCAGGGCAAATATTTGTGTGATGAACTCGAATATTTGTGCTTGGGGCATAGGTTGTTCTATGTATTTAAGTATATATTTATCTATATGAGTATGTATATCCTCGTCTAGTACTCATAACACAAGTCTTCTTGAGCTTCATTTGGGACTTGATCGATGTAAAAATGATTCTAAGTGGGATGGGTATAAGAGATGTCTTCGATGTCTTTTTGTGGCTATTAATAAACCTGTTGAGCAATAACTAGATTTGTATTGAAAATCAGTTTTCTATGAAGAGATGCATCAGGAATTTTTATAGCGCGATGCAGGATCGTCTTTTGTTTTGTAAGGGCGCTCGGCGCCATGCCAGTCTGTCGTCATCTGTTGGTCATAATTTGTTTGTCCTCTCATCACGCCGAAACGGCTGGACATATTGTTTAACCAGTTTTGGTGCCTGGGCATCCAAATGGTTATAGGATACTTTTTACCAGACTAATTAGATTGACTAAGAGTATCATTATTTAAGTATAACATTAAGAGGCCTTATTCCTTTTAAAAAATATTTTTTCCATATTATGACATATATTGATAATTTCAACCAACTTTTTGAAGTAACTCATTTTCCCCGAGTTCTAGGTAGTAACATAGCTATATTTCATGCTTTCATTGCGTGCAGTCAAAAATAATTAGAAAAAACTAATTTTCCGCGTGATTTTGTCAATTTCGAGTAGTTTTTGAAACAAAAATTATCAATGAAAAATTCAAATTGTAGGTTTCAAATATGTACAATTAAATCCCAATAGCCCTGTTCTAGGTAGTAACATCAATAATATGTTAAAAAACATGTTTGATCATAGCGAATAATGTCTTAAACAATCAGCATTTTAAAAGGAATAAGGAATCTTAACAGTATGGTAAAATTGCATCAAAAAATATAAAGGCAAAATACGGGCTATGATAATTGAATTGACTCTAACTTTATACGATAAAGATATTCTGCCTATATAAGAGATATCCATTATCTACATTGTTCTTCTAATCTCACGCAGCCTAGGGACAGAGTGATTATCTTATCATTTTTATCTCTTATCAGTCCTTGCAAAATTCCCTTGTTGCAATATTATGCACGTTTAATTAGCATTTAATTACGTAGATCAAACACGCAAATAAATATTAAATTGCGCTAATTAAATTTTTCTTTGTGTGTATCTGTATCTGTAATAAAATGTGGTGTTAATTTATCCATATTCAAAAATCATTCCATAAACCATAATTGCATTTTGAAATAAATTTATGAAACATGTAATGTCTCATTTTTTATGTCGGTACAAACCACATTTTTTTTTATATTAAACTAGGTATTAATACAAAGATGTCAAAGCTCAAAAAAAATTGAAATGATTTACCTGGGGGACGAGGACGCTAAGGTGTCAAAGTCAAAGTCAAAATATTCTTTTCACCTCACTCGCTCGGAAAACCTCCGTTTATAGGGCGAAATCTGCGTGCAAAAGTCTATTTTATCCGCTAGCGTGCAAAAGTCATTTGAATTTCGAACACGACGATTTTGATTCTCTGTGGTGCATGTAACTTTTGTATATTTAAGACTCCTTCAACGGGTGACTGATTTCATCAGTCGATAAATATTCGAATAACCAATCAACGCACGCTAATAAAGGGCGATCTGGTCTGGCCGGCTAAAATCATATGTACGTTTAAATACTTCTTTAAAAAAAAATACACCTACAATATCACGTCCAGAAACCTCGTTTGTGGTTACAGATTTTTAAGTTTTTATTTTTTCCACACTTTATTTTATGTTGAATATGTTTATATATATTAATAGTAAGTATTTCAGTTTCATTTACATATTTTGACTAGTAAATATATTAAATACATCACAAATTTTAATATTTATTTGTTATAAAAGTTGGAACATAAGATTGTAATTTCTGAACGCACCGAGAAAAAAATAAATAATTAAAAAGTTGGAAGTTTTCACAATTCACGTAAACAACGTAAATTGGTTCTGTGGAGAATACAGTATACTTACTGTTGTCTTACTTTATAGAAATATGGAAAACAAGAAAGTTAAGCCCAATTTGGAGTATTTATTCAATGCTAAAAGCCTGCATTAAAACGAAAAAGGATTTGTTACAAATATTTGGAGACGATAAGTAATTTACCGAAACTATTGGCGTTTTTAAAGAAGATAAAGCCGAAATAATCTTGTGCGGATCCCATCGTCCAATAACTTTCAAAGCAAGTGTTATGGAAAATACTTCCGAGTGGCCAACTAATCCCTCCCAGAATGCCATTCTCCCGCATTCACGAATATGTCAAGTAGGTACTTTCAAATACAAATATAATATAACAGTGCTTAAGAAAAACTCAACGATAAAATATACACGACGATGATACAAATTACGGCCATATTTTTAATATGTGTGCTTCTCTCGTATTTATTTGGTTTGGATTTGAGTCTTAAATGTTTTAAATTTGATGTGTTAAATAGAACGCAAAATTAACTAGGTCGATGCAGAGTCAGCCACCGGCTAAGCTTGCACCATAGATTGGAGCGGAGTTTTTTTTTTTTTTTTCGAAATTTTCTCTTCGTCACGACCTAGCGAAATTTAATTTGTGCATTTTAAAACAAAATTTTCTAAAATCGGTTGAGTACTCGCTGAGATCTGCGCATTGTTACAAAGTCCATTCGAGTCGATCCATGGGAGCTTCGCTCGCTCCGCTCCAAATATGATTATTTTTATGTTTTAATTGTTTTTCTTGAACTTCCTTTTTCCTCGCTGTAGTGAGGTGAAAAGTTGTGTGTTCCGCATGGCTGCAAAATTATTTAGCTTCTCGTGTCTTGAAAGCTTCGCTACGCTCAGGAATCTATCTTTGAACCATTCGCTTCGCTCATGGTTCAATCTTAGATTCCTTCGCTCGCTCAGCTTTCAATTTCAACACTCGCGCCAAATAACAACTTTGCAGCCTTGCATAACAAATAACTATTATTCAAGTAGGCCTAGCTACAAGCACTTTCGAATCGTCAGTTACAGAGAGCAGAGCAATTTATTGATAAACTTATACTAAAAATAAGATAAAAAAACATAAAAAACAACATTATAGAAATAAAAGAAAAATCTAAAAAGGATCGTCAACACATAAAAAAATTATATAAATAAAAAACTAGAGGCTAGAATATTTCTAGAATAAAATTCTAAATGTCAAAAATTATAATAAGAATTATTAAAATTAAAATATCAATACCCTGATAGGTAGGTACTCGTTACAATAATTACACATAACATTGCTTGATTTTCACTAATCCCACGACACGTTATCATTCATGTAGCCTTGAGTGCTATAATAAGCTTTAGAAATAAGTTTACGTTTTACATAGTTCTTGATTTTACCAACAGACAAGTCATTTACGCTTCTAGGAAGTTTATTATAAAATCTTACACAGTTACCCATGAATGATTTTCTTATTTTATGGAGCCTAGTGGCAGGCACTGCGAGCTTATGCTTATTTCTAGTAATTAATATTATGTATATCACAGTTCTTCTTAAAATTGGCAATGTTCTTATGTAAATACATAAGATTCTCATAAATGTATTGACAATGCACTGTCATTATATTAATGTCCTTAAACTTATCTCTAAGCGAGTCTCTATGGTGCATTTTATATATCGCACGAATAGCCCGTTTCTGGAGAACAAAAATTATATTAATATCTGACGCACTGCCCCAAAGTAATATGCAATACGACATAATGCTATGGAAATAACTTCTTCCTTCTTCTTATAGTGCCTCTCCAACTAGTGAAGGTTGGCAGTCAGCTCCGCATATTTCTCTCGGTCTTTGGCGAGGTTAAAAAGCTCCGCTGCACTGGTAACTCCGGTCCATTCCCGGATGTTTCGCAGCCATGATTTCTTCCTGCGCCCGACAGCTCGTCTTCCAGCCACTTTGCCCATGATTATCAATTGCAGAAGTTCGTATCTTGAGTGCCTAAGCACATGACCAAGATATGCAACCTTTCTTCTTTTGATGGTCTGCATTAATTCTCTTGTCCTCCCAGCTTGACGCAGAACTTCAACATTGGTCACTCGGTCCGTCCAGCTTATGGCCAACATGCGTCTATATGCCCACATTTCAAATGCTTCTATACGTTTTCGGAGTTGCTCTTTAAGGGTCCAGGCTTCACATCCATATAGAATTATGGGCCATATATAGCATTGCAGGAGACGAGTGCGCAAAGATATTTTGAGGCTGCGACTGCAAAGTACCTTTTTCATGTTATTAAAGGCACTACGGGCGATTTCAATACGGGTTTTTATTTCGAGGTCACTGTCCCAGTTTTCATCCACCCATGTGCCCAAGTATTTATATTTACGCACCATGGAAATAACTAAAATATACTAATCGAGCTGTTTTCACGTCTGTTAATTGACGGATCTTACTAACTGCAAAAGCTGCAGAACTCAGTCTATTCGAGAGATTAGCAATATGGGGACCCCATTGGAGCTTAGAATCTAATGTAATACCGAGAAAAACTGTGCTATCAACTAGTTCCAGTTCCTCATCTTTAACAATAACACTTGCTTGCTCGTGTATAACGTTACTCGTGACAAACTTAACACATTTAGTCTTTTTCTCATTTAACAATAAATTATTCACATTAAACCAATTCACTACTTTACATATAGCATTGTTTACGTCATTATAAGATTGTTGGTTTCGTGCGACTTTGAAAATAAGTGAAGTATCATCCGCAAACAAAACTATATCATGGTGGGTCTTTATGAGCTGTGGCAAGTCGTTAATGTAGATAAGGAACAAGAAGGGTCCCAATATTGATCCTTGCGGCACACCCATAGAGACTAATGACCCAGGTGATCGCTTTCCATTCACATCAACCCTCTGTATACCATTTAAATAAGATTCTAACAATTTCAGTGCCAATCCTCTAACTCCATAGTGGTATAGTTTCCTGATCAGTCTCATGATTAACGCAGTCGAAGGCCTTAGATAAATCACAGAAGTGATTCCTCCCAGGCATCGAATATACATTTTACTAGCTCGACTCCAGCGTCGGATGTCGAGCAATCCCGTGTAAAACCAAATTGCTTGTTATGCATTAAATTGTTCAAATTAAATTGTCTTAATAATTGAGACAAAATTAACTTTTCAAAAATTTTACTAAATGTTGGTAGTACAAATATTGGTCTAAAGTTATTGGGGTCAGAAGTACTACCTGATTTAAATAAAGGAGTTATTTTACTATGTTTCATCAGATCAGGAAACTCACCGCAATCTACACTGTTATTGAATATAACTACTAAGTCAGGCGCTATGATATCTATGAGGGATTTAACAGCATGGACGGAGACCCCCCAGAGGTCACTAGTTTTTTTGACATTAATCGATTTAAACGCCTTTAATACATCCGAGGTACTGATATGTTCAAAACTAAGGTCTCTACTACATTCTGGGACGTTATCTTTTAACAAAGTAACAGCTGATGAGGGTGACGAGTTTAAAAACTTTGTAGTGGACACTGGTATATCGGTGAAAAAGTTTTCAAATTCTGTTGCTACATCTAAACTAGAATCTATAATTTCACCATCAATATTTAATTTAAGATCACTAAGAGCATGCCTCGATTTACCAGTTTCCATATTAATTACTTTCCAGGTGGTTTTGATAATATCAGAACTAGTCTTGATTTTCTGGGATAAATAATTGCGTTTAGCAATATGACAATCAATTTTGAATTGCTTCGAATACTGTTTTACGTGTTCTTTAAATTCATCACTCGTATTAAACCGCCGCTCCTCGTACAAGGCGTACAGTGCTTGTCTGCGTTTGTGTAAGTCCGCATTAGCCCATTCACTAAATACTGGTGCACCGCCAGCCACGACCGATTTGGAAGTAAATATTGCATTAAGTATAATATTTCATAAAAGATGCAAAGAATAAGTTATACATGTCGTTAGGACCCATGTCGGAAGACAAAAAGGGTAGCGCCTGAACTAGATTTTGTTTCATTCTTTCCACACGGTCCGTGGTTACCGGTACAAAAGTAATTTGATTTTTCACGATATTTTTCCTTAATATCTCAAACACAATCAATTGGCCTAAATGATCTGATTCCAGTTTACTAATTACACTATGCGTAAAAGGAAGAATATCAGTGAAAATATTATCAATACAGGTGGCGCTAGTAGCGGTCACTCTAGTAGGCTCCATAAATACGTGGTGTAGATGAAAAGATTTGAAAATATTCAACAATCTAATACTTATTGTTGAATTTTCCAAAATATTTACATTAAAGTGTAAAAACCTTTTAAATAAACAATGCAAAGATCGACACACGAAGCATAAGGAAAAATCCGAAAGGTTTGTTGGAGTTCGGGTAGCGAAGTGGTTAACACACTGCACCGGCAATCCAGAGGTACCGGGGGTTCGATTCCGGGTCTCGTCACCCAGGTAACTCATTTAAATTTTTCCTTGAGCTTTGATATCTTTGTATCAATAGTTTAATCAGTTTAATATAAATTATAAATTTTAACTGACATTGTTAAAACTCCTTAATACCTACGTTTTTCGGAACTTATGTACGGAATGTCATTTGATATTTACCAGTCGCTTGTCGGTGAAGGAAAACATCGTGAGGAAACCACCTAAGCCCAACAAGGCCTAGTTTCCCCTCTGGGTTGGAAGGTCAGATGGCAGTCGCTTGCGTAAAAACTAGTGCCTACGCCACATCTTGGGATTTAGGTAGCCGACCCCGATTGAGAATTCATTCTCTACAAAGATATGGGACAAAGGCTAGGAGGATGAGGAGGATGATGATGGCCCAACTACAAATATCCGAGTCCATCACACGAAAATTTGCCTTGACCGGGATTCGAACCCAGAACCGCCGGCTCAGTAGGCAGATTCACTACAAACTGTGTCAACCGCGTTGTCAAAAAAAATAATAAATAATAAAATAAAATAAAAACATATTTAGACTCAATAACTTCTAAATCTATTTCAGTTCTCTCTTTGTGAAATGTCTCGTATACAGATACTTATTTTGATATTTGTATAATGCTAATGCCAACTTATTCAAGGTCACACGAAACCATTATTTTTGTCATTATTTAGTAGACCATTAAGACGTTGCAAAAAGCTTTATTATTCTCAAGTATTTAAGTTTTTGCGATCATTTTTGTTTGTAAGATGGTTTTGTATTCGTTCTTAACCGTGAAATTAAAGGTTAATTTGCAATAAGTAAGACATAACCTCGCACATCCGTAGTTGGTTGTATTATAATTATTCCGATTACGTCAAAATGCTAGCATTCTTTACTGCTACAATTATCCGCGTAAATGAATCAGTAATACATACCGACACGTAGTATTATCACGTTTTTTACTTAATTTTATTTTAATTATAATTTGTTGTTAGGACGGATACCGACACCTGGGGGACTGTGATGGATGGATGGTTGCTTCTATCACGCGATAAAAAGTGTAAAAGCATCCATCACTTTTTGACAAAACGCGAGTGTAAGTGACGGATGCTTTGTCACTTATTTATCACGTGATAAACGCAACAACCATAGACCCCTGTTATGATGATGTTAAGACTTGAAATCGCCAAAAAATTAATTCGCCGGCCAGGTCTACTAAAAAAAAACTATTTATAGCATTTATTTATGACAGTAATTCGTTTAGTAATTTGTTACGACATAGTAACTATTGCTTACTACTAACATAATCTCATGTAACTTAATGCTCGTTAAGCTTGCAAGCCAAAATATTTGTACACCTGCATTTTTGGTTCAATATCGAAAACGTTTTTTTAGGGTTCCGTAGTCAACTAGGAACCCTTATAGTTTCGCCATGTCCGTCTGTCCGTCCGTCCGTCCGTCCGTCCGTCCGTCCGTCTGTCCGTCCGCGGCTTAGCTCCGTGATCATTAGTACTAGAAAGCTGAAATTTGGTATGAGTATGTGTATGTATAACGCCGACAGAACGGTAAAATAAAATTTAAAAAAAACCTTTTTTTTCGGGTACCTCTCGAACACCTAAAGTGGGGGTGAATTTTTTTTTCTTTTAAAAACTGGTGTGTGGGGTGTCGTTGAATAGGTCTTGTAAAAATAATAGGGGTCTTCAAACATTATTTTTTGATAAAGTCAGCAGTTTTGTAAATATTCGCTCCAAAAACAAAAAAAATAGTGTCCCCCCCCCCTCTAACTTTTCAACCACGGGTCAAAAAAAATCGGAAAAATTCATGTTAATGAGGCCTTATAAGTACTTTCAATGAAAACTATATTGAACAAAATCGGTCGAGCCGTTTTTGAGTTATCGCCAAATTTCATATTTTTTCTTTAAAAGGTCGTAAGTTGACTTCCAGAAGGTAATAAGTGATTACAGTTTCTAGGGCGTTTACGACTTTTTTATAGAGCTTAAAACAGCAGTTTATTGTGAAGGATGAGCAACTAAGGAACCCTACACTGAGCGTGGCCCGACATGCTCTTGGCCGGTTTTTATAGAGAAGGGTCATGATTTCAAGAAAAATCGGGATCGTCATTTCTTTTGTACGGGCGCGCGGCGCCATACCAGCCTGGCGACATCCATTTTCATAATTGACTTTGTCCTCTCATCACGCCAAAACAGCTGGACAAATTTTAACCAAATTCGGTACAGGGATAGCTGGACATCCAAAGATGGTTAGAGGATACTTTTTTCCCGTCTACGATTAAGAAAAAAAATACGCGTTTGAAGTTTCGGGCACCTAGTACCCAATCTAGTCCCATCTTTGTATCATGTGTGGGGTAAATATTCTCGCTAAGGGACTCTGAACTATCAGAAGCCAGTGTGTATATCTATTGTGTCGACAACAAATTTAACAGGCAACGCACGCGACATTCAGACATGCCATTGTTGCATAGAGGAAGTTGGATATAGGAAAACAATGAACTCGTGTACTATGTGTACGTAATTATATACGTAATGTGTATATTAATAGCATAAACACTTGCAATATAATATTGTATAAGGACGTAAATAATGATCATGAAGTACTAATTGATAATTAGGTGTTATGTGCGCAGAGACTTTTCGACAATTTATCCGAAATGCAAATAATGTAAGATATACACCAAGCAGATGACATTAAAAATATTAAAATCTTTAAACTGCTTCAGAAACTAAGTGGAATTACTTATACATTATTTTGGTACCGTAAAACCGTCCAATTTTCCTCTAACTGGTAAATATCCCCGCGGTTTTAAATATATATTGAAATAGGTTATGGATTCACTTTGAAGTTAATTGTAAATACGTACGTTCATCTATTTGCTTATGACATAATTCGAACATTTTTATTTATTTTATACTTTAATGCAATAGGGACATTTACCCGCTAGGGCAAAATTTGACGGTTTCACGGTTAATATAAATAATAATGTGTAAATACGAATCGTCGACATATCTCACAATTGGCGGTCAAAGGGTTACCATAAACATTCACCACATCTTAAATGTCTCTGCAATTAATAATGACAGCTATAAGTGCTTAATGATCTTAATCGCCCTTTATCTGTCCTAGTTCCAAAAGGGCGGGGATAAGTGACATTTTCTTATCAGATAGTTCTTTCTGTCTCCTGAGCCTTGCCCTTTGCAACTGGGTTAAGATTGTATTTACATACAATGGGTGGCATATGGCGGTTAGATTGTCAGTATGGCTGGTATGGAACAAGCAATGCTTGTATAGAATCGGTCGGCAACCTTTTAATGGAAAAGGGTCGCATATGGTGACAATAATGTTAAGGTAGGCCTGTTAATGAAAAAATGTACATAGAATTAACAACATTTTTTTTTTTTAACCAGGCTTTTTCGGATGTAATCAAATAAACGATAAAAGGGTCAATCAACTTTTCTCTGTTGCTCGTTGCCTTGGTGATGTACCCTGGGTTACTCTTTATAACTACGATTTTCGGCGGCAATATTTAACAAAAATGTTGTAATTGCAGCAGTTATAAGCCTGTTTTTATTTAGAATAAGTAGAATAATTTCAAGATAATTCTTATCTTGAAAATATTACAAATTATCAACACTTTTCTAAGAAGTTCAATCATCATTATGTCTCCTGGGTGACGGGACATAATAACAACAAGAAAAAGTTGATCCACCAAAAAGATGTAATATTACCACATTTATACATTTTGGAAAATATTCCAATTTATAATTGAAAAATCCAATTGAAAATTTCGTCGTTATTAAAGAGTTCCTTATCAAAAATTACGTAACCTTTCGTATATGTTTTTGAGCCCTCTTCTTTTATTGAAAAACACTCCACCGAATGCTTTATTTCATAGTCATAATTTTCATTTCATTGACACATTTTTCCTCGGAATCATAATTTTTTCAGAAATCTTAAACAAGTCGACAGGTATTAGGTTAGGTTTTGATTAATATAACATTCCAAAATATTTTATATTTTCAGAACAAAGATGCTTTCGATGAAATGAAACTTTTACGAAATGATATTTTATTAAAACATTTGTCTATAAAATAAGGGTAAATCATTATTTTTAAACAGTAAATAATAAAAAAAATATCTAAACTGCCATAGATATTTTGCTAAACAACTCGTGACCCTTTAATAAATATTAACGTAATCAAATTTTCTTTTGTTACAGGCATGCTGACGTCTCGACTGTTCAGGAGAGAAGAGTGATCATGTAAACACACATACACGATATGTAAACAGTTGTCACGATGCTGCTAACCATCTGCAAATCATGCCAGTAGTAAGTACTTTATTATTATACTAGAAGGTACTTGCGACTTCGTACGCGTATTTTTTGTAAAAATTGTCCTATAACCATCTTTGTATGTCCATCCCTGTACCAAAATTGGTTAAAATTTGTCCAGTCGTTTCGGCGACAAAGGAAATTATGAAAACAGATGGCGCCATACTGCCACGGCGCCGCGCGCCCATACAAAAAAGCTAAACGTATTTATTTATTCTAAGGGTCTAGTTAAGTCTGCATAATCAAAGTTTCACAGAGGACAATTATGTTTTATGTTTAAGGTTGTTTAAAAGTTAAGAAGGCTCAAAAATTATTTTATGCGATATAATCCGTTCATATTGTTTTATTTGATTTACTTTTCATGATTCCTAAACAAAATTCAAAATTCAAAATTCTTTATTGCATGTCACATTACAAATATAGTTGGAATTAAAAATAAATAGGTCTACATGTGACGCCCTGCAAAGGGCACAGCAATGTCAATGTCAGAATTATTTTATTCTATTCTTTAAATATCATACTAAATTCATAAATTATTACTACGCATTAATTTAAATTCTGATTATTCATGTTATTTACTTATTACTAAGCATAATATGTATAAATATATTCATCCTCACATACTAACATGGTTAAAATATTCATTTACATTATAAAAACAAGCATTAACTAAATACAATTTCAATTGTTTTTGGAACAATCTAGGGTCCTCTAGATCTTTTATAGAGTTTGGAAGGTGATTATAAATTTTGATAGTCATATAATGGGGGCCACGCGTAATAAGTTTTAATTTTGAGAAGGGCATTTGGAGTTGATTTACGTTTCGTTCATTTCTTTTGATTTGTTTTGTTGCTTTAGGGGAATATAAATCAAAGTGTTTCCTTACGAATTTGCACGATTCATTTATATACATAGAAGCAACAGTTAGAATTTTGTGTTTGATGTAATAGGGTTTGCATGACTCCATTTGGTCTATATTTACCAAGATTCTGACACAATTTTTTTGCAAAATAAATATTGTATCGATGTCACAACTACAGAATCCAGTAAAGAAAAAAGCTAGTTACAAATCCATACATGAGAACGAATTGGATCATTTAAATTGTTTCCATGAAAAAATACAGATAGGTAGTTACAGTACGTTAGCTTCAAAATGGTATAATTATACAATCCATAAGTATACCATTTTGAGTTATTAATTAATTATTTAAATTTTGCTTCTGCATTTTTTAACCCAAAAGACATCCTGAACCCTTTTCTGGAATATACATAAGGGAGAAGTCAGACGAGCGTCATTCTTTGAGTTTTGAGTCGCGTAATTTCGGTCCCGCCATACATCATGTCACGTGATGACGTCGCACTAAGTATGGCGCGACCGAAATTACGCAACTCAAAATTTCAAAAAATTACTTTTTAGAAAATATTTTTTCTCGGTTTTTGCCGATATGATTTTGTGTACGTAAATACCGAATTAATTTATGCCCATGTCTTTAAGAGTTAAATATCCGATGAACTGAATTTATTTCAAGGAATAAAATGCCATTTGTACACTATTCATCGCCAAGACACCGTGTATAATCTACACACTTCCAAGTTCAGTCACGCTGTGATAAACCTGTAACTGTCAGCTGTCAAGATAAGTCATGGTATGCACTGCTTCCCAGGAAAAACCCACTAAGTATCCTTTAGGTTTATAGAGACTTACGACATTTATGACTTGAGATTACCACTATATAGTACAAATTTACAAAAGCAGCTCACATGATCGCTTATTCACCCTTTATACTGCAAACCAGTGTACTAGTCGCATTTCTGTAGCGTAGAAACAACATTTTAGAACTCAGTGTACTAGTTCACAAGTGCGTGTTTTACTTGCGTATGATTGAGAAGATAGGATCTAACAAATTTGCGAGTTGATACAAAGATGTGTCCACTAGTACATGTATGTTTGTAAAAAGAACAACAGTTTGCGCTGCAAACCTTATCTCTGCCGCTGACAGTGTCACTACTGTTCTTCAGTGCAAGTTGGTTTTGTATGTGGATGTTGAAGTTTTAGTTTTGGCCACTGGCATGCGTAAGTTTGTATTATTGGAGTCTGAAAATAGTCTTACTCTTGAGTTTGTCAGATGCGGGTAGAAGCAGAGCATAACTTTGCTTTAATGAAAAGTTCATATTAAAAATTAAATTTTCCTACATCGGATTTGTTTAAGAAACTTATTTAAGCTCGTGTCCAAAATAGAAATCATACAAGTGCATAAATAAGTATTTTTATTTTAGAGAAATTCAGTTTAGATTGTGTTTCATGAAGTGGTTTTTAATCTAGTTTCATTACCTGTAAAGTTTAGCTGTTTCAGTATATTTTAAAGCATCGTAAGATGTAACTTAAGTTCTCGATTTTTCTGACTAACCTGAGTATTTGCGTGTTTTTTTTTACTTTGGTGTAAGAAATGTGGTTCCTGGTAATTATATTGGCGGTGATTATTGGCGTTCTGTAAGTTACCTTGTTAAATAGTCATGGATATAAACAATTTTTTTGGTCCTTGCATGCTTTCTCCCACTTAAAAAGGACCTGTATAAAGCACGTTAGCTTAGCCCCCGACAAAAAATAGGGATGTTATAAGTAACCTGAGTATTTTTGTATCTGTGCGTCTGTCTGTGGCATCATAGCTCCTAAACAAAAGGACCAATTTGAGTGCAGATTTTTTTAAACCAAAGACGTGTCCGTCGGGATAGTTCTTAGCTATGTTGGTGGAAATAGGACGAGTAGTTCCCAAGATATTCAGCTTTAATTGGAACAAGTGACAAGATCTCAGTCAATATTATTATATATAGACGACGCGGTTGGCTCGGTTTGTAGTGCAGCTGCCTACTGAGTCAGCGGTCCTGGGTTCGAATCCCAGCCAGAGCAAATATTTGTGTGATGAACTCGAATATTTGTTCCTGGGTCAAGGATGTTATCTATATATGTATTTATATATTATGTTCTAGCACCCATAGTTCTTTTGCTTAGTTTGGGACTAGGTTGATTTGTGTAAGATTGTCCCTTTAATATGTATTTATTTTATTTTAATATTGAAGCTAAGAATTCCAAATGCTGTAGTTATATTCAGTTTAATATTAGTATTCTCTATATCACTCATTAAAGAAGGGTCTTATGATGCCCAGCTACTTGTGTCGGGGATGTTTTACAAATACTACAAATACTATATATATTGTCCTCCCTTTTTAATCAATATAAAAAAACAGGCTTATATTGGCATAATGTTGATGAGCATAACAGTCTTCTAAAGGAATAGTACTTTCGCAGTTTTTTTTTTTCCATAATATTTTAGGCGGCATAAAGTTGTCAGGCTGAATACTACATATTTGATTCCAAGATAGACTTCATTGTCTTATCTTGTTGTACAGGACATATGCGGAATACCTAACCTTATCCAAGTCGGACCTGCCCTAAGGTGCAATCAGTACCTAATTTATGCATTACAAATTGTTGTGATTACACATTTTGTCCATAGAGTGGTATGGTAGCCGGCCGAT
Source organism: Apotomis capreana (assembly GCA_947623375.1). Lineage (NCBI taxonomy): Eukaryota > Metazoa > Arthropoda > Insecta > Lepidoptera > Tortricidae > Apotomis > Apotomis capreana. The sequence continues at coordinate 38,551,263 of OX392500.1, forward strand.
GCCGCGCGGCTCGCTCGCTTCGCTCGCTCGTTAGGGTCTCAGTTCAACCTAAAACTCCTCCTCGCTTCGCTCGTCGTCGTACCTAACCTAATCCAAGTCGGACCTGCCCTAAGGTGCAATCAGTACCTAATTTATGCATTACAAATTGTTGTGATTACCTACACATTTTGTCCATGAAGTGGTATGGTAGCCGGCCGTTGCCGCGCGGCTCGCTCGCTCGTTAGGGTCTCAGTTCAACCTAACACTCCTCCTCGCTTCGCTCGTCGTCGTACCTAACCTAATCCAAGTCGGACCTGCCCTAAGGTGGAATCAGGACCTAATTTATGCATTACAATTGTTGTGATTAAAAATTTAGTGGCAGTTGCCCCGCGGCGGCAAGGTACCTAACACTGCTCCTCGAACCGCTCGTCGTCGTACCTAACGGTACTTACATTCTACTACGTAAAGTTTACTTCACGCACTTTTCTGCTAGAAGAAAATAAGTATGCTATTGTAATCGTATGCTATAGGATTATTATGACGAGGTAGTAGTAATGCCAACTATACCTTTATGCCATCTTACCATTCGACCAAAAGTGTTTCTGCGAAACGTGCTAAGCGAAGTGTATTTCTGACCAATATTATTCTGCCAGATGAGGGTAACCCGCCATGGACACAATAGTACTCCCAACTCTGCTGTACGGATGCCAAACATGGGTACTTACAAAAGATATTGCCCAGAAGATAAATGTGTTCCAGAGAGCAACAGAGAGAAGCATGCTAAACATTAGACGTAGTGATAGAAAAAGGGACTGCGACATAAGAAAAATAACACAAGTCACAGATGCTGTTGAACTCGCATGTAGAGTGAAATGGAGATGGGCCGGTCATATAGCAAGGACAACGGACAATAGGTGGAGTGAGAGAATCCTTTACTGGCATCCACGAGAAGCAACGCGACCGCGAGGACGACCGAGGCGGCGGTGGGCCGATGACATTGCCCCAATAGCCGGGTCTGATTGGACCCGAAAAGCAAAGGACAGGAAAGTCTGGAAAGAGCTGGAGGAGGCCTTTGCCCAAAAATGGGCGCCTCACAGTTAAATCAAAATTATATGTAACAAATATATGTAAAAATACTTATTTATGAGAAATAAAGGCTATATTATTATTATTATTTGTTTCTCGACTCATTAGTCTCGGGCTCATACGTCCCGGTCTTTTGAAAGGCTTTCGTGGGGATATGGATCCAACACGTAGAGGCCCCCGTTATTATTATTATTATTATCGTCATCTAGTACCCATAACACAAGCCTTCTTGAGCTTAATTTGGGACTAGATCGATTTGTCCGATATTTATTTATTTATTTATTCATATTCACAACTTACCTACATGGCTCTAGACACGATAAAAATGAAAGTTACAGTCAAAACACAAACTAGTGCAAGTATAAAACAATTACAGCACATTTGAGAAAGTGAAATAAGTGTGTGATTGTTAGTTGTGTATGGGAATTTACATGTATTTAATACAAAAACAAATGTGAGATTGATTGCGATTGTTATTTGTGATAAATTTGAAAAAGAAAAAAATTATATACTTACTTATTTTTTTAACTAACTGAGCCAGCAAGCCTGCACTGCCTGTGCAAAAGTCTGTCATAGGCTTCTTTCTAAGTCTTGAACCGTAAGAAGTATGTACATACATGTAGGTACCTACACTTGAAAATTTCACTGAGAATGTACCTATTGAATTAAATTTTGATTACAGCACTAACTTATGCTAGCTAAATGTTTAATTGTTTATATAGATTTTTTTTTCATATTATGACAAATATATTGATAATTTCAACCAACTTTTTGAAGTGAATAATACTTTTCATCGAGTTCTATTTCATATTACTAACAGGTGGAAATTATACATAATTATAAAGATCGAGAGAGCGTCGCGTACACTCTAAAAATTCATTTGAATTTATTTTTCTGTATGTAAAGAAATACATAATATATATTATAACAAAATACATAAAATGCCTGCCTGAAAATGCAAAAAATACGACAATTATGCCTGTATAAAGTTGTAGTCTTCGACCTGTCCGCGAAAAAAATACACTATCAATAACGTCATTTGTTTTTCTTTTGTTAGACACTAAAGTGACCTTACCACTGTGTCCTAGTTTAGGAGTTTACTACATTTTCGAATAAGTAAATTTTAATAAATAAATAATAAAATAATTAGTAATCTCTGGAAAAATATAAAAACAGTGGGTACGTCCTCTTTATAATCGAAATACAGAAAAGCAAAAGTATTGTAGTCCTTAAAATATGAAATGTTATCAAAGCCAGTAGCTGAAGCATCGAAATCCTCACTTTCTTTGGACACGTATCGCGGGGCGGATGCGAATCTATCGAGCGTCTGGTGGTACAAGGCAAAGTCGAGGGAACCAGACCACGCGAAAGATCACCGATGAGGTGGATGGATCTAGTAAAAACCGCCGTCAACGGTCCTCTACACGAATGTACCAGGAGGGCAGCAGTACCAGAAGAATTGCGTCGCATTATAAAGCAGGCCACAAAATCAACGACGTGACAGCCACGACCACTCTGGCAAGAGTGTACCGCCAAAGAAGAAGAGCTAAAGCATCGAATTTTTCAATATTTGTGTTACGGATAGCACGGCGAAACGTTTAGTCTTTAAGAAGAATGAATAAATAAACTTTATTAAAAAAAGAAACTAGGATTAAGATCGTCGCCCATAAAAGAGATCACTGCTTATTTTCCCTTGTATAATCATTTAATGAAGATTTGTAGAAGAGCTCCCGTTATCATAGTAAATAAAATCATAACAAAGATGACTCATCGTAAACTTTCCAATCGTAGACGAAAACAAATGAGTTACTCCGATCCGTTTGTTGTTAATTTCATTCATTCATAATTTAAGAGTTTCGCTCTTGTCGGTGGAGTAATCGCCACTCTTCCCTATTTCTTGATAGTGTTTTGGTTGTTAGTTTGTGTTAAATATATTTTCGTTTGATCTACTTCGTTTTCCTTCCGTTACTCGTCCGTGTTAGCTTAGTTTACGCCTATCCCCTGTACAATCCGTTCGCTCCGTATAGCTCATCCCTGAGCTTCGGAGTTGCCAGTGTAGACCATCAACGGACGCGGTCGTCGCCTACAGTATATTTTTGGCTTTCGTAAGGGTAACCTATCATAGATTCGAAACATTGTTTCCCCCTGTATCGTTTCGCCAAATTTTCATTTGTCCGAAAGCAATTTTTCGTGAAACCCGTAATATAATCAGGATTTTATAAACATCGTTTTAAAGAACCCAGTTAGGTTAGGTTTGTTTGTTGAAGTTGAAGTTTTGGAATAGCTTTCGAGCAAATGAAAATTCGGCGAAACGTTACAGCGGGGAAACGAAAATTGGAGATTATGATAGGTAACCTTTCGTAAGTCGTTGTTTAACAGTAACACAGAATAGGAATCATACAATGTAAAAATAATGCCTTTAAAACAATAAAAAAAAATTGTCTGTTACAGCTGCCTGGAGACGATGTACTGGAAATGCTGTGAAGAAAAATTTTGTTTCGACAAGAAAATCGCCACATACAAGTAAGTAGATCTGTAATTATTATGACACTGCATAACAACTAAATTAATAATTAAATTATCCCTCAAAACTCTACGCTACGCGTTGTATATGTACCTAGCTAATTTGTTTATATTATGTTCTATATGTAAGTAGTTAATTTGTTTATAGCGAAAAATAAAAAAATAAATACTTTGAGCGGGATTTAAACCTACGTCCCCACGGCTTTCCGGGCCAGACGGGTGCATCACCAATTAAGCTATCAAAGCCACTAGCCAAAGCATCGATTTTTTCAACCAGTTGCTTCATTTCATGCCTTAGGTCTGCATCATAGCGCCATCTACCGTAAAGATTATGTCTTTTTTGTTTGGCACCATCGTCTCAAATTATTTTAACAAATTGACAGTTAACATATTGCTTTGTTTGTTTGTTATGGAATATGTAATGTCTAATTTATTTGTTGTGGGTACACACAATTTTTATACTAAACCATTGATACAAAGGTAAGGTGTAAACACTTTCAAAATTAACAATGCAAAGATTGACACACAAAGCTCAAGGAAAATTTCGATAGGATGCTTGGGAGTTAGGGTGGAGAAAAGGCTAACGCGCTGGACCGGCAATCCAGAGGTACCGGGTTCGATTCCCAGTCTCTTTCACCAGGTAACTCATTTCCATTTTTCTTTAAACTTTGATCTTTATATCAAGCTGCAACTATAAATCTACTAGCTGATAGGACAGTGCATTGTAGATAGTGTCAATTTTCCCGTTACTGAGAACTAATTTATCATGACAACAATTAATGTAATTTGTCTCGCTAGCTTCATAATTGAATCGAAGCAGCAAGAAATACCAGCACCTCTAGCACAACTGTGACACGCGATTCTATCTCGCGCGAGAAATATTACCTATCTCTTGCTTCACTGAACTGTGAGAGAGGCGACAAGAGTCGCGGAGCGTAGTTGTGCTGTCTAGCCTGGTATGTAACGATAGCGTAGGTACGTTTCCACCGTCGCGGAGCTAGGGCGGTTGGTTCGCGTTTCTCTTTATCATAACCCGATTCTCTTTCCACTCTCCTCCCGCCCTAAGTCAGACTGATTCGGTTCAGTCTATTCACGACGCAGTCCATGCGCCCTGTGCGGCCGCGTCAACCCGACCCAAATTACCCCTGTGGCGCGGAGATAATCCCATTAGCGGGTTATACTCCCACACAAAGTCCGACTACTGGTAGTGAGGGCTAACCAGCCCTGATACATTTCAAGTCACGTCTCAAAAAAAAAGGAGCTAGAGCGGAGCGAAGGGAAGTGAATATTTGAAAATCCGCTCAGCCGTACTTCGCACCACCTTTAAAGCTTAAAGCAAGTTGTTTTTTGGCTCTGAGGAAAAGGACATTTTATTTGTGGCTAATGCCAACATTGTGTATTTGACTTTGTTTTGTGTTGCGATTCGAATCATATTCAAGTCTGCTATTGGCGTAATGAGACCCTATACATTTTGTAACACCCTTTTTATTTCATCTGATTTGACCACCTAAATTTTGTAACTTCAGATTAGAAGATGAGTACACGAACGTTTACTCCAACGGGTACGCCAACATGGGCGCCAGCCTGGACAGCGTGGTTACGGAGCAACCCATTAACAACAACCACCTAAAGCCGAGAGATGGCGCTGGGCGCGTGCTCAACGAGTTGCCTGTTCACGCCGATAAGCTGTATGAGGTAAACACTGGTATTTCCGTATTTAGTCTTTATTACATAAAAATAAACTTATCGTATAAAAGGCGAACTTAATGCCATGAGGCATTCTCTACTAGTCAACCTTAGGGCAAAGCAGAAAAATTGTATATACAACTAATATAATAAATCCATATATAAATCCATATATGATAAAAATAAATATATACAGCGATGAAACATACTACGCAGATAGACTACGAGACTAGTAGCATAGTAAAGATAATAGCGGAATTACAGGAAGTTAACTCTTTTGATCGTATCAAAAACCGCACGTGTGAAGGCGACCTTCCATTGTCGCGGCACTGGATGGAGCGGACCGTCGTTCGATCCTTTACATCAATTGAAGGACGCGCGATTTCGACCATTGTGACGGAGATGCCACCGAAAGCGGCAGCAGTGCGCAGTACGTGTGTCTCACTCACACGTATGGCCGCAGCGCTCGGATATCTTTCTCGCCGCGTCGCTAATTGCGCAAAGTCATGGCATCTCCGCGACTGGTAAAATGCGGGCCGCTCCGCTTCACGCGGGAACGCACCCTTAGGTTTAGTTCATAATAATTTATATCGTCGCCCGATCGTATTATTTTCCAAATCGTGATATATCGGGGTATATCGTAAACTATTGGCATGTTGTTTGTAATTTTGAGAACTAGTTGACGTCGTCGTGGGGCTTCTATTTCCGCTCTTAGGGACAGTTAAGTAACAAACTTAGCCAGACCGAAGTAAGATGAGATAAAGATTTTCTTTTTTCATAGAATCACTAGCCAAATTTTTGTACTTTACGATATCATATGAGTGCACAACTGCATTGCAATGCGTACCTACTATTGTGACGCTGGTATATTAGACGGTAACGAGGTGCGTCATTTTTACTGCCTGTAAAAGTAACAAATGTTTATGTACCTAGGTAATATTTGCTATGTATATTTTAGAGGCGTAAGGGAGGTTAGGTAGGTATTAATTTATCAGTGAATGACTCAAAGAGTGCACACACGGGTATCACTGTCTATCAGAGTTTTATACATTAGACTCAACCGATTCATACTAAAAGAAAGAGAATTAATTTATGTCTGTACATTTCTGTTTACAAGTGTATTTTACACTAAGGACGACTGAATGGGGATCAGCAAAGTTATTGGCATTGTTCTCGACTCGTCTCCACCATAAAAAAATATTAATCAAGAAGTCTTTGTGCTAAATGAAACTAGCAAATATTTAAGTAATGTTTCTTTCAGGTTTTCTCCAAATCCATGATATTCAGAGACGAGCACGAGCTTAAATCGAAAGGCAGCAATGATTCCTTAGACGATATTGAAACGAAATCTGAACCAGATCTCTTTGACAAACCCAACAGAACCAAAGTATATTTCGAAGACGAAGTGGATTCCCCAGTTACTGACTTTGAAATTATGTTCAAAGATGAACTGTTGGCAGGCCACGACATGTTTAAAATAGAAGAAGAAGAGGAAAGTGACAGTAAAAGTCAAGATACCGAAGAGGGACTAGTTATGAATGTAGAAGTAAAGAAACAGGACGTTATCAAACCCAGCACGGTTACAGTCAAAGACGAAACGAAGATAACTACTCAAAGTTCGATTTATAAGTATGATCCTGTGTCAATAGTAGGCTTGCCATCGTCTTTGTCTTTACCAAGGGTTGAAAGTGTGAAAGGTATTCTTAGATTAAAGGGTGAAAGTATGCCTAGAAGCTTTAGTACAAGAACATTAGAAAGAGTAGACAGCGGTAGTAAATTAGCAAGGCCAACCCTTAGCAGAGTCGATAGTCTTAAAAACATAGATCCAGTCAAGATGAACAAAGTATTATCTAGGGTGCCGCATAGAAGTGCATCATTCTTAAACATACCAGAACATTTGATACCAGAAAAGCCTCCATTAACTAAAAGCAAGTCCACCATCGGTGTAACATCTTTAGAGCAAGATATAAAATTAAGTAGATTACCAGACACTCCAATAATAAAGAGTAACAATTTGCCAAGATTCTTCGTCGATAGTCCTTCACTCCTTGAATATAAAGGAGAGACTAGCTTGCAAAGTATTAAGCAGAAGTCAGCACTTATGCTGCAAGAAGATTTAAGCATGCCCAGGTATTTTGGAGTTGCGATATCGACGGAACCCGTCCCGGTACACGAGAGTAAGTCCATGCCTGACTTGAGGAACCCCACCTCAACTGGTAAGGTAAGCAAGCGGTTAGTGAAGTTGCGGAGTAGGCTAAAACCTCTAGTTATAAGGAAGAATTCGGATGAAAAGTTGTAGTTGGATAAAAAAGTTCTTTCATGGATTATTTTACTGTACCGATGAATTTTAAAACCTTCGGTGTTATTGATATCAATGTATCGAACAAATAAGTGAGGATTTTATAAAAAAATATGACACAAATGTATTCCGATATTAATTGTGATGAAATACTACGTATGTTTTTAATTATAATATACCTTATTGATTCTTTAGTTACCTGCAGGTTGCCATTACTTTTTAGCATCCTCTACGTTTAATGTTTATGTATGATTGAGTTTTTTGTTTTAAAATAATTTGTATTGTCAAATTACTATTGAAACGTGATAGTATGTTAATGGATGAATTAAAGGCAGTGAAATGTAATGTAATAAATATTTACTATATTTTTTACGAAAATGATTGGACATCAATGCACATGGAAGACCTATCTCACTATGTGATTTTTATTAGTCAACATTAATGTATTAACTATATTGCCAATATTTCGTTTAAATTCCAAAAATATTCTAGTATTATTAGAATTAGATTGATCAGTATTTGTTGCTCAAAACTAAGTGCCTTGAATGTGATTAAAATACTTAATTCAGTAATTATAATAATGTATGACGAACTACTTTTAAAATTTCTACAACTAAGTTTATCATAATAATTTGCTATTATACATAATCGAAATTGAAGGTGTATCGTTCAATAATTATTATATAGTAGTACTTAATTACAGTTTGACATCGTAATAACTAGTTTAAGATGTGGATTTTATTATGTTTAATTTTTGTTGCACAGAAGATACGAAGGTTTTTTTTCTAGTCATTTCACAGCACTTAACTCGTTACCATTTAAAATGTGTATAATATTTACCGTTATTGAATGATTGGAGGCGTTATGTAAAAATAATAAAAAGACACTTAAGTCTAAATAAAGTTAAAGAGACCTAAATATGTGTAGATTTAGAGAGACAATTATTAATATATGTACTGCCCAAAAAATATAAAGGTGATAACGTAATTTTTCATGCCGATTTTAAACTCCTTTAATACCTTAAAAAAACATGATGACCATGACGTATTATTGTGTTTTATTCCCTTAAACTTTAATTTAGACAATTGTGTATGAAAATAAAAAAAAATATTATAGTATGTAAAATTAAAGTGGCCTTTATTTTTTATTGAGCAGTACGTCATATAGGTTCAAGGTCATTTTTTAGTGTTGAGGAACTAGATTGTTTTTTTTTTTCAAAATATATTAATATTATAATTTAGTTATATAAGATCTGCCACTTGGATATTGTGCCCACTTAGCTGAAAGACGCGAGCTATGTTATTGCCTACTGTAATAATGTGAATGAAATAAATAGTTTCAAAATATTGGTTGTTTTTGTACCGAACTTGTTTTTATAAATTTTGTATGACATATTTTTATTGAAGCAGTAACGTCTGCGAATTCGATGCTTGATATAATAGCGTTAATAGAACAATAATTGACAATTCACCTGTCTGGCCAGGAAAACCGTGGGGACGTGGGTTCAAATCCCGCTCGAAACATATTTTTTTTTTAATTTTTCGCTTTTTATACAGTGTGGAACAGATCGAGGGACTTTTAAGAGAGAGTACTTTATTTTTCACCAATGAACTATCTGCACATTATCAACCCTAGCAATTTAAAATGTAAATAAAACCTTTGAATTAGTAGGGATACTGATATTGAAATATTTTATTTTGATAACTTTTTTTTACGTTTAAATCCAGCTTGACAATTATAATAGGTCGATTGCAGATCACGCAGATGACCCTATCCTGTCAGCCCAGTCTTTAAAATTGTTCCACTCTGTATAAACATTTCTATGACTATAAATTTGCGAAGCATATAATGTTTCATTTTTTTTATGTGAAAACCCCTCAATTTTGTTGAGCCGTTGATAAAAAATAAGGTGTAAAATACAAGCGTTTCTAATAAACAATCCAAATGTCAACTCACAAAGCATGAGGAAAATAATCAAGAGGTTCAGACAACGTCAAGTTGGGGTGATGGAGTGGCTGGCACGTGTCCATTCCTGGTCTTCTCCGCTAGGCTAGGTAACGCATTAGAAAAAAACATTTTCTGCTTTATTTTTTGTATCAATGTTTCTATATCCTGACTAAAACTTTCTTAAAACTTATTCAAAAGTCAAGAGTCAAAGTATTTATTTGCCGGAATTACGGTACATAATAGATCTTATAAATTAAACATAAGGATCAGCATACTTCAGCAATTTAGTGGCATGCAAATATTTTATAAACACAGAATAATGCATTTACCCCGCAGCAACCAAAACCCCGGATTTCATGAGAACAAATTAATTAAAATATTCATTTAATGAGTAAAAACAACTGTCTTTAAGCCAATGCCTAAGTTTTATTAGGAATAATTTAAGTGGCATTGTGGTATTGAAATAGAAAAGGCACAATAACAGGGGATATGAAGAAAATACGGATGAAAAAAGCGCACAATTTATTACATAATAATCACTATTTCATACAATTTCCAGTGTACATTATTTAGGTATATATTTAAAAGTCCAACGATAAAATTGTAAGAAATACTTTAATAAGTTTTAAAAATTACAGCCACTAAAATGACTTGGAAAAGTGAAACATCTAATATAATGTATTGTTCTTTTGATCTACTATTCTATAGGTACTTTATTTTATTGTACTTAAACTAGTATGAACAAGGCTTTTTTATATAATTTACTTGAAGGAGAAGAACAATCTACGATGAAAATTTAAGGAATTACTTACAAATGTTTATATCTAAGTCCCTAAGGGGATAATGTTCTTTGGAGGCTTTAAATATCTTTAACTTTCTCCAGTTTGGAAATTTCCTAACGCCTAATATTATAATTATGAATTTATGACTAAGAATGACATAATTAAATATTTTATCACAAACGGCTAAATTCATACATTATCGCCTTCAATTAATATTGCAGAAATACATTACTTTAAAAATATATTCACAAAATGGTAATCTATGTAAACAATTAAATCAGGCGTTACTTTGCGGAAATCCACATTAATCTAAATAACAACATGTTGCGAACTCATATGATAAATGTCGCTGATGAAGAGCTCCATATGAGTTTGAAACATATCGGGTCGTTACTGACAATTTTTACGTTAGTGTAAACCATTTTTATCATTATTAAAGATGTCGCACGATAGTCTTAATAATATTACAACAACATTGCTTTGCCAATTTGCGTTACAACGTGCCAGTGGCGGGTTGATTGATTGGCAAGATCGCGGATTGGCAAAGCAATATTGTTGTTTTGATGGTAATTTATCTTCACCGAGACGTTATTTAGTTACTTACAATAACTCATTCGTATTTTTATAACAGATTTATAGTAAGTAATCGTAACTTTCAAACACCTGTTTAAAAATTTCATCTATAATTCATTCAAACGATTTTGCATAACATCTTGCCTTAGCGGAATCGAAAAGTATCATGGCTTGATCCCGCCAGAGCATCAACATGATATTACAGTGAACTGACATAGTGTGATTACCTTTTGATACCTGTCTCACTCGCTCTTTTACGATTCAGATAAAACCGCTCAGTTTTCACCCAAACCCGAATTGTAATCTGAGAGCCCACAGACTGTAGACACAAAACAGATAGGTACAGAAATCAATCTACATACAAGCGCGCTCGAGCAAACGCACACATAGACATTGCTCACTTAGTTACTCAGGTATCCTGTATACTTAGTTATGTGGTTTATTTTAACAGAATAGTGGAGATCTGTCACGTCAAAAACAGAGTGTTTAAAATTAGACAATATTTTTGAACAGAAATGTACATGTGTTAGCGTATGAACATTTTACTAAAGATGTTGGTAGTTTTTTCTAATATTAGTTTACTTAAATCAAAATGTACACAAATCATAAAACAACAAAATGCTACCCTCACTGGGAGTAGGCAATATTATCGAGTTATTTTATGAAACAATATCACATATATATAACTGGTTTTTTACAAAAGCTCTACAGAGGCCTGCATTTATACATTTTCTACTAGAATTCGCTAATATATTAATTTTCATTCATTCTAGTGATAGAAAAGTAGACAGTTTTCACAAAAATGCGTCTATATAACATTTTTCTATATAAAATTAGGGTTTGCTATGTTTATTCAACATCACACCATATTTTTGTAGATAACTCAACTGCCTATTTTCTATTTTTCCATTTTCGCTAGGCATCATTTATAACAAACATTCGCACTCGTCATAGATATTCGATGATATACTTAGAAAGCCCAAAGCAAACATTTTGGACGTGAAAATTTCCAGACAGTTTCTTTACGTCCTAAAATTTCCGCAATATATTTGTACTTCTGTTGTCGCTACGATGGTTTATTGCTGGTTGATAACCTAAGGACACGGTAACCGTTATTTTCGCTTATCTGAAACGAGCACGAAACTATACACGATATTCACACATTATTATAGAAAAACGGGACTAAATCTCGTTCAAAGAGGTGTTATATTTAAGGTTTTTACGCCTGCCTCTTCAGTCTTTTTCGAGACAATGGACGTAAATTCACGTTCGAAAGTACGAGGTACTTAAATAAAATTCGACCGCCAAGTCCCGTTTAGCTTTAATAAGTACCATACCATCACATACACACGTCATGTACACTTATTCACTAAACTATACTTATAGGAAAACACTTTATACACTTTACAATGATTTAGAATTATGCTACGCAACGTTTACAGTTTTTTCAACTGGATATTTTATAGTAACGACCGAACCAGACAGCCATGTGACCCTTTATAGCAAGAATTGTTTATAAGCCGATCGAGTAAATTGGAGTGGCTTGGCAAAAAATATTTCGTATGTAAGGATGTTCTTAATTATAGTTCCGGATTTCCGGCTTTAGAGGTCGCATTTCTCAACCGATCCTCATATTTTGTGAGTAGGTTTGCTAATTTGTCGATTTCGATTTTCGAAAAAAAAAAAAAAAACAAGCTAGGTTGTATTTCGTCTGATGACACGTCGCGATGGCTGTAAGGTTACTTTGTTGTAGGTCCTAGTGAGGAGAATCCAATCTCTGTACAGTCAGCTGTAAAATATCTAAGTAATAGACGCTTTCATGATTTTCAGTAAGGGTGCATTTTCCTCTGACGCAGAGCAGGACTGTTCCCATGACTTAGACGGTTACCTATCGTATGACCGAATTGTTGTTTCCCAATTCTTGTAGTTTCGCCAAATTTTCATTTGTCCGAAAGCATTTCTTTCCCGAAACTGTTCATATTTCAGAATAATCATAAAACAAACCTAACCTGACCGTTTCCATAAAACGATGATTCCTGGAAATTTTGAGTAAAAAAAGTACTTTCGGACAAAGGAAAATTTAGCGTAACGCTCGGAAATGTTTCGGAGTTGTGACATGATACAGACTTAGACAATCACGCCATTTCCATTAACGAGTAGAATGGTCACGGTCCACTCATCTCCACAAGCAACACCCGGCTACGTGACAGAGGAAATTCACCCTAAACTCTGTTCCCATTACAATACAGTCATGTTAGTGAACATTTATTTATTTATGTTATACAGGGGTGCCAACTGAGGGGTTTCACCCCTAAATTTAGGGGGGAAATAAGGAGAATGGAATTTTTAGGGGCTAAATAATTTGAGGGGATTTTTCCATACCATGTTTGTGTGATATAAAAAAACGTGTTTACGATGTGAAAACTAAACTATTGCTGAAAATGGATCGCTATCGATACCGAACGCAGTGTATCCCACTATCTGTTGTTTGAACTATAAAAGTGCGACAGGGAAGGAAATACACGACTGAATTTCCGAACCGATTAACGCTACTGTAATTTGTAACGTGGTTGCAAAAACAGAAATTGCCGAAATTAATACATTTCATTTGTTTTATTTTATAATTAGGGGATTAGGTAAAAAAAAGTCATTTTTAGAAATTTCAACTAAAGCTTAATTTGGAGTTGGCAACCCTGGTTATACTTCGATATTTTAACAGCTGTCTGGACGTGTTCTTAAGGTACAGTCGACTTGAAAAGATGTGTTAATTTCGTCATATCCCACCATAAAAATACACACATCTCTATCTACATTTGACTAAACTATATCCACTAGGAGCCGATAGCTATCACAAGAAAAAATATGCCTTTTGGATCTTCATACCGTAATTAATTTATTACTAGTGATCACTATATTATATATTCATATATGTTTCTAGCATTCTAGCAAATAGTATGAAAAGGCATCATCTTTTCTACTTAGATGTCGACTAGAGGCTTTGTACAGTGAATATTTTATAAACTAAGGGTGTTTCATAATGATACTTATAATCGTAGAAGGGTATTTTTACTGCAAAAGATATCGTAACAAATATAAATTATTGACAGCCAAAATACATTAGTAGGTAACTGGAGTTCATAGTTGGGTGGTGTAATAATGAAAAAAAAAAAGTTTTTTATATACTACAGAGGTGGCAAACAAGCGTACGGCCCGCTTGATGGTAAGCGGTTACCGTAGGCCTAAAGACGCTTGCAACTCTAGCGGATTCGCACGCGTGTTGCCAACCCTTTAAAAATCTTTTTTTATATTTATTTTTTTGTGTGAATATCCTCGTCTATGAATAGAAGCATCATTTAATAAGTAGCGCCTCAAGACAAAAATCTAAATATTAATACTGAAATGACATAGCTACAACCAAGGGTCATTTCGGCCTGTCTTAAAATTTAACTTAAACTTTTAAGAACTCAGATCTTAGAAATGTACTCGAAATACTGATACCCTATACTAAATACAATGTAAACGCACGCTTATACAAAGAATATAAATTATCGCGCAGATGATATACTTAAAGCAGTAGAGTTGAGAAAGCAAATTGAGATATTGTTTTTGTCCATCACTACTCCTTTTCCTAGGATGCTGTTGTTGCGATGCCCGTACAAGGTAAGAAAAAACTTTTTTTTTTTTATAAGCTACAAAAAGTCAGTATTTTTTTTCTAGGAATGAGTGGGTTATTTCTACCTATAAACAAAAATTCAACATTTTTTTCATTTATTCACCAATATTAAAATTTAACATGCGCTATTTCGAGAACTGAACACAATTGGGATATACCTAAATAATAACCCCATTTTTTATCAACATATTAAAATATAGGCCAATTTAAGATGATAATTCCATCCGTTTGCCAGTTATAAACGTTTAATTGTTTTTCTCCTCAGTAAGAATTTTTGGTGACGTCACTATTGACAAGACTTTTACTGCAAATCGGCAAGGAAAAGTGAAAGTCATGAAATTAAATATGAATAACTTTTAGCAGGTGTCATATTGTCACAATCTAATTGTTTATTGCGGTATAAGAGCTTTATTCCCAGAAATGGTTTCTGAATTAAAATAGTTCGTAAAAAAAATGGTACCTATATCCCAATTCGCTCCGCCTAGCTTTGCAACAAAACGCATCGCAAACGCAACCTTATCGAAACGCACTACGCTACGGGGTAAGACCAAAGTTTGTCAATTGTAAGACCTAATTCAAAATGTATAATTAAATGAATAAATCAGCAACGAATATGCGATTCTGTTCGGTCTATGATATTCTATCGAATATTAATTGTGGAAGTTTTTACAAGAGTTAGTGGCAAATATCATAAGATAAACTATTTTTATTAGTAAGACTGGGCTTAACAAAAATTACTAACGCAAAACTCCACCCGTTACAAACATTACAGAAATACTAACATCCAATAAAAAATAATCAAAATAATGTACTTGTTTTAATTGTACCTGGAATATGACAACAGTCAAAATGAAAACGTTTTTACAATATGAAAACTGCGTATTGTCAATCCACTTTTGAAATTAAATAATTTTCAAAACATCCACTCTTTTACACTCATGTTTTCGTGATTACAAAGTGCTTATAAAGGGTTGCCAATTTTTATTTAACATAAAATATCTTAAGTAAGGTCAAAGTCCCTGTGCTCGACACGCTAATGCCTAATAGTTGACACCATGCTGTCACCTCTTTTGCTATTGACATGACATTCAAGATGACAACTATTGGCACAGTCACGAGCACAGGGACGTTTACCTTATATGTTATGTTCTTGTTTTGGCTGTGCTATGCAATCAAATTTCCCTTAGCACTTGAAAATTACTTTATCGTTGGAATAGGTTGCGAAATCATGAACAAGCGAAAATGATCAAAAATATCGTCGATATATTACTTTCTTTACATTATGTTTCAAATAAAATAATATTTTAATAATACTTTACTTGTTCGTCTAAAAAAATAGTGAAACCTAGAATTTTTATCTAGATATCAAATATACCTAATAATTGTATATATAATAACAGATGTTCCGTTTTGTAATAAAAATACCTACATATATATTCTACAAGTAAATTTTTGCTATTACATAAAAAAACCGTCATACGTAGTACATTCGTGTGATTAGTATCACACATACTATTGGCAACCCTAAATGTCTTCTGATCCCAAAACACCGGACTTGCAGTTCACCGGAGTTTCAGAATTTCAGATTAATATGCTCAATATTTGTATACATGTGCCATATAAGCATAAATTAACTGATATATCATAAATATCGAAATACCTTTTTGGATTAAAATACGGCGTAGGTTTCAGTGTGTAGCCCTCGGTACTTGGCCTAAAGACGGACGGACATCATACAAATATATTAATCTATTAAGGTGCATTGGGGTTAGAAAACAGGGTAAGATAGAAAACCGTTCATAACTCCCAATTCCGTGCACATTTGCCGTGCCTGTACCAAACCCTCATATTATTGGCACAATGTAACTTAAAAAAAAAAACTGCTCGCCTTGTGTAAAAGCCGTTCAATCTTACCCCAACGCACCTTATAAATTTTGCGTAGGATCTTGTGACTGCTAGAAATTCTACATTGTACAATCGTTGTTTCAATCAATCAAGTAAGTAATAAATAAAATATAAAGGTTAAGTTCCTTGCAAGTTATCCGGCAAACTGCAACCTGCCGCGCTTCGGCCTCAAGCGCTCACCCTCACTTATTACCTAACGATCTTGAACCGCTTCACCTTGATGGTGGTCTTGTTCCCGCACAGCTTCAGCGCCGTGGCTGCGGTGACGTAGTCGCCCGCGGACACGTCCTTGCCGTCCACGGCGACGAGGAAGTCACCCTTCTGGAGGCGGCCGTCCAGGTCCGCAGGTGTGCCGGTTTGCTGGAACAGACATCATTATTGAAACTTGAACATCTTCTTCTCAATCGCTCCCTCATTGCTGAGTATCGTCTTAATCTTGTCAAGCAGTTGACGCCATCGGCGTTCAGTCGCTTGATGATGTGCAGTGCTGACAGTTAAGTTAAGCTGTTTGGGTCTGGTCTGACCAGCGTTAGGGACTTGGGCCTCGAGGTTTTTTACCCTCTATTTTCCCCGTCACCCTTAACCGCTCCAAGTTGTCCGGACTTGAACAAACTTGGACATATAGCCAGAGAAAATAAAAAGGTCAGGAGGCTGCACATTCCTAGTGAATTGAGTGATGCTAGTGCATCACCTGGTGGATGCATGGAATCAACAAATATAGTAAGATACCACTATCTTTTCCTCGGATGACTTTCTCAAAGCTTCTTCTGTAGTTTTGTTTTTTTTTTTCATTTGTAAACGAGCCTTGATCTTTATTAGAGACATCGTTTCAGAAAGAGACCTGTCTAAAGCTCTGGTTTCCTAGGATACCGGTGGTGGCAGCGGCAAGCGGCTGCCATGGGAACGGGACGCCGCGCTCGAGCCTTCTACTTCCACCTATGGCCGCTGATCGCCACTGTTACCAACGATATCCTGGAAAACCACAGCTTAAGGGAAAAGCTGAGTAAACATTCCACAGTTTCTAGGAGGAGCCTCAAGATTGCTCGGAAAAAGTAGTCCTTACCAGGTCTCCGAGGTAAACACCAGTGGCACTGACAGGCGCGATGCACGTGAGCCCGAGGGGCTTGCCCGCTTTACGCGCCAGCTCCACCTCCACTTCCGTGTAGGGGATCGGTTCCGGACGGAATATTGTCAGTTTTAGCTGAAACACAAAATTAACTTCTTTATTGAAAGTAACTCAGTTCCTTTATTAATCTTCCTTTTCTTTTTCGGGTAATCTGGGAACATGTACATTTACCTATTTATAAAGATTAATTTAAAAACATTTCCGTCGTATTTTGTCGGAAACTTTCAAATTAGCTTGAGCTCTCTATTAACTTCGGTGAAAAAGTTGAGATAGAAATATCAAAACAAGCTTTGCCATGAAAACAATGGAAAAACATTATGCACTAAACCTGTACTGAAATATCGAGTTTTGAACTAACATCTCTTTCACTCCATAGTCAACAACATATTATGGTTGAAATTACACCTCTCGTGCAACTATAACTGACTGATTAATGTCACGTGATAAAGCATCGTTAGATGCTTTATCACGTGACATGAATCAGTCACCTCTCCTATGGATATAGTGCGGTGTGAAAAAAGTTATGTTCTCGCGACAGGTTAGGCAAATAAGGTCTCATTCCCAAAACGTCCCTCCATCAAAATAACGTCCAATTCGCAAAACGTCTTCTTTGAAAACGGTTGTGTAAAACACCCCATTCGCAAAACCTTCTTTCTATATGTTAAGAGGCATTTTGAAAATCGGGATATTTTGCGGATGGGTCGTTTTGGGAAAAGGACATTTATAAAAGGGAGCTATTGCAAAGAGACAGAGGAACAACCTAGCGAAATGACCTTATACGGCTAAACCCTTGGCACCTACCTACCTCGGCAGCGTAAGACGGCAGTTATGCTAGACGGACTACAGTCAAGTGCTAAAGTAGCTAGCAAAAAAAGCAATATCTGCTCACCTTAGGCGCTCGCCTTTTGATGCTCATCGCGATCCGTTCATAGGTCATCTCTTTCGTGATGTGGATGCCGTTGCACTCCACGATCTGGTCTCCGACCTTCAGCCGCCCGTCCTTCGCTATCGCGCCGTTCTTGTAGATGTCCAGGATCACCGCTGCTGCACCCTGGAATAGAGAAAGGGTTTTAACCAATAACTCCTTTCTTGTCACGCAAGCTAAGGCAGCTGAAGAGACCTCAGCTCCGGTTCATAACTGGAGCGATAACTGGACATGATCTATCAAACAAGCACTTATTCACTTTAGGTGTTACTGACAGTCCTCTTTGCAGAGCCTGCGAAGGGTTGCGTGGAGACGCAAGATAGGCGCAACGTAAGACGTCGAGATCCAGAAAACCAGCTATAACCTATAACCGATAATTCTTAGATTTTTTTTAAATCTTTTTATGTTTAGCCTTAAGAAGTCTTGTGGAAAGGTCCACAAGAAAAAAAATATACATTTCGAAAAATATCTACACCCAATTTTCCAAAGTAGAAGCTTTTATTAAATTCAGGTCTAATTTCCAGGCTTGATCAGGTATTTATATTGGGTTTGAATTTTCCTCAACTTGTTGAAATGTACTCAGCTCAGAAGGTACACACGAACGAAGACTAAAGAACACTATACACACGTAGAATACATGGCATATAAGCCCTTATACAGCCTTTTTTCAGCTTATTACAGCTGTGTAAGCGCTTTATAGCCTGTGTGCTAATTGGGTAGAGACTTACATTGATCAAGGTATCGCTGCCGCCTAATAGAACAACTCCAAGGATCTCGTTGGCTGAATTGATCTCGATGACCGTATCCTTGTTGGGGGTCACTTGACACGTTGCGGGGTCAGGAGGGGGCTCCGCTGTGAAGAAGTAAAAAGAACAAATAAGAACATGACAATTTGAAGGGTTCTTTTTATATTAGATGGGTTACCGTGTACATTGCTTTAACGCACAGTTGATGATACAGTACACTAAAGTAGGTACTTATGGCATGGACAATAGTAGTTTATGTGACTGTACATAATGAAGGGTATTAAACACGAGTGTGGGTTTATGAAACGCGCCGAAGGCAAGTTTCATAATAACATCACACGAGTGTTTTAATGCCTAATTATGTACAGTTACATACACTACTTTATCTAGCCACATATCATAGGCCTCCATGATGCATTCAGGAGTCGCACATTACGACAAATATTACCCGGTAATGGCGGTAATGAAGTTTTCTGGCAGCTGTCATAGCTTTTTTAATTCAGAGACAAACTAGAGTTGGCCTCAACTATCATATCGTTCGATATCTTACTTACGTGCGACATTTGTCAAATTTGATGCAAATTGACAATTCATTTCGAACTAAACGTCATGTCGACTGATATTAGAATAGAGGTCAAATCAAATTTCATTGTTTTTCAAAGATGTTCGAAATTTGAATAAATAATATCATCGAAATCGATGTTATTATTTAGCAATAATAACATTTTCACAGATAAGAAATTTGTTCTAATAAACCAGTATATTTTTATGGTAGTCATAATGTGCGGTTCTTGAACGCATCATGGAGGGTTTATGATATTTGGATAGATAAATATTTAAACAAGCTACCTAACACAAGCTTTCATTTGTAACTCCCAAAGAAAAAGTGTTTGAACATAATAATTATACTCTTCTAGCGTAAACCAAATGTTTACAATGAAGCGAAATATTGAAAATTGTAAAGGTTCAGGCAGGATTCGAACCCGCGTCTCCAATGGCTTTCCGGACCAACACGGGCGTCCTACCTATTATAATTACGCTTTATGTAATGTAATGTAAGTAAGACGTTTGATGGCATTGTTACTGTAAAATCCTATTTTGATTAAGTTTGTTTTTGGATAGTGTTCATAACAATGGATCAAGGTATTTTTTTTTCTGTATCAGGGCTGGTTAGCCCTCACTACCAGTAGTCGGACTTTGTGTGGGAGTATAACCCGCTAATGGGATTATCTCCGCGCCACAGGGGTAATTTAGGTTGGGGTGACGCGGGCGCACTGGGCGCATGGACTGCGTCGTGAATAGACTGAACCGTATCAGTCTGGCTTAGGGCGGGAAATGATTGAACTGTTTATTATATTTCTCTTTCTGCTTCAGATCATTTAGTTTTGGAAGTGACTTTGACTTAATATAGGTATGGTCCCAACGGACGTTATAAATAAATATTCAGGAACAGTTTTACGCAAATCGATCAAGCCCCAAACTAAGCAATGCTTGTAATATGGGTAGGTACTAGACGACGAAATACATAAATATATAGATAATATCCATGACCGAGGAACAAATAATCGAGTTCATCACACAAATATTTGTCCTTGCGGTATTCGCACCCAGGATCAGGGACCAGATAGGCAGGGTGCACTACAGTCCGACCAAAAAGAGTAGAAATTAAAAAGTGGCAATACTGTAGTGCCGTCCCCGTTTTCTTATATTGATTAGAAAGGGCACTACAGTATCGCCACTTTTTAATTTCTACTCTTTTTGGTCGGACTGTACATACTGCAAATATGTGCTCACTATGTGTGTCACTAAGACATTGAGAGGCTGTAAAGTTGGTGTTACATACCTTTGACGGGAGATGGAGCAGGCCGGGGCGTCTGCGGCCGGGAGGCCCCCGCCTTCCCGGGGTCGGGGGTGTGGTTCCGGCTGGCCGGCCGCGACGTTCCAGTGGCTGCAAGTATCAGTACATTACTGCAGACGCCGGGAAATAAGGTCTTTCCGGGTGAGTAGGTAATATGATTTCCGGGTGATATGATAGTGATACGAAGCCGGCAAGCCCTTTTCACGACTAGGCATGTATAGTGCTTTTCTCAAACATATGCAATAAAATAAAAAAATACACTGCAAAAAAATATAATTCAGCTATTTAGCCTGTTCATGAACACGGACGCCATCGCCATGTTAAAAGAAATACGTCCCGGCTTAGGCCATCAATTTTGTATGATATTCCTTTACAGTTCTCTCAAAGTTGTTCCGTCCGAAACGTGATACTTCGAAGCCTGTGATAACGCAGGTAACGGCGACATTTCATTGCATGTTTGAGAGAACACGTTGGCTATTATAAGTACCTGCATGTAAAAAATATTAATAAAACTTCTGAGTACTTTCTTCTTTTCAAACCATTTCGAAAAATTCTACAACTTGTATCATGTAAAGTGAGCAACATATTACATAAGTAGCTGAACATTTTAATGTGCAATTTGACATAAGCCAGTTATAAACTTGTAAGCTAATTTTGGTGCTGTTCTTATTACAGTCAGTTGCAGAAAAATGTGACACATTTTAGTACGTTTACCTGCATATTTTTGTACAGTCAGCTTCGAAAGTAACAGACCAAATATTAGTTTATATTATTTTTTTGTCATAGGGGGAAACGAACAAACAGATCGCCTGATGGGAAGCGATTACCGTCGCCCATAGACAAATGCAATACCAGAGGAGTCACAACACAAGTGCGTTGGGAGTATGCTCTTTTCTTGAAAGTTTGAAGGTCGTATCGGTTCGGAAATACCGCAAGCAACAATTCATTCCACAATGCAGTCAAGCGAGGCAGGAAATTTCTAGAAAAACGCACATTTGTTGACTGCCAACTATCTAAATGACGAGGATGAAGATTGTCGCTTAGAATGATGGCGGCAAGTTGCGGCGGCGATCAATCCGAACAATTCCTCGGAGCACTCCCCGTTATATAAGCGATAAAACAATTGCATACAAAATGATCAGCTACTTTTCATGATGATCAGATTCTGGCTGTACTTTTGTGACCTAAGAAATAAGCGCTAGAGAAAAGATTTGTATTTTATTCAACTCACTACCTGCGGAGCTGCCGGCGTCTTCAGTCTTGTCGTCCTTCTGGTTGGGGCTGCAGACGGTCAATATGACCACGCCCTCTGTGTGCTTTAGCTTCGCAGCCGCCTGCAACACAATTTAAATCATGAGCTTCGCTAATTGACGACATTTCATATTTCTAACAGGTGAAAATTATTATAGAGATTGAGAGAGTTTCGCGTCGTGTTCACCCTAAAAATATTAGAATTTATTTTTCTGTATGTAAAGAAATATAAGAAAATACATAAAATAACCGAAATCAACGATAACTATGCCTGGATAGAGTTATCGTCTTTGGCCTATCCGGGAAAAAAAAATGGCTATCGACAATGTCAAACAAAACGTCTTTAGTTTTTTTTATAGACACCAGACTAAAGTACCCTTCCATTATGTCGTAGTTTTGGAGTTACTACATTTTATAATGAGGTTATTTTTATGAATGTATAATAACATAATTATTATCCTCTTTCTAAACGGAATTCGGGAAAGCAATAAAATTGAAGTCTTAAAAATATGAAATGTTGTCAATTCTGGGGCCGCCACTGGGGCGCTCCTCTATAAACTGATTTGAGGCACAAATCTGTGCCGTTCGAAAACTGTGGTCCCCATATATCGCCGAGGGTCGCGGTTGGTTTACCAAATGCAAATAAGTTTGTGTCACAAAAATAAATATTTATTATTACTTATTGTTCCAGCTCCAGCCTAGGTACAGAAACAGAACCCCAGAAAAGGATATAACCAAGGTTTTCTCCTTTTATGTAGAATAATTAAAAGTACTTACCGCATCGTAACTACAGCTTAGTAAGGAATCTCTGTTCACAGCCAGTATCATGTCGCCAATTTGTAAACCGCCCTGGAATTATTAATAAATATAATGAATATGATTGTTTTTACTGTGATGAACATGGTGCAAAAAAATCATCAATCTCTTAACATCCTCTCTTTGGTTCAATTAGTAGAGCATTTGCCCCGGCGTGGCGAGAGATTTCAGCTCAAATCTAGTTGGGTGGCAAAGATTATTAATTTTAAGTGAGAATGGTACTAATTAAATTATTATTTATTGCATACAAGAACTTATATAGTGCGATGTACGAGTTTTGTAAAACATGAGTCATATAGAACCAAAGTAAGCAACATAATTTTTTTTTAATGTAGTAATTTAAAATGTAGTCTGGTATATTTAAAATAACTTATACGATTTTCAACCATATTGGTTGTTGCTGACTTTGCTTCTATATGATTCGATGATGAAGCAATAAAAGCAACACAATTTTTCATTGCATGTTTAAGAATAAGCTTGTAGAATACATGAGTGTAAGCACCTGCTCGGCAGCGCTGCCCTCTTGTAGATCGGATACGAAGATCCCCCGACCGGCTTCGGTGTGCCGGCCCTCGATGATCATGATGCCCAGACCTGAGGGACCCTAAAAATATACAATGGTAAGTGAATGAGTTACGAATGAAGAGGACCAACCATATCTACAGGACAGAGAACTATGTATACATTAAGCGTCTAATGTTGTTGGGAAACAACTATGTACTTATATACGAGTATAGTGACTTTTGGCATCTTTTCAGTTGACGACATTTTTTTTATATCAGGCCTTTTTCCGATATAATCAAATAATGGATAAAATATTGAAAAATAAACACATTTTTACATTTTACAAAAGATCCCAATTTATGATTAAAAATCCATTTAAAAAGTTCCTCAATTCCATCCTAAAAGAGCGTAGGCGATTAGTAATTGGTCACAGCGCAGTAATCATACAGTCGTACTATTACTAAGACCGAACCTATTAAGAAGAGAAGAGGAAATTGTACCATTGTTCTTTTTGTAGGTTGCGAGCGTCAATTTTTCCACAAGGTGACGTCATTTGAGTGCTGAATCTTAACCTTTTTGTTAATATTTTCTAGAATAGTCCGTGCAATCAAATAACAATAACAATTTTAGGTTCCGTAGTAATAAAGTAATGAAATTAGTTTAAAAATAAGACTTTTTAAAAATTAGAAAGTTTTTCAATTGCTTGTCCAAGCTACAGCTATTGTGAAGATTTTTCCAAATACCTTTTTGATGGTGATGTCGCGGACTCCTTTGTAAGCCGCATACTTGTCCTCCGACTGGAAACAATAATATCCTTAAGTTTATAAAGGGCATAAAATAATATACTGTGAGCTATGAAATAGAAAGTACGTATGAAATCCATAATTCGTAACTTTCGGGTAAAACTAAAACTGAAAATAAAGGCCAAATCAACAGTTCCACATTGAGTCGTGATATATCTGTTGTATTTTCTTCTATCTCCCCTGATGTAAAATGACTATAGAGTAGGTACCTACTGATATTATTAGAATCTTATTATTTATTTTAGCACATTCTACTCGTAACATAAAATGTCACGAATGTATAACACGCTGTCACGTCGCCTAAACCAAACAAGATTTAAGTTTTTTTAAAGTAATTTTGTAATTCACAGTGCCTTGGTTTAATTACTGTTATGCTGTGTGGCTAATTTAGATAAATAAATAAATAAATAACATTGTCGAATTTTAAATAGAATCACTCAGTGTAACGATTAAAAATCGTCAATTTTATACATTTGTGACATTTAATGTTACGAGTAGAATGTTGATATTTTGAGACAAGCATGATTTATCGTATAGGTATAATATGCTTACAGCTTACCTAATATAAGATAAAGCATTATAAGGATTACTAGGTATATAGTATAGTATATAACAAAGTTACAAAATACGAGGCAGTGCCCATTTTTAGTACAGCAATCTAAAGATTTTGTAATTCAATTAACTTTTAACTTATAGTTATGTTAGTCTTTGAGTCAAAGCCGCAATATTCCAATACTTCAGCAAACGTAACATTCGCGGCGTAACACAGTTAGTATTGTTAGCACAATCGATCTTATTAACGAACATACGCACATCTTTAGTAAATACAATACGTACACAATTGCTTATATTTGTTGGGTATATATTTATACCGCTCAATAAAAATTATAAGTAGTATCCGACTATTCTTTCTTTCAGACAATTCATTCCATTTTGATAATTATACAGTGGAGTCCAGTAATTAATAGCCAATCTTCTAATAATTGTTTTAGTAAAAATCTCATGGTTTTAGAGATAATAGCAGTTTTTTTTACAGATTGGGTCCTAATATGTTCAGAGGCCTGTTCTTCCTCAACGCACACGCAAAAAGAAAGACTCTTTCCATTCCTATTTATGGTGGAAAAAGTTGCAAAAGCCGCGGCTTGTATGGAATCTGTTCATGAGTTTTAGAGCTGCAAGACGAGGAAAACAAAGAATACATACTAAATAAAATAAATAAAAATAAAATAAATAAATATTAAGGGACAATCATACACAAATCGACCTAGTCCCAAACTAAGCAAAGCTTGTACTATGGGTACTAGACGAAAAAAGGAAAAGGAATCAAGAGAGACAAAGAAATTTCGTAATATTTGTCGCACAACAAATGACCTAAAGAAAGGGCAATACTGTATCCAACAACGCCTATGTATTTCTCAAATCTGTCACCAGTAGCGTCTCGTTCACCTCTCGTCTATTTTGAACGGAAACACTGGGTTTTGTCGCGTGTCGTGTTCACACCTGGCGAGGCAGACACTTGTACAAATGTTTGTCTGTCTGCTCGCGTCGTTAAACACATAAACAGCGTGTGCGGTGCCAGATACAAAGATTTCCTTTTAAGTGCTCTTTTTAAACTGTGACATACACAATTTTTGGCTTCTATAAGGATTATTTTTTTTTTGTCAATTTAATTAATTTCATAAGTTTAACCTCTGTTCGTTATCTTATCACTATGGCTATGAGGTCAGTGCTATTATATTATGGAGTGTAATAATTAATCGACCCTTGTAGCGAATGTCTGTATTTTCACTCTCGTAATGGAGTAGAAGCCAAAAGGTACTGTCAACTTTCATTTTTTTCCGTTCGGATATTAGGGAATCACAAATTGGATCAAACCCTGCCACGCACTCTAGTTTCTAGTCAGTAAAAAGAACTACATCCAACTGAAACATACCTATTGTACTTAAACATAACCCCTGCTTGGTTCAACTAAAACAATTTTTGATGCTTGTTTTTTTAAATAAATCAATTCAAATGGATTATATCGCGTATATTAATTATTTGAGCCTCCCTGACGTTATGGTAGCCATCCAGTTACCGTTGTCAAAGGTTGACTGCTAGTCAATGTGTGATAGTCGCGGAAACCGAAGAAGATACTATGCTTGTCTTTGTCAAAAATATATACTTGACGACGCGGTTGGCGCAGTGGTTAAGCAACTGCCTACTGAGCCGACGGTCCCGGGTTCGAATCCCGGCAAGGGCAAATATTTGTGTGATGAACACGAATATTTGTGCCTGGGTCATGGATGTTCTATGTATTTAAGTATTTATTTATCTATATAAGTATGTATATCGTCGCCTAGTAACCATAACACAAGCCTTCTTGAGCTTAATTTGGGACTAGGTTGATTTGTGTGAGGTTGCCTGATATTTATTTATTATTATTATTATTTATATATACTTTATTGTTATATTTGTTAAGTCATGTAGGCTCTAAGACGAATAATTAACAGAACAGAAATAAACTAGAACAAGCTTCTAAAAATGTCTGCTAAATAGAACTTAGGAATTGACTCTGGCACACTTTTATGAGATTGACAGAGATAATGCTAATACTCGACACCACATAGATAGAACTAAAGTGTATCAATATAAAACGGTATATGTTACCGATACAGTCCATTAGATAAGTTATCAGCTAAAACTTCCCTATCAGTGTGTAATCCTCAATGTTGACACTTAATGCAGCCATACTATCTCTTGCCTCATATAGTGTTTAATCCCACACAAAAATATATATTCCGAACTACAGTTAGCGGCAAAAAATCTAACATATCTGTAAATTTTGTATGTGAGATACAAGATTTTTACCATCGCAAAAGGTTTACGGACCTAATACTATCCTGCCATTTCACTTCTAGCAAATAAAACGTCTATTTTTCTATCTAAATATTGTTTTAAATCAAAGTAATCGACATTGTGCGCCTTTTTAAAAAATACGCGTTTTTTTCATCATTTTACATTCGTTATTCGGAATGACCCACACGATAATTTTATTGTACTTAACAAAAAAACGAATTTTTATCCTCAATAATTGGACCTAATAGCACCGAACAGGGAGTTGTAAAAATCGAGGGGAGAGGCCTTTGCCCAGCAGTGGGACACAAATACAGGCTAAAAACCTTCTGGAAATGTTCATTTGGATCCTACCCTTGGATCCCATGTATCTCAAAATCAGGTAATATTTTTGAATAAACAAATGTCCAAAAGTTGAAAAATATTTCTATAATACTTTAGATTGCTGTAATGCTGTGTTATTTAAATAACTAGCTTTTGCCCGCGACTTCGTACGCGTAGAACTCCTTAATTGATATTGACAATAAGAAAAAAGCAATTAGAATTTCAGGTATTCAATACTCGAATGGAATCTAGTTATTAGTTTAGTCCTGGGCTATTGGTGTAAGTGATGGACAAAATGCAAAACATCCTTTTTGAATCTCTTTGGAGTTGCTAGGCTAAGTCACATTCGATTCAAGTAGCTATGCTCAGAAATGGCTCGAGATGGTGACGGTCCTTAATCAACTGACGAAGAAGGTATGGTTCTATTCACCAAAGATTATTGTGACATTATGAAATTGGGACAAAATAATTATTAGGTAGGTAGGTACTATTATTTTTTCTAACTTGGTTTTTACAACTTAGTTTATTGAAGTAGTTCAATAAGTTATCTTAAATGATTTATTTCGGTCAATAAAAACATGTTTTTTTATTTTATTTGGAGACATGTGATGTGAGGAAGCTACATGCTGTTCATGAGAAAAACATGGCGTGCCCAAACGTTTGTATTCCTGCTACTTTTGACATTTGCCGTTTGTGTAACGATTTATTAATAGTAGAATTTATTAGAATTTATTAATTTATTAGTAGAAAATGCTAAACACTTTTGGAAACTGTAGACGTTTAAAATTAAATGGTAAATTATTCGGTATAATTGGAATACGTGGTATAAGTACACTTTGTTCCTTGGCTTCTCCCGTTTAAAGCGTGCCCTTCACAATGTACTTCCCTAATTAGGTGATTCTCAATCAAGCGCCCTGGCAAGATCTGTGTGCGTCTAACTTGCGCATTAAGCTCGCCTAGCATAAGTTACGCTTCGCGACTCTTGTCGCGTCACATAGCATCACCCGTCACTATCTCACAGTATAGCGAAGAAAGAGATGGGTAACATTCCTGGCGCGAGAAAGAGTCGCGTGTCACAGTTGTGCTAGAGGTGCTGGTACTGTTGATTTTCAAAACAATATCATTTTTCGTGCCAATATGGTTCTTTCACAGTCAGTTTTCGTCATGAATATGAATGTGCCCATAAACCGACCATGAAACAATGCTCGGTCGGTGATAGAGCCAAAAAATGGCACTCTTTTCTATTTCCTCTTATAAGTATCGCAATTAGGCTATCCTTCTCTATCAAAGCGTGTCAGGCCCTTGACGTAAGCACGTCGACTATGTAGTAAGTAGTATATGTAGATGATTGACAATTCGGGTATTGTCGAGTATCCGAATCTAAGATCCGAGTAATACCGAAACTTTATGCACTAATACTGTACTCAGTGATAAATAAAATAATGCACTTTAGAAAGACAAAATTCAATAATTGGCTGTTTACGACGATTTCCGAACACTGGCGACCGTCCATCAATCATCGTTTAAAATTAAGAGGAACAAACGTTAATACTTTTACGTTTATAATATTATTAGGATTATTTATATATGTTGATTATCTTGTATTTGCATACTCAGTTATTTACTACTTTATTTATATTCAGTTACCAAGCGGGGGTAAATAATCAAAGCACGTACTATTTTCAGATGATGTGCGTAACGGAACGTGATACCTACCTGAAGGGCTACTGCGATGTTCGAAATTTTACCGTCGTATAGTGCTATTCCATTCACTCTCAAATATACTTTGACAGTAGATAGAGAAGGATGGCACTATTCGACAGTCGAATTTTGAACATCGGAGTAGCCCTGCTGGCATCACTGGTTTGACATGACCTGCCAGATGGGTGTGAGACGTTTGTCAAATCAAATGTGTTGTTTCGATTCTTGATTCTCTATTGTATTTGATTCTTGAAATTACGCGATTAATCGACTTTTGCGGATACATGTTCCCATATCAGAATTTATTGTTTTTTTACAAAGATTAATTTGGTATGCGTTTCGTGAAGGTATATCGTAGGCCCAGACGAAATCATTGATTAGTTTACGTCAAAACGATGACATGTAGGGAGTTGTTACAACTACAATGATTTGCTCTCCATACAAACTTTAATCCCGTTTTTCGTCCCTAAAATGGATAAAACTTGATATAAATGATAGCCTATGTCCTATTCTGATATATAAGGTACATAACTGGAAAGTTTCATAAAAATTCGTCCAGTAGTTCTTGAGATTAAGTGGAACGTACATCCATCCATCCATCCAAACTTTCACGTTTATAATATTATTAGGATAACTGCTTACTTTATGAAATAACTCTAATTCACGGACATTTTAATTTTAACAACTTCATAATATAAATTTAGGATATACTGACAGATACTAATAATTTATTTATACACACAGGATGAAACAGATAAGAAGCTTGTCCAATTTACCAAAAAAATACAATTGATACGATACGAGTAACATACTGTAAGAACGTTTAACATATTATGAATATGATTTTTTTTTAATTTCAACCGTTACATCGCATTCGCTTAGTAATTATAAAACTTTTTTTAGGATCCTTTATTATCTGTACTGTATAAAATTATAATATAACTATATACTAAGTAATTTTATAATTTATGATTTTTGAAAATTTTATTTTATGCGATACCATAATAGAGATGTTAATAACAAATTAAATTAGATATGTTAATAACAAATTAACATGTGTGTTAATTGACACTATAGTCATAAAAAAAATAATGAGTTGACGAAGTTGCAAATAACGTGACTTTCTGACTCATCTTGCTGTATTGATAATTATACAGGTCGTTATAACTACTAGAGGGACAAAGAGAGAGATAAAAGATACTAGTTAATCTTTTGAACTCACCATTATCACTACATAGTAAACAAATTCGCTTCCTGCTCTCTGTCTGCCCTTGTGTATGCCTAGATCTTTAAAACTATGCCACAGAATACTTAATACTAACATAACTATGCAACGGATTTCGATGCTGGTTTCTTAATAGATAGTGACTCAAGAGGAAGGTTTAAATGTATAATACATGCATAATATAGTAGAGAAACACTTTTCATTTAGTATCAGCATTGCACCCGTGCGAAGCCGAGGCGGATCGCTGGTTAATATAATACATATGAAGGGACAATCTTACACAACTCGATCTAGTACCAAACTAAGCAAAGCTTGAACGGGCAATTGGGCACTTAGACGACGATATAATGCATAATATATAAATACATATTATATACATAACATCCATGACTCAGGAACAACTATTCGAGTTCATAAGCACAAAGTTTTGCCCTGGGATTCGAACCCAGTACCGCCGGCTCAGTAGACAAGTGCACTACAATCTGCGCCATACATTTTGAAAATTGCATGTTGCGGCACAGACAACAAACATACAAAAAGCTCTAGCCAAAAATGGCACAACGCATTTGGCTTTATAAAAAACTATGCAATATATTTGTTTGATAAACAGTCGACGTCCACAGACGTGGTGCCATATCACGAGGTTCCTAATTTACGTCTCTCGACGTAAAATACATAAAATTGTCACTATTATCAGCAATACAGTATCATCAGCCATCATCTAAAGTCACACACAACACGTGTTAAATATCCCATGACATTTGTCTAATAACTCGTCGTCTAGTACCTACCCATAACACAAGCCTTTTTGAGCTTAATTTGGGACTAGATCGATTTGTCTGATATTTATTATTATCATTTTTATAGGCATGACGATTTTTTTGAGGATGTCAGTTGATTCTATTTTTTATTGGGATTAAATATCTATATTATATGTGACTCTCTACACTTAGACTGCTCAAAAGTCAGAAATTACCGTCAGAGTTCAACCTTCCTACGGAGCACTGAAAACGCTCCATACAAATGGCCACCAAATCGTGACGTCATTATATCTACGGTGGAAAGGAGAAACCCCTTAAGTGACATTTTCAATGAATTTGAGTTATATATATCGTTGGAATCGGCTTTTTTCTGCGTCTTTTAAGCCGGGTTACATAGCGATCTGATGACTTTGATGTCGGTTAAGGTAGCTTATAAATAGTGGACCGATTTAAAAAACACCCAGTTAGGCGACACATATTTGGATTTAAATTTGAACTACGTCACTTAAACTACTCACAATTTTATACGTGATCGCTTAAAGTGTTTTTAAAAATGTCTTGAATTTGTAGCAATGGCGTTAAAGTTTTTATTACAAACACAAATTATATAAGGTTAGGTGCTTAATCGTGTCTTCTGGAATTATGAACTTCAAGCGACACGTTGAATTTTGAGCATTTATGTCGCTTAATGTATTCGTTAAAACTTGCTTTAGTAGTTTAAGTGAAAGATCTAAAAGGCATCCTGGGGCTTGAATTATCGGTTTTACCTGTCAATCGTCGCTTCAGTGAACCATTTTTACTATTTTTAGTGTAATATACCTGTGAATGGCGTTTTTATGAACACGAAGTAACCAGTCGGTCGCTTCAGTCGGCAGCGAACATTGTGGGGAGGCGGTTGTCTCGCTATTTGCCGAAGGAGACTGCTTAAAAAAAAAGTTCTACGTTTTCGCTAGTATCTATTTTTAATGTAAACTTTACTACTATAATTTAAAGATTACACATATCACTTAGATTACAAATTTGTCTAATTAAGGACTGATTTTACAGGTAATTCATCTCTCTAAGCCTGAAAAGAAGTAAAAAAAAAAGTGTGTGTGTCAGCTCCGACGCACGACTGGAGTTTACTCTTCAGGCCAGGCGCGCACCACGATTTTTTTTTAGTCGCGCGATAATTTTGTCGCAGAAATAAGCGTACTTCTGGGTTTATGAAAATCGTGGTGCGCGCACTCTCATATAAACCCATATCTTGCATTTATGCGACAAAATTATCGCGCGACTAAAATCGTGGTGCGCGCCTGGCCTTAAGACCGATTATAAAATATATACTCAATACTCAATACGTTTATTGCACATAATGATTAGTAAATAGTTTAAGTATCACATTATGTACCCTGTTGGGTGCTGCAAACAAGAACGAGAAGGTAGGCACTTACATAATATTAATATACGAGTATAATATACAGCAAAATTACAATATTTTACAAGGAAAATTTACTTCCGATTCATTTTTAACAAATTGGAGAGATCATGAGTAGTAACTAAATAAGGAAGCGTGATGTAAAGCGCCCTCGAGCGGCTAGTTTAGTTACTACAGTCTGCAGTGCTACGGAAAAAAAACCGTATCTTACTATGAAATCCATACAAAGATACGACCTTTCTACCGTAGTATCGCAATACTTTTTTTTTTTATCTATTAATTAAGGAACTTTGATCATTTTTATGAACATGCCAGCTCCAGCAGGCCTAATACACAACATCATTCATCTAAAAGACATAGATAAATAAAAACATAAACCGTATAAACTTAAAAATAACATGTACACGAAAACAACTAAATTTGTATACACTATTTACATA
Organism: Apotomis capreana; assembly: GCA_947623375.1. Lineage (NCBI taxonomy): Eukaryota > Metazoa > Arthropoda > Insecta > Lepidoptera > Tortricidae > Apotomis > Apotomis capreana. Next base: position 38,584,448 of record OX392500.1, read on the forward strand.
AAAAAAACTGTATACAAATTTAGCCGATTCCGATAAGGGTTCCGCCAATATTGAATTGAACATTACATTCAAGAAAGATCTGGTCTTAGACCTAGCCATTTACATTAGACAAAAACAAACGTACAAAATCACCTTCCTTAAAAAAAATCCTTAAATAAATCCAAAATCTCCTTAACAACAACTCCAAACAGCGTTTTGAACTTCTCCTCCCAACTTTCGGTAGAAAACAAAATATCCTTCGTCTTCTCAACCAGCCTTTCAAAAGTAATACGTCTCTTCTTCTTGTCCTTATTTTGTCTTTGATCTTCCATATCAGCCCGCTCAATAGTAGGCTGATTGACCAATAGACACTCGGACTTCTTCACATCTGTTACTTTTTTCGACTTCCGCGGCTTACGAACCTCTTGTTGTGGCTTGCTCTCTAATCTGTACTGACTTACTGATCGCTGGCCCTCAGCCTGACGGACGGAATCTTCAGACTCTTTAGATTGTAACGGCTTCGACAAAACAGCATCTCTATATGACTTTCCAAAACTTAAGTCATTCTCAAAAACAGATGGCGCATCCTGACTACAAACATCCGTATCCCTTTTTTCCTTATTTTGCATATACAACCAAAAAGCCCGTTTATATATACATCCCTCAGCAGACATAATCCTGCGAATTTCTTACTCCTTCACAAAAACCGGGCACGACTTATCTAAGGCCATATGGCTGCCTTTACAATTAATGCATCTTAAAATAGTCGTTTCGCAATTGGCATGCTCCCCGCCGCATTTCGGACAAGTTACTTTAGTAGTAGGACAAAACCTGCTCAGATGACCGAACTTCCAACATCTTGAACATTGGGTAACCGGGAAAGTGTACTGATTTACCTTAAATCGGCAACCGTAGGCATAAACATATGGCGGTAAAGAAGTTCCCTTAAAACACAGACGAATAGCTTCAGCCTTAACCCAACGCCCATCATGATCCAAACGGTTCAGTCTACATATTGACAAAATGTCTTCAGACCCTTCAATATTCTTTAAAAATTCGTCTTCCTCAACCTCCAACTCAACCTGCCTTATAATTCCATAAGTGCAGCATGCCATATTAGACCAATAAGAACGTCTCGTCTCATTGTTAAACTCCTGAGAAGCCAGAAGCTTCTCCGCATCATCCTTAGAGTTAAACTGTATGCGAACTTTACGTGGACCCATAAACTTGACGGATAAAATTCCTTTTATACCCTTAAATTGCAGCAACTTTGCCAAACCAATCTGTTTCGGTAAATCTTCTTTTGACACTATATAAACTTCAAATAGCTTGTCAGGCACACCGTCCAGCTCCAGCTGCGTTTTGGCGGTTGCTAAAACCCGCAAGCGTTTAGGTTTCCTGCCTATTGTGATAAAACTATCACTACAACCACAGATTTCGTCGCTCAGACCACAAGCACGCATCACCGCTATATGCCGCACATCCGACATGGACTCAGCGTCCGATACAATATCCGATTGACTCGGCCCTGCCTTATTATCAAACTCCACTTCAGATAGCCACGACGGAGCTGCCCGCTGCCCACATTCTAAAAGTGACGTATCACTCACGACACCTCGACTTGACTCACTCATCGCAAAAACAGCGAAAAGGACTCTAAAACTGAATTAACTTATAAATAAAATGAAATTTGATAAAATTTTCAACCGTCGCCTTTGACAACCAAACGTCAATCCTCGCAATACTTATATTTTTGGAACGTATCTGCCGTGCTAATTTAAAAAGTCGTATCTCAGTATACGATCGGGGTAAAAATACGACTTCTTAATTTAGCAGGTTATGCGTTAAGCGTTATAGACTAAGCTCCCGATATAAAATGACCTTCACAGAGATGTTTATTTGATGAAATGTATTTTATATTTAGTTTAAAATGTCAATAAATATATTGCAAATGGGTTGCCTAACAAATTTTAGTCCAGGGTATGTTTAGTTTAAAATTAAAAAAAATTTTTTTTTACATTTCACCGATTCGATTATTAGATAAATTCATAATTAAATAATCTTTAATTTTATTTAATTTCAATTCATCAATCAGACCTTTGCAAAATGCTAGTAGGTATAGATTTACCTGTTTATACCTGGCTACCCAATAGTTGTGACGGGAAAAGAATAGGCAACCTAACGTTTGCATATTCTAATATGGGCTTCATACTTTCGATTGGTATAGAATTTATCTAATATTAATCAAACCGGTGAAATGTTTAAAACAATTTTTTTTTATTATTAATTAAACATACCCTGGACTAAAATTTGTTAGGCAACCCATATGCAATATAATTATTGACATATTAAATTAAATATAAAATACATTTCATCAAATAAACATCTCGGTGAAGGTTATTTTATATCGGGATCTTAGTCTATAACGCGTAACGCATAACCTGCTAAATTACGAAGTCGTATTTTTACCCCGATCGTATACTGAGATACGACTTTTTAAATTAGCACGGCAGATACGTTCGATTTTACACCCCATATTTTTCATACCCCGGGCTTATATATGAAAATCGATTCTTAAGGAGTAAACTCCAATAATACATTAATTTGACTTGACCGTTATTCGAAGCTTATTTAATTGAGATAGGCATGTTGTTTCCCGCCTTGTATTGCTATCTCTTTCTAAATTGCCCCTCTACTAGTCTTTTCCTACCACCACCTGGCAGTGGGGATGAATCTGGGGTCTGATGAAATCCCAATTAGTTTCGTCATTGGCGTCTGATTTCCCACCGCGATCAGTCGTAAGGTCTAGTGCCCAATACGACTATTCAAATATTAATCATATTTTGAGCGAACCCTTTTTAAACTAAGTTCCGTTCGCTGAGTGAAGAAATACTTACGTTACTAAATACGATATCATTGGGTTACACAAATTCATACGAGTTGTTGATTTCCTATCGTAAGTTATTTGTGACAACATATTCACATAAGTATAGCACTAAAAGCGAATTATCTGTGTCGTGTCAAACAAAGGGTTACTTATCACTGCACAAATCTACCCACATATTTTTTGTGATGTAAATTAACGGTTTTACCGTTCGATATTTATTGTAAATTTGATTTGTAGAATTATGGATGAGGTGGATGAAATGCAGGAAAATACCAATATGGAATCGAAGGAAACCCGGACACGTAAGCGTTCATATAGCAGCTCGAGCAGCAGCAGCAGCGACAGCAGCTCCAGTGCCTCGGATTCATTGAGTAGTGATCAAAAGAACAAGCGCTATCGTCGTAGCAAGAAAAAGAACAGGAAAAAATCTGCTCGCAAGTTACACAAACTAACAAAGGAGGTAAGCAAGATACGTGCAAGCCTAGCAGCCCCTAACGATTGTTATAACCGTAACTCAGAATGTGATGCTTTTTCCATTGTCTCGGACACTGTTAGTCGAGATCTTTACGACGAAACAGAACCCCAGCCGGGCCCTTCAAAGCCTTTTGTTTTGGGTCTCGAAACTAAATTAAAAGAACCAACAATTCCGGATGCTACGGAAGAACAACTTAAGTTGCTGTGCGAAGTACAGCGGCTCAACAGCAAGGGCTGGAACGACATTCGTTATTCTGAGACACAAAAAACGTATAGTCGGTCTCCGGGCTACACGGATTTGGAGGTAAACGAGGAAGTTAAACAGTATGACTCCTACCCACATTTAGTTAATTCTGACAAAGCGTATGGCGCATTAACCTTTTGTCTCATAAAACAGCAAGAAGCCCTGGACGCTGCAGTGGCAAGTATACTCGATTTCATCAGGTCAGGAGGAGAATTTTCTTTTGAAACTTTTCGTGAAAATGTTAATAGTGTCCTGTTAGAAGGAGATCTTTTTAAGGTTTCCCAGGATTTATTGCAGATGGTTTGTGGCCACAGAGCAGAGGTTATAAATATGAGACGAAACGGAATTACGAAACACATCAAAGAACCTTTGGTAAAGGCTGCTATACGCAAGATACCACCTTCTAGCTCGTCTCTTTTTAACGCTGAAGAGTTCACAGCCAAAATCGAACACCATGGCGGGGTTCGTAAATGTTTTTGGCCTCTAAAAAAGAACCCTGTTTCGCAAACAGGCGATTCTAAAGCCGAATCAGGCGCTCCCTCGCAGGGAGCAGTGCCTCACAAAGTACCCTCGCAGGGTTACTGTAATCACGTACACACGGTAAGCAACCCGCATACGTGCCATGCTCATGCGTGCCAGGGAAATACACCCGCACAACATGCTGTTCCCCCGCGGAGAAATTACCATCAAAACTATCCTTCGCAAGGATATAATAATGCCTCTAGAGCTGGCCATAGCAGCACCTTTCGAGGGCGCCAACCCAAACAATACCAGCAACGATCCCAACAACGAAATGGCCGTAAACGAACGGCATCGCCTGGAGGCTACAAGAACAATAAGCGAGGAAAGTATTGACACGAAGTCCAGAGCGGGCCGCCTGGCACAATTCTACGACGTTTGGGAGACGATGAATGCACCAGATAATATACTGCGTATAATAAAGGGGTATCGCATACCCTTTTACCAAAAACCACCTTTAGTTTATCCGAACCTTTATGGAAACAATCTGGAAATTCCACAATCGGAAGAAATGACTCAGATAATTGGTCAAATGAAAAAGCAGGGTGTGTTAGAGGTGGCAAAGCCGTCTCCAAGCTTTCTTTCGACGATGTTTTTTAGTGCCAAAGAGCGACGGCTCAGCTCAGCTAATTTTCAACCTCAAGCCTCTAAACCGGTTTATAATTACCGACAAATTTGGACTAATAAATGTTCATCGTGTACCGGATTTTATCCAACCCCAAGATTGGCTTTGCAAAATAGACCTGTCCCAGGCTTATTTCCATCTACCCGTAAGTCAAACGCACAGGCGCTTTTTACGCCCTATTTACGGACAAGAACTTTTACAGATGACATGTCTACCGTTCGGTCTCAGCACCGCACCAAAAGTTTTCGCATAATTCACCAACTGGGTGGCGCAGATTCTAAGGAACTCCAATATACGCACGATTGTGTATCTCGACGATTTCCTCATAGCCCACCAGAACAAGAATACGCTTGCCAAGCATGTAAAGATTGTTGTGGAGACTCTAGAAAAATTGGGATGGCTGGTAAACTACGAGAAATCGCTTCTAACTCCTCAAAGGTCATTGGTATACCTGGGTATCGCTTGGGATCCTTAGGAGAATCTCAAAAGTTTACCAAACGAGAAGATCCCATTATTGAAGGCCAAGGTCCCACAAGTGCTATTTTTAGAGAAAACCAATCGAAAAAACCTCGAGAGTTTAGTCGGAATTCTCAACTTTGCAAGCTTCACTGTTCCAAGGGGAAGGTTAAACTACCGAGCAATTCTAAATCTTCTCAATTCGATACCGAGATTTTCGGGACGGCTTTACAGCATACCCAAGGAAGCAATGGAAAATCTAGTATGGTGGCTGCACAATTGTCATCACCCATCACCAATCCATCTCCCCCCACCATCACATTTCCTGACGACGGATGCCTCGGATCTTGCTTGAAGAGCCCAATTAGATGCACGACGCTCTGTCGGGCAGTTGGACCGAGTGGGAGCAAAAGTTGCACTGCAACCAGAAGGAAATGCTCGCTATATTGAAGGTCTTAAAAGATCACAGTCAGTACCTGAGCTATTCTACGGTTCTTGTCCAGTGCGACAACAAAACAGTGATAGCTTACTTGCGCAACCAAGGTGGAACAAAATCAAATCCTCTCCTAGAATTAACATACCAAGTTTTTCGCATTCTCGAACAACATCAAATACATCTCAACTTGTTCCACATCCCGGGCAAATACAACAGCCACGCAGATCATCTATCAAGGATGCGTCGGCCGCCAGAGTGGCATCTCCTACCAGAGGCCACAGAGAAAGTTTTTGCAAAATGGGGACAGCAAATAGATCTATTTGCGTCTCAAAGAGCCCATGTGGTGATCAACTATGCGTCGCTAGATCAAAACGATCACAGAGCTCTGATCCACGACGCCTTCTCACAAATTTGGATGTTTGATCTAGCGTGGGTCTTCCCACCCAAGGGGGTGTAGGTAAGGACCTAATCCCAAAGGTATTGGCTCATCTCAATCAAGCCACAGATGTATACCTTCTGGTAGTGCCGCGATGGAACCGCGTTTTTTGGCGGGCGGACCTCAAGTCCCGGGCCCTAGCAGCTCCGTTCACGCTGCGATCTCTAGACAGGCTCCTGATCGATGTAACTACGGACTTACCACCGCCGAAAGTTCAGGAAATGATACTGGAAGTGTGGAAGTGTGGGGCTGGTCAGAGAGCTTAATTGGTTGGAATTCAGATCAGTTAGACTTACTTAAGCAGTCCTGGCGCGCCTCCACACGAAAGATACAGCTTCGCATGGAACAAATGGGTAAACTGGGCTACTAGTAAAAATATTGACTACACGAAGCCATCAGGATCGGATGTAGCAAAATATTTGTCTGATCTTCACTTAGTTCATAATCTTTCATATAGAACTATCCTACTGTATAAATCAGTAGTTTCAACATTATGTAATACGGAAGAATCGGGCCAATTAAGTTCGCACATTCTTGTGAAACAAGTTCTTAAATCAATAGCATTGCAAAAGCAGAAGCCCAGTGACCAAAAACCTCCTATATGGAATGTAGAAAAACTTGTTAATCACTTAAAAAAATACAAAATCAATTTAGAAAATATATTCGAATCATCTCGGCACACTGCGATGTTACTTCTTCTTTGCTCCGGCAGAAGAATACACGATCTAACGTTATTGAAAATTGATTGTAAACATTATTCGTCATCAGATGATTTTGTAGTATTTTGGCCGGAATTTGGATCCAAGACAGATTGTGTAAATCATCGACAGTCAGGATGGAAGTTACTATGTAACTCTGCTTGTCCAAATTTAAATCCTGTATTTTGGGTCAAACACACAATTGCATTGTTAAAAAATAGACGAGACTTAAATAATGTAAAAAATTTATTTGTCACGTTAAGAGGTGCAGTAAAAACTGCATCCCGAACAATTATTGCGGGATGGATCAAAAGTTTGCTTAAGGAGGCTGGCATTACAGCGTCCCCGGGTAGCGTCCGCTCAGCGGTCGCGTCTAAGAATTGGATCGACAACTTTCCTGTCGAAGACATATTAGCTCGTGGTAATTGGCGTTCAGAAAACACGTTCCATCAATATTACAGACGTGAAGTAATGCCAGTATCCCTCTAGTGAATCTATTACTGTGTCGCACTTTTTTGAAGCAGTTGATTGAATAATAATTGACATTATGTATTATTAACAGAGGATAATATTATCTTTTGCAATAAATGTTAATGATTTACAGTGGAATATGAAAGAAAGAAAGAAAGAAAGAAATAAGTTTATTTAGCATAATATAGACATAATATAGATATGCGGTTTATTTCTTAACTCTCCGTCAGTTCCTACACTAAATTCACATTGGCATCTTCTTTTCCGGCACCACCAGGCGATAACAAACAGGTCTCAATTAAATAAGCTTCGAATAACGGTCAAGTCAAATTAATAGACGCGTTTTACCTACCAATAAAACGCATATTAATTTACTTACCTTATTCGAAGCTTATGAGTAAACTCTGCCTGGTGACATTAATTTCGAGCCAATGACGAAACTAATTGGGATTTCATCAGACCCCAGATTCATCCCCACTGCCAGGTGGTGGTAGGAAAAGACTAGTAGAGGGGCAATTTAGAAAGAGATAGCAATACAAGGCGGGAAACGACATGCCTATCTCAATTAAATAAGCTTCGAATAAGGTAAGTAAATTAATATGCGTTTTATTGGTAGGTAAAACGCGTCTATTAGTTATGATAAGAGAACTTATTTATTAAGTTATGTTGATTTGTATCCCTGCCTTTAAAGTTCAGTATTAAAAATTATGTATGCCATTACTAGTATTAGTGTTATTATAATAAATTACTAAGAGTGATAGTAAATTAGGAAAAACACAAGAATAATTAAAGAAAGTGGAAACTTGAAATTTAAATAAACATTATCGTTTTTTTTTCTGTTTTTATTAACTTACTCATGTTTACCCTGTACATCCTGTTTTTTTCCCGGTTTTGGGTTACTAGGTACCCATTTAAGATGACTTAACAATAATTGGGTTTATATTGTATTTAAAATATATAATTGATTATAATAGTTGCATAACACATTTCCGGACCACAAAATGGCTTTAATAATCATGAGAAAATGTTTTCCTCACTATAGTTGCTTAAAGTAATATTCTAGTAAAATAAGTATGATATAAAAGGTCGTTTAATTGTTTTTTTTTTCTAGTATCTGCCTAAAAATTGCAATGTCGTTAGATGTGTAATTAGAGGGTTTCTCTGGGTTTTTTTTCAGGTCAATTTAAATTAAGCGACATTTATATCAGATGATTCTAAGTTTTTTTCAGTAACGTTACTATTGGTGGATAGGTATTACAATTTAATAAAATACGTCCATAGAACTGAAGTCTCTAAAACGACTAGAAAAAAAGTTACGATTTTTTTAAAGAAAATTAATACTTTTAAACGCTCTCCTGTAAAGTTAGCAAAATGTCGCTTTAGGGGTTTCTCCTTTCCACCGTCAATATATGTTATGGGTACCAATGGCGACAATAAATAATTTTCCATTTTCACCATGAAAAAGTGCGCTTAAGTTCATGTTTGTCATCAATTATTGTTTTGTTAAATTATGAGGATTCTGAAAACCACTTAAATTTTTAATTTGTATTACATAAAACATACTTAACATTTGCGTACCTTTGAAGCCACATAAAAATAAGTTTTTTTTCGTGACATATTGCGCTAATATTATTCATATAGCTAACTACATTATGCTGTAGAATTTAATTTAATCAGTCGTCTAAATCTAAATCAGCTCACTATTGAAAACATGGATTCAAGAATACGTACAAGGTTGAGCATTATAAATTCATAAACAGATTTCCCTGGTGCGGCCCAAAATAGCCAGACGAACATTATAGACATGGGAGGTATTTATATGTCGGATCTGAAACTTTTTGCACTAGCACTAGATATCTACTGGATTGAGAAGAAAGAACACAAACGATTTGAAGGGTTTTTCTTTGTTTTATAGACAAATATTTCATTGAATTTTCATTTCATAAAAAATCATTTAATCGAAAAAAAATTTTTTCTCCAAAGTTAATATTTTTTTGAGTGTTATTATACACACCTAATCTAAGTGAGCCATTGTGACACGAAGTGAAATATAACCTGAGTGTCATAATGGCTTTTAGCCACATGTTCTTTCGAATTAAAAAAAAAAAACTCTACAGTAACTGCAAAAACTTCTTGGTTTGTTTTTAATTACCTGCATTTCCGCCGATCGGATCAGGTTGGTATGTTTTTAATTATCCGTATCTAGTATGTAACTGGCCGCTAACAACATTTCTTTTTTATTTTCATAAAAATTATTGGTTCTCTATCGTTTGCCCGATTTTATATGTCATATCTATTACACTTACACTTGCCATAATATTTATTTACCATTAATCTATTTTTCTCTGTAAGCTGAAACGTTTTGGGATTATCATAAAACAAACCTAACCTAAACCATGAATACAAAAATCTAACCTAACCTAATGATTTCTCCATGGATTTTATGAAATAAAAAGTTAATGGCAAAAGAAAATTATGGCAAGTGATACCTACATTTATTATAAATGAAATTCGGGGAAGTGAAGGTATCCGGAAATGATTATATGGTTTCCATTGAAATCAAGTACCATTTTTAGCCCCGCTTACCGAAGCTAAAGTAACGGTAGTTTTTAAGCTGGAGAAGTGCTAAGTTCATTTTTTTACTATTTCAATAATCAATACACATGTAACATGCCACTTATAGCCAAGGCTAATTAATATTGTAAGCGACCATGTACAGTCGCCAGACATATTGTAGCATGTAAGGTATTCATAAATATCTGAACACGACTCTTATTGACTGCGCGTTACAGTACATGTTCACATATTTTATGAACGCCTTATATGCTGCGATATATCTGATGGCGACTGTACGTAGGAAGCAAAAGTTTTCTTTTGTATGTGTTATGGTTACCAAGAAACGAAGTGTCATCAAAAATGTAAAGCCTTCATACACATTATTCATAAGTTGAGTATAAGTAAAAAACTTAAGTAAAGCACTTTTTTATGTAATTGTAACTTGTTTGAATAGACAACACGTGGTGTTATTTTTTTTTTAATAGAAACAAAACAAATGCCTATTAAATTTTATTTTTTTAATTTAAACTGTTTATTTCAGAAAAAAATACTAATTACATATATTTGCTTAACTAATCTTATTATTTAAAGATGGTATGCTAAGTACTGGGAAAGTTAGTTATTAATATTAACTACATTTATTACCCATTAGGGTTATCTTCACTAACATTTTGGTTTTGTGTGGTTCTTCAACTAATGAGTCCACCATAGATCTAGGGAAACCATTTAGGACCCCACCATTAGAGCCCCACCCATAATAGTTGGTGCTTTTTGGTATAATAAACAATATTCTTTCTGCTAGTTTTCTTTAGTTAGTCGGTCGAAATAGTCTACTACTACATGCAAGGGGTTCTTTAGTGGAGTTTTTTATTTATATATTGTTGAAATGCATAAGTTTAGTTCATGCAGTACAAATCACGCAAAGAAGAGAAGACCTTTAACTTTTAAATATGGGAGCCCTTTGTGTCATAGAAACTTATTTCGTCAAATGTGTCATTTCCATTTCACCGAAAATCATTTCGCAGAATTTTTATTTTTCATATTTCTTGCAAATATCATCCTATCGATTAGGTTAGGATAGGTTTGTTTCATAATTATAACAATCTCAAACAGTTTACAGTTGCAAAGAAAATGCTTTCTACGACATTAAACAATCGCCGAAAAATAATTCTAGGAGCCAATATAGAACCGATAAATATTTTATGTAGAACGGAACCTTCGTGACATTATCATACTTATAATCTATCCGGATAGGTATTTAACTAAATGTAAACAAACCTTGGCTATCAAAGTTGACATATTCAGGTGTACTCAACATTTTATCAATTTTTAAATTATAATTCTTTCTTTCCATTATTCTTTTGGTCGTCGACTCTGATCAAGGTTCGGCAAAGTGGAAAAATAATTAAAGGGCCTTTGCCAAGTGATATACGTAAAAGAAATGAATATATGTGCAGACTACAGATATTGTGTATGAATAGACATTCAATATTTTAACAACTCTAATAATGAACAGAAAAAATGAAATAACAATTACGTATATTATGATCAATAACAAAATTAATTGAGTTTCTTTCGGCGTTTCTTCTCAACAGTGGTCTACTCTTGTGAAATGCCGGTAGATTCAGACATGTAAAAGTGCCCTTGTGGCCTACTTGCAGAATAAAGTTCATTATTTCATTATTTATAATGCAAGCGAAAATCCCGATTCGACTAGTATAGTATGCGAAAACGAATACACGAGAAGTGTCAAGTGTCATGTTATATGAAAAAAAAAAGGTTGCAGATTCCTAGGTTTTTAGGTTTTTTATTGCGCACAGATTGTAAATTATTTGGTGGCATATTGAAATTATTATTAAATTAATGTACTTAGGGAATAATTACGCAGTCTTGATTGGGTATCGTATGGTTTATTCTATAACCTGATATACTCGTATTAAAGCAAAATAAATATTCTAATTTTTATTAAAGTAATATTATTGTATACAAAATTTACCAATCAATATTGGCCTGATAAAGCACCTAATTTATGGTTTGTTTACATGTAGTAAAATACCTATCTGGATAGAGTATAAATAGTAGTTAAAATAAATGAGACCTGACACGTGTCTTTGTGCTGGTCCAGAAATTTTGTCTCACCTTTCTCTTTTTGAAAGAAAGAGTCCGCCGCCATATCGTGCGCAGGAACGCGGTCGGTTTGTAGTCCACGCGACAGGGCTCGGTCATCACAGTCATGTTTGGGCCATTGGCCTGTGTCACAGCTTTTCACAGCTGTCACAGCCTGTCACTGCTGCAACAGCCTCGCTGTCATAGCGTATCACTGTCACGGGCTACGATGGCGGCATCGTCACTTCAACTTTGTCACTAACGCTTTAATGTTGTCACTGTTCATTAATTGATAACACGATACTTTGCACGTTCCTGTGTTTATTGAGGAATTCATAATTGAGTGAGGTTTTAAGTTTACTGAGTGAAAGAGAAGTGTGTTTTGCTACGTGAGCGAAATTGAATTAAAGAAATATACAATCTTCCGCCAGTGTATGCTTTTGACTTGGTGGTGGTACCGTTCTTATTCATATTCATACATATAAAAAAATCGTGAATATATGAAAATGTTCGAATTATTTAATATGCAAATAGATGAACGCACGTATTGTTACCTTAAATCCTTAACTTATTTCAACGTAATTCATATTTTTTTATATTTTAAACCGCGGTGACATTTATCCGCTAGGCCAAAATTGGACGATTTCACATACGTTTTATGTTTTTTTTTTTTTTTATACATATAGCAATAAACGAGTATGGTTCAAAGTTCATTCCTGCCACGGCTTTATCTCGAACGGTTAACAGTCCACATTATCAACAGCGATAACATTTGCCTAAATAAACAAAGAGTTGTGTAACACGCCTGATAAACAGGTGACATTACACATTTACCTCCCTTACTCAATAAATAAATATAATCAGAAAGGAGAAGAAATAAACACAACACTATTTGAAAACAAAAGAGTCCCATCTTCGTCAGTCCCTTGTTTTATCCCATTTAGCTGGAATCGGCGACTTTTTTCATCCCTCCTTCCTTTTCATGACCAAAAAATATACGTTTTTTTTTTGTTTCGGAGCAAACAAAAAGAAGTCAGTACCTACACTGTTCTTTTTAAATCCATTTAGTGTAACGAGATATTTGCTCTTTATTTATCGAAAGTCATCCTAATTAACCTTAACAAATCTTAATTATTAACACATTTATTATGAATTCTATTAGTTAATCTGCGCATTGCTTGAAGTTGGTGACAAGATGTCACCTTCAAATCACTCTAAAAACGCTTAAGGATATAAGTACTTGTATTAGGTACGGCCATCTTTTCAACTGGGTACTTCAATAGTCAAATTAGCATATATTCAATACCACATTATTACTAGTGTGTACAACACCTTATTACCATAGTAATAAAGGCGATGGTTTATTGGCAAGTCAGGTTGAGTGTGAACAATTATTTACCAGTTTTGTACGGTTATAAATTTGCATAAATTTAGTTGAGTAGCTTCCTGTAAAGTTTAGTGATTTATATAAATAATCATCAAATCCCTTATTTTAATTTGTTACATAAGTGTCTATAGGTAGAACTAAGAGAAGACTACATTTTTCAAAATTATTATTGTATCTATTTGTATAGAATCTTTTTATCGATTCATATTTTTTATGTGGTAATACCACATTTTTATTTTTATAAATAATGACACAAAGGTAAATTAAGAAAGAAAAATTGAATGCGATCTACTGCATTCGAAGCGGGATTTGAACCCGCGACCTCTGCGTTTCCGGCGCATTGCTCTTCCAACTGAGCTATCCGACCGCTACGTCAATCGCACGAATTCTTTCATCCCTTAATTCTTTACGCTACTGGAGCGCCCTCTGTGTCATATATGTTTTTGAAATGCTTATGCGCATTAGCCATACCCTAGGATGTGCGTTTTACACGCACGATCCCCAATCCCCATTGCTTTACAGCAAGTGCGAAGACTGCGAGAGAGATGGCGCTGTTCTAAATATTTGTATAGAATCTTTTTATCGATTCATATTTTTTATGTGGTAATACCACATTTTTATTTTTATAAATAATGACACAAAGGTAAATTAAGAAAGAAAAATTGAATGCGATCTACTGCAATCGAAGCGGGATTTGAACCCGCGACCTCTGCGTTTCCGGCGCATTGCTCTTCCAACTGAGCTATCCGACCGCTACGTCAATCGCACGAAATCTTTCATCCCTTAATTCTTTACGCTACTGGAGCGCCCTCTGTGTCATATATGTTTTTGAAATGCTTATGCGCATTAGCCATACCCTAGGATGTGCGTTTTACACGCACGATCCCCAATCCCCATTGCTTTACAGCAAGTGCGAAGACTGCGAGAGAGATGGCGCTGTTCTAAATATTTGTATAGAATCTTTTTTTATCGATTCATATTTTTTATGTGGTAATACCACATTTTTATTTTTATAAATAATGACACAAAGGTAAATTAAGAAAGAAAAATTGAATGCGATCTACTGCAATCGAAGCGGGATTTTAACCCGCGACCTCTGCGTTTCCGGCGCATTGCTCTTCCAACTGAGCTATCCGACCGCTACGTCAATCGCACGAAATCTTTCATCCCTTAATTCTTTACGCTACTGGAGCGCCCTCTGTGTCATATATGTTTTTGAAATGCTTATGCGCATTAGCCATACCCTAGGATGTGCGTTTTACACGCACGATCCCCAATCCCCATTGCTTTACAGCAAGTGCGAAGACTGCGAGAGAGATGGCGCTGTTCTAAATATTTGTATAGAATCTTTTTATCGATTCATATTTTTTTATGTGGTAATACCACATTTTTATTTTTATAAATAATGACACAAAGGTAAATTAAGAAAGAAAAATTGAATGCGATCTACTGCAATCGAAGCGGGATTTGAACCCGCGACCTCTGCGTTTCCGGCGCATTGCTCTTCCAACTGAGCTATCCGACCGCTACGTCAATCGCACGAAATCTTTCATCCCTTAATTCTTTACGCTACTGGAGCGCCCTCTGTGTCATATATGTTTTTGAAATGCTTATGCGCATTAGCCATACCCTAGGATGTGCGTTTTACACGCACGATCCCCAATCCCCATTGCTTTACAGCAAGTGCGAAGACTGCGAGAGAGATGGCGCTGTTCTAAATATTTGTATAGAATCTTTTTATCGATTCATATTTTTTATGTGGTAATACCACATTTTTATTTTTATAAATAATGACACAAAGGTAAATTAAGAAAGAAAAATTGAATGCGATCTACTGCATTCGAAGCGGGATTTGAACCCGCGACCTCTGCGTTTCCGGCGCATTGCTCTTCCAACTGAGCTATCCGACCGCTACGTCAATCGCACGAATTCTTTCATCCCTTAATTCTTTACGCTACTGGAGCGCCCTCTGTGTCATATATGTTTTTGAAATGCTTATGCGCATTAGCCATACCCTAGGATGTGCGTTTTACACGCACGATCCCCAATCCCCATTGCTTTACAGCAAGTGCGAAGACTGCGAGAGAGATGGCGCTGTTCTAAATATTTGTATAGAATCTTTTTATCGATTCATATTTTTTATGTGGTAATACCACATTTTTATTTTTATAAATAATGACACAAAGGTAAATTAAGAAAGAAAAATTTAATGCGATCTACTGCAATCGAAGCGGGATTTGAACCCGCGACCTCTGCGTTTCCGGCGCATTGCTCTTCCAACTGAGCTATCCGACCGCTACGTCAATCGCACGAAATCTTTCATCCCTTAATTCTTTACGCTACTGGAGCGCCCTCTGTGTCATATATGTTTTTGAAATGCTTATGCGCATTAGCCATACCCTAGGATGTGCGTTTTACACGCACGATCCCCAATCCCCATTGCTTTACAGCAAGTGCGAAGACTGCGAGAGAGATGGCGCTGTTCTAAATATTTGTATAGAATCTTTTTATCGATTCATATTTTTTATGTGGTAATACCACATTTTTATTTTTATAAATAATGACACAAAGGTAAATTAAGAAAGAAAAATTGAATGCGATCTACTGCAATCGAAGCGGGATTTGAACCCGCGACCTCTGCGTTTCCGGCGCATTGCTCTTCCAACTGAGCTATCCGACCGCTACGTCAATCGCACGAAATCTTTCATCCCTTAATTCTTTACGCTACTGGAGCGCCCTCTGTGTCATATATGTTTTTGAAATGCTTATGCGCATTAGCCATACCCTAGGATGTGCGTTTTACACGCACGATCCCCAATCCCCATTGCTTTACAGCAAGTGCGAAGACTGCGAGAGAGATGGCGCTGTTCTAAATATTTGTATAGAATCTTTTTTTATCGATTCATATTTTTTATGTGGTAATACCACATTTTTATTTTTATAAATAATGACACAAAGGTAAATTAAGAAAGAAAAATTGAATGCGATCTACTGCAATCGAAGCGGGATTTGAACCCGCGACCTCTGCGTTTCCGGCGCATTGCTCTTCCAACTGAGCTATCCGACCGCTACGTCAATCGCACGAAATCTTTCATCCCTTAATTCTTTACGCTACTGGAGCGCCCTCTGTGTCATATATGTTTTTGAAATGCTTATGCGCATTAGCCATACCCTAGGATGTGCGTTTTACACGCACGATCCCCAATCCCCATTGCTTTACAGCAAGTGCGAAGACTGCGAGAGAGATGGCGCTGTTCTAAATATTTGTATAGAATCTTTTTATCGATTCATATTTTTTTATGTGGTAATACCACATTTTTATTTTTATAAATAATGACACAAAGGTAAATTAAGAAAGAAAAATTGAATGCGATCTACTGCAATCGAAGCGGGATTTGAACCCGCGACCTCTGCGTTTCCGGCGCATTGCTCTTCCAACTGAGCTATCCGACCGCTACGTCAATCGCACGAAATCTTTCATCCCTTAATTCTTTACGCTACTGGAGCGCCCTCTGTGTCATATATGTTTTTGAAATGCTTATGCGCATTAGCCATACCCTAGGATGTGCGTTTTACACGCACGATCCCCAATCCCCATTGCTTTACAGCAAGTGCGAAGACTGCGAGAGAGATGGCGCTGTTCTAAATATTTGTATAGAATCTTTTTATCGATTCATATTTTTTATGTGGTAATACCACATTTTTATTTTTATAAATAATGACACAAAGGTAAATTAAGAAAGAAAAATTGAATGCGATCTACTGCAATCGAAGCGGGATTTGAACCCGCGACCTCTGCGTTTCCGGCGCATTGCTCTTCCAACTGAGCTATCCGACCGCTACGTCAATCGCACGAAATCTTTCATCCCTTAATTCTTTACGCTACTGGAGCGCCCTCTGTGTCATATATGTTTTTGAAATGCTTATGCGCATTAGCCATACCCTAGGATGTGCGTTTTACACGCACGATCCCCAATCCCCATTGCTTTACAGCAAGTGCGAAGACTGCGAGAGAGATGGCGCTGTTCTAAATATTTGTATAGAATCTTTTTTTATCGATTCATATTTTTTATGTGGTAATACCACATTTTTATTTTTATAAATAATGACACAAAGGTAAATTAAGAAAGAAAAATTGAATGCGATCTACTGCAATCGAAGCGGGATTTGAACCCGCGACCTCTGCGTTTCCGGCGCATTGCTCTTCCAACTGAGCTATCCGACCGCTACGTCAATCGCACGAAATCTTTCATCCCTTAATTCTTTACGCTACTGGAGCGCCCTCTGTGTCATATATGTTTTTGAAATGCTTATGCGCATTAGCCATACCCTAGGATGTGCGTTTTACACGCACGATCCCCAATCCCCATTGCTTTACAGCAAGTGCGAAGACTGCGAGAGAGATGGCGCTGTTCTAAATATTTGTATAGAATCTTTTTATCGATTCATATTTTTTATGTGGTAATACCACATTTTTATTTTTATAAATAATGACACAAAGGTAAATTAAGAAAGAAAAATTGAATGCGATCTACTGCAATCGAAGCGGGATTTGAACCCGCGACCTCTGCGTTTCCGGCGCATTGCTCTTCCAACTGAGCTATCCGACCGCTACGTCAATCGCACGAAATCTTTCATCCCTTAATTCTTTACGCTACTGGAGCGCCCTCTGTGTCATATATGTTTTTGAAATGCTTATGCGCATTAGCCATACCCTAGGATGTGCGTTTTACACGCACGATCCCCAATCCCCATTGCTTTACAGCAAGTGCGAAGACTGCGAGAGAGATGGCGCTGTTCTAAATATTTGTATAGAATCTTTTTATCGATTCATATTTTTTTATGTGGTAATACCACATTTTTATTTTTATAAATAATGACACAAAGGTAAATTAAGAAAGAAAAATTGAATGCGATCTACTGCAATCGAAGCGGGATTTGAACCCGCGACCTCTGCGTTTCCGGCGCATTGCTCTTCCAACTGAGCTATCCGACCGCTACGTCAATCGCACGAAATCTTTCATCCCTTAATTCTTTACGCTACTGGAGCGCCCTCTGTGTCATATATGTTTTTGAAATGCTTATGCGCATTAGCCATACCCTAGGATGTGCGTTTTACACGCACGATCCCCAATCCCCATTGCTTTACAGCAAGTGCGAAGACTGCGAGAGAGATGGCGCTGTTCTAAATATTTGTATAGAATCTTTTTATCGATTCATAATTTTTATGTGGTAATACCACATTTTTATTTTTATAAATAATGACACAAAGGTAAATTAAGAAAGAAAAATTGAATGCGATCTACTGCAATCGAAGCGGGATTTGAACCCGCGACCTCTGCGTTTCCGGCGCATTGCTCTTCCAACTGAGCTATCCGACCGCTACGTCAATCGCACGAAATCTTTCATCCCTTAATTCTTTACGCTACTGGAGCGCCCTCTGTGTCATATATGTTTTTGAAATGCTTATGCGCATTAGCCATACCCTAGGATGTGCGTTTTACACGCACGATCCCCAATCCCCATTGCTTTACAGCAAGTGCGAAGACTGCGAGAGAGATGGCGCTGTTCTAAATATTTGTATAGAATCTTTTTATCGATTCATATTTTTTATGTGGTAATACCACATTTTTATTTTTATAAATAATGACACAAAGGTAAATTAAGAAAGAAAAATTGAATGCGATCTACTGCAATCGAAGCGGGATTTGAACCCGCGACCTCTGCGTTTCCGGCGCATTGCTCTTCCAACTGAGCTATCCGACCGCTACGTCAATCGCACGAAATCTTTCATCCCTTAATTCTTTACGCTACTGGAGCGCCCTCTGTGTCATATATGTTTTTGAAATGCTTATGCGCATTAGCCATACCCTAGGATGAATCGATAAATAGATTCTATACAAATATTTAGAACAGCGCCATCTCTCTCGCAGTCTTCGCACTTGCTGTAAAGCAATGGGGATTGGGGATCGTGCGTGTAAAACGCACATCCTAGGGTATGGCTAATGCGCATAAGCATTTCAAAAACATATATGACACAGAGGGCGCTCCAGTAGCGTAAAGAATTAAGGGATGAAAGATTTCGTGCGATTGACGTAGCGGTCGGATAGCTCAGTTGGAAGAGCAATGCGCCGGAAACGCAGAGGTCGCGGGTTCAAATCCCGCTTCGATTGCAGTAGATCGCATTCAATTTTTCTTTCTTAATTTACCTTTGTGTCATTATTTATAAAAATAAAAATGTGGTATTACCACATAAAAAATATGAATCGATAAAAAGATTCTTTACAAATATTTAGAACAGCGCCATCTCTCTCGCAGTCTTCGCACTTGCTGTAAAGCAATGGGGATTGGGGATCGTGCGTGTAAAACGCACATCCTAGGGTATGGCTAATGCGCATAAGCATTTCAAAAACATATATGACACAGAGGGCGCTCCAGTAGCGTAAAGAATTAAGGGATGAAAGATTTCGTGCGATTGACGTAGCGGTCGGATAGCTCAGTTGGAAGAGCAATGCGCCGGAAACGCAGAGGTCGCGGGTTCAAATCCCGCTTCGATTGCAGTAGATCGCATTCAATTTTTCTTTCTTAATTTACCTTTGTGTCATTATTTATAAAAATAAAAATGTGGTATTACCACATAAAAAATATGAATCGATAAAAAGATTCTATACAAATATTTAGAACAGCGCCATCTCTCTCGCAGTCTTCGCACTTGCTGTAAAGCAATGGGGATTGGGGATCGTGCGTGTAAAACGCACATCCTAGGGTATGGCTAATGCGCATAAGCATTTCAAAAACATATATGACACAGAGGGCGCTCCAGTAGCGTAAAGAATTAAGGGATGAAAGATTTCGTGCGATTGACGTAGCGGTCGGATAGCTCAGTTGGAAGAGCAATGCGCCGGAAACGCAGAGGTCGCGGGTTCAAATCCCGCTTCGATTGCAGTAGATCGCATTCAATTTTTCTTTCTTAATTTACCTTTGTGTCATTATTTATAAAAATAAAAATGTGGTATTACCACATAAAAAATATGAATCGATAAAAAGATTCTATACAAATATTTAGAACAGCGCCATCTCTCTCGCAGTCTTCGCACTTGCTGTAAAGCAATGGGGATTGGGGATCGTGCGTGTAAAACGCACATCCTAGGGTATGGCTAATGCGCATAAGCATTTCAAAAACATATATGACACAGAGGGCGCTCCAGTAGCGTAAAGAATTAAGGGATGAAAGATTTCGTGCGATTGACGTAGCGGTCGGATAGCTCAGTTGGAAGAGCAATGCGCCGGAAACGCAGAGGTCGCGGGTTCAAATCCCGCTTCGATTGTAGTAGATCGCATTCAATGTTTCTTTCTTAATTTACCTTTGTGTCATTATTTATTATTATTGTATCGTTTATAAAAAAAAATGTTGTTGTTGTTGTTGTTTGTCGCCGTGCGGTGTTACCCGCCCATCCCACGGGAACACTACATTTTTTGAGATAAAAAGTAGCCTATGTGTTAATCCAGGGTGTCAGCTACCTTCATACCAAAATTCGTCCAGCCGTTTGAGCGTGAAGAAGTAACAAACATACACACACAAACTTTCGCCTTTATAATATTAGTGCGATTACGATATCATAAATATCTGCATTATAAAAAACCTAACGTAGGCTGCCGCCGGTAGCGGGGGCCTAGGCTACCGGTGGTTAGGGCAGAAATGAAATGAAATAATTTATTCAGTAAGTATCCCACAGGGGCACTTATGCAAGTCAGATTGTGAATCTACCGGAATTTCCCAAGAAGAGACCGCTGTTGAGAAGAAAGCCGAAAGAAACTCAACATTGCATACATTTTATTACTATGTATCCCTGTTTCATAAATCTATACTTTACTGTTTGTCAGATGTGTCCGATCATAATTGTATTAAACTGGCTAGACATTTCCCACGCCACTTGACATTTGACACCGCGTATCAGTGATACCAATACGACTACTTTAAATATATAATATTAGATATATGAGTATGGACAACGTAACAAACATTATCAGTCAGTATAATGACTAGAAATGAGAAACGCTGTTCATTTACGCTTAATTTCAGGGTCACTGACGGGCCACCAATGAAATTTACAAATTACCGTAAAACCATTTTGAAATTGACTAATAATCTTGACGACTCGGTTGGCGCAGTGGTAGTGCAGCTGCCGACTGAGCCAGCGGCCCTGGGGTACGAATCTCAACAAGGGTAAATAGTAATTATAAAAACGGTATAAACTCACGTAAAAATTGTCAGGAACGGCCCGACATGTTTCGAACTCATTTCACTATCCGAGAATATGTGTAGTGTGTTAGCAAAGGGCCTAAATTTCGCTCTCACCCCGAATATTTTGCCGGTTGAGTCCATTGTGGCCAGTATAGAGGATACCATTGTTCGCAACAGAATTCCGAACATGGAGGCGGAATGTCTACGGCAGGATGTCTCGTCGTTTTTACGGAGATGCAAACTGCCAAAGCCTAATACAACCAAATGCGAGAGACAAGCACTGACGAGTCTAAGTAAAAACCCCCGGATTTTGGTGTTACCGGCGGACAAGGGTAACGCGACGGTTGTGGTTGATAAGGAAGCGTACCAAGAGAAGGTTACTGAGCTGCTAGGTGATCCTCAGACCTATAAGAAGGTAACGAATAACCCGACGGCTCGAGTGACTACGAAATTGAATAAGATCATTGGTTCCTTGCCCGCTGATAACATATCGAAAACATTGCGCCAGTTGAACCCGACGACTCCTAAGATCTATGGACTGCCGAAAATTCACAAGCCTGACTGGCCCTTGCGTCCTATTGTTAGCCAGATAGACTCCCCGACGTACAAAGCGTCTCGTCACATGGCCAGCATGCTACAACCATTAACGGGGAAAACGACCAGTTTTGTACGTGACTCGACACACTTCGTACAGTTACTTGAGGATGTCGTGATACGAGACAACGAGGTAATGGTTAGTTTCGACGTTGCTTCTCTGTTTACAAATGTACCGGTAAGGCAAACTCTAGACATAATACGAGACATGTTGGTTCAGAACGACCTACCTACTGAGTACATGATGTTAATAGAGTTTTGCCTGACCAGCGGTTATTTCATGTGGCAAGGTGAGTTTTATCTGCAGATCGATGGTGTATCGATGGGATCGCCGATTGCGCCGGTCGTGGCTAACATCTTCATGGAGAGCTTCGAGAAGAAGGCGTTAGAAGACTGTCCCTTTAAACCTAGGCTGTGGTGGCGCTATGTTGATGACGTCTTCGCGGTGGTTACGGATAGTGATATAGAGCCGTTTCTCAGCTATCTGAATGCGATACACGCAAGAATAAAATTCACCATTGAGAAAGAGTCGAACGGAGCACTTCCGTTTTTGGACGTGTTGGTGAGACGCTTGCCGGAAGGACGGTTGAGTCATACGGTGTATCGTAAATCCACGCATACTGACCGATACCTACAAGCTGATTCTCATCACCACCCGGCCCACCTGTCATCAGTCCCGAGGGCGCTTATTAATAGGGCTCTCCGTTTATGTGATCCTCAATACGTAAATGGGGAGTTAGCGCATGTGCGACAGGTATTGGAGAAAAATGGCTATAAGTGGAGACAGTGTCAGCGTGTAGCGAGCCCCAGTACAGCACAACGCCCGCAGACTGTAGAGAGAGCGCCTGCGTACTTACCTTATATCAAAGGTGTGACGGATACCATCGGACACATTTTACGCCGTAGATATAGCATTACAGCCTGGTTCCGTCCTTTGACTAAGATGAGGCAGTTGCTACGGTCTCCTAAAGATAGAGATCCATTTGGAACCCCTGGGGTGTATGAAATACCGTGTGAGTGTGGCAAGGCATACATAGGAGAGACGGGACGTAATGTTTCGACAAGATTGTCTGAACATATACGCAGTGTCAGAAAAATGGATACGAGAGACTCCGCTGTTGCGGAGCATGTTGTCGAGGCCGGTGCGTCCCATTTCGTACGTTTCGATAAGGCACGGTTGTTGGTTCGTGAGAAACGCTGTGTACAACGGAAGATACGTGAAGCTATCGAAATTGGACGGCGCCCGAATTTCAACCGAAACGGTGCTTGGGCTCTACCTCCAGCATGGAAACCTGTGATTCCAGCGTTAAAAAACATCTCGCGTTCAGACAATGTCGTTGATACAATAAGTCAAGTGTGCGTGGTATCAGTGGGTAATAGTGAAAATGCAGTGACAGACAGTCCAGTGGTGACAGCGCAAGAGCCCTGCCCTCCCCGCGCCGCGCTATCTGCGCGTGCGCAGAGGGCGGCAAGAAGAGCGATTAAAAGTGCAGTGGGTCGCGAGTCGCGTAGCAGCACGGATAGCTACCCCTGATGAAGAGCTCCAAATGAGTTCGAAACATGTCGGGCCGTTCCTGACAATTTTTACGTGAGTTTATACCGTTTTTATAATTAGTAAAGATGTCTCACGATAGTTTTAATAACATTAAGGGTAAATAGTTGTGTGATGACCTCAAATATTTGTTCCTGGGTCACGATGTTTTACATATATGAGACTAGTACTCAAAACACAAGCCTAATAGAGTTTACTTTAGGGCTGAGTCGATGTGTGTATAATTTATTTATTATTAAAATAATTGTCCGGTATCTTTGACTTGTACAGCTATCTGCCTCTCTTCTTCCATGCCGGAATTTAAAAACCAAGTCATTATTTTTTTTTATTTAGAGAAAAAATCTCACTAATATTTCCCCTTATTTATAGAGTCACACTCGAGTCTTTTATGTAAGCCTTAAGCAGTCATAGATTTGACGGGCAATTGGAATTCAATAACGTTTTATCGTGAAGTCAAGATTCTGGTTATGCGATTTGTACTGTGTGTCTGCAATTAATTCAATGCACATTCAATGCAATGTATTCGTGTGGTATTTAGATTATTATTATAAGCAGATGTAGGTATGTATGTGTATGTATCCGTTTACAATCGAAACTGGTCACTGGAGGGCATTATCTGAAAATCACTGGAAGATAATAGATCTTTCTAGTAGTCTTCAAAACCATTACACTACTGGACTTCCAGCATAACTGTCATACGCGACTATACCTCGCGCGAGATAATTACCTGTCTCTTCCTGTGTAATAATGTGAGAGAGTGACGGGTAGCGCTATCTCGCGCGACTAGTATCGCGAAGCATAGTTGTGCTAAACGGGCTGGATCGATATATTGAGATACTTGAGTATTCTCTTGGCGGCATTAAATTAAAGCAGGCATTTTAAAATGACATGTAAGTAACTTTCTAAAGGAACTGACCAGCTAGAACTGAGAATCCATTTATTAGCGATAAATTAGGACCTTTTCCACTTGGCGTGGTGTCCATATAAGCCGATTCCTACCGGTTTGTAAATTTTCGAGCGTTTCAGATTATATTATTGTACTAGCGACCCGCCCCGGCTTCGCACGGGTGCAATGCTGATAAATTATGCATGTATTAGGTATACATGTAAACTTTCCTCTTGAATCACTCTATATTAAAAAAGCCGCATCAAAATCCGTTGCGTAGTTTTAAAGATCTAAGCATACATAGGGACGGACAGACAGACAGCAGA
This sequence comes from Apotomis capreana, assembly GCA_947623375.1. Classification (NCBI taxonomy): domain Eukaryota; kingdom Metazoa; phylum Arthropoda; class Insecta; order Lepidoptera; family Tortricidae; genus Apotomis; species Apotomis capreana. Next base: position 38,609,325 of record OX392500.1, read on the forward strand.
AAGAGACTTTGTTTTATACCATGTAGTGATGCTTTTTTTGTATGTTTCATCGTTTAGTTGCTATACGTTTTATTATTAGTTACACTACCTACTACATGCAGTATATTTTCATAAGAATTTCATAAAAATATTATTTATTTACATATGTTGTGTTATCTTAATTTTTTTGACGGTAGAGTATACTATAAGATATCACTCTAATATTATAAAGGCGAAAGTTTGTTATTTATTTGAGTGTGTTTGTATGTTTGTTACTTCTCCATACCACGCTTAAACAGCTGAACCAGTTATGATATAATTTGGTATTGAGGTAGCTGACACCCTGGATTAACACATAGCACAGCACATAGGCTACTTTTATCCCGAAAAAAATTAGTATTCCCGTGGGATAAGCGGGTGAACGAGGCGCGGCTAGTCAGTTTATAAACTTCGTTTTATGCCACTGACGATATGTAAGTTGATTGAAAATACAACATTTGGTAAATACTCAAAATCAAGTTTATTCTGTAAGTACGCCACAAAGCACTTTTACAAACTTACTTGTAGTGAGACAACGAAATCGAAATATTAATTACTTACTTAGATAATTAGTATACGTACTCAAATACTTTTATTATATCACTCACTTAACAATCGTCTTAGTTCTAGTATGCAAAATACATGTACAGTAACTATGAAATCTACCTAATTATATATTGATACATCATATTTTCTTACAAATCCTCTACTTATTCGCCTTCGGCTTAGGCAAAAATAATAGTCTCACACAATGTTTATTTTACGCTCTAGTTGCACAATGTTGTCATTCCTTCAAGCTATATCCGTTTACCTTAGAACAGGAAATAGGTAATGTGCGTGTTTAAAAAAATTACTAACTTGTAACTTTAAAGTAACCGAAATTACTTTTAACTCATAAACTTAAACTCTCACTCAAAATGCTCAGTTATAAATTAGCTCGATTAACACTTCACTTAGCGCACTCAAATCAAATTAGCACTTTATTTTTAAACTAATAAAAATTGTGAAAAGCAACGCGTTTACATCGCCTCTAAACCATCTTCAAACTACAAACAGTATGTTTGCAATATGACATTGCTATGTAAGATAACATATACAAAAAAAACTTCACACTCATACAACGATAACCACCAATGCTGCTACTCAAAAACGAACCTTAATAAAACAAGGAAAAATCTTAAACCAATTGATGAACAACGGTCGGTTGTATTGTTTTAGAACGGTAACAAAACGTAAACACTGAAAGTTTTCGTAGCAATCGATTTTGAGTCGTTTCTGCTTTACGTTAAGTGTATTTCTAAATGAATATGTTTCAAAGGAAAATGATGTGGATTATGTCGGGATCCGCACCGCGCGGGAGCGAGCGAGACGGCGGGTGCGAGCGAGACGACGGCGCGCAAGGTCAGCAGCGCTGATGAACATATTTAAATAATAGAGTGTAATTTATCTTTTTTTTGTAAAATACCAGTTTTAATTGTTGTGTCGCCGCGATTGTTTTTAAATTTGCTCGGTAGCATGACTGGCTGGAAATTGGGGGCTAAAAGTCATCTAGTTTCATCTCTAGCACAAATAGGCTTCGCGACTCTTGTCGCGCGATATAGCATCGCCCGTTACGCTCTCACAGTACTGCGACGAAAGAGATAGGTAATTCACAGATGTGCTAGAGGTACTGGTCCTCTGTGGAACGCTGGTAAACACAGACTAATTACAGAATGTTCATTTCTTAGATTAGTCTGTAGTTGTAAAGAGGAAGGTAACAGTCCTCTAGTAGGACTTTACCATTTTATTTTTTCTGCATTTTTATTAGACATATTTACTTAGTTTCTGAAAAAAATATTTTTGTTTAGATTCTTCTGCAAAAAGAATTCATTACCAATACCAATTATTCCCGCCATATCCATTCACGCACAAATATTTCTGCATCTTATTTAGTTCTCTGGTACAATTTCACGCCCATTTAGTTTTAGATTTAGTTTAATATATACATTTAACATAAGTATATTACATAGATATACGTATTTTTAGTAAGTAAGTACTTAATTGATCTGTTGTGTTAAGAGTGGTTGTAACCACCAAAAATTATAAGTACATTTAGTTATTTTTGCAATAATAATAAATTGTAGTGTTTTTAAATCAAAATCATTAAATTATATTAAAGAGTACCTCCATTTTTATTCCATACTGTTGCTTATCTAAGCTACCTTGAATTGCGACACGTAAAATCTATACCCGCATATATATGAATATCTTGACATATATTTTTAGCTACTGATATACTTCGTAATGTTATTAAAACTTTCGTGAGACATATTTCATTATAGTATTGAGCGATTTACATTCACGTGAAATTGTGACAAAGTTACCGCGCGGAAGTACGGGTAAGCAGTCGCAGATGAGCTCCATATGAGTTCGAAACGTGTCGGGCCATCCTTGATGATTTCACGTGAGTGTAAACTTAGACGGGCTGGGCAATCCTTACTGTAGTGGCGTAGTTTGGTCTCAGTGTAAAATAAGAGATTGGAGCACCACGTCTATCCGACTTCTTACCTGAACGGAATCCTGTACACGTGACCAATCAATATTTCAAATAAAAAAAAAAAACCGAAAGTAAAATTATGCGAAACGGCAATTTTTGCCATGGATTTCACATACTATAAATTAGGTAAGGTTAGGGTTATATGATATAATTGATATACCAAAAATTATATTATATTATGAGAACATGGTTTTCGGAGTAGGTATACCCGTTCCGGTGAGACATGGGACTTAGACGGATTGGGCAATCGTTACTGTAGTGGTGTAGCTTGTTAACTAGGGCCCCAGTGCAGAAGAAAAGAAGAGATTGCGGCACCATGTCTGTCCAACTTTTGGTGGACAAGGGTTCAGCTTGGGGGGCCAAGGCATTTCCCCGACCCCCCTCAGATAGCAATGTCACTGGAACTTTTAGCTCAATCAATGTAAACTTACCTCTTCTTCGAGTGCGACCGGAAACTGCGTCAGGGGCTTCACAGCAACGTCTTCTAGAGCCGCCTTTCGTCTGTGAACAAAATTTATGGTCATAGTATTAGTAGTAAGATTTTTTTTTTGATTAGCCTATTTGAGTGCCCCACTGCTGGGCAAAGGCCTCTCCTCTTGATTTCCACGCCTCCCGATCAGAAGCCTCCTCCGGCCAGCTGTTGAGGAACGTGTCCAGGTCGTCCCGCCATCTCCGCCTAGGCCTGCCCCGCCTGCGCTGCCCATCTTGTGGCACCCACTCAGTGGCCAAGCTAGCCCACCGCAGACGTGGCCGACCCAGTCCCACTTCCCAGTAAGAAAATATATTGCTCTTTATTTTTCTGGCTAAGTCTCTGTCAAACGTTACATATTTGGGACTAGTTTTTTTTCGTATATGCTTTTCTTTGAACATCCTCATACTTTTCAACAAGTACCTAATTAATCCAACACATGCGTGAGTGAGAGTGACAATTAATGCTTTATCATTTATCTCGTGATAAACGTGACCATCATAATTATACATGTCGGCCAAACGTATAGGTACCTTTTATTTAACCGATATCAAAAACGGAGCAGGTTTTCTGTTCGGTGGGATGTTTTTTTTTTATGTCTGTTTCCCTATTACCTACTAGAAAACGGCAGTACCGATTCTAGTTAGATTGTCATAAAACATAATTTCGTTTCGTTGTCGTCCATTGTTGTTTATTAAAAAAGTGATTATTAATCCTAACTTCTGTCGTCTTTCACATAACATTAGTTTAATAAATTCAATTTAATTAAAATAAACATATTAATATTTTTAAGGTGCTTCACTTAACGAATGCATGAATAAACTTTAATTTTCTTTGCTTTAAAAATGAATTTCATTCCCCAAGCAACAAATATCGTTATTGCATGTGACGTCTAACGTACATTTCAAACGTTTGATGGATTATTAGATAAGAAACGTCTCTTTTAAGATATGTCCCTTTCTCATCCATCCTCAGAGGGTCCTATTAAAGCGGCTCGGTTTAATATGAGGAGTGTATTTTCAAAAGGGCTTATTTTTGTATACGTTCCATAGAGAAATAAGCCCTTTTGATAAGACTCCTCATATGCCCCTTTGTACCGTTTAATACCCTTTTTATGCGCTCTTGAGGTCATTTTATGTGTACATAATAGACGGAATGAGAAATATGTTTGAAATCGGGTCCAAATCTAGATAGCCTTGGTTAAAGATCAGTAAGTATTTTTTCACGATTACTCCTATATTTATAATATCGAATGCAAGCCAATTGTCTCATAATTCATAATATACAGGATGGAACATTTCTAAAGACTGGACTGACAGGATAGTGTCATCTGAGTGATCTACAATCGACCTATTATAATTGTAAAGCTGGATTTAAAAGTAAAAAAAAAGTCATCAGAATGAAATATTTAAATATCAGTGACAACCCTACTAACTCAAAGGTTTTATTTACATTTTGAATGACACCTGTCTTTAACTTAAGCGATGTTCAAAAGATCAATGTGCAGATTTTTACACTAATGTTACGAGTACATTAGTGTAAAAATCTGCACATTGATCTTAATGTTTAACAAACTGTTACTCAAAAATTGATAGAAATAATATTTACATTGCTCATCGGTGAAAAATGAAGTACTCAGTCTGAACAACTCCCTGTTTGCTTAAAAGTCCCTCGATCTGTTCCAGCCTGTATATTATATTATTAGATAAGATCAATTGGGTCGTAAAGATTGGTTGAGTTTTCTGGACTTGTATAACCCGGTTACGTTAAGCTTGGACCTCATTTGTATGCGACGCCATAGTTACGAGATGCAAACTTAACGTTAACTGATAGTATGGGAAAAGGAGCAGTGACAGCTCTTAACGCATAGTTTTAGTAACTAGTTTAATGTTTTTATATCATTGTTTAAAATTATAAATAAATAAATCACTACATAGTATAAAACAAAGTCGCTTCCTGCTGTCTGTCCCTATGTATGATTTTGATGTGTTTTTTATTTATATAGATAGAGTGGTTAAAGAGAAAGGTTTAAATGAATACATGCATAATATAGTAAAGAAACTCTGATAATTTTAGGGGTTCCGTGCGAAGCCGGGGCGGGTCGCTAGTTAAATAATAATGTAGCAAATTTTTTTTTTTTTGTGCAATTTGTATATTGTAGCGTGAAGGTTGTACCTTAGAAGAATGAGCTTGAACACGGGTCCGACCAGCCCCTTAATGATGGCGGACGCGTTGAGATGACATCTCCCGTGCAGCACGATACCGTTCACCTGGAATCAGATACGTTCTATTAATTAAGTCACACTAATATTATAAAGGCGAAAGTTTTTGAGTGTGTTTATGTGTATGTTTGTTACTTCTTCACGCTCAATCGGCTGGACCAATTTTGTTAAATTTTGGTATGAAGGTAGCTGACACCCTGGATTAACACATATGCTACTTTTTAACCCGAAAAATGTAGTGTTCCCGTGGTATGAGCGGGTAACACTGCGCGGCGCAGCTAGTAAAGAATAAATCCTTACACAGAATTTCGAATTCCCGTTAGAAAATAGGCTTTCATTGATCTTATTCAACTAGGAATTATAGATATTTTTTCGGTCATGTCACTCGTAAAAATTGCTCTCAGATCAGATCTCATATAGTTACTCAGTTCTTGCGACGTAAGGCAGATAATGCGTTAGACAGGGAGGACTGGAAGAAGACGAAGAAAGCAGACCCCACCATCATATCAGATGGGAATAAAAACTGCTTAGGAAAAAGAGAGACCAAGTCAATTACCGTTTCGAAAGTCTAAGGCTTCATCACATCGACCATGGCATCAGCTGATTCCTGATAAATCCCCATGAAAAATAATCCTAGATACGTCAATGAGCGCAAAAATTAATTTTATATTTATGAGCTATGTGAACTCGCCTCTATTGTTGACGGCGTAGAGGCGTATTCAGATATTCTGAACACGCCTACTGCCTATTTATAATACCTGTATCTAGTAATAATAGGGTCCAAGTTGTTATTCAAAATCATTTCGTACGGCAGAGTTGCCGCGCTATAATGCGGTTTGTGGTAACGTTTGGGATAAAATTAGATTAAGGGTCGTTTGACCTTTTTGATCTATTCTGGGGGTTAAGTAGGTTTTCTCGGGATGACCGTTTCTGATGGAAAGTGGTCATTGATTATTAAATTGTAATGAAATTTGCGAAGTGATGATAATATCAGCATTGTGTATAGTTAAACGATAAGATAAGGTTTTAGATGAGGCATCATGTTTCAGGACACTCGCAACCAAAAGTGCCAAAAGACATCAACTCGGCCCTTGCTCGCCGCCTTCAGGGTGTCATTCTTTCATCTGCCAAGCCTGTGGTCGAATGTACCGTTCTCGTATTAATTTGTATTTATTTATTTATTAGAAAAGATACATATCATTTACAGACTAGTCCAATGCGTGATGTATACTATTATTAAGTCAAACATAACATGGCAAAGAAAGTGTATTAGCTTACATAGCCATAAAAACTTTTTAAATAAAACAATTTAAACAGATTATATCGTGTATATTCATTATTTGAGCCTCCCTGGCGTTTTGGCGACTGTCAGTTACCGTAGTCAAAGGTTGACTCAAATTTAATTAAAAATAAAAATTGAAAATTGTTTTATTTAAATGTGTGACAGTCACGGAAACCGAAAAAATATTACGTAAAAGCGTGGCTATTTATAATAATACTGTTTGTATAGGTAGTCTGTATGTAAAAGAATGAAAGGCCTTTGATTGATTGTATATTAGTTATCAGAACTTATGTTAAATAGGCAATTATAAATGATTCATGGCAAAATTCCGTCATTTGCACGTTTTGGGATTGAGCAATGAAGTTTAAATTAATGAAGTCAAAGGCATTAAAAAAATATGGAAAAGTAATTGATCGATATAAATAATTCATACTTTAGACGGACCTTATCGTATCCTCTGTGATACTGTTAATTATACGGGGAACTTTTTCAACGAAAATACCTACTCATGGAAATCTGGTTAAAACGGTTATCAGATTAATATTATAAAGGCGAAAGTTTGTGAGTCTGTCTGTGTGTATGTTTGTTACTTCTTCACGCTCAAACGGCTGGATCAATTTTGATAAATTTTGGTATGAAGGTAGCTGACACCCAGGAGTAACACATAGGCTACTTTTTGACTCGAAAAATGTAGTGCTCCCGTGGTATGAGCGAGTAACACCGTGCGGCGCAGCAAGTAAAAAATATACAATAAACTAATGGACGATGGGGCCGATAAGTCATGGCATCGGAAGACGCCTAGTAAAAAAAAAGTAAAAACATTAAGTAAAGTCCTCACAAGGTTTACAGGTTTAAATCTGGTGAAAGATGGATTTTTAGGGGAGCCTGTGCCCTGCAGTGCATATCCTTTGACTGGCGATGACTCAAGAAATACGCACCCAGCTTAGTTTTTAATCCATTAAAACATCTAATTTGTAAATATCCATTCGATGGGTTAATCGAATTACAAGAGCTGTCAATAAATGGGTTACTCGGAGACGTTCCAGCGGAGTTACATTTCAATCAAAATGCACACTGAATTGTAAATGGGGCCGATTGTTCGCGTCCGCCAATGCTCGGGAGAGGACTTGGGGCTGAATACAGCGGATATGTGAAGACGCGTTACCAGTGACGGGAAACTCTCCAGCGGAAAATAGTGAGTAGGTACCTAACCTAGTGGAAACTGACAAATGTTGGATTGATAAATACCGCGGTGCTAAACGGACTGGTCTTCTTTCCAAAGCCCCCCAGAAAGACCCCCATTGATAAAGTGTTACTATTTATTCACGACTTGGCCCCAAACTCGCGTTGCAATCGTGACGAAGATGAAGTTTTTTCTATCCAATGCGGCTAATTTTACTTTAAGGCGACACTGAAAGTCCGTACCGAAAGTAATCCAAGTTCCGCTCCTCTTTACTCCGCTTAGTCCAGCTCCGCTTCTCTTACGCGGTTTCCACTTATGGTCTGTTATTTTCCGCTCCAGCGTTTGCTTTTGAAGTCTAATTTCTTAGTATTATTATTATAATATTTGCTTTGGGCCTTTTATGTGCCGCATCGACCATTATTGATCTATTGTGGCAGCCTTTTCTTAAAGTTTACTGGTGAGATCCGTTGATTCCAGGAATTCCCAGACTCTTTGGGCAGTGAGTTGTTGTATCAGGATTTCTTGGTACCTCCATGAACATTTTAAGTAACACTGGAAACACAAGTGTCAGTCAAACAGTTAACACCGCATGGTTGAAACGCGCATGGATTTTGGTGGAGAGCAGAGTTGGTGATTTCGGCTCTCGCTATGTGTGCCGCTTTAGGCTGCGTTTCCACCAGATGTGTAGCGAGGGATGTGTTTTTTTTAACCAATACAATCAGCTGCGCTGAGCGAGAATAAGTTAATGAAGTTATTCCATTGGTTAACAAAAACTCTCATCTCTCGTAGAAACGCAGCCTTATGGGCGTACGTGAGCCCGTTTTGTCATACTTAAGCTTGATCGCCCTCCGATCCGCTCCCAGCTCCGCTTATCGCTCCGTTACCCTCTAACCGCGCCCTGCGCTGTCCACTTGGCGATCGGCCAGGCGCCCGACGGAAATCAAGAGATCACTCTAATGTGTTCCCAAATATATACACAAACGCTTGTTTGTTTGTCCAATTTTGAGCCGATAACTTAACAAACATACATATGGCCTTCAAAATAACAACCTACTTAAACGTATTATCTTATAACAGCCAAATTAAACAAATCAAAATCAAAAAACGAAAAAAGTTGTTTGTGTATTATGACTGTGTCCTGATGAAATGATTTTGCTCTGAAAAAACAACTAATTTAACTCGACTGAGATATAGGCAAATCGTGCTTAGTAGTAACCAAAATCATGCTAATTTTACTTAGGGTACTAGTATCTCTCAGTTTGTAAGTTCTCCGATTTATGGAACTAGTGTTAGCAGCTAATATTTGGGCTACTGTGATTGATTTTCTTGCTAGTCTGAAAAGTGTCTTGAATCCTTGATAAAGTTACTATTCAAAATAATCCATTCGGGTGTCTGATGATAGATTTCTTCAACAACTTTTTCAGGTGTGTCCCGGGGGTTTTCATTGTTTCAGTCACAACTTGTAAGGTCATCCTTTGAAAAATTACGGTCAAATCTTTTACTCAGAATAATGAAAATACCTTTATGCGGGTCATATTTAGGTACAAAAATTGTTTTTAAAGATTAACTATAAGATTAGATCTTATCCTTTTAAAATGCTGATTGTTTTAGACATTGGTCTCTATGTTTAAACAAGTTTCCTAACATATTATTGATGTTACTACCTAGAACAGGGCTATTGATATTTATGTATAGTAGGTATTTATTTTAAACCTACAGTTGGAATTTTCATTGGTAATTTTTGTTTCAAAAACTACTCGAAAATGACAAAATTCAAGCGGAATATTAGTTTTTTTCACTTATTTTCGACTGCACGCAATGAAAACATGAAATAGCTATGATTACTACCTAACTCTCAAAAACTCAGGGAAAACTATATTATTCGCTTCAAAAAGTAGGTTGAAATTATCAATATATTTGACATTAAACATATGAAAAAAAAAACATTTTTTTTAAAGGAATAAGGCCTTTTAACCCGTTACCGCATGTAAGGTCTAATTTATTATCAAGCCATATACGGCATCGTATGCAGTAAGGGGTTAAGTTCGTAGGATTCAGACGAGTTAAAATTCTAAGAACAAAGTCTTATCCCAACAAATAAAACTGCCGCTAAGTTCCTATATTTTAGCAACCAATCAATCGCGAACGAAACGAGGAGCCATTTCATTCAGCCCTCCCATTCACTCCCGGTCTGCGTTTTTATATAGCACATTCCATTCGTTCAGTAAACAAACTTGTGTTTGGATTGCCGGGAGGTTAGTGAACGTTGTGCCCAGAGAGAAAGAGACCAACGCATCACGATGCCGAGATAATAATGTTCTCATAAAAGTTATGCTATCTTTTATAGCTCTCTTAGATAAAGAATTAGGTATATCAATCCAAATGTGGCACATAAAAGTTTGATTGCCGAAACTGGCAATACATTTTCTATAACCAGCATAAATACTAAGGAAGGGTAAAAAAAAATCTCTTTCACCGCCATCCGCCACTATGAAATTTTATTATTGAACTAAACGATTCTTTTAACACACACTGGCCTATAAAAAAAGAACAATAAAATACATGATCGCAGCGATTATGTCCTGCCGCATAATTAATAAAAGAAAATATTAATAATTTCAACCAATCACGTAACAGCATCTGCTTCTCTTATAAAAATATGATCATATTATCTTTTTTTATTTTATTTATTTAACATCAGTAGCGTAGTACCAAAGAGTACAGAATCTTTCAGGTTTAGAAAGTATGCCGTTGTGATGATTTTGTCTGTTAAATTAAATTGTAATTGAAATGATAAATTACAGAATGCGATTATAAAAAATATTTTATTTCATACGTAGCTGTTTCAAAATATGAATCAGAAAATGAAAATTGCACTCAATCAGCCCTTGCCGCCTGAATCGATCCGACAATACAAAAATCCAGCGAAACAGGAATACGACGAATCAGATGTTTCAGAAGACACTAAATCGTGGCGCAGCAACCTAATAAATCAAATTTTACTGGGAAACCTGACGTTTCGATTTACTGTACAATATTCAATATTTTCGTTTCATCTCGCTTACTCGCACGCGGTAGACATATCGAGTTAATAATTCATAATATTCCTTTATGCTTTACGAACGAAAAAAAATTTAACAAAAAAAAGAACCGACTTCAGTAAAACTAAAAAGCCAACAATAACCCGTTCAAGTACAGATTACATTTGAGTCACCCTTCGAAGTCGATCCCAAACCACTCAGTTCTTATATTTATTATATATTATAGTTTACGCACAGATGGACAGATTACCTTATAAAGGTCGCCGGAAGGCGCTGGATGCAGGTCGCTTCCAACCGGTATATATATATATTTTTTTTTTATTTATCACTAAAAAATATATACAATATACAATTACATTATGACTCGCCAAACTGTGACGTTTGATGGCGAGAAGCGCTCAGTTCTTTACACAACTTAACTTAAATATATTTACTTATTAGTAGGTAAAAAGGTACAGGTAATAATATATTATTTTTATGACACCTTAATTAGCTGACCTTGACTTGTCATCAAGAAGAAACTCCTTCAGTCTCGATCTTAACAATGTTTTGCTAATTGTAGTCTTCTGCCTAAGTATACTTATTTTATTAAAAATTTTGGGTACTAAATATTTTGAAGTCCTTTCGCCGTAATAGTTTTTCACACTCGGTTGTATTAATTTTCTCTCTGTAACACTTCTAGTATTGATTCTGTTTTCCTTAATTTCTTTAAATTTATCGCTATAATAGTGTTCTAAGCCTATCAAATATTTTAATTTCTTATCTACCGGTAGAATTTTACATAAAGGGAAGAGTTTTTCATACTCTTTATTACATTTTGATTCAGATTCAGATTCAGATTCATTTATTTCATGTGAAAATAACTGTATACATTTGCATTAAATATTCAAAAATATAAGTATTCACATCATGATCGTCAAAATAAAAATATAATAATAAAACTAACTATAACAATGTCAAGCACAAGAAATGATAACCATAATAATAATAAGCAATATAATCTCCCAATAAGGATCGTCATCACAACTTGTCATTAAACTAAAACAAATCAAACAATAGAAAATAATAATCAGGTGACATCTCCTAATAATACAAAATAAAATCATCGTCGCAATACAAAATGATATAAAAATAGGCACACAACAGATATAAAAATAATAATTAGAAGTTTAGTTCCATGTACTCATTCACGGAGTACAGAGGGTTTTCCAACAAAATGTCTCTCAGTCGACGCCGAAATATTTCGTAAGATGGCTCATTTCGTAGGTTTTCAGGTAAATGCTCATAGTAAGTTGGGCCAATGACCCGTGGGTTTTTGCCTGAAAGCGCCATGCGACGAGGCACGGTTCTGAGTCGCCCGGTAGTGCGGAGGTGTTTACCTGCAACATGGACGCGCGCGAACTGTGAGATGTTAGTTCTTACAAATAGAAGTAAGTCGAAAAGATATTGTGAGTAGTGCGTCATTATGCGTTGCGATATAAAAAGTATTTTACAGGGGTGCCTAGGTGTAGCTCCGACAAGAGTGCGAATTGCTCGTTTTTGCATTATTAGAACCCTTTTTGCGTCAGTGGAGTTACCCCAAATAAGTGTTCCATATGACATGAGGGAGTGGAAATGAGCAAAGTATACTTGTTTTAACGCGTCTCCCGAGATTAGTGGTGCTAATTTTCGAAGCGCAAAGACAGCACCACTCAACCTACCACAAAGATTGTCGACATGGCACTTCCAGTTCAGGTTTGAGTCAAGCGTGAAACCAAGGAACTTACTCTCATCGCACAATGGCATTGGACAGGTGGCCATGCACGGAGGCACTTGAACCTTTCGACCAGAAAAGAGCATCGTATTTGATTTGCTAACATTAAGTAAAAGCCCATTTGCTGAGAACCAGATCTGCAACTGCTCACAAGCCTCAGCAAATTTTACACTGAGCTGCTCGTATGTCTTCGCAGAAACCAACACGGTCGTGTCATCCGCAAATAATACCGACAAACCAGCAGTAATGCTTGATGGTAGGTCATTAATGAATAAAAGAAACAGAGTATTTCCCAATGCAGATCCCTGGGGAATGCCGACACTGACAAATCCCGTATCAGACTGTATCATTTTGCCGTCTGCCGGTACTTTCACGACTTGTTTGCGGTCTGACAAAAACGAACTGAACAATCGGTGGGCGTTAGTCTCCACCCCGTAAAATTTCAGCTTGTTCAGCAGCAGAGTATGGCTAATGACGTCGAATGCCTTTGACAAGTCACACAATATCCCGGCCATCTTATTCCTATCATCCAACCCAGTCAATATGCAATCAAATATCCTGTTCGCCGCGGTAGTAGTTGACATATTCTGTCTATATGCGTATTGGTTATCTGTTAACAGGTTATTCAATTCCAGATGACTCATTAAATGAGATGATAAGACAGATTCGACTAGTTTTGATATCGCGGGAACTATTGTGATCGGTCTATAATTATTGACGTCACACCTATCGCCCTTTCCCTTGAAAACGGGACACACCCTGGTACTTTTCAGCACATCCGGGTATGTACCACTCTCAAACATCAGATTTATCAGGACGACAAGTACGTCGGCAACAACTGGCCACAGACAAAGAACAACATTCATCGAAATGTCATAAGCATCGACTGTTCCGCGTTTTTTCAACATTGGGCGCAAAACACTATCTAACAATCCACGAGTGACGACTGGCAGAGTGAACGGGGGCACATCAGAAAAGTCCAAATGCCTATGAAGGTATGCTGTTGACTTCGACATATCGCTTTGTATTGCGTATTTTGACGCCACTCCAAGAAAGTGGGAGTTAAAGGTGTTAGGGACTTTGCTAGGCTCAATTTCAGTGTCATTTACATAATCGCGAAGGCTAATATTATTTGACGATTTTGTTTTCGTACCTACTTCCTCGTTAACTATACGCCACATCTCCTTAGGTTTGTTGCTACTGTCCGCAAGCCTATTTTCAATATGCGTTTTACGAGCTCGCATTGTTGTGGATTTAATGAGCTTAGAGTAGTGGTCTATACATTCCGTCAGTATGGGGTTGTTAGGATACTGACGCCTTATTTCATGGAGGAGGAGGAGGTTTGTTTTTACATTCTTGCTAACAAGGACCTTTATCAGTCTTATTTGTAGTTTTTTTACATCCTTAATATAAGATATGAAGGTTCGTCCGTAAACAATTAATCCATAACTAAGTAATGAATCAGCAAGTGCATAATACACGACTCTCATCGTTTTTTTATTTAACACTCCACTTAGCTGGTAGAACTTCCCTAGTACAGACCTTAACCTATTACACACGTCACTTACATGCGGCTTCCAGTTGAATTTCGTATCAATAATTAATCCTAAATATTTAAATGTTGTAACATACTCTAATTTGGCACAGTCGCAGTTAAATTTATTTAAATGTAAGCATTCGTACGTGTGGCCTATTATATCTAAATCTTCCTTTCGAACAATTTTTGCTTGCTGGTTATATGGCGAGTGTATATGCATGCATCTGGTTTTTGCGAAATTAAGGATTATACCGTTATCATGTGCCCATTTGGTTATACATTCAAAGTCTTGTTGTACGCAGTTTTGTATTTCCAATACATCCTTTGATGCATAAACCATACACATATCATCTGCATACATAAACACTCGACAATTCTTTACAACATTCGATACACTGTTCACGTGCATTATATACCCGACGGGACCAAACACGGACCCGGTCGGTACCCCGAGGTTCACGTCCGCCTCTTCCCCTGTGAATCCTGCGATACTCGTACTTAATTTTCGACCTGTCAAAAAAGCTTTAAACCAGTTATTTGTAGGGCCACGAATTCCACATTCATCCATCGCTTGCAACAAAACATCGTGATCCAGTGTATCGAATGCTTTTTTATAGTCTATAAAAAGCGCAATTATCTGTTTACCTGAATTCAAACAATCGTTTACATAGTCCGCGAACTCAATCAGGGCCGAGACCGTGCTGCGCCCTTTGCGAAAACCGTGCTGAGTGTCCGATAGCACATTATGCCGCTCTAAAAAACTACTCACTTAACCGACTACAATTTTTTTTTTTTTTTTTTTATGGAAGTCCAAAGGGGAGGCCTATGTTCAGCAGTGGACGTCCTATGGCTGAGATGATGATGATGATGATGATAGTTTACGCGAGGTTTGGCACTGACTTCGAAGGGTGAGTCAAATGTAATCTGTACTTGAACGGGTTATTGTGGGCTTTTTAGTTTTACTGAAGTCGGTTCTTTTTTTTTTGGTATTTTTTTTTTTTTGCTTTTTAGTGATTTGTATGTGTGTTCATAATCAGTTTCCTTACACCTATTTACTGAATGTAAATCTCATTTCCTATTTACTGAATAGATAAATAAAATCTTGATCTTATCAATAAATTACCGAAAGCGCCGTACATGTCCCTATAACATTTGAAGAGTTCCCTCAATTTCTCCAAGATTCCATCATCAGATCCCGACTTAGTGCCAACGGGACCAACTCGGAGCTATACCCTTTCGATAAAAAAAAAAAAATTAAAATCGGTTCACGGTTCTCGGAGATATCGAGTAACATACATACAAAAAAAATTAGTTCGAATTGAGAACCTCCTCCTTTTTTGAAGTCAGTTAAAAAGTACCTACAGACTTAAAAACAATTTTAGCGAGTGTGTCTATTTGGAGCTCGCAAAAACCACATGGGTTTCATTCATATACGCGAACACAGTTGCTAACCATTAAATCAAAAACTACAGTCAACGAAAACACACTGAAAATAAAACGAATAAAAACTTTTATTCAAAGCTAGCGATCCTTTTCCCTATATCAATAGTTGGCGGCATTCCTATTGGCGATGATTCACGAGCAACGAACATTACAATAGGTATTTGTGCGTATTTCATCAGGCGCTAGTTGCCAATCCGATCGCAAGATATCTATCGATGGCCTTTGATGTTTTATTTTCAGGTGTTTTCGCGAAATGTACCTTTTGGCCGCCGCCGTTTGTTTAATAGCCACTGGTTGCAATAATATGGGGAGATTGAAAGTGTTAGGTGCGTCGTATGGAAAAAAAATCATCAATCAAATTAAATTGCGTATTTGACCCATTTTCTTATCCAGAAAAATCTCTCAATCAATTTTACAGTTAATTTAGTTCAGTTCTTGGGTAAGGACTAAAAAGTTGGACGAAATTGTGTTAGCCATACAAAACGAGAAAAAAAAAACAATTGGAACTAATAGTAACGTTGTGCAGCAAAAACTAACGATACTATATAAAGAACTTTAGGGTAAGTTATTCGACGATTAAATTGTAAAACTGAGTTCTTAAAAAAAAGGACTGTACAGATCTAAGTAAAGTAAGTAAGTAAACACTTTATTGTACACAAAAACAGTTACAAAATACATCTATTACAAATAACATATAGGTACAAAGGCGAACTTATCCCTGTAAGGGATCTCTTCCAGTTAAACTTTGAGCAATGAGTACGAGAAGAAGATACACAAACTAACACCGTGTACAAAAAGGTATTAAAAATAATAAGACTACTAATAATTACATATATAAACTATTAATATATACATACATACATATATAGATATATATATGATCTTTAAAGGGTCGGCAACACGCTTGCGAATCCTGTGGAGTTGCAAGACTTGCAAGCGTCTATAGTCTACGGTAACCGCTTACGCTTGTTTGCCACCGCTGTGGTATTTAAAAAAGAAAAGAAATTGCAAAAGGTTATTTTACTTTGTTTTACGAGAACATATATTTTTTTATAACTTTGTACATTAATATTCACTCTACAATCTATCTTAGATATATGGAAAAATTACATCTTGGCAACCGTTGTAGGATGATCAACCATCAAAACACTCAAACTTCTATTTATTATTATAACAATAGTAACAATACCAACTTTATATTTATTTTTATATCCATCACAAGAATGCCAATTTCCCAAGACATCTATTTCCGTCGCCACTTGATTCGATTCTGTTTAAAAGTTCAAGTGCTTTGAGAAATGTATTTCTTTAGCCATTGACTCCCGATGACTAAGAACTCGTTATAAGGAAGCAGCTTTAAAGCAAGCTTTTGACTAAGGTTCATCGATATCTAGATTTATTTAAATTTATATAGAAATTTCAACCTTATGTAGGGCACACCTTTTCAGACTGATTTAAGTACCGGTAAATGGAGTATCTTTCGGAAATTCTGAATGGAGATCTAATCACCTAGAACATTGACTGCATTACCTGGAGTTCACATCAAAACGACGCCTTTGATTTCAGTGGCCGCAGTATATAAATCTTCCATATATGGAAAGTATATTAAAATTGGAGCACAATAATTGGGACGGGGAACTATGGTAGAAAACTGTTCGTAGTATTCGTACCTTAAGTAGGAATCCATCCGGCTTAAGTCCCGTTGTCCAGCCAGAAACAGCCCTCCATGAGCATGTCCTGCCGACCTTGATGGGCGCCTTGGAAGCGAAGCCAGCTGGATTCAACCCATATACGACCATGACCACCCTGCTTCGGTCCCAGGGTTAAACCAATCACAATCCTAAGCCTCACCTCCAAGATCTCGAAGACTTTATACATTCATTTTCGTCTACAGTTATAGAATGTACTTTCATGGGTCACCCACGACCCTATCGATACCTTAACGTACTAACTTCGGGAAAAATAGTTGCAATTAGTACGAATGTGAACTAAGGTATCGTTATAACTGCTAGATGTAGGTAGAGCGGGCTCATCGAACTCTAAAAATTTGCTCAACGACGAGCACTAAAGACCAGTCCTTACCTCCAAGATCTCGTCGCCAACTTTAATAGGCGGGCTCGCTTTAGCTGCGGAGCCTGCCGGGTTCATTCCACACACGAACACCGCCATTTTACTTCTGTCCCGGTGTCCAGCCAGAGACAGCCCCAGCCCAGCCTTGATAGTGCGCTCGAGCTTCACCACCACCACCGACTCGCCGAGGGACGCGTACTTCTTGCGGATCTTGTCTGTGAAAGAAGATCTCGGATTAATGTAGAGAACATGAGCATATTTATAAAAATAATCGATTATACCAAGGTCGAGGATGTTTGAATATAGCGTCCTGCTACCGGAATTTTGTGGACTTGGCCGAGTACAAGTAGTATGTTTCCAACCCACAGTATGAGTATACTGTTTTTAAACGTATAGCTGTTCGGATAACCTTGAAAATTAACTCCATAAGTGTTTGAACTGCTCAAACCTTCCTGACAGATAACCGCGATTAAAACTGTAATTTACTAAGTAGTTAAAAAAAAGCGTAAAATACCTGAAACTGCCATTTTCTTCTAAATAAAGTACCCTCAGTAAGTATTTTGGATAGCAAATTGGAAATTTTATACATAAGTTTGCTTACTTTCACAAAATAATATCGAGGATAGTTAGGGAAGTTGTTTACTTATAGTATAGTGCCTTTATATTCTTATTCCTATAAAATGGAAGAAGCAAACATATCATGTTGCTTAATTGCCGTGGGTCCCGATCGAGCTTGCATGGCGTATCTCGTTCATCTGTTTACACGGCACCCACCACCCAGCCGAGTAAAGACTGCACCCGATGCCTGGCACGCCGCGTCCGTGCGAGGTGCAAACTTAACTTAACCGGGTTATACGTGGGCCCATACGTCAATGCCAAGGGCTCTCGACCCCGATCCGAGCTGCACTTCCACTCGTATAGGGAGTGTTATGGAGTGTTATACCAAGCCACCGCGCTTTTGTACAGTTTGCAGAATAATATGTTGTAATGGAAAAACGCAAGAAAAAAAGCGTAACCTTACAAATTAAATTAATTTGACGCTACTGAAGATAAATTTAGTTACTCTTGTAAGTAATCTATACTTTTATAAAATTCTATACCTAATTGTTTTGGAAATCAGTTATCTATTCAAATAAAAAAACAAACTTTATTCAAGACCAGTGGTCTATGATAGTAAACTTAAAACTAGGTTAGTTAACTATATTATAATCACTTAAACTACACTAATACCTACTACCTAATTGACATAATAAACCTGCTCAGAGTGAGGGTTTATTAATGCCGATATCCACTATATGCAGTACCTCTGCAGAGGACTGTCTGCTCTATAGAGAGTGGTAATGATTTTAGGAAAAATCTTAATAGCGCGACGCAAAACCTTTTTTGGATGACCAATATTATCCCTTTACCAAAACTGGAATTTCAAACCCGTCCAGTCCTTTACTCAGCCTTGGTTGAACCTTTGTGAGTTTTACCTTTGTATGTAAATTGATTCGTTCGGATTGAAATTTCAATCATTGCGCTCTATTCGACGGGGTGGAACAATACACTTCGTTATAGGGTAATGTAATACAAACGTGGCACCCTTTGCCTCGTGCATCAGTTTCAGGAATATCCAAGTAATGAACGCATTCATAAATATGCTGGAGTGAACTGTCATGGCACGGCCCAATTTAATTGGTCAATCCCGCATGCGGGGTGCAGGAGATTTCTATAATAGGGCCCGAATTCGGGAAACCGTTTTCATTGGTCGATAGCGATAGGGGTCACTCTCTATCGCTCTCTTCAATCGGTCCCTTATTACTGAGAACCGTGATCACAGGCTGGTTTGGACTTGATGACTCCATAGGTACAGGTCAATCGTTGCCCTCACCGTCTGGTGAAATTTGCTTGAGGAGGCTGCTTCTTTGTCTTGGTCAGAGTTGGAAGGGTCAGGCTTCAGGCATCAAAGGCCCTTACATATATATATATACCTGCCTATCTAATACAGTGCGTGAGCTGTTAGAATGCTATTCGCGTGTTATACCTGTCTCACTCGCTCTTACGCGATCCAGATAAGAACCTCTCTGCTTTCACGTAAACCCAAATCACAATCTGAGAGCTCACGGAATGTAGGTTATATATAAGTTAAATCACCTACGGCGGGATGACTCCCGCATGCATATCCACCGAGTTATGGACCAATGAAACTGAGCCATCTACGTCGTCCATGGAAGTGTTTTTTTTTTTGTAAGAAATATCTTGTCATGGTTTTTATTACAAAAAAAAAGAATTCGAATGACACACATATGCATAGTTAGTGACTGGTGGATAAAAGTAACGCTCTAAAAAAGTAATGTCATTTAGATCCCTGATACTTTATAGGGTGGCCTGACTGACCAATTGACCGTGCATCTGATCAATAATTTAACAATTCTATTTATTCTTCAAGATGAGAGTAACTAGGTTCTTAAAAGGTAGAATTGGTGATCTGATCACCGTGGTCTCCTGCGGGGTTAGCGTATATTGCCCTGACTTCCCTGGTCGCGCGACTCAGCGTCACCTGTCTTGCTCGCACGGTATTGAAAGGAAAGTGACAGGTACGATTTGTCGTGCGACAAAGAGTCGCGTGTCACATGCAGTTATGGTAGACATGCTGTATACTAATTTAACGTGAGGCATGAGGATGAATTAATTCATAACGTTTCTAAACCATCGTGACAGCATCCATCATAACATAACTAGGCCAACCATAGCCCGAAGGATCCTAAAATAGTTTGTTCATAAAGAGAATCCCCTTAGTTCACCGAAAAGTCATTGATTCATTTCATAAACTTTTAATTTCGACGATAATTTCTCCCTTAAAGCCATATTCTGAAGATTCTTGACAAACCATTATCATGTTATTGATTAGGTATATACCTAATCTTTGTTTCGTCGTAAAAAAAAAACTGATTTTATATTCAATTCAAATCTACCTACTAAAATCTAAAACTTAAACATTCCTAAAATCAATTAACAAAAAATTGGGCAAGTGCGAGTCCGACTCGCGCATGAAGGGTTCCGTACCTATATATTTATTTATAATCTATAACAAGTTTCTTGTATGGGAGCCCCCCTTAAATATTTATTTTATTCTATTTTTAGTATTTGTTGTTATAGCGGCAATAGAAATACATCATCTGTGAAAATTTCAACTGTCTAGCTATCACCGTTCTTGAGATACAGCCTGGTGACAGACGGACGGACGGACGGACGGACGCACGGACGGACGGATGGACAGCGAAGTCTCAGTAATAGGGTCCCGTTTTTACCCTTTGGGTACGGAACCCTAAAAAAGGCTTGATTAGGTTAAGTTAAGTTAGTTAAAACCATTCCAATACCAAGTCGATTAAATGAAGCAGTCGATCGACGAAACGTTTGTCGATGAAACAAACGTAAACCGTTCAAATAGTGTGCGATGATAAATAAATAAATATCAGATAACCTCACACAAATTGATCCAGTCCCAAATTAAGCTCAAGAAGGCTTGTGTTATGGGTACTAGACGACGATATACATACTTAATATAGATAAATATATACTTAAATACATAGAACAACCATGACCCAAGCACAAATATTCCAGTTCATCACACAAATATTTGCCCTGGCCGGGATTCGAACCCGGGACCGCCGGCTCAGTAGGCAGGTCTCTACAAACCGAGCCAACCGCGTCGTCTATGATACAGGGAGATGATACGATGATATAGGGAGTCACTCAAGGCCTCCATTAGCACACCGAAATCCCATGGCTTTCAACTTTCAAGAGGCAAAGTTCTTGCCGGCTTATTACCTTCATGAAGAGCTGAAGGTTTTCAGAAGTAAGTCTCTGGCTTTCGCCATATTCGGTGTATTGCATGTTGATCAATGGCTTATAAAATTAACTTACGGGAGACTAAGGGGTTTTAAAACAGAGGTAAGTTGACACGTCAAAATCTCTTTGTCTAAGGCTGGATTTAACGAAACTTTTATTCCAAGAATTACGCTTATTTAACGCTTATTATCAGAATCCCATATTATTTTGACTATGCGAGAGCAAGTGTGATTTATGTAATAAAAGTTTGATTAAAAGCAGCCTAAATCCGTTATTGAGCCCGCAACAACGCTGATTATACGCACCCCATCGCCCGCGGGCCACTCAAAGTGCGACCTTGCTTTGGATTTAACTGCACCCCAGGCCAAAAGTATAGAAACAAGCTTATGTTACAATACAAAGCTGCGATTTCCATATGGTATAAATTATAAAATAAGGTACAATATATCAATGATTTTAAACATAACATTTTAAAAGTCGACTACTACTACTAGGGTGTCCCTTATATGAGCAAAAAAATTTTTTTGTATTTTTTTGAAACGCATACCCTGCAATTTTTTTTGAAATGCTAAAACAAACCTACTTGCAAAATTTCAGCACTCTGTGATAACGGGAACCCGTGCCGACTTGGCTTCAAAGTTTTGTATGTTATTTTAGTAGGCAAATATACTAATAATTCGGATTTATTCCCCAACGACCGAAATAAATAGGAAAATAAGCAGAAATCAACTTATTGATCATCATAATATAGTACTGTATTATACTATGTTATTACTATCTCACTTGAGATACTTATTTCATAGAGTAGCTTTTTTACAATCAGGATAAAGTTTTCTGTGTTCCTAAACACAAGTAGTAGAAATTGTTTCTGCTCTTCGTCCGCAGTTATCAATCCGTAAAAGTCTTGGATCAGCTTAAAGAACTGCCCTTTCTGCTGTATCGTTTACAGCTCTAAGAGTTAAGATTTAAGATTTAGCATTCAAATAGGCATCATTTTCGGGCGTCAATAAAACAGGAACACGCAATAACTGTTGTCAATTTTCAAGCGTGTAAAAAAATGTTTGCTCTGTGGACACAAAATCATCAATCTCTGAGTCAGCGAATAATCACATGACGAGGAAGGTTCAGCGATGGATGTGTTTTTTAGTCTTCTTTTCTCTTTATCTATCTTCCGTTGGCGGGCTCGCTCTTCCTTTTCTGTCAATTTTTGGTCGACTGCTGCTAAACACCCCTGACGCCCCGGTTCTCTCTGTTGATCTAAAATAATCTATCTTCTTCTATCTTTATCGATTGGAGAGCATCGGCATGTGCGATATGAAACTAATTGTCCAAGTTGTTTTAAAAATTTTGCTCCCGACGTTTGTGAATGTCATTGCTCTTCTTACAATTTTTTTGTAGGTAACGCCAAACTTGGTAAGGGTCTACAAGCCTCTTGCTAGGTACTAAAATAATAATATTGCTTTGCTAATTCACGATATAATAACGTGCCAGTTAATTTCTAGCTTTGTCCTAAAAAATAATACACTCGCGAATTGCAAGATTAGCACCTTCGATTACTTTTAATTTCACCTCGCGAATATTATAATATTATAGGTTGTCTGGAAGAGATCGCTTTTTTGCGACAAGATTGCCTATTGTTTACCTCTATTGTAGTGATAAGTGCTATCTGTATTTGTATTTCTTTCTTCTGGAGGTGTGCAATAAAGAGTATTCTATTCTATTATAAAACAAAACTGCTAATACCTGCCTATTTGAAGGCAATTGAACCTGTTTTCTGATGTTTTATATAACCAACTAAGAAAATATCCTTCTTGGAACTTCTTAATTCATTATCTATTTTACAAAACCAAACTAATACGTCTCAGATAAAATTAACTGTCACTACACTAAGCATACACTAAGTAATAAGTAATAACGCGGTACGCGCCGAGCGGTCCAAGCAGTTTGTATGGACAAGATTCACCTGCAAGTCGGCACGGGTTCCCGTTTGTAGATCAAGCTAATTTTCATTTTGGGAGCATTTTAGTAAGTATCGAACAAATTTAGAGGGTATGCGTCAAAAAAAAATTTGGTCGAAAAATAAGGGACACCCTAACTACTACTAATTTTAAAATATGGCTTCCATCAAAGTTAATGATGATTTCGCCAATTTCGAGTTTGCTCGTAGAGCATGCCGTTGTTCGGTGAGGTTTTGCTTTTTGTAAAGTGATAGCAATTTACAAAAAACCACGCGGACTATCGGGCCTTGACCCAGGAAGGGCTATGAACGCTTCAAGTTGAATTCTTCATTAGCTATTCACTCATACGTTAGATCACTGCACAATACGCTATCAATACTACACATTGAATAACAAAAATGAATAAATAACGAACAACAAAACTTAAACGCATGCGGCCATCTTAAGTCACGAACCGGAAGTCCATTTTAAAAGTCAGTAGTAACCCAAATTCTGTTTATGAAAATTGACAGTTCAACATTTTGTAGACAGGCAATGAAAACGACGGAGTTAGGTAAGTAGGTATTTTTGCAATATTATGATGTTTTAATGCTTATTATCTTTTGGGATGACCGAATGGTTACTAATCACACAATTAATAATTTATTGGAAACTATAAATATTAAAAGAAACAACTTTGTTTCCATTCTTTTTGCCTGGGGTGTATATATATTCGACATATTGATATTGTTTCAACTCCTGTGTCAAAACTCCATAGTCTACCCTACACGTACAAGATTAATAACACGTGTTAGCACAAGGCTGAATCATTTCATAAACCGTCTTGACGGCATCTATCACAACGAGCGTGCAGCCAAAGCCCGCAGATCCTAAAATAGTCTGTTTACCTTCATTGTTGGAACAGCGGTAGTAATCGGGGATTGGCACTGCCGGCCAGCAAACTAAATATAATAAATCTTTGGTTTCACCCGGATACTGTAATCTTCAGTGGATTTATCGGTTTCTATGCTAGGTTTTACGATATAAATAAATAGTAGGCCTTACCCGGCGTCTATACTTGCGGGCGATAAATTTGTGGTTGCAAGATTCTTTCATTTAAGGCAATTCAGTGATATTCAGATCAAACCTATAATGATTTGCTGTTGGAGTCTCTGTTTTATCTTCGTTAAAATTTCTTTCAAATGTTCGGCTGTCTTCGCCTACATGCCACATTTCTCAAACGATTGTTATGAAGTTTTGTGAGTAGGTGAAGTATATAGATTTTTTGTTGGTTCAGATTCGTTTTTTTTTTCAAAATAGTGGAGAGTTGGAGACATATTGGGTTGAAACTGTAAAAAAAACAAATTTCAGTAATTTCGAAATTAATTCGCGGGGGTTTCTTATAGAGCCACTAGTTTTTTAGCATTCATCATCATCATGTCAGGCGATAGAGGTCCACTGCTGGACAAAGGCCTCCCCCAAAGTTCACCACAACACCGGTCTTGCGCCGCCCTCATTCTATTTCTGCCTGCAACCCTAGCCAGGACGTCGGTCCCCCTTGTTAGGGCCCTACCCACGCTGCGTCTTCCGGTCTGCGGTCACCACTCAAGAGCCATTCTGCCCCAATGGCCATCGGTTCTACGAGCTACTTAAGTTTGGCGACTGTCTGACCTACCTATATCTATAACCTTGGTTCTCTTGCGTATCTCATCATTTCGGATTCGATCCTGCAAGGAAACTCCGAGCATAGCTTTTTAGCCTTAATAAATACAATTCTAGTTAGGATATTACCAATCGATGCTACGACATTATACTCATCGCCATTTAACTTGAAATTAAAGTGAATGTACATTATTTCACAAGCTGATCTATTAAGGTGATTGCATTAATGTTAACACAATCGTATTTACAAGCGAGTATACGAGTAGGTACGCTACCGTCGTAGTAATAGGTTTTCTTTTTTCTTTTTAAACATGACTTGAACTGTATCATGGCTGTTTAGCCCTCACTACCAGTAGTTGGATTTGAGGGCTCCCAGGATTCCCTCTAAAAAAAAACCTGGAATTGAAAGCCTTAGCTTTATGCTCGATCTACTCCCGAATCGACTCAGTGATGCGTCCCTACAGAGTTCAGCGCATCAGACAAACCATAAATAATTAAAGTTAATAAAAGTGCAGTTAAGTCATTAGGGCGCTGCCACTCGATACAGGGTGGTTAGCACCATGGGGTCACATTATTTATGGCTTGTTCGGTTACTGTTTTAATTAATAAAGGACGCTAGAGCATTCGACATTTGCACAAGTGATCTTCGGTAATTTGAGCAAGATCACCGAGTTAAATTGCCATAGTATCCAGTTTTCAGAATAGGAACAATTGTGCATGTGCATAAGCGGGTACAAAAAAAGAGCACAATTTTCGCCGTTGAAAATGATTGAATTTGTAAAAATATGTCATCTGACGGCATCTAGATATTAATTATGCAACTTTTTTCTATGTTTGTTGGCGTGTTAGAAATACTTCATTCCAATACCTAAATAGCCAATGTTTCTTGACATTTGAAATACAAATTCGTTTATAGCTCATCTACAGGATACTACACTCAAAAATATATGTTTCACTTCTTTTTTCTCAAGTAAGATTTGACCTACACATTGGATATGCGATTATTGGGACTCAGAACATTAAATAATTACGCTATTAAAGTATTAAATATCAAATACGCAATTTCAATGTTCTGCGCTAAGACAAAAATACAAGACAAGGAAATAACCATTGAAGCTAGTTAAGGCGAGATGAAGCCCAAGGCCGTATATCAGTCGAGGACACCACAGATATGCAGCCATTAGGGCAATTTCACTGCCCATTAAATGGCTATCGTGCTGGCAGGACAGTTAACCCGCCGCCGACAAATTCACGAAGATGGACGTCATAAAACGTCTTGCAATCCGTGCTTTTACCCTGAACGTTGCGTACAGACATGATTTTTCTATCAACTTCGGTGAAAAAGTTGAGATGGAAAATCTGTAACGATAGGTAATGCGACTCTTACATTATATTGATTGGAACTCTTTCAATGTTCACACATTATTATAAAACAAAGGATAGAGTTCCTTCGAGACCATGGGGGTAAAATCACATGCGTAACGTCGTGTTTAAGTTTTGTTACAATAATGTGACTCTTACAATTCTTAATAACATTATCTACATTTCATAGGAATAGAGGAAACTGCTGTAGGAAGTTAAAGACGGTCACAGTGGTCAGAATAGGTCAGAGATCAGTAGGCCACCAGTATGCCAGTCAGAGGATACTTAGAAGGTAGAAGTTTTTTTTTTTTTTATAGTGTTTAATTTATAGAATTGTATAGTGCTTAATTTGAAATGCGGACGGACCCTATGTCAAAATGTGTATCTCCAGGAGGGCTTCAAAGTGCAATTTGAAATCCCAAAATCAGTCGGTAATATTTTGAGATTATCTGAAATTTGACAAAATTTAATTTTTTTTTGCTTACGGATCGAGAATTTGCCAACATCTTTTTGAGCTCGCTATTCAAGAAACGGAAAAAATTTAATCTCGGGATTGAATTAAGCTACAGTTTCATTCATCTTAGGACAAAAAATGTAGACGGTTGCTGCTGCGCGAGGTCAGAAAACAGACAAATTTATCGTGCGCTTTATTTCTGAATTATATTTTCAATGCCCTTGATTGTTACGCGTGACCCTTTTTTTTCACTACTACTAGCCTTTAATACAAAGGTTACCGAGAAGTGACTATTGAAGCTAGTTAAGGCGAGATGAAGCCCAAGGCCGTATATCAGTCGAGGACACCACAGATATGCAACCATTAGGGCAATTTCACTACCCATTAAATGGCTATCGTGCTGGCAGGACATTTAACCCTCCACGAGGTCAAGGAGGACGGGATATTTGGGAAAACAAGGACGTCATAAAACGTCTTACAATCCGTGCTTCTCCCTATTAACGCTTTGTGCAAGTAATGTCGACTTAAGTTCTTCTTATATATTACGTAAAAGGCAGAACACAAAATCATGATAACTATATTCTTACTAGGAAGTGCCCGCAACTTCGTACGCGTATTTTTTTGGGTTCCGTACCCAAAGGGTAAAAACGGGACCCTATTATAGAGACTTCGCTGTCCGTCCGTCTGTCACCAGGCTGTATCTCAAGAACGGTGATAGCTAGACAGCTGAAATTTTCACAGATGATGTATTTCTGTTGCCGCTATAACAACAAATACTGAAAATAAAATAAATATTTAAGGGGGCTCCTATACAACAAAGGGATTGGTTGCGTTAACTTTGCACCTCATTTGTATGGAGCGCTATACATACCAGGTGCAAACTTAACTTAACCACTTAAGGATAGAAAGTGTTTGTACGGAACCCTCGGTACGCGAGTCCGACTCGCACTTGATCGGTTTTTTTATACCCTAGTCGGGTCAAAAGGTTCCTATAACCATCTTTGGATGTCCAGCTATCCCTGTACCGAAATTGGTTACATTTTGTCCAGCCCTTTCGGCGTGATGCGAGGACAAAGGAAATAATGCCCAACAAATGGCGCCAGACTGGCATCACGCCGCTCGCCCTTACAAAACAAATGACGATCCTGCATCACACTATTTTTTCCTGAAATCATGACCCCTCTCCATAGAAAACTGATTTTTTGACTTTCTATACAAATCTAGAATTTATAATAGTATAGAAGTCATTACAAATGCTTCCTATTAAAATATTAATTTGGGAAAATAGGGTTATTGTGCGGAATAGGTTTAACAAACCAAAGATTAACAAATCATAAATTCATGAAACGAGATTATGAACAATGGCACGCTTCGCGGATAGTCGTGTCGAATGTTTACGTAATTGACGTTTAATTTTTTTTACATGTCCGAAAGAGGGTTTTTTTTAAGTTACACGTATTTTTTATTTTCCTCGAAAGCCTCCATTTTGAAGCAAAGAGCCCAACTTTATAGTTGCTCATTCTAATGGATCGTAAGCGACAAAAATGACGTCAGTGCTGGGGTGAAGTGTTGCCAGTCAAAAAAAAGATAGCCATGACAACTTACGCTAGTCACAGACGTTCTTAAATTTAAGTAATTAATTGAATCAGGCGTTACTTTGCGGAAATCCATATTAATGAAAATAATAATATTGCTTTGCTATTCCGCGATATAATATCGTGCCAGTTAAATTTGTGCTAACCCGTTATACTTATTTGCGTATTTTTTCATGCATACATGCATTTAATGGTCGCAAATAAGTATAACGGGTTAGCACAAATTCAACTGGCACGATATTATATCGCGGAATAGCAAAGCAATATTATTATTTTCATTCTTAAATTTATCTTAAAACCGCCATACACGCACATGACTTTCATAACAATCTACATTATGTCTAATCCTAGTTAACCGTAAGTATTTTGTTGATTTATCGAATGTACATTTTATAAAACCAAACCTTATTAGCATCGATAGACGATAGGCGTACGATAGACATGCTTATATATTACACACACACACACACGCACGCACGCACGCACGCACGCACGCACACACACACACACACACACTTGGGGTGGTTGCTAGCTTTCTTTTGTTTTAATTTAAGTGTATATGTATCTTACCTAATTTTATACCAATTGAAATCTGATATCGTTACCTTTTCAAGGCCTCGTTAACTGCATATCTTATCTGTGGACATCTGTTATTGGCTTTATGTTCTAGCTATAAGCATTGTTATATATGTTCTGTAATGCTGTTGATGTTCCAAATAAATAAAATAAAATAAATCAATTTGCGTATAAAGTAATCAAAACTTTTGAGTGTGCGTATCTATTTTTTGAAGTGAATAGATGTTTGAGTTTCGTTGTTGATGACTTGATGAGTGACAGATTACGACAGATTAATGATCTGAACAACTCGATACGAAATATTATTTTCGCCAGTACTTACAAAATAATTTGATAATAATAAATGTCTGTCGTGAAAACAAAATATTGTTTTTAGGGTTCCGTACCCAAAGGGTAAAAACGGGACCCTATTACTGAGACTTCGCTGTCCGTCCGTCCGTCCGTCCGTCCGTCCGTCTGTCACCAGGCTGTATCTCAAGAACGGTGATAGCTAGACACTTGAAATTTTCACAGATGATGTATTTCTGTTGCCGCTATAACAACAAATACTAAAAAAGAAATAAAATAAATATTTAAGGGGGGCTCCCATACAACAAACTTGTTATACCTATATATACATATATATAGGTACGGAACCCTTCATGCGCGAGTCGGACTCGCACTTGCCCAATTTTTTAATAACTTGCAAAAATAACTCATCTGCGTATCCTGCAAACATTTTTTTTTACAGTTCCTCGTGGAAATACACGAAAATGGTGTTGCGGGCGGATATTTTCATCTAGACGGCAATATTTTTATATCAACGAATATGGGGAAAAATATTGATTGTGCACTTACTATGAAAACTATTTTAAAATAAACGAATAATAGACGTTTTGTTGTTTTTATTTTAAACTGAAAAGAAAAATATAGGTAATAATAATATGTTCCATAACATTTATATCTTGACAGTAACTTCGATATATTTTTGTATAATGCCCCGAGTTATCCCAGGTATGCACATAAGAAAGCACAGCACAGATCAGCCATCCGACAATGTACGTCTATAACGGTCTTCAGTTTCGTCAATTTCATATGTGATCTTGTACAACTTATTCTTGACGCGGTGCTCCGGAGTCATACGGCATACCTCCACATATCCGACTGCGTTATCGACGTAAGTGTTGCGTAAAGATTGTGAGGCTTTGGCAGCTCTTATGGCGGCTAAATTATACTTATCAGAACTTTTCGTGTACTCCGTCATCATGAGGGTTTCAAGTTTGAGCTGTCAGCTTGTAAGAGTCCTTCAGAATTCTTTATTTTATAAGTCCGTGGAATAGCCGAGTCGTAAAAGGGATCAGAATCAAATTCCGTGGAATAGCCGTGTCGTGAAAAGGATGAGAATCCATGTCCGTGGAATAGCCGAATCGTGAAAAGGATAAGAATCAATGTCCGTGGGAAAGCCGAGTCGTATAATGGGTTAAAACAATAATAAAATGAAATATTGCGCACGAGCGAAAACTGAACAAAGACAAGTCAATGACAATTATTTGACAAACTTTCAAACGTGACAACCGGAAGGGAGATTTTTTTTCATTCCATTGGAGGCTTAAGCCCTCAAGTCCAGCAATGACGTCATACTTCCGGTTTAACATATTTTGTAGATTTTTTGAAAAATATGGGACAGAAAAAATCCTAAATATTTTTTTTGCGCTCTTTACACGTTATTCTACGAATGGTTTTCGATTTAGGACTTTAGCAAAATATGAAACGTTGTTAATTGATTTTTTTACGTAGTTTAGTTATAATGTATATTAAATCCAATGTTTCTAAATCAAAATTAAGAGTTCCGGTTCCCCATATCAAAAGTAGTAGTAGTAGTACCTAACATCCAATATATTATACAATTTTGTACAGATTTGTTAAAGTTACTATTTCTTTTTTTTTTCAATTTACATTTGGATAGTTACAGTTTCCTTTATATTTTTTTATTTATCAATTAATTAGTTAAATAAAAGCGTTTATGCAATGAAAGGTTTCTTAAGCAAGAACGCGTATTGTACAGTCAACCAATTTGATTCCTAGGCCATTTCGTACCTTGTCACAGTGAACGTCAATATGAAACCCGCTTGAAATCACATATCATTGTCATTGTGACAAGGTTCTAATAGTGGCCTAGAAATCTAATTGGATGAGCTGTAGAATTAAATGGCCATATTACAACAACCTGGTTGAACTCAACCATTTTGATATTCAATACTATGTATACATTACAATATATGACGCTATTGTTAGTGACGTCACCGGGGTCAGTGGCCTGATGCAAGTTTCAGCGCCCACGCTGGATGCTCTACAGATGCATCCAGTGAACAGGTGAGGGCAAAAGTCTTCACGTTTACATGCCTACTGTTCAAATAAACTTAAAGGCCCCGTGAATTTTTACACTACAACGTTGTGATTTCCATAATTATACAATCTTTAAACACCAGTGATATCTCACACAAATCTATCTAGTCCCAAATTAAGCTCAAGAAGGCTTGTGTTATGGATACTAGACGACGATATACGTACTTTTATAGATAAATATATACTTAAATACGAGTTCATCAGTCATCACCAAGGTCCGGAATTTTTCATAGCAAATGTCAAACTTTGATAGGGTTCGACCAAAGTGTTTTATCGACTATCGATGCATAATTTTCACAACATCGTTAAAGTAATGAAATCAGGCTTTTGGATATATACACTGGCGTTCAGCTAATTAGCAACATCATTATTTTATTCCATACAAATGCATATAAAATATGACTTTAGAAATTCTATGAACAACGTTTGCCAATTTTATTATTAACAAAGAGACGCCCGCAACTTCGTCCTCGTATTTTTTTATTTACTGAGACGGATATAAAGTATTCTATAACCATCTTTGGATGCCATCCCTGTACCAAAATTGGTTAAAATATGTCCAGCCGTTTCGGCGTGATCCGAGACAAAGAAAATTATGACCAACAGATGGCGCCAGGCAGGCATGGCGTCGCGCGCCCATACAAAACAAATGACGACCGTGCATCACGAAAATGAAAAATGAAATCGTGACCCCTTTCCGTAGAAAATATCATTTCAATACAAATCTAGAATTTTATAATAGTATAGATAACATGGTGTACACGTGTTTAAACAAGTTTTAGTATAGTGCAAATAAAATTTCTGTAAAACATATTTTTTAGAAAATAGACATATGTGTATTCCGTTTCTAATTTATTAAAGTATGGAGTTGTAAGTTGTTAAAAGTGTTAATTTGAACATGTCTAGTTTCTAGAGAACATGTTTTATAGAAACTTTATTTTCCCTATAGTAAACCTTGTTTAAACACCCATACTTATACTTATTAATAACATAATAATAAAAATGGTCAACCGCATCTTACATTTTTCATCAAAAGATATTTTATACGCAGTTGTATGAAATAAAATAATGATGTCCCTAATTGGCTGAACGCCACTGTATATATCCAAAAGTCTGATTTTAATTACTTTAACAATGTTTCGTTAAGTGAAAACTATTTATCGATAGTCGATAAAACACTTTGGTCGAACCCTATCAATGTTTGATTTTTGCTATGAAGAATTCCGGACCTTGGTCATCACACAAATATTTGCCCTTGCCGGGATTATGTCAAGTACAATTAATTGACAAATGCCGACCATCGACATTTTTTTTTGTCAAAGATCCTTTAATAGACTTTTATTGAGAACTGTCAAATTGAAAATTAAAAACGAAACATTTCGGAAAACACATGGTGAAGAAAAATTAATGACGACGCGGTTGGCGCTGTTTGCAGACACCTGCCTGCTGAGCCGGCGGTCCCGGGTTCGAATCCCGGCCGGGGCATATATTTATGTGATGAACTCGAATATTTGTTCTTGGGTCATGGATGTCATCTATATATGTATTGATATAATTATTACCTATATTATGTATGTCTAGTACCCATACTACAAGCTTTGCTTAGTTTGGGACTAGGTCGATTTGCATATGATTGTCCACTAACATTTATTATTATTTATTTATTTATTAATTAATGACCACATCCTTACAGCCAAAACTATCGAAATAAAATGAAATTCTAGTCTACCAAAGTCTACCAAAAACTGTACAAAGCCTGAATTATAAATAGTATATAGTCTGAATTGAAAATATTTAGCACCGCTAAGGATCAAAAATTAGGTCGCGTCATGAGCATTTGCCGCATTAATACTACAAATTGGGTTCCATTTATTTTAACATAATTAAGGTAGTTCAATAACGTTGTTTTGTAGGGATTATTCGTTATTACGTATTCATGTCACACCTCGTGAATCGGAATTCAAATATGGCTGAATCGCTATTTTCCCTATTTGGTACCTGTTTTTAGCTTCTTACATTTTTGGAAGGGGTTTTCTTTGAAAATATTTACCACGCTCTTTATAGCTTTCAGATTCAAAAAGAGGGATCATTTTATGATTTTTGACTAAACGCCTATATTCTGTCTTTGAATGCACCAATTTTGTAATTCATATTGTGTTTGAAAGGTGACCAGATTGAGAGCATTTTTAATAATAATTCAAGACTTTAATTGAGAATTTTAATTATAGCTTGGACGATTGAAAAACCTCTGTTTTTTTATGTCATATGAGACATTACGAGAATAGTTGAAGAAAAATGTTGCATGCTATTTACAATTTAATAATTCGACTTCACTTACGTCTACACGATGTTTCGTCAACGGGGTGTATTTTTTGCTATTCTGGTCTTGCTATATTGTTCATTTACCTAATTGTTTAATACAAGAATTTAGGAGGCCTTATTCCTTTTAAAATTTATTTTTTTCATATTATGACGAATATATCGATAATTTCAACCAACTTTTTGAAGTGAATAATACTTTTTCCCGAGTTCTAGGTAGTAACGTAGCTATTTCATGCTTTTATTGCATGCAGTCGAAAATAAGTGGAAAAAACGAATTTTCCACGTGAATTTTGTCAATTTCGAGTAGTTTTTCGAACAAAAATTATCAATGAAAAGTTCAAACTGTAGGTTTCAAATACATACCAATAAATCCCAATAGCCCTGTTCTTGGTAGTAACATCAATAATATGTTAAGAAACATTTTTGATCATAGAGAAAAATGTCTAAACAATCAGCATTTTAAAAGGAATAAGGCCTCTTAACAAGGGAACAACAAAAAATATGTGTCCTATGGAATTTACTTTAAAAATGTTCCCTCAAAATCCTACAAAATTTGGAATTCTTAGCTTCAATCTTGACTCAGATTTTGTCTCTGTGGTCTAATTAAAGCTGAACTTCGTGGAAACTACTGGTCCAGTTTCCACCAAACAAAACTATAAGAACCATCTCTAATTCTCTACGGACAAGTCTTTCGATTAAAAGAACCGTTTGCAAGTTACGATACCACAGACAGACGCACAGATAGACATGTTAAACTTACAACACCCCATTTTTCTTTGGGGGTTAGAATCCTGTTATAGAAACCATTAAAGCTACCAATAGGATTAAATTGTTTCATCCAAAAGCATACTAATCCATAAAACAAAAGTTATTCATTCGAATTTAATTTCTTTGTTTACGAATTATCATATTAATTCACAATGAGGACTAACCAAACAATACATTTTCTAACATCCATACTAAATCATATTTCAATAGGAAAAACCCTTCGTGTTTGGATGAATGAGGTTGTAAAATTATAAAATGGATCCAACACAGTGTTTGGGTAGGATAAATTGTTTATTGTTTATTAATCACAAACAAGAAATTGTAACATTACAGGATAAACCTAAGTCATTACAAGTTCCTTCACTACTATATCTTATAAACTATATTACATCATCATTACCTACATACGAGTATTAACATTAACTATATTACGACAAATTTAATTATAAGTTGTAAATTGAGTAGGTAGTGACATCTGTATCCGTTCAAAAATGCTGTGTTTTAGGCATTTTTTTTCTATGATCATGCTGCAGTCATGTTTCTGGCCATATTATTAGATAAGCTATTGCGATTTATTGGTATACTAGCATTAACCCGCGGCTTCGCTCGCGTGCCTATGTAATATACATCATCCTACGGGAACAATGCTCTCAAGATTAAAAGTAGGCTATTTGTTAAGTAAGCGTATAA
This sequence comes from Apotomis capreana, assembly GCA_947623375.1. Lineage (NCBI taxonomy): Eukaryota > Metazoa > Arthropoda > Insecta > Lepidoptera > Tortricidae > Apotomis > Apotomis capreana. Next base: position 38,644,464 of record OX392500.1, read on the forward strand.
TCTGCAATCTGCATTGCACTCAAATCAGGCGATCTCAGCTTTTATAATAATAATAATAATACCTATCCTAAGAAACATAATTAAATGAGTGAATAATAATAATAAGCCTTTATTCTGAATAAGAAACAATCTGTAGTTAACAATTAGTTTTTTTTCTTTAAAGTATGTCTCTCTTCTCAGAGTGCCTGTTGGCATAGGCCTCCTCCAACTCCTTCCACTGTCCTCTATCAAGTGCTACCCTAGTCCACTGAGGTCCTAGAGTTGCCCTAATATCGTCTTCCCAACGTCTTGCTTGGCGACCTCTTTTCCGCCTGCCGTCTCTGGGGTACCATTGGGTCACTCGTTTGCTCCATTTCTCTACCCTGTCGCGTAGCATGTGGCCTGTCCACCTCCATTTCTGCTGGTCTATTCGCTTGACAATGTCCGTGACCTTAGTCCTCGATCTTATATCGGTGTTCCGTATTCTGTCACTTAGTCTTACTCCAAGCATACTCCTTTCCATTGCTCTTTGACATTTTGCAAGCTTATCTCGGTGTTGAGCAGTTAGTGACCAGGTCTCACAGCCATATATCAAGCACGGGAGAATGCAGGTGTTGTTACAACTATAGTGTAATTTATAGTTATGTTTTAAGTTAAGAATTTGTATTCCACATTATCTTGCGGGCACTTTGGCTTGACTGTAAGCCCGTAAGACATTTTTATAAATAAATAAATAAATAAATGTCTTCCTCTTTATGTGCATGCCTAATTCTTTACTTTTCATTATCTCTTTCAGCGACCAATATCTCAGCTTCTCAGATATCAGCTTTTACTGTATCCAAATAAAGTTCACTTCAAAATTCATAACTCGAAGTGAAGCTAAGACACCGGGATATGTGTGCATTTTATTTGTATAAAGCTTTTATAATGTCCCGAGCCTTCGCTTATCGACTTGGGATATTCGAGATTGGTTTAATGATTCTTAGCCATGTTCTAAGTTACGTCATGTTCTATTGTAAGATATTGAGGTTCTCTTCGTTGATGAATGAAAAATGTATTATTCTGAGCCAAATAAACGTAATTCAGAATTCTGAAATGACTTAACATAATTATTGAAAGGCTTGAATGTATTTATTACGGATGCAGGAAGTTTCCCGATCATTACTCCTCCCGTCCCAACGCGCCGCCCGTCTAGGTACCGATTGACGACGATCGAGATGCCACCAAATACTATTTTCTTAATCTATTAGGATAACGCGGGTCTCTATCCATACCTCAAAAGCAAAAATAGAACCCCCTTATAGGTTCACGTGTAGCTGTCTGTCAGTCCGTCTGTTGCAACCGATTTTCTGCAAAACTACTGGACCGATTAAATTGCAATTTGGCGCAAAGAATTTTCATGTGCACAATATAAAATTTCAAAATCGGTGGCATTTTCGTAATTAACGTCCCAAGAAACCATAAAAATTACACCCACTCTTCCCCCATCGCACCCCAACAGGCGAGACGGTATTTCATGTCCACCACGTTTGATTTTAAAATCGTTGTTGTTTTGGTAATCAGCGACCCGATAAACCATAGAAACATTACCCTTGTTGATTTTCAGACTTTGTCACCATATTCTCCTCCTTTAGGGGTTGAATTCTCAAACAACATGAAACACGTGCTTAGTCGTTAGAAATACTCCTTGGAAGTTTTCAATAAAATAGTCTAACTAATCTTTTTTCCCCATACAAACTTACGACCCCCATTTCACCCCTTTGGGGGGTGAGTTTGACAAATGCTTCTTTTATTGCACCCCTAGACTTTATAAGGACACCTAGGTTCCAAATATGGACTCTCTAGAACCAGCGGTTTAGTATTTAGACATTTCAACCCCATTTCACCCCAACAGGGGAGATGGTAACTCACGTCCGCCACGTTGGATTTTAAAATCGTTGCGGTTTTCGTAATCAGCGACCCGATAAACCATAAAAACAATACCCATGCTGATTTTTAGACTTTGTCACCACATTTCTCCCATTTAGGGGTTGAATTTTCGAAAAACCTGAAACACGTGTTTACTCATTTATCGTAAGAAATACTCCTGTGAAGTTTCGAATAAAATAGTCTAACTAATCTTGTTTCCCCATACAAACTTTGGAACCCCATTTCACCCCTTTAGGGGGTGAGTTTTGAAAAATCCTTTCTTAGTGCACCCCTACACCTTATAAGGAACCTACGTGCCAAATTTGAACTCTCTAGAACCAGCGGTTTGGGCTGTGCGTTGATATGTCAGTCAGTCAGTTTCTTCTTTTATATATTTAGATATTTACACCTACAGTTTTAATTTTTCACTGGAAGTTTTTGTTTCACAAACTACTCGAAATTGGAAAAATTCACGCACTGGCTTTTTAATGAAAGCAGCATGAAATGGCGATTTTACTATCTACAACTCAGGGAAAAGTATTATTCACTTTGAAAAGTTGGTTGAAATTATCAATATATTTGTTATAATTATTAAAAAAATACATTTTTAAATGTATAAATAAGGCCTCTTAACATTAAGATTCATGACAGTCGTAGACTCAGTACAATTACATGTCTGCTCTGCACTAATTCTAATGCCTTAATTTTAGTAAGAAGACCGCCATTTTGTAGGTAGGTACTGACTTTTGTTTTGAACAGTCTACGTTTTGAGGGCCCTTGACAAGTAAAATTTCAAAATGACTTGTTAATTAGCTTTATATTTTGGTGACTTTCGCAGCAAAGCAATTAAAAGGATAGCGGGATAACACACTACTTTAAAAGTGTCACAGTGCTCAGATGTATAACAGTACGGATACCACAAAAAATACACGATTAGCAGTGTTGCAGCCTACTATGTTCTTGCAAATAAACATTCATTCATTCATTCATTCAGTGATCGACGATTTGGTTGACACTTCTTATTACCTGTGAAACATTATTTGCACCGTTTGTCTATAAAATGAGCGTAAACTGATTTAAAGTATCTATCTATTACGTTGCGGTCTAAGAGTTAATATGTGTGATAAACATAAATCGATCAGACAGACAGCGGGACCTTGGTTTGTTATCACTACTTTATTTTAAAAATTACAATGCAAAAGATTATAAACTACATAAAAACTTAATTAAAAGGAGTTTCCCCAGTACCTACCTACTGAGGCATCGTCCCCAACATGCGGAGCGCGAGGCTAAGGGTTTGTACGAAAAATGAACCCACTCTGATATCACCCGATATTCCGATAAGTTTTTGTAATATTTCTCTTACAATTCTTTAGGGTTCTCAAAGAGTAGGGCAAAACGAAGAAAAAGACGCCGCAGTTTGTCCGTCTGTCTGTTTGCCTGCCTGTCTGTCTGTCTGTCGCCAGGCTGTATCTGGGTAAGGCCGCGAAAAGTTACCAATTTGGACGTTTCAAATTTACTAAGCTGATTAAAAAAAATTGGTAACCCCTACTGTTTCAAAAATATTTTTATCATATGTAGATATAAGAATTCTCATGGTCGCAAGTAAGATAATTAATATAAACCTCTTTATAAAAATACTAAAAATATATTTCCGTCCAAAACGTAACGAAAGTTGGTTAAATTTTTCGACCACGAGTACTAAAAGCTCTGTTATTTTTATGATATTTCAACTTTCATGGGCATACTTTTGTATTTAACTAAAATTTGTGATATATGGATAGTTCTACCGATTACGGAATAATGATAATATAATCATTTTAATTTTTTATCTTACATTATTTTAATGGATCAGCAGTCCACACTTATGTTACAATACTTTCGTGAGTTCGTGACGCTTTATGTAGCTTGTTTTTAAATAAATTTTGTTCGAAATTAGTTTTCATGCACTAGCAACTCATATACTAGAAGGGCAACACCGATGAGCAAGTCCAAACCCGTCAGTTTGTCAACAAACTCAATTCAAAGTAGACGCAGTCATAGTTTCGTGAAAGTACCCGCAAAGTGTCGTGTGTGATTTTAAAGGTAAGGAGTGATTGTTTTTAATCAGTTTTTTTTTATACAATAGCGTAATTGTTTTTCACGCAAGTGACCCGTATTATTGTATTAAAAATGTCTTTATTTCCCCATGAAAATCCACTTTTTTGTTCAAAAATACGTTACACTTTCGTTACGAATATGTTAATTTTTTGCAGAATGTTACGTATTTTCTACGTAACATAACGAATAAATATTGTAAAGGGAAGTGCACACAGAATATACTAACTTAAATGAGTTTTATTAGATTTTTAATGACACGAAAACATACAGTCGAACAAAACTCCTGTACAATAATAAAATAAATAAAAACAACATCTTAATAAAAAAACTGTTTTAAGAAAAAATAATTTATTTTCGGCCTCAAGTCACAGTAGAATCATTGATTCTAAAGCTGTTTTATTGTTATACGGTCGTCTTGTTACTAGTATTGGGTACCTGCAGTGAACAAATAGTAATTACTGCCACCTGGTACAAAATGAGAGGCTTTAAAACACTAGAGCGGTTTGGGTTTCATTAGTTCCATCACACGCGTGTTTGAATTTATTGATTTTAATGTGCCATGAAAATTTTGTTTACAGGTAATATAAAGCTAATCATTTGATAACTTGTTTTTTTTTCTTAGCTACGTTATTTAATGGGAATATTTTCCAGTATGATCTAAGCTTTATAACGACTTATGTTGCGTTTTATGATAACATAACGTATACATATCTTTTTATGTTACTTCTTTGTCACATTGTTAAATTCCCACAGCCTTACCCATCTAATGAACCGTGATAGTTAGGCAGTTGACATATTTACAGATGATGTATTTCTGTTGCCAAAGTAATAACAAATACTAAACAGAATACAATAAATATTTATGGAGGCTCCCATACAAAAAACGTGATCGGTTGCGTTAACTTTGCACCTCATTTGTATCCGGCGCCATACACGCCATACAAACTTAGCTTAACCCGGGCAGTTAAGATGGGATAAGTATTTGTATGGTACCCTCGGTGCGCGAGTCAGTGTCGCACTTGCCGGTTTTTTTATCTGACGTCTGTTATTAAGTAAGTATTCGACCTGTTTTTAATCTGACTCCATGTTTATCTACGCGGGTCGGATCGCGTCGGCAACAGCGTTCCTCATTAAAAGTTTCAGCGCCACGGTCATTGTTTCAGGCAGGTAAGCTTTTACTGTTTACTAAACTTTAAGGAAAGTATTAAATTCCCTTCCGTCACATTTGATTTTACAAATAACACTTTTCATGCAGGAGGAATTCTGGCCGAAAGGTGTCGTGTCCCGGCGATTCCGCGGACGGTTACCCGACACCCTGAAGTTACGTCCCTCGTCGCCGAACTAACGACGTGTTTCTGATTATTTTATATCATTGTGTTATTTGATATGTATGTTAGTTTTAAGGTAGGTATTCATCTGTGGGCCACAGTTCTTAGGAACTCTGTTCAGGGAAATCTTTCTTAGGAACCATGGCGTCGATTTTAGATTTAATAGAAACTGAATTATTTTTTTTTAACAAATCTCATACATAACTGGGAATTGAACCTGGTTAAAATTCTGTACCTAAATAAGTAATCGCATGTCGTAATGTAACATTCTTGACAGTGGTTTTGACCGGGTTATGTATGAAATTATGTATGAAATTTACAAAAAAAAATGCAGTTTATATTACATCTAAAATCGACGCCAGGCTTCCTAAGAACAGATTTCCCTATCTCTTATAGTTTCTAACTTCTAACACATTTGAATTGATACAATATTATAGTCAACTAGTATGATTGCGAACAATGGTAGGTATTGATTGAAAATTGATCCAAAATGGCAAATTTTCTTCTCAACTTTTGTGAAATGCCGGTAGACTCAGACATGTAAAAGTGCCCTTGTGTTGTTACTTGCAGAATAAAGTTAATTCATTATTTCATTAAGGCCCAACTTCTTGAATTTTACTACAAATATTTAAGCGCCATCTACGTGAAATCAGAACAACTATTGGGCATAGGCACTCGTGTGCTGGACTGTCCCGTTTTACATCGTAATGGAATCGAGATAACGCGATCGAGTATACCTATTGGCTCAGAGGTTCCGTTTTTATCGCAACCGCCAACCGATCTCATTTGATCCCTCCCCACTAAGGGTATTGAGGTTACACGGCGGAAATCCTACTCCGACTATGATATGATTTAATTAAATACATGATGTAGTGGCGCGTGTTTGAGATTAGAGGTCAAAATATGGTAGTCCGTCGAATACAGTTTATCAAATATAACCAAGGAGGTCCTTGATAACCTTCAAGTAACCAATTCACGATGAGATATGAGTCATTTAACAAAAACATGTAAATAAAACCATTAATACATAACTCAAATCACACAGAAAAAAATACCTGGCGGAAGAGACTGGGAATCGAACCCGGTACCTCTGGATTACGTCTTGTCCAGCGTGTGGTGCTGGTGTGTACCCACATTAAAAAATAATGAGACATTACAGTCATGCTTTTTAAATTTATAACATGTACATAGTTAAAGGCAAACAAAACTGCGATCGCGTGCTTTGTGTAACGAACGTTAGTCATACAAAAGTATGGGTTACATTCGTTACATGTATTATGAAAACGACTCATTACCTATATGATTATTTGATTATGGAAGGTTGATAGGAGTTTAGAATCAGAATATGTCTCAAAAAATATTAACAATAAGTAAGTTGTGAAAGCACCCTCGGAAATAACGAACACTTTTAAATTGTAATGATGTATATTTCACAATTACTATTAACTTTTATAAGCACAGGTGATTAACTTTCTAATTACAACTAGATAACCACAGTTAGATGGATCTGTCCCGTTTCACCGTCCGACCGAGAATGCCTCTGCGCGCCAACTCACCCCACTCACCATAACCGCCGTCGGTCATGACGTCACCAGAATGGTCAGTACAGCTACTTTTAATTTAAAAATGATGTCCAAATATAACAAAACCTTACAGTTGTAGGGGTTAATTCATTAATTCATTCCTACTTAAGAGTTTCAATCTTGTCGATGCAGTTCTCTCCAGTATGGAATAACCACGGGTTGGTGAATATTTATTTATTTATTTATTTATTTAAACTTTATTGCACAAAATACATAAGTAAAAGTACAAATGGCGGACTTAATGCCTTTAGGCATTCTCTACCAGTCAACCACTGGGTTAAACAGAAATATGTGTAGAAATATATAGAAATATGTAGAAATATGTAGAAATATGTAATACCAGTAAATAAATAAATAAATAAATAAATAAAAGCATATCGTATTTATACCGCCGCTACCGTTTCTCGAGCCGGCAATATACTCTAGACTCTGGAAGGATGACGTCGCGCCGTCCTCTTCTGCTCGCCGGGCTCACGAGATTAGATTTATTTCGAGCTGGTCGCAGTGGAAACGGGTTAGCAGTACGATAGTGTACTGTAAAAATGCCATTCAGAAGGGCTACTCCGAAGATTGAAGTTTGTACCGCGCTATCCCTCTCGATCTCGTGTCAAACAATATTTGAATGAACGTCAGCACGATACAAAATTCAAATTTCGAAAGTCAGAGTAATCTTCCTGATTCCTACTGCGGCGCCCTCGACCACCGATCAACACTATAAGCGTCTGAGTATAATATATATCTAATCAACCTGATTGTGGCCTTTGTTTTCTTATGATAGTGGCTATTTGCTTCATGCTTCATGGGTGATTTATAATAATCTAGACCAAATTAACCGAGCGTCCCAGTTTGGGCAAAAATACTGCCGTATATCCAGATGTCCGGTTGTCAAGATTCTCGTAAAAATTAGTGAGCATGTTTGATAATTATATGAATTTTATATTTATAATTTCAAAACTGTGGAGATGCGGGGGATAAAAACGTAAAAATTACCTCTTTTAGCCATATTGTCAGAGATTTGCGAAGTCTAGCTCACAGAGCCACTAGTTATACCAAAGACGATGTAGGCGTGGCAATGTGTGTAAAGTTGTAAATTTCACTCCAGCACTGCACCTCTAGCATAACTGTGACATGAGATTCTTTCTCGCGCGAGGTATATTACCTATCTCTTTCCGTACTGTACTGTGAGAGCATGACGCTAAGTCTCGCGACAACAGTCGCGAAGTATTGTGCTAAACTAGCGGGTGTCAGCCTTACTGTTTTTCAACGGATTACTGCAAGCACGGACGGCCACTTGACCTGCACATTGTCGCACAAAGCTGCCATTACGACTGTTGTGGACATTACATTAGACGCTCGTGACACTTCACGTGACATTGTTTACTGTACATCAGAAATGTAACGTAGTGAGTAAAAGACCGGATTATTTATAACTAGCTGTGCCCCGCGGTGTTACCCGCTCATCCCACGGGAACACTAAATTTATTCGGGATGATAAGTATCCTATGTCCTTCCCCGGGACTGAAGCTATCTATATACCAAATTTCATCTAAATCGGTTCAGCGGTTTAAGCGTGAAGAGGTAACAGACAGACAGACAGACAGACAGACAGACACACTTTCGCATTTATAATATTAGTATGGATCTTTTTTTTTTCTACATAACGATTAGTAAGCAAGTTTACTGATGCAGCTCTCCCAGTGTAGATGAAATGGTAATGGGACACGAATTATCAATGACCGGAGGCGGGGAGGATCGTAGGCGTAGTACATTTCAATCAAATTCTAATTTAATCTAATTTAGGTTATAATTATAAAATGTACTGAGATGACAGATCCCAAGCACAATCGGATGTGAAAGAAAACTACTAAGGGAAGATCACTAAAAGAAACTACTATTGCAAGTATGCAGCAAGAATTTACGTATGATTAGTTTGTGTTTGGTATACCAGGAATCTAAAAAGTGAGGATAGACTTTCATCCTTGGAGAAGGATGAACGGATGATGGCAAACAAACTGATTCTGACTAGGAAGCGAGTATTAATTGTTTTTCTCGTTGTTTTGCACGCACTGACAACTTGAACAGCACATCGATAAGTCGTAAGATTAAAACACTAGTGCAATAATGGCGTCTTTTCTCCCGCCAGTGGATTTATCTTGCTGGCGGAAGACTGCTACAGTCATTAATCAAACACTGGGATGAGGCCGGGAACTAGCCGGGAGCAATTTGGGGTAAAAAATACACATAATACGTTTCCCAGTGGTGAAAAGGCTAAACAAAATAAAATAAGATACTATAAGGTATAAGTATTTATCATTGGCAAACAGGATGATGTTAATCAATGCTTGTCTTAGAGGTATCGTTTTTTGTAATAAGGTTGACTGATATCAATGTATACAGAAAGTACAGATTCTTTTAGGATCGTGTTATATGTATTATGAATTTATGCCTCGTTCATTAATACGAGTAGAACAGACAACGCAAAGCCACAAACAGGTAACGTAACGTAAATGGCGCTACAAACGCAATAACAGACAACATTTTAAATAGCGTTCCGTTTAAACTAATTTTATCACAGGACGCAAAACTATTATTTTTATTTGATTATACCGACTGGTATTTAAAATATAGAAAATGTGAGAGCAGTGTCATCTAAAAATCGACCCACTTACTAACGTCACCTTGTGGAAAATCCGTCACTCATCACAACACACAAAAATAGCAGTGGTACAATCTCCATACCAAGTCTGGCTGTAAGATTTTTTAGCTGTTACCAATTACTGGTCGCCTACGCCACATAAAAATTTGTCATTATTTAATTTTTAGGGTTCCATACCTAAGGGTAAAAACGGGATTTATTACTGGGCCTATTACTGTGACTTCGCTGTCCGTCCGTCCGTCTGTCACCAGGCTGTATCTCAAGAACGGTGATAGCTAGACAGTTGAAATTTTCACAGATGATGTATTTCTATTGCCGCTATAACAAAAAATACTAAAAATTAAATAAAATAAATATTTAAGGGGGCTCCCATACAATAAACTTGTTATAGATTATGGTACGGAACCCTTCGTGCGCGAGTCCCACTCGCACTTGGCCGGTAATTTATTATCCTTTATTTGATAATGGCGATAAAAAGCCTGGTTAACAATAAAATCTTGTCATTTTTTATGTAAAGTTGTTCCAACTATAATATTGCGATGGAAATATGATTAGAGCTTTAAACTTTCATAAACAAGTTAACAAATAGCCCAAATTGGTTTCAAATAGCCTCACCTTCTGGTACCCACAATACGTCGGGAAAATGTTCTGTCACATCGCATATAACAATGTGAACTCCTTTATTGAATCAGGAGAGATATTGACGGCGCTTAAGTCGCTTCTTGAAAGGCGAGGTTCTTAACTCTAGGAATATATCAAAGAAATCACATTCCCCGAATCCTTTAATAAATCACCAGGGACAGTGAACAATTGGCATTCAGTTTTTTCTTCACACCATACGACGCAGTAGTGACCATCTCTTAGATTATAGTTTATAGCTGTAGCTGAAGACAAAACGCTCACGCTTTGATTTCTGGGCTTAGAAAACTTAGCACCTATAATTTTCCATCCCCGGACAATAAATAAAGACTTTCCATCCCTGGAACAGACCAAAAACGAGGTAAAAGAATGTAAAAAGAATATTGAGTGTCAAGTATCTGAATACGATGTCGAGGTCGTAGTATATTGGAGAAGTAAAATAAGAAAAGCCGGCACTACCACTATGTAGGATGGATAATAAGTGACAGAGGGTGAAACTGAGTCTTCTGGGTATGATATGATGATAATTAGAAAAGTTGCCGGTACCCACTTGACATTATTATTAAACTAACGTTTGACTACGAACACACAGCGCGGGAATTTTAGGTGTAAATTTTATCGATATTTCTTAATACGGGTTCGAAATATAAACCTATTTATAATTTGTATGCCCTATGGCGAAGCATAGTGATACTATTATTTATTAATGTAACACCTTTGTACCTATGTCTTACAAATAAATAAATGATTGATTGAAACATATATGTCGGGTTGTTCCTACCACATAAACGTGAACAAAATCGTTATTTAGAAAGACTACGTATACAGCCAGGATTTGTTTACTTATTAAAGCAGTACCCTAAGGCATATCAACCAGCTGCTTCTTTCTTATTTATGTAAATAAGAAACGAAGCAACTGGTTGGAAAATTCGATGCTTCAGCTAGTAGCTTTGTTAGAAAAATTGGCAGTTCACCCGGCTGGCCCAGAAAGCCGTGGAGGCATGGGTTGAAATCCCGCTCAAAGCATAAGATTTTTTATTTTTTCGCTTTAATATATATATATTTTTAATTTATTTACATGTAATGAAAAGATACATTTGTTGCTATACCAGTGGACAAAACCATAAAAGATTTAACTGCCGCTGTGTTCGCTCAGTAAAATATTGCAAACATTATTAAATGAAAATAATATTACTAATGTAAAAGAAAAAATTAAAATTAAAAAGATTAACGCTTCAGTACTCGACCCTGGTCCAATGATTGATGCCCCAATAATTATGAAAATAAACAGATATAACCTTAGGATTTATTTTGTTGTATGATACTTTGACAGAGTGAAGGAAGCTCTACTATCTAATCTTTGCTAGTCTTGCAGACTGTACAAGTGTACACACAGGCACGGGGAAAGGGAACACGGTAATTAGATGAGGCAGAAATCACGTTCCTTCCGAGGGTGCGATATGCATACGAAGGGTCCTGAGATACATTAACTTAAAGGGATTTTTACCTACTTATCTGTGGAATTTTATTTTTATATTTTTGCTAGAGAGCGCCTTCATCATATCCTTCTTTAACTATTGCGTAAAAGTTGTGTTATCAGATAGGATACTTCCGTTTTGATTGTAGTACCACCTGCACTGTTAACATTTTTTTTATTATACACTGTTTTTTTTTGAGTGCTGATTCGTAAACGATGCTGCTTTCTTAAGGGAAATATTTTAACTAGTCGGTATAGTCGAATAAAATAATAGGGTTCTGTGATAATAAATTAATGAAATTAGTTTAAACTCGAATTTCATTCAAACGATCCGCTTGAATGTGTGCACAGTGCACTAGACCTTAATCAGGTACTAATTCGTCGAAGTTATGTCTATGTCCTTGGCATGCCCATGTCCATGTGTATGGCCACGTCCATGTCCATGACTATGTCCATGTCTATGGCCACGTCCATGTCCATGTCTATGTCAGTCTCCGTCCGTGTCCATGTCAATATATGTCTATATCCTTGTCTATGTTGGTGTTTAGTGCTATTAATGTTTATATTACCGAGATCAAGTTCATGTTCCGCGTCCTCGGCGATGGTCTCCATGGCCTCAGCGCATGGCTCGAGGCTGCACGCGCGCGCGCGTCCCGCACGCCGCGCGCATTCCGAGCACGCGGCGTGCAACGTGCTGGAGCGCACCGCACGCACTGAAGAGGTATGCACGGTTCGGCGCACGACGACGTGCACGGGTCCACGGCGCGTCAGCACGGGTTGCGCGGAAGACGCGTATTAACACAGGTGCGGAGTACGAGAGCTCGCACATTAAGACACTTATGCACGGATTATTACACTATTGGACGGATTACATTTACGCACATGACTCGGACACATGTAATGTGTACGAAATAAATGGCTTACAGTACATAGTTGCACAAATTAAACGAACATTGGCTTACGATTGTATCATATGCAGACTCTTTTTGGTCGGTTTGGTTATTTTTATTTAACTTTCAACAGTATCATTAACATATGGCTTGAGCACTTCACTTACAGATCGAAATCACTTTTTCATTGACGCAACGTATTACTTATTTCGGATAAATTGGGTAGGTATTTCAAAACTTTATCGGGCTGTTAAGACGGAATTTCTAGAAATAATTTAATATATCTCCCGTATAAGTTCTATTGAGAGCACGATCACATTTAGTCGTAAAACACGAAGAACCTACATTCAACTGAATAAGGCAAACCCATAAAATTTTATTGAATTATTTACAAAACTAAAGTCATACATTTTGAATGACGGATCTATATTCGTACGTTATGTCGATCTTACACGCAGACATTACGTGTAGTCAGGTCATAAATGAACTCAAATGAAAGATGTGTTGACGTCAGCTGAAAGTAAAAATGCCGTCACCACGAGATAAGGAGGTAAGTTGAGCCTTGGGTCAACTTGCAAATGGCTTTAGTCATTTTGGAACATATTCGTCAGAATCGTGAGTATTAAGATATTCCTCGTCATCATACATCTGAAAGTGTTTCGCCACTTAGATCTGTTCTTGGCTTCATGGAGAGCGTTGTATAGCATGATGTCCAACGATGAGTAGTGAAGTCAGACCATTTCAGTGGTGATCGGCATTATGAGTATTAATGACTAGTATTTATCAGACACTTCCCGCATTACACTTGTATTGAAACTGCCAAACATCTGAAAGTCTAGTGTAGGTTTCCTTTTGAGCCCTGCGCTGCATTTGAGTTTCGGGCCAGGTTAGTTCCTCTCCGAATACCAGAATTAATTTAAAGAAGATTTTAGACATTGTTCGCCGGTTCCTAAAACTGCCTAAAGACAATCTCAGTAATGATTCACATCTCCTTGCCTCTCAGATATACGAGTAGGTGTTGCACCCCCAAGAACCAGACTTTCAAAACCAAATCTCTGCCACTGTCAGTAACAATGCACTAAACTTCAATGTAAGAATCACAGGGCACTCGAAACTGCTAGTGAATTTACTAGTTCTGAATATTAACGTCAGTTACAGAGCTAAACAATGGGCCTCCTCTTGACATTACGAGTAGCTAGTGGTGGGTGGAATTGCCGACTCAATAGAGTAGATAAAACAACTAATATTCAAGTAATAGGAACATTATGTGTGTTTCATGAATGTGTCACTTGCATACATACAAGTTGACCTACAGTTCAATCACATACTTTAATGTTTTCATCGGTAATAGGTTGTTTGTCGATTTGGTTTAAGTATTTCAATTTCTGCATTTAAAATTTCTTCCTTCACGTGTTTTGCACCCAAAGGATGTGCTACGGCAAATAAATACGGAAAATGCACACTTAACTAATGATTCATTTTAATTAAAACCATCAAGCTGATCTGATGATCAAGTCAAAAGATAGACACTAAAACTCCTAAAAGATCAACGAATTCTAGATACGTATATTTGTGTAATTGATAAGTGATGATCGGGTAGAAAGTTAGGAACTAACAACAATATTCCCAGCCTTTTTCAAACTCATTAGAATATTTTCTTTAGGTGCAGCAGCTGCTGCACTTTGGTAATAATAGGGTTAGACATAAATTGACACTAATGTTCAATATTTTTGTGTCGTGCACGTGCAACAAACTATGTTCTTATAAACCTGTCCTTTACACGAAGATATTTTATGGAAAAACAGATTTCCTCCTCGACAATTCTTGTCGAAAACTTCAGGAGAAACATTAACGAAACGACCATCTGTTATCGAAAATGTCGTCGGTCACTTTACAGCTCTATTAGAAGACATTACTCGTCTCCTTGAGTTGTCACGACACGTAAATTATCGCGTGAACCGAGAAAATTGTCACATAAGAAACGTATTACAACTTTGAGCCGTGTAACAAGTTACTTAAATTTTGAATTTAAAGATCAGAGAGAATTGAACCTAATTTTCAAGATCGTTTGAACGGTTTGTTGGTGATAGTTCAAAAGCGGATGCCGGTTGTAATTTCCTTCTTTACTTAACGTCTAATTGCTGTACAGACCCCAAATTATTAATTCTCCAAAATACGAATGCAAAACGCAAATATTAATAATGCTAAGTTGGTGAAGGTACTATGGGCTGCAAAATTGCATGGCCTATTTACATACTATATACCCTTTCGTATTGCTAATTTTTAACTGTTAGCCTTCCTAGAATTCATATACCTATCTCTAACTTTTTCAGATGTTTTTTTTTTATGTATAACTCAGTAGGTTAGGTTTGTCTTATACATGTTCCGAAAAGTTAAACCTTGGCTGATGTTATAATTTTTTATTCCAATTTTTAAGTTCATTAGTATACTTATAAAGTGGTACGAAACAGTAGCTTATGATTTACTAAATTTGGCAGGACCTCTTCTCCTGAATCACCCTGTATGTATACATATACAAATTCATATTACGCCTAATTTTATGCTGTACTGCATAAAATTTTCCGAAAGTCACTTTCGTCATCTTTTTACTCTATTATACGAGGCGGTCGACCGAAAAATTGCAAAAAATTACTTTCTTCTGCAATTTCGCAAAACTACCTATATACTTAAACGTACCTATGCTATTTTGGTCGTGGCTAGGTTGAAAAGATTAGAACACTGGGCATGTATTGAGCACCGAGGGTTCCGCTCCATAGCATGTACAATATACACTGAAAAAATACTCGAGTTTTTTTTTTTTTAATGTAGTTTGTTCGATTTCACCGGGACAGTTTTCCGATATTAGGAATAAGAATAATATTAATTTATTTGCAAAAATGTAGTGGTAAATACAGATGGAATAGAATGTCATTTAAAGTACGTACATTTTACTAGAAGCATGCTTGGTTTATTACTAAACTACTTAAGAGCTATGTTATTTGCTTTAATATACGAATTTGGCGATCAAGATTTGTCCTTTTGGTGAGTTGGTCTCTAGAATTTAAATATGGATTTAAGAAGAGCCTTCATGAATATTAACGGGGGATATGAAATGATTAATTGACAAAAAAAACTGGAATACATTTCATGAATATACCAAGTTTGGGTTCTTACAGATAGAAAATGGCTGGATGAATTTTTATGTAACGTGCTGGAGGCAATTTCGTAAATGTATAGGTACCTAGCTTTATTTTTATAATATTTTTATAGGCATGCATAAGAGGTATTGTTGACTAAGTAGGTATATGCCGCTGTAATTTATGATAAAATATCGACAGTAAAAATAACTAACGATTAAACTTCAAAGTAGAAAGTAATGAAAAGACGGTACAATATTTACAAATATGTTTGACGAAAAACCGGCCAAGAGCATGTCGGGCCACGCTCAGTGTAGGGTTCCGTAGCTGCTCATCCTTCACAAGAGACGGGCTTAAAATAGCGGTTTTAAGCCCAAGGTTTAAGTTACGAGAAAGATTTCAAGTTCTATAAAAAGGTCGTAAACGCCAAAGTAATTGTAATTACTTATTACCTTCTGGAAGTCAACTTACGTCCTTTTAAAGAAAATTATGAAATTTTGCGATAACTCAAAAACGGATGGACTGATTTTGTTCAATATAGTATTCATTGAAAGTACTTATAAGGCCTCATTTTCATGAATTTTTCAATTTTTTTTGAACCCGTTGTTGAAAGGTTAGGGGGGGGGGGGGGCACTATTTTTTTAGCGAATATTTACAAAACTACTGACTTTATCAAAAAACAATGTTTAGAGACCACTATTATTTTAAATGTAAAATATGTTATTATTATCATTTTCATGTTATACATAGGAAGAACAGGTGTCAAGTTAAACTGGATACTCCATGTAAATAAGATGCCACAAAGGTGAAGCCATAGCACCCAGATGACATCAACACATCAATTTAACGACAAAAATTACCTGATGACACGATCTTTAAAAATAAATTACTCCGTAATATTTTAACATCAATTGAATTCCTACTGATTAAATATATCGCAGGCATATTATAAAATATTATTACCAAATTAATGTTGGCATTAAATAACGATGGTAAACATAAAGTATTTTTATATTTGTTTATTTAAAAACAGATTAAAGGTATCAAGCCTGCGTCTTACATTTATGTAGGGACTTAGTCGCGATAGAATTAATCAAATTAAGCAAATATGAATATAATGTCGGGATAAAGACAGATCTTTCGACGAAAACTAATGCGATTTACATTCTACTTACAAAACACTAAATAATACCAAACAACTATTAAGCCACATTCGTTTCCATCAAACGACACTACGACAAAATATCATCGTGCGTTCATCATTTCAAATCGCGAACATAACAATATTCAAACTAATACTCGTTAACCGCGACTCGTGGGAAATCGCGAAAAATCCAACGTCCATCCACGAGCATTCTCTCCGCGGCACTGAAAAACTAACCACGTGGTAGGTGATACTGCACCGCTATTATAACGACTCAATTGGCCAGTCCGCGCACGCGGAACAAAACTTTAATATCCGTGCGATACCGTCCTAAATACAAACAGGACTCCCGGCCTACTCACGAAAAATTCTCACCGAAATGGCATAACAACAGACACAGGGGGAACTCGAACGTATTGTCATGCATATAAGTTTGTCTTTTTTGCATGGAATGGCAACGTGTTTTCAAATATGGAAAAGTCTGCGGTTCGTGGATATTCGTTGGCACTCGGATGAAGTCGCGTTCGTTTCTGGCCAAGCGGCAGAGGCAGAATTCGGTTTTTAATGACATTTGTCCGAGTTCTTGTATTATGCAGTGTGATAGGTATTTGATATAACCGCATTCTTTACGGGGGCTTAGTATAGGCACTTATTATTATGTATATCCATAAATTATAAAACAATAGATCATTTTTTTCCATATAAAATAAATCAGCAAGCAATGTACTTGTTTGTTGTTGTTTGTTGACACATAACATCGTCATGTCACAACTGTCACTAGTAATAACTACGCCATAAATTGCTGCTCAGAAAATTTTCAAAAATGAATTACGCTATGGCAGTTAACGCTAAGTTAATAATTGTTATAAATATCTGATTAAAGCACTAAAATCTCCGTCTGGCTATAATATGCGGTTGTATTGTATCAAATATACACGCTGTATACTAGGAGGTGCAAGCAACTTCGTCCGCGTATTTTTTTTATCGTAGATGGATGAAAATTATCCTAGAACCATCTTTGGATGTCCAGCTATCCCTTTACCAAAAATGGTTAAAATTTGTCTTGCCGTTTCGGCGTGATGCGAAGACAAAGGAAATTATGAAAACAGATGGCGCCAGGCTGGCACGGCTTTACGCGCCCATACAAAACAAATGACGATCCTGCATCATGCTCTTAAGATTTTTCCTGAAATCATGACCCCGCTCCACAAAAAAAACTGATTTTAAATACAAATGTAGAATTTTGTTCTATTTAAATCATATGATTGATTGAAAGTGATGTCTATGTCAGTATAGCCATATTTTGTATATATATAAGGTCAACTTGTCAATTCTGTTAATGTATTTTATATCGGTTATAGGGTGAAGACGCCAATATATTTCTAAGTCGGGGATATTCCAATGCCTCGTCGAATCAGGGCCAAGGTTTTGACTGCAAACAGACGTCGCGAACTCCTTAACACTACATAGATTTTAACGATGCAAACATAATATTTTCCTTCGCGTAATAACCTAACAACATTCCAAATATGCCCTTAAGGGACTTCGGGTACGGTTTACTTTTCTATGTAAATGATGGTTGTTTTCAGTTTGCGCGGCACGCATTTACATTTGTTTTCTCGGAATGGGACGAGAGATTATTTGTGTAATGATGTGCGGAAATATTCATGCATGTCAAATAAAGGTATCTGTGTTCGGGTACTTCGTGTACGTGACAAATTCGCGTTGTGCGCGGGTTGGTTCGTTACCGAATAATAAATGGAGTTGAAGTTGAAAGGGAATGTTGAGAAGATTGTATTCAATTTTAGATGTTTATCTACACCCATAATATTACTATGACAAGTTCAGATACGGTGGATGAGGCCCTACATTTATTTATTTACTAGGTTTTGCCCGCGACTACGTCCGCGTGGAACTTGGGAGCATGGAAGCAACCTCGTACAACACGATAGATATCCACCTTATCACCTTGATTAATAAAAGGGATTATTAAAGCGCCTAAGCAAATGAAAGAGCAATTGTGCTTTTGGTCTAATAATTACATTTCCGACAGGGTCATCAATGACATCATGAATTACCTACTTACTCACTTTTCAATCTTTTTAGGGATAATTTCCAGGATGACAACTATCATTATGTCCTTCCTTGAATTTTAAACTACCTATCTCCATGCCAAATTTAATCAAAATCGATTCAGCGGTTTAAGCGTGAAGAGGTAACAGACAGACAGACACGCTTTCGCATTTATAATATTAGTATGGATTAGATACAACAAAACACAGGCCTATACAATCACAACATAAGAATTACACAATACACGTCCGTTCAGCTTGTGCGTCAATTACAGGCGTGCAACTGCATTCTCAAATCATCATCATTATCATATCAGCCGACAGACGTCCACTGCTGGACAAAGGCCTCCCCCAAAGTTCTCCACAACTAATTTCTGCCCGCGATCCTAACCAGAAATGCCTTATATTGTGATTGTACTTAAGTTTAAATCAACATAAGTTAGCGATTATTTTCTTCAATACAGTTTAAGCAGAGCCCAACCTTTCTCACCCTACATTATATTTTTATACATTATGCATGAGAGTCACCTAATGTGCGCGTCGTTTACCGACAACACGAACTATAGGTGACTCTTGGTGGGACAAAGGTGCATCTGGCTTTGACGTTCATGAATAGATGAATCTCTGTTCCATTAGGAGCACTCGTGTTAGATCGGATTCAGCACTTTTGACCTGCATACAGAATATCATTACGGACGACGCGGTTGAAGCAGTGGTAAAGCACCGGCCTACTGAGCCGACGGTCCTGGGTTCGAAGCCCGGCAAGGGCAAATATTTGTGTGATGAACTCGAATATTTGTTCCTGTGTTATGGGTGTTATCTATATGTATATTTATATATTATGAACCTATATCGTCGTCTAGTACCCATACGATACGAGCTTTGCTTAGTTTGGGACTAGGTCGATTTGTGTAAGATTGTAGAAAATAAGCAGTCTAGCAGTAGCATTGCAACATCATGGAAAAGGGATTCTAAACGAATAATGTTTTTTTTAAGTTTACAATACTCCATTGTAAGTCCTTGTCCTTGCACAGTTGAAGTGGCAGTGGGCGGGCCATGTAGCCCGGAGAACGGATGGTCGTTGAGGCAATGAAGTCCTAGAGTGGCGATCTTGTGTAGGAAATCGCAGCGTGGACCAGCTACCGACTAGGTGGACTAATGACCTCGGGTGGCGGTGAGTTGATGCATGGTGCATGGAATCGCAATTTATGGCGAGCTATAGGGGAGGCCTAACTAAGTAACTCACAGGCTACAAAAGCACTTGTACAGCCTTTATACAGCTTAAATATTACAGTGTAACTCTTGAGTTTCTTTCGGCTTTTTTCTAAATAGCGGTCTTCTCTTGTGAAATGAAGGTAGACTCAGATTCAGACATGTGAAACTGCCCTTGTGGCCTACTTACAGAATAAACGTTTTGATTTTGACTTGATTTTGATTTAAATTAGAGTTATAATGGTTTTATAAGATCTTATACAGCTATTCCTCCTAACGTAAGGTGTAGGTATTTTGGCTCACCTAAATCCGATCACTGACGATGACATAACGTACATTGTGCTAAATTAGGATGCAATGTAATGTAACCTATTATTCGCTCCGCTCACGCTCATAACTGCACTATAACTGCTTGTAGCGTCATAAATGGTGTACAATTATAGCCTCCATAACGAATTTGACTCGCCGCAATACTCTTGGCTATTTCGTAAACACGCCTTAGTGTTCAATTTTGAATTGGCCCGTAGATCGACTTGTAACTCATTGTACATAATTTTACGTGACCCTAGGCCGAAAATTGGATTTTCTGGGAATCCCACTTCACCACGGGCGGTAATTCCTAAAGCCTCAGATCGCATATTTATGGCCCTCACCTTCTCGGTCACAAACACAGACACCTGGGAACTGGAACATTCACGAATTCACCGCCCTAAGGTATGTAATGTACTATTACGTCACCCTATGTCGCAAGTGGGATTTTCTGCCTGTGGGGGAAAAAATCACACTTCCCAGTCAAGGCATGATTTAAAAACTGACCCAGATCGCATATTTATAGCAGTCACCTTCGATCACAAACATAAACACCTGCGATCAATTCGTAGGTGCACAATAAATGATCACGTAGGAAAACTGTAGAAAGTAGTGGTCATTCAATTATTGTATTATATTATATAAGCGGTTAAAACTGATGTGAAATTGTCAGGAATTTCACGTGAATTTAAACCGCTTAATACAACAATTAAATATGTCCCACAAAAACTTTAATGAAGTTATTGTAGTGTTCCAGCCATTATTTCCGCCATTTTGATATCAATCGGAAAAAAAAAACATTGACCTTTTCACAAAATGACACGAGAATCTGTTGAGCATTGCGGCATGCAGGCGAGAACTGCCGTACAACGGACAACCGGAGATCCGTGCATTCATCCATCTGGACATACGAAATAATTTTTGGCCAAGCTGAAACGGAGACACTACGCTCGCTCGTTCAAGTATAAATTACAATTTGGAACAATTTAATCACTACTGCAGATAACGCACCTTTTTGATAAGCTAACTCATCATCTTAAGAAAACTGTCTATTCCATAAAATTGTCTACTAGATAACCTTTATCTAGAGTTCATGAAACGGGCCTCAAGAGCCATAGACAAGAACATAAACTATAGATAAGAAAAAGACTGAGGTTTTGCCTCTTATCCCCCTAGGGCTGAAAACGAGATGTAGTCTATGTTGAGATTAGATTAGAATAGACAACTATCGCAAAATATTGTCACCTAAATTTCATATTAAGATAATAATCGTCTTTTTTTTTAATATTATGACGATGACAAACAAGGATGCGGCCTGACCATCAGGTAAGCAGTTACCGTCGCGTTGGAAGCCTGCGACACCAGGAGCATCACACGCGCGTTCCAGACCCTTTAAGAACCTATTAACTCCACTCTAAAAAAAAACTCTGGCTTGAATTAAGCTACAGTTTGAGCCAGTTTGAGCCATCTTAGGAGGCGGACGGACAAAGAATGTAAGCGGTAGCGGCGGGTCCGTTACGCGCGAGGTCAGAAAATAAGTTTGTTTGAATCAATGGTTTAAGTTTGTAAAATTTTATCATGTGCTTTAATTTCTATGCCTTTAATAGTTGCGCATAGTATGAGATCTTTAAAGACATGACTTAAACTGTTTAGGGGTAGTTAGCGGGAGTGGCAGTCCATATTACGTGGTTATTCAAGTATGTATGTAGTTCGCCAAACTTTTTGTCTTTGAGTAGCGCACACAAAAATAGCCCCGAGCCGTGTTTACATTAATAGTTTTAAGCATTTTTACGATATCATAAAACATATTTATGTCCGCGTGTTGAGATGAGATACGATATTTAGTGCCACGATCCTGCGTCCAGGAAAACGTCATTTATTTACATACCCACATGAATCGCAAGCTCATTTCATTTCATATCTCATCTCATTTAATTTCACCAATGATCATCACCAGCGATCCGCCCCTGCTTCGCACAGGTGCAATGCTGATAAATTATGCATATAAACCTTCCTCTTGAATCACTCTATCTATTAAAACGTTGCGTAGTTTTAAAGATCTAAGCTTACATAGAGACAGACAGCAGGAAGCGACTTTGTTTTAATACTATGTAGTGATAAACGCTTAAAAAAATTGCTCAACTAGTTTAACTACTTTAGAAATAGTCAAATTGTGCTTAATAGACAAATTTTGGTTACTAAGTAGTAGCTCTTAGTTTGTCAGTTCTCCAATTTATGTAACTAGCCTACCTACTGTTAACTAAACCTTTTTTTCTCAGTGTAGTTCTCTTTACCAAAAATGTTGGTAGTCTTATCCGACTTGAAAACAAGAGATTTTCAAATAGTGACTTGTTAATTGAACTACTGGCAAAATGCTGAGTGTTGACACCTTTCAGTATTCAGGTCTTGCATTAGTTGCATACATATATATATAAGTATAAGTACTCATGCGTTGAATAAATGTATTTTCCTTTCAGTTTTCCTTACTTTCTTATTTATTTACGTAAGAAAAGTTTTCCTTAGTCCCATCAAGTTTAAAAAAAATACTTCTCGTACAAAAGACGGAATTAATGCCATGGCGCAGTCTCTACCAGTCAATCTTGGGCAAAAATTATTGGCAATGCATATATGTATATTGTTCAGAAGCGGAATTGATTAAAGAAGTTCAGAGCCTAGCTTATCAGCCAATAGTTTGAAGACAGTCAGTTTTCTATTTGGACCAGTAATCCAAAAATAGGTACCGAGTTCGAGTCCCACTGTGGACCACGTATGAGCGCAATTTAGATTTTCTTTGCTTGTTGATCTTTGTACCTTATATATTAATTAAAAAAATAAGTTAAAAACAGTTTTATGCGTGAGTTTTATAAATTTCGAGTAGTTTTTGAAATAATAATAATCAACGAAAAATTCAAACTGTAGGTTACAAATACATACCAATAATCTCAATAGCCCTGTTCTAAGACATTGATAATATTTTCAGAAACATCTTTGATCATAGAGAAAAATGTCTAAAACAAAACATTTTACAACGGATAAGCATTCTTAATTTACCCCACATTTAAAATCATTTAGAAAAACATAAGTGTTTCAAAATTAAATTAGTTTTTTTAGACGTGTCGGGGATTAGGTATCATTCCAACTTATAGTTATAGTTTACACCCGCGAATTCGCGGTATACGCATTCAGACGTTACATTATTCACCTGCGAGATGTTTACGGAAAGAGGCCTTGACTGAAATAGAATCGAACCCGCTACCTTGCCATCGATCGGATCGTAAAGCTTTCATAGAATTCGTAACTAGTTTGAATCGCTGCAGTCTCTCAAATACCAGAACTAGATAGAGACAGTACGAAGAAAGGAATATTAGTGCAAAAATGGGTACAAAAATATTTTTACGGTTCCGTATCCAAAGGTAAAAAACGGGGTTCTAGTACTAATACTCCATTTATCCTGATTTTGATGGTATCTTGAATTCAAATCAAAAATGTTTTTTTCAACAAAAGTGTTTTTTTTTTTCAACAAAAGTCGATACGCAAATGAAAGAAAACCGCGAACACATTTGAAAACATTATTTTAATATGAACATAAATAATATGGTCAACATGCGAAAAAAAAATATTTTTCTTATAATATTTTTTGCAATAATGTAATACAGCTATCAAATTATAACAATTACAAAGTGTGAAAAGATACATTATTTTGTAAGAAAATGAATAGATTGAAATGAAAAAACCGAAAGTAACAGTTTCTAAAATAATAAATCAACCACGATATCTCTATCTTAATCACAATTACATACTTACACAAAATGGCGAGTTACCTAGTATATCGCCATTTTGCCAACCCAGTTGCGTTAAGTTTGCGCCTCAGTCATTAGTATCAGTTATAAATGGTACGTTGTTTTACAGCCACAATTTTGATAGAACTTTGTTTCATAGAAGATGTTTCTTGATCGTTTCACAGAATGATCATTTCATAGAATTTTAGTTTATACCATTTTCAAACAAAGCACTCCGCTCTTCTGCGTACGGCTCCTGAGCTTTGTAACGGCGAGCAAGGGCTCTGCACCTCCGGCTTTACAAAAACACTCTAGGGTGCTCTGTGTCGGCACGTGACCTAACCAGCGAGAGCCCTAGATTCGGACTTTTGCAGCCTAATTTATCGTACACATAATTTAAACTGACATACTTCACTGGCACCAGTTCGGTTCGGTAAAATAAATATACTAATTGAAACGTTATTCTTTGAAGTGAATATTAGATAAATGAATATTCTTTAGTACGAAATTTCGATGAATTAAAAATAAATGAAATATGATTTCTCCACAATGATTATTTGAAATAAAAATACGAGAATTGAGTGTTCTGTCTAATATTTTCTCTGAAACAGAATTCTGTCAGTAAACAATGGGATGCCGGCGCAAACTTAATTTGACCGACTCGTAGCTACATGAAATGTCACTTTATGCAGATGAATCGCACATATCGCGTTTTAATGCCGCGTAAAGACGATTATACGGGAGATATATCTGATGCATAGCTTATTTAGCCTTGGTCCTTCAGAACTTCTTTTTGTTTATCATATATTATTCCAGTATTAAGCACAATAACCCCTCCCAAGCAAATACCGAACAGAGTTTAGGCAAAAACGCAGCAGCTGTTGTGAACAACAAATAAGAAAGTTGTGTAGTTTGTCCAACTGGAGCGCTTATCGGGGGGCCAAGTTGTAGCAACTAGTAATAAAAGGTTTTTGGCTCATTTAGAGGGTATTGCATTATCTAGATATAGGTAGGTATTTGAAGCTCGTCAAAATCAATGTGAGTATGGGCGCCGTCTCAATGACTTATGGGCACTCGAACTTTTTTCGTTCCCACTAGCTCGTAGAAAAATTATGCGCAAATTCGAGTAACATTGGCTCAAAAAGTATAAAACCTATTGAAAAACAAGCAGAGATGATTTAAATAAACATTCCCAACTCTTCCACATTCCCGAGTTGGGAATGTGGACAACATGGGAATGTGGAAGGTTTGGGAATGTAGACGAGATAGAAAGTGGACGATTTGGGAATTGATTCTGGACAACATGGAATTGTTGACGAGCTAGGAAGTTGACAAAATGGGAACATGGACGAAGTGAACCTAAAGGCAGCCATCAATCCAGAAAATTATCTTACTTTTGCCAACTAACTATATTTGCGTGGCTGTAAGATGGCGTTAGTAGTATCTACAGATATTTGGATGTGCGGTAGTTCGGCTGACAACTTGATTAGAAGTAAACCTCGTAGGCATTTCTGTATATCTAAACTAAACATTATTCAATTAATGACAAATACATATAAGTGCAGGTGCAGACTTTTGGCCGAAGGGTATTTCGGCAGTTCCGGGACAAGGTACCTATTCTACACCAGATCAGACGACGAAACCGAACCACGGCGTTGTGTCGCCTAAATTGAACTAGTTTTAAGTCTTTGTTTATATGTGCCTTGGTTTTTACTGTAATGCTGTGTAACTTATTTGAATAACAAATAATACAGTTTACTTATCGGTTTCAAATGAAATACTAATTTTGTTTAAAAAATGTTTAACTTTTGTGTTGTTTTCTCCGCTAACCAGAGATTTTTTGGAAGAGTTTGCTCTTTAGCAATAAGACCGCCTTCTACAATTGTTTAGTTAAGGTTTCTATTGAGGTTATGTTATATTTTATTTATTTATATAAAAACCCAAGAAATGTGCCTAGATATCAATGATATCTGATATCACTAAAATACGCAATGAACTAAGTAGGTACTCTTAAAGGTATCGCAAAGGCATTAGGCGTCGCGGCAGACCACGGCGGAGATGGCGGGATGATCTAGACACATTTCGAAAAGATTGGTCCGCTGCTGCCTTAAACAGAGACGACGGGAAGAAAGCCCAGACTAAAAATAAAGGTGGATTTAAAAATGATGTATTAACACGTTCATTGCCAAGTCAAAATGCAGAACTTATACAGGTGGCCAAAAAAAACCCCTTCCTTAGTGGCCAAAACTAAAACCAGAAGCCAATACGCTATGGCCGCAATTTTGTGGCTCGAACAATATTGTATGGGACCATCACGTCGCGCGATTGGCCACAGCGCATACAGCCGCTTCACGCGACGTCGCGTGATGTGGCAATCAGCGTGTTAAGAGGCCTTATTCGTTTAAAAAAAAAAAATCATATTATGACAAATATATTGGTAATTTCAACCAACTTTTTGAAGTGAATAATACTTTTACCCGAGTTCTAGGTAGTAATATAGCTATTTCATGCTTTTATTGCGTGCAGTCGAAAATAAGTTGAAAAAACTAATTTTCTGCGTGAATGTTATCAATTTCGAGAGTAGTTTTTGAAAAAAAAAATTATTAATGAAAAATTCAAACTGTAGGTTTCAAATATATACCAATAAATCCCAATAGGCCCGTTCTAGGTAGTAACATCAATAATATGTTAAGAAACATGTTTGATCATAGATAAAAATGTCTTATCAATCAGCATTTTAAAAGGAATAAGGCCTCTTAAAATATTGTTAAGAATAAACCCAGCAGACTTAATAGTCGGATTATATTCTTAATTTTAGGTAGTGGGCGCTGCTCTTCCGCGGAGAAAGCATCAGACATGATCGTAGATGAGTTGAAAAGCTAAGTTTATATATTTATAACATGTCGGAGAGCGGGTGTAGTTACCTATTACAATGAATCATATTACAGGGTGGATTTTGATAAGTTACAAGAATAAAACATTTTGTAAAATACATAAATACATAGAAATATATATCTATTTCTATCCATCAGGCGATCCACTTCTTTTATAGAAAAACTTCACAAAATGCAAATTTCGTAGAATTTTCATTTCATAGACAAGTTTTGCCGCGGTAGTCATACATTTTTGTGCATTCCCACAAACAAGAATACCTCTCAGCCACATACAGAAAAGAGGGACGACTGGCTATGAAACCGCCATCTATGAATACCTACAGCTGTACAGTTTTCCACAGAGGTACCTATATTATTACTATGTTACAAATAACGCTTTATTAACTTTCATACTTTGGTAATATTAAATCCACATTTGTATATTAAGATCCAGGCGGGTTTGAATAAGCTAGTTACTTAAAAAATATTATCAAAATTATTTGGAAATGAACTATTTTGTCTATTTATTTAACAAAAATATACAATTCGCTAAAGTTCCGTGTGACGTCTGGCAGCGCTATATTTTAAGCAAGGCGTGACGTCACGAAGGGTATTTTTTGAAAGGGGTTTTTTTTTATGCAGTTACCTTAAACATTGGTTATGTTTAAGGTACATTAAACACTTACAAACGTAATAATATGTTTCTAAAACGTTATCATGATTTTTACGTCACCCTAGGAAGTGGGATTTCTGCCCACGGGGAGAAAATATCACTTCCTGGTCGAGGCAAGACGTAAAAACTTTGGACAAAAATACGGGTAAGTCGTAAAGCCCCAAATCGCATACCTGCGGCGTCCTATTAATGTCTCGCTGTGTCATCTATAACATCAGTCTTATATTATAACGCAGTGATTAAAAACACCTAAAATCTTTGGTGTTAAATATTTTCCAGTATTATATTTCATTTTCAAATATTTTCACCGACTGTGCTCCAAGAGGCACGCGTAGAAGTAAACGTGTATGAGATAGAAAGAGAAGTTGAATACTGTGAATAATGTATCTTTCCACTCACTTGTAGTGTAGCCAAAGTCGTCTTCTTCTTCTCGATCTGCCTCCTTCTCTTCTTTGCTGCGCTTGATGGCCGCAGCTGAAGCTCGATCGATCTAGAAATAATAATAAATCTAGACATTATGTATATCGTCGTCTAGTACCCATAGTATGTAAAAGCTTTGCCTAGTTTGGGACTAGGTCGATTTGTCTAAGATTGTCCCCCAATATTTATGTATTTATATAATGTTTATCCACTCTAAAATAGGTTGAATATTTTTAAATTTGAAAAGATCTTCGATAATATATATTTGTTTTGGTAACACATACACATACATATATGTTCGACTAACGAACATACTGTATGATAAAGAATATACATATGTAACTGCCAAGCCATCACTTTTAATCAAAGGACGGATGGGCGTCATTATACACGGTGTCCCGTATTTGATGGAAAACCTTCTAATCTAACTTCCTTCAGAACACCTTAGAATGGTCCAAAAAAATTGGGCTTCTTTTTTAGCGTTATTAAAATTCTAGTATAATCGAACTATACATATACTTATATTATTCTTTAATAGTGATGCTAGTATACGTGAAGTAGTAGTAGATTTCTTTTTTAAACACACCTGTTTATTAATGAAATTCATTTTCGTCCAAAATTTTTTCAACATGTTTAATCACTTAAGGTGAAGAAGTAAATAAATAATGGAACCAGTGTGTTCAACTTAAAAATAAATAGTTTACCTAAAATGTTTAGCTGGTTAGAAGGTTGTCCATTACACACATTACACTGTGTAGAATGATGCCCATTTGTCCGATCCTACTTATCATAATGACTCACCTCGACTCCCTTATCTGAGTAAGTCCTCCCTTGAAGCTCCCGTTCGTCTTCTTCGTCGTCGCTGCTCTCAGAGTCGGAATACACTGGTTTCTTTGTTGGCTCACTCTCTGTCTTTTCAGATTCTTTCTCCGTATCTTCTGATTCTTTTTCCACTATATCTGGCTCCGATGTTACCATTATCTGTAAAATAAGATAGTTATACATCGGAACATCCCTTTCTTCCAAAATGTTGACAAAATGAAAACTTGGTTTTATTTCCGCGTACGTTTGGATTGAGTTCATTTCTTAAAGTTATTTAAACCAGGAATCAAACCCTTAGTTAGAACCTGACCGAGTCATCGTTTGTTTAATATTATTTATATCGTAATTTATCTTCATAAATGGCACAATATTTAGCTGAAGGGTTAGGTTCGAAATGTTTTCTAATCGAATCTTTTAGTAAAAATAATTCTGTAACAGGACAATACAGTAATATTATTAAAGCCCGTGGGTCAATTAAGGCACGATTAAAGCGCGCATGGACAGCGAGCCGTGAGTCGCGTAGCAGCACGGATATCTGTCCCTGATGAAGAGCTCCATTTGAGTTCGAAACATGTGGGGCCGTTGCTGACAATTTTTACGTGAGCTTTAACCGTTTTTATAAGGAACTTGGAAGTATGGAAGCAACCTCGTACAACACGATAGATATCCACGTAATCACCTTAATTAATAAAAGAGCGCCTAAGCTAATGTAAGAGCAATTGTGCTTTTGGTCTAATCATTACATTTTCTACAGGGTCATCAATGTCATCATGAATTACTTACTCACTTTTCAATCTTTTTAGGGATAATTTCCAGGATGAAAACTATCCTATGTCCTTCCTCGGATCTTAAACTATCTCCATGCCAAATTTCATCAAAATCGATTCAGCGGTTTAAGCGTGAAGAGGTAACAGATAGACAGACAGACACACTTTCGCATTTATAATATTAGTATGGATTAAGACAATACAGCCTATGTATTTAACAAATGCCGAGGGAAAAGTTTTTACAGCGGTACCTTAATCTCATGCTCTGGAGTTCCATCGACCGCGGGCGGCAGTGGCGTTTGCCGCACTGACTGCGCGGGAGACGCCGGGGGCGACACGGCTTCCACGTCTGACGAGTCAGTGTTCTGAACAGGCATACAGATAAACGGTTTAATACAGAAAATCCAACATGGGTAGGCTACAAATCTTGGGCATTTGTGACAATTCACCATTGGATTTTTTAAATGTAACTAGGTAATATGCGAGCATTCGGATGGACAGACTTCTTAATAAATGACAAATTTCTGAGGTAAATCCATAGGCAATTGGTAATTATGGTCGATTTGAGGATTTCCCTTTTTTGGAGACGGATTCACCTACTGCCGCTTAACTCTGGCAACTTTTAACTATATTGTCGATCTTGGTTCTCCTAGGAACTTGTCAGAGTACTCACCCATGCTGGTAGACTCTGCACGGTCAAGGTAACCGTCTCCCCAGCAGCTTTGATCAGCTGAACTGCTCGTTCATGTTGAGCGTTTCTGACGCAGACACCATCCACCTCTAGAATTCGGTCGCCGGTCTAGAAGAATAGATTATAATGTAAAAAAACATCTGATTGGTCTTCACGAGTTCATAGAAAAGAGGTTGTTGTGTGCATGCACGACTACTCGTATGTTGGACAAATAAATATTTGAATTTGAATTTGAATTTGAAGAGTATGAGGAAAAATGTAGCATGGTCTGGTCTTCTAATACTGCTAGCTCTCTTTGCCATCCCATTTTGATGATTTACTTTAAACGGCCTTGTACGACATAGCAAATGAATGCGGGACTATTTCGTAAATATTTCAAAGTAACAATTATGACATGACATGGCTACATACATTTAATACAAGTAGTTATACTCACATTCAACTCTCCACATTTGCCAGCAGGGCTCTCTGTTACTACGTTTTTGATGAATATACCGAAAATGCCTTTTTCATCGCTCGCTTCGTCTTCCCGGTTGGCTATTATATCCACCTGCAAAGATTTGTATATCAAAATCATTACTTTTTCAAGTGGTGTTTTGCGATAAATGTATATTAAATTATATATGTTTGTTTTGAAAGCATTAAAAATGTATAATTTGATATTTGCATGTAAAATTTGATCCTTTAATTTAATGGCTACCCGGTTGAGCGACAGCAAGCAGAATTAAAAAGTCAGTCATTCACGATTTTCAGCCATGTGGGAACGACCAAGAAGTCAAACTTTCCTCCAACGATATTGACTTCCGATGGTGAATTGGTGACGCAAGACACCTCGTGAGAAAGGACGGTCGGAAGATCACCAGATCACCGGGTTGGACCCAACTGCCGGCTGTCTTGTATTGACATACAAGAAGGGAGTATATTAATCTTCCCTCCAACGATGTTGACGCCCAGCGGCACCGCCGGATTCGTGAGGGTTATCTTCCGTGGCGGGCCAGCCCATCGCCTGATCTAAGCGACGCAGACATGACTAGAGTGTAACTGGCTCGTATGTCAGGTTCATGAAGGGTATGTACTAACCTTTCCTCCCACGATGCTGACGCCCAGCGGAGCCCCGGGGCACCTTGTAAGGGTGACCTTCCGCGGTGGCCCCCATTGCTGGCCAGCCAACCCGTCGCCTCTTCTGGGCGACGCCGTCACCGTCATGGCTGGTTGTGGCACGTAACTGCGAAGAAAGGAGATGGTAAGTACAGGCTTCCTTGATTATATAGATATCTATAGATGTCTGATATGATCTTGATCTATAGATGTGAATGTGCAAGCTTCAAAAGCTCGCGGTAATTGCTCCTGTAAACTTTAAAAAAAAACAGTAATTTTTTTAGATATCCTTTGTTAGGGTTCCGTAGTCAACTAGGAACCCTTATAGTTTCGCCATGTCCGTCTGTCCGTCTGTCCGTCCGTCCGTCCGTCCGTCCGCGGCTTAGCTCCGTGATCATTAGTACTAGAAAGCTGAAATTTGGTATGAGTATGTGTATGTATAACGCCGACAGAACTGTAAAATAAAATTAAAAAAAAACCTTTTTTTTCGGGTACCTCTCGAACACCTAAAGTGGGGGTGATATTTTTTTTTCTTTTCAACACTGGTGTGTGGGTTATCGTTGAATAGGTCTTGTAAAAATAATAGGGGTCTTTCAACATTATTTTTTGATAAAGTCAGCAGTTTTGTGAATATTCGCTCCAAAAACAAAAAAAATAGTGTCCCCCCCCTCTAACTTTTCAACCACGGGTCACAAAAATTCGGGAAAATTCATGTTAATGAGGCCTTATAAGTACTTTCAATGAAAACTATATTGAACAAAATCGGTCGAGCCGTTTTTGAGTTATCGCCAAATTTCATATTTTTTCTTTAAAAGGTCGTAAGTTGACTTCCAGAAGGTAATAAGTGATTACAGTTTCTAGGGCGTTTACGACCTTTTTATAGAGCTTAAAATCTTTCTTCACGTAAACCTCGGGCTTAAAACAGCAGTTTATTGTGAAGGATGAGCAACTACGGAACCCTACACTGAGCGTGGCCCGACATGCTCTTAGCCGTTTTTTTTTTTATATAACTGCTGGACCTCTCGGTTAGATCTCTACAACTCCCTATTGGCCGCTGCTTCCGGCCAGATGACTAAGAATGCAGAATGTTAGAGTTAATATATGTATTAACGAAACATACACAAACAAACCTCTGCACATAATTCACTATAACCTCACTGCGAGGCACAGTCTAGTATTTTCAATAAATAAATTCGTAGGTATTTATCATTCTACAGCAACAACATGCTGGATAAATATTAGTTCAAAATTTCACTATGACACAACTTCCCGTGTATTAACAACGAGCAAAATGCAATTGGCAACATAAATGTTTACGTCTCCCGACTATGATCGTTCTAGTCTAGCTGAACGGAGTACAGTTAGAAAGAAAAGTATTCATATTTTCTTCGAAACTTTATGTTTTAGACGTTGGACCGGTATCTAATTCAAAGGTTTCGGGATGGAGTCCTGGTGTAGACCACGTATGAGCACAATTGAACTTTTCATAACGTGTTCATTTTTAGGGTTCCGTAGTCAACTAGGAACCCTTATAGTTTCGCCATGTCCGTCTGTCCGTCCGCGGCTTAGCTCCGTGATCATTACTACTAGAAAGCTGAAATTTGGTATGAGTATGTGTAATGTGTATGTATCACGCCGACAAAACGGTAAAATCTAAGGTCGGACGGCAAGGAAACAAACATTCTCACTAAACATTCTCGCATGTTCCTCTGCGGCGCTTAAGTTGCTCAGTGAAGCTAAAAATTTTGACGACGCGTTTGGCTCGGTTTGTAGACACCTGCCTACTGAGTCGGCGGTCCCGGGTTCGAATCCCGGCCGGGGCAAATATTTGTGCAAATATTTGTTCTCGGGTAATGAATGTTATTATCTATGTATAAAATATTTATATATTATGTATATCGTCGTCTAGTACCCATAGTACAAGCTTTGCTTAGTTTGGGACTAGGTCGATTTGTGTATGATTGACCCTTAATATTTATTTATTTTATTAAAAAAAAAAAAAAAAATTAGAAAGTGGACAATTCGACGACATATATTTTTCACGTGATGCCATTTTAAACTGCTCGATTCTGTCTGATGGTACAGGATGCATATAGTTCAATCACTTAGCGAGGCGACACGGCCGAGCGAGCGCGCCTGTTTGCGACTGTACTAGGGACGGGAATATACGAGTACAATACTAGTTGTCCTCAAAATACGTACTAAACTGATTATTTCTATGGTACTGGACGTATAATTATAGTTCAATCAATCATTTAGCGAGGCGACACGGCCTATGCGCCTGTTTGCGACCTTAGGCGGTTGTCACACTGCTCCGCATCTCGCAGCGGCGTCCGTTGATGCGTTTTTTAACTTTGTATGTAGAATCTTGATTTTGTATAGAAAAATCGCATGGTACGACACACTGGCTCCGCCTCGACGCGCGGAGTAGCGAGACGCACGACGACTCGCGCGCTCGGACGGAGACGCGGTGCGTGCCGCAGGGTAGGTATGTCACACCAAGCTCCGCAGTGCCATACGGATTTTAGTGCAAGAAGGCCATATTTAAGAAATTATAAAACAAGATTATAGTAAATAAATATTTTAATTAAGTACCTAGGTATTTAGAGTAAATGTATGATCTGTGATTTATGCTCAATTAGTGAATAGTTATTAAAAAAAATTAAAGGCTGAGTTACTTATTCGAAATATTGTTTTTATTTTAATTCCATATTTATTTAGTTTTATAGTAAGTATCGGTTTTAATCATAATCAAAATATAGAGAATTCTTATATAACTAGGTATAATTGAAGATTGAAGTACATCAGTCGCCATCAGATATATCGCAGCATATAAGGCGTTCAAAGATATGTAAACACAACTCTTATTGACTGGGCCGTTACAGTGCATGTTCATATATTTATGAACGCCTTATATGCTGCGATATGTCTGATGGCGACTGTACATAGTAGATTATTACTTAAGTACTTGACTGTAACCTAAAGCTTTTCTTCGGCTGTAATAGAACGTCGATTTATGTCCGCGCCGGTAATAATCACTCCAATTTTGCTTAGCAAATAATCAAATGACGCGGTTGACATGCGGATGCAATTAAAAAATGTTTATTTTTGTTGCCTTAAATCTTCGTAATCTCTAGCAAAATACCCATTTATCGGTCTGGTTTGTAAATAGGAATGTACCCAGAATTTATGACTCGATTCTACAAAAACCGGCCAAGTGCGAGTCGGACTCGCGCACCGAGGGTTCCGTACAAACACTTTCCATCCCTAAGTGGTTAAGTTAAGTTTGCACCTGGTATGTATAGCGCCCCATATAAATTAGGTGCAAAGTTAGGTATTAAAATATAAAAAAAAAACTACTTACTAGATCTCGTTCAAAATAATTTTCGTTGGTAGTTTTTATAGTAATGTACATCATATGTTTTTTTTAGATTTTTCATTTTCTTATTTTAGAAGTTAGAGGGGGGGGGACCAACTTTTTTCCACTTTGGAAGCGTCTGTCACGCAAACTATACGGTTTAGAAAAAAAATATTTTAGAAACCTCGATATCATTTTTGAAGACCTATCCATAGATACCCCACACGTATGTGTTTGATGAAAAAAATTTTTTTGAGTTTCAGTTCTAAGTATGGGGAGCCCCCAATAATTATTATTATTTTTTTATTTTTGCATCAAAATCTTAATGCGGTTCACACAATACATCTACCTACCAAGTTTCAACAGTATAGCTCTTATAGTTTCGGAAAAAAATGGCTGTGACATACGGACGGACAGACAGACGGACAGACGGACAGACGGACAGACGGACAGACAGACATGACGAATCTATAAGGGTTCCGTTTTTTGCCATTTGGCTACGGAACCCTAAAAACCAAGCTAAAAGTATCACCGCAGCGTTCTGAATAAGTTCCGTTTCCATTTTATCGGTAAATAGGAACTGTTTTCACCTTAACGTTCGAATGTGAAATGAACGCGAGACGGAAGTAGCGCGGGACGTCGTGCATCGCAGCTCCGGACGGAGATGCTGAGAAAACTCGGACGTTGGTGCGTTGTCTCCGCATGCGAGTCCGTAGCTCCGCGTCTCGCAACGAGACGCGGCGGCAGTGTGACAACCGCCTTAAGGTTTCCGTAGTCAACCAGAAACCCTTATAGTATCGCCATGTCCGTCTGTCCGTCTGTCTGTCCGTCCGCGGCTTAGCTCCGTGTTCATTAGTACTAGAAAGCTGAAATTTGGTATGAGTATATGTATGTATCACGCTGACTAAACGGTAAAATAAAAATTAAAAAAAAACTTTTTTTCGGGTACCTCTCGTACACCTAAAGTGGGGGTGATTTTTTTTTTCGTTCCAACACAAATT
Organism: Apotomis capreana; assembly: GCA_947623375.1. Taxonomy (NCBI): domain Eukaryota; kingdom Metazoa; phylum Arthropoda; class Insecta; order Lepidoptera; family Tortricidae; genus Apotomis; species Apotomis capreana. The sequence goes on from OX392500.1 coordinate 38,680,380, forward strand.
AGCAAATTCGGGTAAAACAATGACTATAGTGGGGTTTAAAATCCATACTAATATTATAGATGCGAAAGTGTGTCTGTCTGTCTGTTACCTCTTCACGCTTAAACCGCTGAATCGATTTTGATGAAATTTGGCATAGAGATAGTTTAAGATACGAGGAAGGACATAGGATAGTTTTTATCCTGGGAATTATACCTAAAAAGATTGAAAAGTGAGTGAACACATCTGTTGGGGTGCGGTGACCCTGTAGGAAATGTAATTATTAGACCAAAAGCACAATTGCTCTTAAATTTGCTTAGGCGCTTTTAATAATCCCTTATATCAAGTTCCACGCGTACGTAGTCGCTGGCTAAAGCTAGTCTACAATAAAGTATCTGTTAATATCAAAGATTATTGAAAATAATATAACGTTCCTCAATGAGTTAAAGAAATGGCTAACAACCGATGCTGTTTACAACATTGACGAATTCTACAAATTGTATGTATATATGTAAACACATTATTGTACACAACAACTGGTTTTAAATACATTGATAACAAATGAAACATGTACAAAGGCGAACTTATCCCTATTAAGGATCTCTGCCAGTTAACCTTTGAGCAATTGAAGGAATGTTTATTTGAATAAAATAGGCAAACTACACTGCGTACAAGCGAGATATCTATATTATACTATTGTACACATTGAATAATGAAATAATACTTATAATAATATTAATAACGCGTAAAGGCCCTTTCATTAAATTGTCGAAAGGGCCTCTACGCGTTGGCTTCGGCTCCGCGCACGCCTCCCAAAGGTCCGGGACACAATTGTCCCGTGAGCGGGAGCGACATACAGCATTATACGAGCTAATAATGTAACTTCCAATTTGTATTTAATAATTACTATTTTTATAATAATATGTGTTTTATAATTTAATAATGATAGAAATGAATGTTATAATGTATTGACTTGTAAAATGTTGACATTTTATTAATAAATGAATATGAGTATGAATACGAGTGCGTTTAGTCCAACCCTAGTCCGTTGATAGGTTGTTACGTTACATTACGTAGAATAACGCGAATAACAATGGAACACATATCACAAGTGTATCTCAGTCTCTGCTACCTTATATTTGGTTAAAATATGTATCTATACTATTTAGGGTGATCCAAAAATTATTATTTTTTTAATTTCTGGTCAGCCACCCCCGTAATTTGTTATACACCTTCTCCTTATATTACTTATGTTAAATTACAGATTCCTAACTTACTTGCTCAAGGTGATCAAAGTTTTAAAGATTGTTCTTATTTGTGAAATAAATATGGTTGTTTGTAATAAATATTATTGTTTGTAATAAACGGTTATAATGTTATTATTTAGTGACAACTTGTTTTTACCTAAAAAAAACTTTGAAGTGAACAGATCACTTTGTCCTCGACTCCTAACTTGCTTGCAAGACATTAATCAAACATTTAAAAATTGATCAAATTATAGTAATAAACAAATTATAGTAATAAATATTTGTAATCAATAATGATTATTTGTAATAAATATGATTAATTTGTAATAAAATTCACAGATCTCGTGCCTTTCACGACCTTCTGGTACATTGGAAATGCACTTAGATAGGGCAAACTATAATGGAAACAACTCTTTGCGCAAGAGAAACACAAGGGTTAGTAGCAGGTACCGGCGAGTACCGTTATTTTTTATAAACGGACTATTACGCCCTTTAACAAAGCTCAGCCTTCTTTTCGCCTTTTGCACACACGCTTTCGTCCGCCAGATGTGGAATCATCAGCATTACCCAAGCCACGCTATTCCTACGTTCGAGAAGACGAAGTATAGAAATAATAATCATAATTTTTTAGTTGAAGGAACTTTCTACTTCATGTGTCAAATATCTTGTAACAAATGAAAAAAACAGTATAGGTAAGTTCTCGTTCTCTACGTATAAAATAAGATAAAGGATAGTGGAGTCATAAAGCAATAGTAATTATATTGTTAAAATAAGTTGAGACCATGAAAAAAATAGGACTTCATTGTTTATAGCCACTCAATTGCTTTTGGTAACTACGGCTACCTGTCAACGCTTTTATTTAATTATATAAATAGAGTTCAACTCAAAATTCGAAGAAAGTGAGTAGATAGGGCCGCTTACGAGCAATAATACAAAAAAAATGACTATGAAAAGGGTGGTACAGAGCCTGTCGCACGTGTCACTATAATAATAAAATAAGTTGAAAATTAATATTTGCTTCATCACGCCATGGCGCGCCATCGCCACGTAGTAGGCAGAGTAAATTTTGTTTTCTCAAACATGCAATGAAATATTGTCTTTACGTTCCTTATAATAGACTCGGAAGTATCGCTTTTTGGGCGCAACAACTCGAGGGGACTGTAAAGGGATTTCATACTGCTTTTCAGGCCTAGGCCTGCAAAGTAACTTTTTTTTGGTTTCAACAACAAGGTCATTCACACAGCTGGCTGGTTTGACAAAAAGCAGGTTTTGTTTTTAAAGGTTGCAGTTGGTTGTTAGACTAAAATGTCCTATTTGTCAATTAATAAAATGTTGTTCTTTGAAGTATATTTTTTATTTCATTGTATGTTTGAGAAAAGCACTATACATGCCTCGTCGTGAAAACGGATTCCCGGCCTCGTATCACTATCCGGCCTCGCTCGCACGCTCGCTCGGCCGTATATACCTACTCATTTTCCCGGCCTCTGATGTAATGTACTATTTGTTTAATTTATACGATTCATTTTCAAAGTACTAGAAGGGCACGAGATTGTATGATACATAGGTAGTAGATTGTATAGCAAATAGAGAACCAAAGAAATAAAAAAAATTACATAAAAGTTTTTTATTGTATACTTTTTTTTTTTTTACTTACTTTATTACAAACATCTAAAACATCAAGGTTTACATCTTAACTAAAAAAATATTAAACTTACTAGTACACGAAACTCACTAACATACGCGCGCGCCGCACGCCGCGAAAACTCCGCCACATAAAGGTAAAGCTTTCTCCAACTCCATTACAGATAGTAAAGTTCCGTTTTTTGAAAACTGTAGCCCAACTCAATACCCCGAGTGCTTTTTTTAATTTTTTCGATATCGCTTTTCGTTTTTGAGATATCGTCGATTTAAGTTGAGAAGTCGCAAAATAATCACGTATTTTTTCAACATTTTTGCACTTTTTCGAAAAAGTTTTTGACTTTTTCAATTTTTTTTTACACCATCTTGTAGATCTCGTCAAGACACGTCTTTTGATACCCCATTGACCCGCGTCGCCTCAAAATTGACGACGCCAGAGCGATGTCGCACTTTCGCTGAAAACGGTCCCCTACCAACACGATCGAAAAAACATTTCCAATGTTAAAAGCCCGTGTACTAATTAGTTATAGGGCTACAAAAAATACCTTTTAAATGAATCTTTAAGACGCTTGAGCACTGCTTAGTAGTTGAGATAAATTCACAAAACTTTCAGTAGGTATTTATTTACCATTATATATATGTGTAACAATTTTGAGGGGTGGTGCTACCGGTACCTACAGTTTGAATTTTTCCCATACAACCGTGGACCACCCTAATACTATTATAAAATTCTAGATTTATATTGCAAATAAATTTTCTGTGAAGAGGGGTCATGATTTTAGGAAAAATCTTAATAGCGTGATGCAGGATCGTCATTTGTTTTGTATGGGCAAGCGGCGCCGTGCCAACCTGGCGCCATCTGTTTTCATAATTTCCTTTGTCCTCGCATAACGCTGACACGGCTGGACATGGCCATGCCAGGATAAGCTAAGTGAATCTGCCCCCAGCGAGATTTGGCTTGTAATTGTTTTCGATATTGGTATCAATTATGCAAAATTTGAAATCCCAAAAGTTTATAGTTTTTCTTAAAAAAAAATAAAAACGAAATATGATCTTTTCGTTTTGTAGCTTATTAAAGAGGCTAGCTTTGGTGAAAAATTTGGAATGGTCGCTGACGTGAAAGTAATAGTTTTTTTTTTTTAATGTAATTATATATTTTTTTCTTTTTTGTATGGCAATATATACTATAATTGATGTCATATAATTGTCTTTACTATATGCACATTATACGTGACGCACGTCAAAATCGGCAGGCTAGAAAAAAAAATATTTAAAAAGGATCATATTTCGTTTTTATTCTTTTTTTAAGAAAAAGTATGATCTTTTGGGATCTCAAATTTTGCATAATTATTACCAATATAAAGACACATAATCGAAAAAAATTACAAGCCCAATCTCGCTGGGGGCAGATTCACTTAGCTTATCCTGGCATGGCCTTTAACCAATTTCGGTGCAGGGATAGCTGGACACCCAAAGATGGTTATAGGATACTTTGTATCCGTCTACGGTAAATAAAAATATACGCTAGGCTTTAACATATTTTATGAAAGTACCTAACGTACCTATAGTAACCGCTACGAAAACAAAATTTTCTCTGAATGCCCCTTTACGGCTGGCACTTCACTCGGCTAAATATTTTTTCAAACGGCTGTTGTTTTTTACAGAGATGGAACAATGAACATCAATGTTTGACGAATATGACTAGGGACTTTTGGTAGCATATCGTGTTCTTAAAATCCACGGAGTCGCGATTATAATTAGATATCATGCCTAATTTTATTAACGCTGTTACATCGTTGCTAAACTCATTATGATAGATTTTAGTTAATAATAAAATTAAAAAGTATAAATAACTAAGTTTTACTCTTTACGATGATAAGAAACCGGTTACATGAGTTTAGCAAAGATGTAATATCATATCATGTCTTTAGACTGGCGCCTTCACTTGGATTCGCGTGAACTCCGTGATTTTAGAAGCTGCGTAAGCGCTTATTCAACTAATTAATTGAGTTTTTGACGACGCATTTGGCTTGTAGACAACTGCCTACTGAGCCGGCGGTCCCGGGTTCGAATCCCGGCCGGGGCAAATATTTGTGAGATGAATTGTGCTTGGGTCATGGTTGTTCTATGTATTTAAGTATATATTTATCTATATAAGTACGTATATTGTCGTCTAGTACCCATAACACAAGTCTTCTTGAGCTTAATTTGGGACTATATCGATTTGTGTGTGGTTGTCCGATACTTATTTATTTAATTTAAGCTGAATAACGGCTCTAAAAGCATTTTATGCAGCGTCTGTGCTACTTGAGTTGTTAGAGGTTATACACCCCGTCACGTCAACTGCATTAGCTTTGTTCCGAGAACAATGGTGCAAAAACTGGAAGATTCGTGCTAATTGATGTAGGTAATTACAATTGTTATCTATTATTTATTTTTTATTTAAGCAGTGACGTCTGCTAACGTAAACCAAATGTTTACAATGAAGCGAAAGATTAAAAAATTTAATGGTTCAGACAGGATTCGAACCCGCGTCTCCAACGGCTTTCCGGGCCAACACGGGCGTCCTACCAACTGGACCACCGAACCAGATGTCAGAGCCATTGAATCTTTCAACCAGCTGCTTCAACATGCCTTAGGGTGGCATCGTAGCGCCATCTACCGTAAAGATTTAGACTTAATTTCAATTTTTCGCTTCATTGTAAACAATTGTTATTATTCATGGAATAGCTGGCGGATCACAGACAGGAGGTAGCAACTAGATTTATATATCACTAGCTTTTGCCCGCGACTTCGTACGCGTAGAACTCGTTAATTGATATTGACAATAATAAAAAAAAAAAAACAATTAGACTTTCAGTTATTCAATACTCGAATGGAATCTAGTTATTAGTTTCGTTCTGGGCTATTGGTGAAAGTGATGGACAAAAAGAAAAACATCCTTTTTGAATCTCTTTGGAGTTGCTAGGCTAAGTCACATTCGATTCAAGTAGCTATGCTCAGAAATGGCTCGAGATGGTGACGGTCCTTAATCAACTGACGAAGAAGATATGGTTCTATTCACAAAAGAATATTGTGACATTATGAAATTGGGACAAAATAATTATTAGGTAGGTAGGTACAACTATTTTTTATAACTTGGTTTTTACAACTTTAGTTTATTGAAGTATAGTTCAATAAGTTATCTTAAATGATTTATTTCGCTCAGTAAAAACATTGTTTTTTTATTTTTTTGGAGACATGTGATGTGAGCAAGCTACATACTGTTCATGAGAAAAACATGGCGTGCCCAAATGTTTGTATTCCTGCTACTTTTAACGGTGCTGGTACTGTTGATTTTCAAAACAATATAATTTTTCGTGCCAATATGGTTCTTTCACACAGACAGTTTTCGTCATGAATATAAATGTGCCTATAAACCGACCGTGAAACAATGCTCAGTCGGTGATAGAGCCAAAAAATGGCACTCTTCTATTTCCTCTTATAAGTATTGCAATTAGGCTATCCTTCTTTATCAAAGCGTGTCAGGCCCTTGACTTAAGCACGTCGATTATGTAGTAAGTAGCATACGAGTATGTAGTTGATTGACAATTCGGGTATTGTCGAGTATCCGAATCTAAGATCCGAGTAATACGAAAACTTTATGCACTAATACTGTACTCAGCGATAAATAAAATAATGCACATCGGTCTTTAGAAAGACACAATTCAACAATTGGCTGTCTACGACGATTTCCGAACAATGGCGACCGTCCATCAATCATCGTTTAAAATTAAGAGGAACAAACGTTAATACTTTTACGTTTATAATATTATTAGGATTATTTATATATGTTGATTATCCTGTATTTGCATACGCAGTTTAAATTACTGCTTTATTTATATTCAGTTACCAAGCGGGGGTACATAATCAAAGCACGTACAGTCGCCATCAAATATATCGCAGCATATAAGGCGTCCATAAATATGTGAACACAACTCTTATTGACTGGGCGTTACAGTACATGTTCATATATTTATGAACGCCTTATATGCTGCGATATGTCGTGTCATATGTGATGGCGACTGTACTATTTTCAGATGATGCGCGTAACAGAGCGTGATACCTACCTGAAGGGCTACTGCGATGTTCCAAATTTTACCATCGTATAGTGCTATTCCATTCACTCTCAAATATACTTTGACAGTAGATAGAGAAGGATGGCACTATTCGACAGTCGAATTTTGAACATCGGAGTAGCCCTGCTCACACACCCATCTGGCAGGTCATGTCAAACCAGTGATGCCTGGTTTGACATGACCTGCCAGATGGGTGTGTGACGTTCGTCAAATCAAATGTGATTGTTTCAAATTTGTAAAATGTTATGTATTTGAGTCTTGAAATTACGCGATTAATCGAATTTTGCGGATACGTGTTCCCATATCAGAATTTATTGTTTTTTTACAAAGAATAGTTTTGTATGCGTTTCGTGAAGGTATATTGTAGGCCCAGACGAAATCATTGATTAGTTTACGTCAAAACGATGACATGTAGGGAGTTGTTGCATCCACAATGATTTGCTCTCCATACAAACTTTAATCCCGTTTTTCGTCCCTAAAAGGGATAAAACTTGATATAAATGATAGCCTATGTCCTATTCTGATATATAAGGTACATAACTGGAAAATTTCATCATCATTCGTTCAGTAGTTTTTGAGATTAAGTGGAACGTACATCCATCCATCCATCCATCCAAACTTTCACGTTTATAATATTATTAGGATTACGTGTGTAAAAGACGAAGATACCTATAAATATATCTTTATTCACAATAACTAACCTAAATTACCTAACCTAACCTAACCTAACCCCTTATACAATTAGCTGGTCATCATGAACCATTGAATGATCAATGAGTGATATAGAAAATGTCACTAAAACTAAACAAAATAACAAAAATTGGAATTCTTAGCTTCAATATTGGCTGAGATGAGATCTTGTCACTTAAAGCTGAATATCTTGTAGATGGGATGATTTTCATCAAACGAAGCTGAGAACTAACTCGACAAAGCGGGCTTTCTATTAATACAACGCAATCAAATCGGTCCATCCGTATGGGCGCTACGATGCCACAGACAGACACACATACACATGTTAAACTTATAAAGTTATAACACCCTCTTTTTTCGTCGGGGGTTAAGAGAGAGGGAGTTTAACAATCAGTAGTAGTCCCTGACTTCTAAGCTAGGCGAGGAGATAGTCTGGTCGGTTGGTCACGTGTTCATCACAACGTTGTATAATGGACAGGACAGAGTGTCCTGTATTGTATGTAATGGACAGTTTAATTACCTGAGAATGGTTTGCGGTATAAAGAAAATTATGTATGTCGATGAAACATCTCTCTATAAAAAATTACACTAAAGATAATGGTTATGACTTTTTTCCTCTGTGATCAAACGCAGTTAAGGGCGCTTAGAATATTAAATTCAGATATTTTGTCGTCACAACGATGAGTATAAGCAGAAATTATTCCGTCTCACGAAGCATAAAATCAGGCGGCGCAGCAGAAACTGATGCTTCAATTCATCTAGGTATACTTCTAAGACTAGACTGTCTGCCGTGTTTGTTATACTAACTTATACTATAACCAGTATAACTTATAACCAGTATAACTTAATGGCTATTTATTATTATAAATCTATTTTACTGTTTCTTCACGAGCTACTGGCGAGCAAATGAGGTGATAAGCTTTTTGTGGTTGTCTTTTAAATATAAATTATATATATATATATATAAATATTATTTTAGTAGGTAGTCTATTGTATATATATATTGTTACATTTTATATATAATTTTAAGTATTCTGTTGTACTCACTATGTCAGACGTTTTCAATGCCAGTTTAGATAGCGAATTCTTCTCACTTTCTTCTTCAAGCCACTACGATTCCTTGAGTGATGCATCAGATATGCCTGATCTGAGTGACCGATTGCAACTAACGTTTGGCTCGTCCATTAAACGTTTCAATGTCGTCCACATTAATGCACAGAGTATACCGGCACATTACTCTGAACTACTGGCATCTTTTAGCTCCAATAAAAATATACACGCCATTCTTATTTCGGAGTCTTGGCTAAAACCGTCGCTGCCATCGACTCTGTACCCTTTACCCGGCTACCGTCTAATTCGCAATGACAGGACAGGCACAAAGGATGGCGGGACGGAAACCGCTCGTGGCGGCGGTGTTGCCATTTACATCAAGAGTAATATTGCTTGTCAAGTAGTTGCTCAGTCACCGACAGTTTACTCAAATAACTCTCCCGAGTATCTTTTCTTAGATGTTACTTTGCATCATTCCAAAGTCCTTCTTGGCGTCTTTTACAGCCCATCCTCGAATATTAATTACTTTGATACCCTGTACAGCACAATTTCTGATTTAGGCCCACAGTTTGACCATAGTATTATCATGGGCGACTTCAACACTTGTCTTCTCAAAAACGATCTTCGTACCTCTAAACTTCAGTCACTAGCAACTTCTCTTAACCTTAGTGTATTATCTCTTAGTCCCACCCATTTTCCGCATAACGGCCCCCCCTCGCTTTTAGATCTTATTTTAACTTCTTCTCCAGACTTGGTCTCGTTTCATGGTCAATTTAATGCTGCAGGTTTCTCCAATCATGACCTTATTTATGCTTCATTTAATATTCGTCCCCCGAAAAGGAAGCATAAAGTAATTATGCGCAGAAATCTACATGATGTAGATATACAGGCGCTTTATAACGATGTTGCAAGTGCAGATTGGCATAGCATTGAGCTCCTGGATGATGTCGACCTTAAGGTGCAGGCTTTCAATGGCATATTGCTTGCGATTTATGATAAACATGCTCCACTGAAACCGACGCGTGTGAAGCATTACCCTGCTCCGTGGCTTACACCGGATATTAAATCGCTTATGGCTAAAAGGGACCGAGCACGCGTCAAAGCTCGGCAAAACAGTGACTACCAACAGGCATATATCTCTTTACGAAACCGCTGTAATAAGATCTGTAGAGATGCCAGACGCCGCCATATCCACAGCTGCATTGAGGATTGTCCCCCGACTAAGCTGTGGAAATTTCTCAGGTCATTGGGTGTGGGCAAAGCTCAACAAAGTTCCTCTTGCTTTCTTGATCTTGACGCCATCAATATTCACTTTAGTACTTCTCCGGTTACTCTCCACCCTTCTATTAAACAATCTACATTAAATCTTCTTGCTAATACGCCACACCCCGTTTCACCTCCCTTTGAGCTTGGTAGCATTTCTCCGCAAGAGACACTTGCCTATCTGAAATCTATTAAGACGAAGGCCATTGGTGAAGATAGCCTTAGTATAGACATGCTTATGCTCGTCGCGGAATCCATTGCTCCGATCCTTTCTAGTATATTAAATTTCTCATTTTCCTCGGGCACATTTCCTTCATGTTGGAAACATGCCCATGTAATTCCCCTTCCCAAAAAACCTAATCCTACTGATTTTTCACAATATCGCCCCATTTCCATACTCCCAGTTTTGTCTAAAATTATTGAACATTTTGTAAATCGCCGGCTCCTTTCACATCTTAATAGGTATTCATTGTTTAACCCATTTCAATCCGGATTCCGCCCCGGGCATAGCACAGTTACTGCTCTGGTTAAGGTCACTGATGACATCCGTCTTAATATAGAACACAAAAAACTCACCGTACTTGTCCTTCTCGATTTTAGTAGTGCTTTCAATACCGTAGATTTTGACATCCTCCTTGGTATCCTTCGTACACTTAATCTGTCTCACTCATCCCTATCTTGGTTTCACGACTACCTCTTTGGTCGACGCCAGCGGGTTAGGGCCGACGACAAACTGTCGGAATGGCGTGAAATTTCCGCTGGTGTCCCTCAGGGGGGCGTCCTCTCTCCACTTCTCTTCTCAATATTTATTGGTGGGATCACCGAGTGTTTAAGATCCTCGTTCCATCTTTATGCAAATGACCTGCAGATCTATGCAGCGGCTAGTATCGAGGATATGCCGTCGCTTATTAATTTGATCAATGCGGATTTGAAGTCTATTAACACCTGGGCAAATAACTTCGGGTTAAACATAAACGCAAAAAAGTCGCAAGCAATTGTTATTGGTAGTCCTCACTTTGTAAATAAAGTATCTGATATGGTGGTACCTGATATTCTTTTTGGTGGGATTCCTATCCCCCTTTCCTCTACAGTTAGAAATTTGGGTATCACCATGGACCAGACGCTTTCGTGGGCACCGCACATAGCGCAAGTTAGCCAGAGGCTTTTTGCATCTCTCCACTCTTTAAGGCGCCTACAGAACTTTCTGCCAATTTCCACCAAGATCACTCTTGCCAGATCTCTCTTGCTCCCTCTACTAGACTATGGTGATATTGCTCTACTGGATCTTAAGGAGGAACTACTTGACAAGCTTGAACGCCTACAAAATGTGTGTATCAGGTATATATTTGGATTGCGAAAATATGACCACATCTCTTCCTTTCGAGCGCAGCTGGGTTGGCTACCGATTCGTCGGCGTAGAGACGTGCATGTCCTTTCATTGCTCTTTAATGTCCTGTTTAATCCTACTTCTCCTCCTTACCTTAGTGAAAGATTTTCGTATATGGCTGATGGCAGTGGTCACCGCTTGCGGTCTAGCGCCAATCTCACTCTGGCTGTACCGTCTAATAAGACGCGTACCTACAGCAAGTCTTTCACGGTAAGCGCAGTGAAGTTGTGGAATGAGTTGCCTTTGTCCCTTAGGAAGTCTCCATCTGTTGCATCACTTAAGATTAACTTGAAGAAATTGTGGCTGTCCGATGACGTGTGAATTCATTGAATACTATATTTATTTACGCATTTATATGTATTATATATAGATATGTATATATATATTATATATCTTATAAATAGTATAAATATATGTGTATTATTACTTACTTAGTTTATGTACTTATTATAGTTTTATTAAGTATAATATATAGATATCTTGGTTGTACGCAGTGTAGTTTGCCTATTTTCTTCGAATACCCATTCCTTCAATTGCTCAAAGGTTAACTGGAAGAGATCCCTAATAGGGATAAGTTCGCCTTTGTACATATTTCATTTGTTATCAATGTATTTATAACCAGTTGTTGTGTACAATAAAGCGTTTACATACATACATACATACATACTTATAAATACTCATTCAACCACACTGAAGCAAGACTTCCTCGGAGATTAAGAGATAAAATTCCATATAGTTTTGACATTAATTATCAGAATAAACCATAATCTATGTTGGTTGAACTAGCCTTACAGTTCAGCATAGGTATCCAAACTATTCGGGTAGGTAGGTATACCTAATTTCATGTAAAAAGGGTGGTTGTCAAACTCACGGCGCAATATAAATGACTATCTACTGCGCAATGAGATTGCAACAGATCCAATTATACCTGATATGTACCAAGATCAACACGAAAAGAAAAAAATAATTGGGTTCACACGTGGTCAACACCAGGAATCGAATCAGGTGTCTTTGTGTTTCCGGTCCCACGTCTTATTATACCTACTTAGGAAAAAAACACGTGACTAGGGTCATTTAACCATGATTTTGTGGAGTGTGTAAACCGCACAGATATAGGTAAAACATATGTCCATTGCCTGAAAGACCATTGCGACCAGCAGTTGCGGTTCCTTATACCGAAACAGATAGACCGAAGGGCACAGGTTTTTAATATCAGTGAATTTTACACATGTCTAATTCCAAATTAAGCTCTAGAACGTGTGCGTTATGGTCAATAGACGTCGATATACCTAAAAACATATAAAATATCCAATACCTAGGAACAAATATTTGAGGTCATCTCGAAAACATTTACCCTTATCGGGAATCGAACCCTGTACTACTAACTTCGCAGGCAGCTGTCCTGTCAAGGAGCTAACCGTATCAACATTTTCATTTATTTAAAAAAACAGTGTTTTACAATAGCGGGTGTTGCCTGTAATGGAAGCAATACACTAAAACATGATCCTACTCTTCAAACTGAACAACATTAATTCAGCAACTTCAAAAAAAAGTCAGGTTTCAGAATTTCATTATTTCTAACAAATTAAATAGTATTTTCAATGTACGTCGTCCAACATTGACATTCCCTGAGCACTGACATTGTTGTCACTACATATATAATCGCATATTTCGCAATACATTGCTTTTTGTTTAAACATCCATACTAATATTATAAATGCGAAAGTGTGTCTGTCTGTCTGTCTGTCTGTTACCTCTTCACGCTTCAACCGCTGAACCGACTTAGATGAAATTTGGTATGGAGATAGTTTGAGACCCGGGAAAGGACATAGGATACTTTTCATCCCGAAAAAAATGAGTGTTCCCGTGGGATGAGCGGGTAACACCGCGGGGCACAGCTAGTCATTCTATAATTTATCGTTTAATACACGTTATTTTCAGAAGTAGCTTAACAAAATGTTGTTCAATTTGAAAGGTAGAATCTATGTCTTAATTTATTGCTCCTATTACAGGCAACACCCGGTACAAATGTTGCCACTATTGGAAACCCGAAAGGTTCGCATTGAAATGCACACATTCAGTGCATACCTATGTTTAGTTTTAGTATGACGGCTTTATCATTAGATATTCACTCTCATTGTTTTCTCATGTATATCATCATAATATTAAGTATTCAAGATTTTAGCCTCCTCCGATAACTACGGAGGCCCTAACGGATATGTCACGAGTTTGCGCGGCCAGCGGTGTGGCGAGCGGTTGAGCGAGAGATCCGAGCGCAGTGGCCATACGAGGGAGCGAAACAAACATACCAACACCGCAGCCACTGTCGCGCAAAGTGGCATCCCCGTGAGGCTTGCCATTGCGTATAGAAAACCTTCCGAGTTTCGACATTCTGCGTCTACGGTACAAAACGCAAACTTGATTTTTAACCTTGCGACTTGCCGTCACACGAGGCCTGCGGCCCCTGAGCTGCCAAGAACATGTAAAGTCAAAAAGGACTTGATTTTTTACTCACCGCGGTACTACGTAACAGCCTGGTTTTGGGGCTTGCAATGTTTGGGGTTTACGCAAGCCAGCTTGAAATTGGGGGTTGTATTTGTGTCTGATGAAAGTGATGAATATACTGCAATGATTTAACGCATACTGTCGGCCTCGTGTTTAGTGTTAAGTGTTCATTCGGGCATCGAAAATCCCGGGTCATGCTGATGAGGAATCGATGGTAGCGGTCTGCATAGGATCGGACTTTGTGGCGAGATATAGGGCAGGCTTATATTCAGCAGTGGACTACTGTGGCTGATAGATAGAATGTTCAAAAACGTTCTTTCAAACCTCCAAGAAAAGAGCGTACCACCTGAAAGGCCGGCAACGCATTTGTGCCTCTCTGGTGTTGCAGGTGTCTATGGGCGACGGTAATCGCTTTCCATCAGGCGATTCGTTCGCTCGTTTGCCCCCTATGCCAAAAAAAACTTCTCTGGCTGGAGCCTTCGAGAGAGCTCAGAATGCTTCGCCTTCAACCTCGCGATTTATATCGCTGACACTTAAAAAAAGATTTGTCCTGTTGGTCTTTAAGGGAAGAATGTACCTATTCAGCACTACGCAGAGGCTCGGTCTCCGGCGTCATACCACCGATGCCCATTAGGCCGCTTGGGAGAGTTACAAACTCTTTTGGGATAACAAATAGTAATCGTAATAGATTGGATTGTTGTTGGTTTCACACGTCTCAAATTCTTTTATGTATTGTGTTTGTTAAGCAATGTGTTACTGTTTGTTGTCCTAAATAAATTACAAAAAGGAAAAAAGGTAGCAATCATGTTGCCTCTGGTGGGGAAGTCATGTGATGACGAGCAGGCTGAGACGGACATCCTGACCTGACCCACAGTGCCATACCGAGCCAATGAGTGCGGCTTACCTATAAAATGATCAATGGATCACAACAAAGCGAGCGGACACTTAAGCTTAAGTTTTTTTTAGGATGTCAATTGATTCTATTTTTTATTGCGATCAAATTTCTACAACATGGGACTAACTACAATTAGACTGCTCTAACAGTCAGAAATTACCGTCAAAGTTCAACATTCCTACAGAGCACTAAAAACGCTCCATACAAATAGCCTACCCTACCTACATATTATGACGTCATCTGTGGATTGGATGCCAATTATTTGTATGGAGATAATCATTCAATTATTTGTATGAAAATGGCAAATTTTCACCGTGAAAAAGTGAGTTCAAGTTCATGGTTGTTATACATTAATTATTGTTTTGAGGATTCTGAAAGCAATTTCAGATTTTCTTTTGAATAAAAAAATATATATTCAAATTATCGTACCTTTGAAGTCACGTTAATTAAAAAAAATATTTATTTGCTTCAATTTTTTTTACGTATACATATTGAGTTAATTTTATTCATATAACTTCACTGTGTTGTATAATAATCAGTAGCATCCCATATTGTCATTTTATAATTTAAATAAACATTTGAATACCTTATACATAGCCGTGGTACCTACCTTTACCGTCGATACAAGGGTATTTTTAATTTAATAGACGTAATAAAGTCGAAATAAAGTCAACCCAGAAAAAAACTTACAAATAATAAAGACAACAAAACCAACGTGCGCGACGAGTTTTACTCGTTGAGGGGTCCCGTAGCTAATTGGGAATATTGGGTAGTAAATATATTGCGATTTAAGAGTGCTTTATAAACAAGTAAATATAACACGTTCTGCAGTAGTTTTAAACGGTCGATTATAAGAATAAGTCCGTAATCGTAACGTATTCATTAAGCGTTAATTTATATTCATATACGATGAGTATTCATAACTTTTAAGTAGTTTTGTGGGTAGGTAATGCAAAACCGGTTATGTTTTCATAGCAAACCCTGTTATAACCGGGTATTTAATAATAATAAATATCGGACAACCTCACACAAATCAATCTAGTCCCACAGTAAGCTCTAGTAGGCTTGTGTTATGGACACTAGACGACAATAAACATACTTTATATAAATAAATACATACTTAAATACAAATAACATCCATGACCCAGGCACAAATATTCAGGTTCATCACACAAATATTTGCCCTTCCCGGGATTCGAACCCAGGACCGTCGGCTCAGTAGGCAGTATTTGTATAGTAAAATGGGTTTGCATTTCCTATTTGTGGGTAATTGATGTAAAGTCTAGTCAGTCGTCGAACTTTTATGTATTCCTAATCTCCCATAAAAAGAGCCGTGTTAAACTAATTGCTCAGTATAATAGTACATTACATCAGAGGCCGGGAAAATGAGGATTTCCGGCCAAGTAGGTATATACCGGATAATGATACGAGGCCGGGAATCCGTTTTCACGACGAGGCATGTATAGTGCTTTTCTCAAACATACAATGAAATAAAAAAATATACTTCAAAGAATAACACTTAATATTGTTTGTCCGATATTTTCCGAATTTGACCGAATTTTAAAAATTCGATTTCAGATTCTGACTCAGGAGCTCCAAAAACCCCCGGATACCGAATTTCAGCCTCCTAGGACCAATTTGAAATTTTCTCCATACAAATCGTTTTTTTTTCGATATTTTCCGAATTTGACCGAATTTTCGGACAGGATTTCAGATTCATATTTTTGAGCCCCGAGAGCCCCCCGATACCGAGTTTTAGCCGCCTAGCACCAATTTGAAATTTTGAAAAAAAAAAAGTCGCCATCTTGATTTTTTTTTTCCACAAGTGTCTAACAACCAACCTTTAAAAACAAAACCTGCTTTTTGTCAAACCAGCCAGCTGTGTGAATGACCTTGTTGTTGAAACCAAAAAAAAGTTACTTTGCAGGCCTAGGCCTGAAAAGCAGTATGAAATCCCTTTACAGTCCTCTCGAGTTGTTGCGCCCAAAAAGCGATACTTCCGAGCCTATTATAAGGAACGCAAAGACAATATTTCATTGCATGTTTGAGAAAAATAAATGACACCTGTGCTATGAGTTTGACAGCACTCTTATTAGGTACGAGATTAGATGTAATATGTATTCCATTTAATTTGGGTATATTTTTGAAAATAATACGTAATACGTATACATCTAATGTATCATCTAGTACACATAACGCGCTATATATACAGCTTAATATAGGACTAGTTATATTTTTGTAAGATTTTACGACATTCATTTATTTATATAAATACCTGTTTCATCATTGTGACTAAGGAACTCTAAGAACTATATCCACTTGTTTCCATTCGCAACTTGGTGTGAAGGCTGACTTGTTTGGCTTATTTAATGAATGTTCACACAAACTATAAGCATTCTTATAACAAACGTCTTTGAGTTCATTTCACTTGGAAATATTTATACCGTGCTTTTTTTATACCGAAGTTATAAAATTTAATGTCTGGTGTTTTTAAAACCATTTCTAGTTAGTCTTTAGAGTCAGCTCGGCGCATATCAAGTATAGTTTTAGTGAGAATGGGTCTAGAACAGGAATTTTTACAGTTTAACCCAAAAACGGTTGAAAATGTGAGGAAAGAATTTAATTTAGATAAACCGGGTATCTTGGATCAAGCTATTGATAACCTACAAAGTTGGATAAAAAAACAGGAACATTTTGTACAGAAGGATTTTCGTAAGTACTTTTTGAAAGAAGGAAGGAAGTGAAGTGACTTAATGTTTTTTTTTCATTCATCTTAGAATTTGGGCATATACATTAATGAATTAATTTATGGCCGACACTAGTGTAAAACTAGATGTTCTATTCTTAATTGTATTGTCTAAAGTAAACATAAATTTGACGCGTTGAGAAAAAAAAATCTATACGTTAGCATTGTAATGCTTATGGATAGGTAAATTTAAAGTGAAATGGATCTTTTGATAATCTCTTAAAGCTCCTTATCCGTTCAAAAAATCTGATTGCTTTAGATATTTTTCTCTATAGTCAAACATCTTTCTTAACATGTTATCAATGTTACTGAATACTTGAAACCTACTATATAATTTAAACCTGGAGTGTGAATTTTTCATTGATGTTTTGTTTTAAAAACTACTTGAAGTTTACGAAATTTCCGCAGTACTAAGTGGATTTTTCTACTTATTTTTGACTGCACGTAATGAAAGCATTAAATAGCTATGCTCAATCTAGAACTCAGGGAAAAGTATTATCCACTTTAAAAACTTGGTTGAAATTATTTTTAAAATGTATAAGGCCTCTTAAAAACGCGTCACTTTAAGATTTTCCCTATCTTAATCTTAATTAGCAACAGTGTATTATTTTTGCACGTAATAAAATAATAACCAACAGTAAAACATGATCTTTTAAAATTCACACAACCTTTATATAAGGTATACTTGGTCCTATTCACCCCGCTCTGGCGGGCCACACAGGGGACGAATCTGACTTCTCTCCACATCTGAAAATAATCACAGTAGAACACTCTATCTGTGGTAGAAATTTCATGCTTGTAACCCGATGCGCACAATTATGTTAGAAAACAGCGGATTAACAACTCTACTATAAGGCCAAATGCATTATTATAAATGAGTAACGCAATCTTATGAGTATTTTTGTTTAAAATTTCGATCTTTTTATAGTTGAATCAGTAAATCTGGTAAATATGCATTATGAAAAGCAGTAACGGCTGCTGACGTTAACCTAATTTTTACAATGAAGCGAAAACTGAAAAATTTTACGCTACGTTGCCACCCTAACGCCAGAGTTGGGCATTCAATAACAAAATCATCATTTTAAATGACGCACCGCACGAATGAATCAACTGACCGTCATCAGAATAGGTTATTTTGAATGGCGAGTTTTACAATAAATCAAAGCAAAAGAAATTGAGTGAAACTAATTAAATCGTCATTCAATAAAATCAATCTGTTATTGATTATTTGAAATAAAATTGTTTGATTATAATATATTTTTAACTTTCTTCAAAAAGAGGAAGTTCTCAATTGAGCTGCACGATGACTGCACTATATCTTCAGAAGGCGTTTCTAGGACCACCTTTCCATGCATCTTTCTAAATATTTCCTATCACTCCACTGCCGACCTTGTGATGGCACAACCCCGTTTAATTTCGACTTTTCAATAACTAAAGTAGAATGCATAAAAACAATAATTATACGAGTACAAAACAATCACTCTTAATCAAGATAATCGCCATTCAAATAAAAGTTTTTTTAAATGGACCTCTAACAAAATAACTCAATCAACGCGTTACTAGCGGTAATCAGAATGACGTATTCTTGATTTATTATATTTACGACATTCAGAATGACGCGCTCTAGAATAAATCATATTTGAAATGTTTTGAATGAGAATGACGTCTGGCCGTTCATTCTTATTCTCATTCAAAATTAAATTTGCCCAACTTTGAAACGCATGCAAGAAGCAAAGGGATGAAAAATTCAATAGTTCTCGCATACAGTTGAGTTGAGTGGTCCAATAGGTAGGAAGTATGTGCATATTTTTTTTTAATTTTGTATAATATCATCTGTTTATTTCACTCAATTTTCATTTTGGTTTTACAAAGCTATTCATTCAAAAACTATTTCGCAGCAAGAAAATACTTGGAAGGATTTTTGGTGGCCTCAAAGGGATCAGTGGAGAAAACAAAACAGAGACTGGACAGGATCTGCACCTTAAGGACCTTGGTACCTAACCTCTTCGAGAAATATAATGCCAAGAAGGATTTTCCAAATACGCGCGAGTTTGTGTAAGTACTTTAATTTTATCTTTGGTTTTTAGCGTTCCGTACCCAATGGGTATAAACGGGACTCTAATATATATTACTAAGACACCAGTGTCCGTATCCGTACGTTCGTGTCTCCAGGCTGTATCTTAGCAACAGTGATAGCTAGACAGTTGAAATTTGCACAGATCATGTATTTCTGTTGCCGTTATGGCAAAAAACACTAAAAACTGAATAAGAAGAAGAAAAAGAGGAAGAAGAAAAAGAAGAAGAAGATACGTTAATTTTGCAAACCAATTACATTCAACATTATAACAAACAGATTACATTTAGTTAGTGATTTTTTACTTATCTATCTAGTATTGCTATAAGCTAAATGATATCTAGGCTGCAAAAACCGGCCAAGTGCGAGTCGGACTCGCGCACCGAGGGTTCCGTACAAACACTTTCCATCCCTAAGTGGTTAAGTTAAGTTTGCACCTGGTATGTATAGCGCCCCATATAAATTAGGTGCAAAGTTAGGTATTAATAGGTATTAAAAAAAAACTACTTACTAGATCTCGTTCAAAACAATTTTCGTTGGTAGTTTTTATAGTAATGTACATCATATATTTATTTTTAATTTTTAATTTTCTTATTTTAGAAGTTAGAGGGGGGGGGACCAACTTTTTTCCACTTTGGAAGCGTCTGTCACGCAAAATATTCGGTTTAGAAAAAAAGTATTTTAGAAACCTCGATATCATTTTTGAAGACCTATCCATAGATACCCCACACGTATGTGTTTGATGAAAAAAAAAATTTTGAGTTTCAGTTCTAAGTATGGGGAGCCCCCAATATTTATTATTATTATTTTTTTGCTTCAAAATCTTAATGCTGTTCACAGAATACATCTACCTACCAAGTTTCAATAGTATAGCTCTTATAGTTTCGGAAAAAAATGGCTGTGACATACGGACGGACAGACGGACAGACAGACAGACAGACAGACAGACAGACAGACATGACGAATCTATAAGGGTTCCGTTTTTTGCCATTTGGCTACGGAACCCTAAAAATGGAATCCACTCAGCATATTATGTCACAGCACTTGTGAGCACCACGACGCTGGTCTTCCGTGGATCCAGATCAGGATATGTGTAGAGCAGCGTACTGTATGTGTGTTTGTTTCAAAAATAGGTAAGAAAAAAATAAAAAAAATATTCAAGAGGCTCAGTAATCAGGTGCACTACAAACTGCGCCAATCGCGTCGTGTATATTTTTTATTATAATTATTGATTTATTACTAGAAACATACAATAATCTTATACTGGGTGGTGTCTGTAATATGACCCATAAATTAAAACATAGATTCTACTCTTGAAACTAAACAACATTTGTTCAGCAACTTTCTAAAAAAGTAAATTTTCAGAATTTCACTTTTCCAAACAAATAAAATAGTATTTGCAATGTACGTCGTCCAGCATTGACATTCCCTCAGCATTGACTAGGGAGATTAACTCCGCGGTGTGTGTCAAAGAAATATACCTACAAATTTCACATTGTGACCTGGCCCGCCCTTCGCTCCGCCTTTATTCGGCTAGGGTCGCCACGTTCGTAGCCGAGCCAACGCATCGATTATATTTTTATTATTTATATATTTTATGAATTTTTATTATTTTTAATCGACTTTAAACAGGAAGAAATTCAATGTTTGTCTGTATTAAATCTTTTTTTCCGATTTTCTCCGTAAAATTTAGCCGACTAAAAATGTTTTTTTAATAATAAAAGTATACACCGACGGTTTTCCCATTGTCATTAAGTCAGGATCTGACGATAGGACACATACCTACTAAGTAGATCTCAGGATTGGTTCTACGCAGATATCTGTTGATCTGGGGCTATCGTTTTTCTACTCACCTCAATAAACATTTAGTATCATAAAATTGACCAGGTCATCAGATGGACCCTGGAAATATCCAATGGATTTCAAGATTGTTTTAACGCAGACATGTGCGGAGTTTTTCACATTTCGATTTACCTTAATGAACATTTAGACCCAGTATCATAAAATTTACCCGATGATAAAACCGCACATGTTTACGTTAAACCAATCCAAAGCTCCAGTAGGCACTCTTAGAGCCCATCATCATAAAGATCACGCCAGGTCTTATTCTGGACGTATTTATTAAAAGTAGCTTGTAAAACAATTACAAATACCTAATTGTAATCAATATTAATCTGTTCTCCTCTATGTTTTGTGAGGTGTGGTGTGCAATAAAGAGTACTTGTATAAATACCGAGAGAGTGTCCCTTTTACTTAACCCTAGAAGTATGAAACGCCCCACAGAAGCTACAACCAATAGCGTCGCTCATCATTCAAAATTACCAATCAGATTAATTCCTTTGCAAAAGCGGCAAATAATAAAAGAGTGCGGTTTCTGCAGCATCTTTATTAAACGTTATTTCCCACTTTCTTAATGTAAAATATTCAGTTTCAAGGGAGGAATCTATGTTTTAATTTATTGCTTCCATTACAGGAGACACCCGGTATAGTACAAAAATGTCCCACTAAAATAAATAATGGTTTGTCTGTGAGAACAAATTTGAGAATCTCCGGTAGTCGTCTATAAGTATATTGGTAACGTATCGATCGGAAGAAAGTTAGGAAATCCATAATATGTGCAAAAGAATCATTTGAATGTCAGTCAGTAAAGAAATATTTCAGTGACCTTACGAGTTACGACTCACCTCTAAAAGTTGTCTTTTTGCGCCAAATCGAAGGTTATTATGAATAACAGGGCCGTAACCTTTCACTAACTTTGAGACTGGAGTCATTGACCGAGATCATTATTTCGGCTTTCTTCTCAACAGCGGTCTTCTCTTGGGAAAAAGTGCCCTTATGGCTTACTTACTGAATAAATTATTTCATTTCATTTTATTTCATCTCAAACTCGTTTCAATTAATTTCATTGCATCTCATTTCATCTCGTTATTCATTTGATATATATACGGGTTTGTCAGATAATAAAAACCGGCCAAGTGCGAGTCTGACTCGCACACCGAGGGTTCGTGCACCAGGTATGTATGGCGCCGGATACAAATGAGGTGCAAAGCTATATAATGGCAAATCACGTTTGTTGTATGGGAACCCCACTTAAATATTTATTTGACTTTATTCTGTTTTTAGTGCTTGTTGTTAAACTTAGCGGCATCAAAAATACATCATATGTGAAAATTTCTTAGCTATCACGGTTCGTGAGATACAGCTGATACAGCTGGTGACAGGTGGACGGACGGACAGTGGAGTCTTAGTAGTAGGGTTCCATTTTTACCCTTTAGGTACGGAACCCTAAAAAGGATGCTTGTAATGTTTGAAATGGATAACTACTGCTTATAAGCCAAGGAAAATAATGTCATTAACTTTTGGAAATTTCAAATCCCACCAAAACATTTCATGTAAAATTGGCGGCCAAGACTCACATGCTCATAACGCTTTCGCTGTAAAAAGTTATCAGATCCCAGGAAAAGCCAAGCCCCTAAGCCCTGACCTTACTAACCCTACACCTTGGTTTCAAAAGTATGGCACGGCTGTTTCATAGGTTACCGTAAATATAAACCGTTATGCGCCAGACGGTCCGTTGGACTTATTTACGGTACTATGAAACGGCCAAGCCATACTTTTGAAACCAAGGTGTAGGGTTAGTAAGGTCAGGGCTTAGGAGCTTGGCTTTTCCTGGGATCTGATAACTTTTTACAGCGAAAGCGTTATGAGCATGTGAGTCTTGGCCGCCAATTTTACATGAAATGTTTTGGTGGGATCTCATTTCTTTTTGTAAGGTGCGCTAGTTTTTTTTTTTTGGGCTGTAGGTGGGTTTGAGACGAAACGGTTCGAGAAAAGGTAGGTAGAGCCCCGCCTCTTTTTTGTTCGTCTTGGCGGGGGCACTACCGTGCCCCATGATTTAAAATACGAAGTCAAAGTGTAGATACAGAAGTAGTAATAATTGTGTATTTAAGAAATATTTACGTTTAGCCCCATATATAATATACACTTTTTATCCCCTATTATGGGAACCCCATACAAACTTCCATCGCCTTATTTAACGGGTGGGAGGGTGATTTTCTAAAAATCCCAGAATATTATGTGTTTTATTTTTAACAAGGAGTCCCTATATCAATTTTCAGACCTCTAGTATCAAAATTTGCAGAAGTCTCATACAAACTTCCATCCCCTAGGTTAAGGGGTTAGGGGGTAAAAGTTCCAAGTTTAAGAATTATTTTGTTGTTTGTGTACCAATACTAGCTTACATACCAAATTTCAGCTTTCTAGGTCATCAGGAAGTACCCCAGAGGTTTTGATACGTCAGTGTATAAGTGAGTGGCAAAATCGGCGTATTTTAGGTACCAATAAAACCTAAAGTATAAAACCTAGATCAGTGAAATTTAGTACATTTTATATGTTCCCTAACTGCATCTTAACCTGTGAATTTGGGCGCTCTGGTGTTAACTGGGACGAAACTATGAGGGTTTGAAAATGAGACGAAACGGTTCGAGAAAAGGTAGGTAGTGCCTCGCCTCTTTTTTGTTCGTCTTGGCGGGGGCACTACCGTGCCCCCACATTTAAGATAATCAATTTTGCACAAAAAATAAACAACTTCAACAAGACGGAATTTTATTTCCGAGAACAGCTGAACGACTTACTACAATAATACAACTTAACGGTCTTAACCTACCCATATTCAGTTATCCACCAACTCCTAACCATTAAGAAATAGCACCTTACCTTCCATCATCAGCTCAGCATAATAAGATGATGACTTCCAGACGCAAATACCTGGATAACTTTATAAAATACATGAAAGTTAATTTTTAAGTGCTTATAACGTTTGAGGGTTGCCCTCGATTTCCCTGGGACCCCATCATCAGATCGCGACATGGTGACAATGGGACCAAACCAGGACTCTTAAAAAAAATAGTCGGTCCTCAATTGGCGGAATGATCACGTAACATACAAACAAAAAAAACATACAGTTTTAATTAAGATTAAGAACCTGCTCCTTTTTGAAGTCTGTTTAAAATTGGCTTTTTAAAGCAAGCCTGCTTAATATTTTGGCTCAGCTCGAGGCCACACGTATGCTTATTTACTTAAAAAAACCTTTTTTAGTTTTTCGACAGTAAGAATATTATTTTTTTGCTGAAAGTAACAACTAAGTTTCAACTTCATGTTTATTCATAGAACTGTCTATTACATGTAAGTCTGAACAGTTCCGTTGCATAGATATTACGTCATGCTAATTAAAAACGGTTGAAACTGACGTAAAATATTTGTGCTAGAGTCTGGCTAGCCAAATAATGTCGACAGAAAAACATCTCTAAAAAGTAATGAAATCTAGACAAAGTCGTACCAAGTCTAAGGTTCCTTACTGCGATTTCTTTATTATTATAGTTAATGTTGTGTGACTTGGCCGTTGAAGGGTACACCAGTATGGGCTATTATCTCGCTTAACAAACATAGGTAGTTACAACAGATATAACATTACGTTTAACAAAAAATAAACTTATAGCGGTTCTGGCGACAGATTGGTGCAATGGTGTCATGGATCACCTGGTTTTGTACCCTTGTGTACCCTTCAACGGCCAAGTCACACAACATTAACTATAATAATAAAGAAATCGCAGTAAGGAACCTTAAACTTGGTACGACTTTGTCTAGATTTCATTACTTTTTAGAGATAGACAAGCAGCTCCATCGAGACTTGGCTAGTTTTTTATAGAATGTTTTTGGTGGGATTTCACTTCTTTTTGTAGAAACGTGGGCATATTGTTTTATAGCAACCTGCTAATTCACTTTAGCAAACCTCACGAAATAATAAGCGAAATCAACGAAATGCAAATAATCCCTCCTAATCCCTAGCAAACGTTTCCAAGCGCAGTAGAAGAATGTCGTAAACGACTGTAACGCGGCCGGTTGCCACTTCGCCATATAAGATTATCGGAAAAACAAAACGACGGCGCGTTTTAAAATACAGTCAGCGCCATCTAGCGACGTGTGCGGGTATCACCGCCACTCTTAGTCCAATGCATTATATTTTGAGCGAAATTAATATTTTGGTGTAATTTGTTTATTTAATTTGTGTAATGTTCGAGTAGAATAAAGTTAATCGTTCGACTATTTCTTCTTGTAAACTTGTAAGTATAAGTATAAAAGCCAGTCTAGTCTTGTCCAGTTTTCCTTTAATTTTATTTATATGCGTATTAAAAGCAGAAGGGGAGGCATTCGCCCAGCGGGTACGTATTACAATGCCGAAGTTCAAAATACCGAATATCATAAGACCTATGGACGGAAGGCCGAAAATTAAAATGTCGAATGTTTATTTGACCGAAAGTTTAAAATCCCGAAAGAACGTTTGATCGAAAGGATGAAATACCGAATATTATAATCCCGAAGACTGTAATCCCGAAGAATGTAATCCCGAAGACTGTAATCCCGAAGATTATAATCCCGAAGACTTCATCCTGCCTGAAGGTTGTAATCCGGAATATTATTTAAACTCTCGAGAATTATCTCGTATTTCTGTAGTCTTACAGATTGTAATGTTTATTTTATACAAAGAATATTAACCTAAATTACGTAACCTACTTGCCTACTACTATTCTTACTATTTATAAGTGAACTCTTCTGTGGAACCGATCTGCTCCGGCGCTGCGGGATGTGCAGCCCCTCCGCCCTAGTACGTTAGTACTCTTTATTATACTGTGGCCCTAGCGTAAGAAAGTGCGGGCATCAAGCGAGTCACAGCGGCTGAGGCTGGTCGCCGAAGGTGACTAAAAAGCCGAAGCTGCGGAGGCGAGCGTTGACAGCTTCGGCTTCAGACAAGTTTGGTTCGGTTGGCAATCCATGACAGAATATTTTATCATAATATCGAATATTTTAGAGTCATACTTAATTTCCCACTTTCCCGGACTCTTTCCTTTTCTTAATCGACTTGCCACAGAACCGAAGCTGTCAACCCCGATTCCACGTGGTCTTGTCTGCCCTACCCCTAGAGTGTATATAAAAGCCCGGAGGCGCGGAGGGAGGGCAGCCCCCGGCCGCCGTAAGAAAGTGCGGGCATCAAGCGAGGCGCAGCGGCTGAGGCTGGTCGCCGCAGGTGACCTGCGGAGGCGAGCGTAGGTGCCGCACTTTCTTACGCTAAGGGCGGAGGGGCTGAACATCCCGCAGCACCGGAGCAGATCGGTTCCACGGAAAAGTCAGATTAGTTTAGTGTCCTGACACTTTTAAAGTGCTTATTGACTTTCGGGATTACAAAATTTCGAGATTTTAAAAATTTCGGGATTATGAAATTTCGAGATTTGGAACTTTCGGTTTTCTGAAAATAGGTAATTTGAGCTTCGGTTTATCGAATATCGGCTTTTTGAACTTTCGGTATTTTGACTTTCGGTATTTTGACCATCGGTATTTCAACTGTAGGTATTATGAACTTTCGGGATTTTAATACGTAACCCGCCCAGCTGTGGGACGCTATAGGCTAGATTAAATTAGATGTATCCTACTACGCTGGATTTTTGCAATGACGGTCGATTTTTTTATGTACCAATAGTATAAGGGGGCATTACCATATCTCTAATACAGCTGAGACCAGCTGAGGGTTCTTCATCAAATAAATGATAAATAAATAAATATCGGACAACCTCACACAAATCGATCTAGTTCCAAATTAAGCTCTAGAAGGCTTGTGTTATGGGTACTAGACGACGATATACATACTTACATAGCTGGGCATTAACTCGTTAATCCGTTAATCGTTAATTAACGAAGTTAACATTTTGATTAACGGATTAACTTTTAAGTTAACTTTTAAAAATGTTAACGGACACGTTAACTTCCGTTAATATGCCGAAGTCCGTTAATCGTTAATCCAATGCCTACTATTCACCTCACGGCACCACGGCGGCGCGGCGCGAAAAAACAGGTTCAGACAAGTATGAAACGACAAGTGCCGGGCGGTGCGTGGCAGCGAGTGAAACAAAAGCAAAACTAGATATATTTCGCCAGCGCGTGCGAGTGAGAAAACTGCGAAGACACGTTTGATCATTTCATTACTTAGCGCCGGTGCTTAGAGTGACGAGTGTTTTGTTTGTTATTGTCTTGTTATTGTTATTATAAATTACTGTCAGTGATCATTTGCGTGTTGATAAAGAAGAGTGCAGTGTAATTTAGTTAGATAGAAAAAGTGTACTGTGCAGTGTAGTAACTAGTAATTAAAACCATATCATGGAAGACATGCAATCGGATTCCAGCGGTCCTGATGAGAATCCATGGCCACATTTGACTGAGTATGTGGAATTTGTATGCAGATCGGGCCAGCAAATACTTTTTGCATGTAAAAGCGTCGTACGTAAGTTCACTAACGCAACGATATAAAAACCGGCCAAGAGCATGTCGGGCCACGCTCAGTGTAGGGTTCCGTAGTTGCCCATCCTTCACAATAGACGAAAATTACGAGAAACATTTTAAGTACGAGAAAGATTTCAAGCTCTATAAAAAGGTCGTAAACGCCAAAGTAACAGTAACTACTTATTACCTTCTGGAAGTTATCGATTATACGCACCAGATTAAGCGAAATGTTTTAATACAGTATGGCACTTAACCAATATGTATAACGTTCGAAGTGTAAGGATATCGCGCGGCACTTACGTCATTTTAAAGAAAAATATGATTTTTTGCGATAACTCAAAAACGGCTCGACCGATTTTATTCAGTATAGTTTTCGTTGAAAGTACTTATAAGGCCTCATCTTCATGAATTTTTGCATAATTTTTTGACCCGTGGTTAAAAAGTTAGGGGGGGGACACTATTTTTTTAATTTCGAAGCGAATATTTACAAAACTGCTGACTTTATAAAATGCTAAAAAATAATGTTCGGAGACCCCTATTATTTTTAAAAAACCTATTCAACGACACCCCACACACTAGTGTTGAAACGAAAAAAAAATCACCCCCACTTCAGGTGTACGGGAGTACCCGAAAATAATTTTTTTTTTAGTTTTTATTCTACCGTTTTGACGGCGTGATACATACACATACTCATACCAAATTTCAGCTTTCTAGTACTAATGATCACGGAGCTAAGCCGTGGACGGACAGACAGACAGACAGACATGGCGAAACTATAAGGGTTCCTAGTTGACTACGGAACCCTAAAAATGCAATTTTACACATATTAACGGATTAACGATTAACGTTAACTTCCGTTAATTCTTTCGATATGTAACGCTTTAACGTTTAACGAAGCTAACTTTTTTTGTAGCGGATTAACGATTAACGAAGTTAACTTTTTGATTAACGGTGCCCAGCTATGCATACTTATATAGTTAGATAAATATATACTTAAATACATAGAACAACCATGACCCAAGCATAAATATTCGAGTTCATCACACAAATATTTGCCCTGGCCGGGACTCGAACCCGGGACCGCCGGCTCAGTAGGCAGGTGTTTACAAACCGAGCCAAACGCGTCGTCAAAATACTTCAGACCTTGGATTTTTGACATCAAATGAAGCGGTCCACCAAGTTGAATATTAAAATACTTAAACGGGTTTACTCACGTCGTAGAAATTGAATAACGCTCGACATGTTTCAAATCGGTACGCGATCCATCATCAGGAGAGACGATCAGTCGCGACGGCGGCCAACCGAACACAACAACAAGTTGAATATTTTTTGTAAAGGCGGTATGTCGATCTCTAATAGTTTGGTTGGGCTCTTGTGTTTTCTAATCAGAGTACTCCAGATCTTCGATTATCCTAGTTTTTAGGGTTCCGTACCCAAAGGGTAAAAACGAGACCCTATTACTGAGACTTCGCTGTCCGTCCGTCCGTCCGTCCGTCCGTCCGTCCGTCTGTCACCAGGCTATATATCAAGAACGGTGATAGCTGGACAGTTGAAATTTTCACAGATGATCTATTTCTATTGCCGCTATAACAACAAATACTAAAAATAAAATAAAATAAATATTTAAGGGCTCCCATACAACAAACTTGTTTTATGGTACGGAACCCTTCATGCGCGAGTCGGACTTGCACTTGGCCAATTTTTATAGTTTTCGCTTTATGTGGCCATTAAACCCTAACTCTGTACCAAATTTCAGCTCTCTGAATTTATGGGAAGTACTAGTTCTTTACTGATGATCATGAGTGAGTGAGTGAGTGAGTGAGTGTCGTAAATGCGAAACTTTGCTTTCGCTTAACTTCGGAACTAAATGACCTACAGACTTGAAATTTTGGATTTTAAGTATGTGATTATAGCTTACTGGATGACGAAAATTTCTGCGTTCTGGTCTTATCCAGAGGTGCTCAAATAGGGGCCTGAAAATGCGGCGAAATGGTTCCAGTAAAGGATGGTACGGCAGTGTTTGCTTCGCGCTCGACTTGGCGGGGGCACTGCCGTGCCCCCCGATACGTCTACTTCATAAATGCTATGTCAGATGATAACTAAAGAGGAAAGTGTTGATTTGAAGCATTTGAAGTACTTTAAACCTCTTTGTTTTAAATCACAGTGGTAGGGTAACCGCATCAAGTCTAAAAAAAACAAGCCATGTGCGAGTCGGACTCCCGCACGAAGGGTTCCGTACCAATATTGAACAAAAAACGCGTTCTTTGTATGAGGTCCTCCTTTAATTTTTGCATATTTTTTATATTTGTTGTTATAGCGGTAACAAAAATATACATTCTGTGAAAATTTCAACGGTTCACGAGAAAATGTCCGTTGAACGAAATATTATGCAAAAAGCCCTATTTTTGTATGGGAGCCCCCCTTCATTATTATTGTTTTATCATGAATTGAATTTGTTGCTATAGCGGCAACAGAAATACATCATCTGTGAAAATTTCAACTGTCTAGCTATCACCGTTCTTGAGATACAGCCTGATGACAGACGGACGGACGGACGGACAGCGAAGTCTCAGTAATAGGGTCCCGTTTTTACCTTTTGGGTACGGAACCCTACAAATAGGATAATTTAAAACATGACTAAGACAATTGTGATTATTTTAGAAGTTCAGACTCAGTACAGGGGCTTACATGAGGGACGATGTGCGTAAAACACTAATAAAACAACACACCCTGTATAAAAAAAAACTCGTCCGCGGCACTAGTTTCGCCTTTAATGGTTTATTTTGATCATTCTATTTTTGTGCAGACTAAACTTAGTAATGCCCCAGCCAACATTTTTATGAAGATATAAAAAAACTCAGAAGCGTCACTAGTTTCGCCTTAATTGGTTTATTTTCATTATTCTATTTTTGTGCAGGCTAAACTTAGTAAGCCAAACAACGATTAGGAAGAGAAAAAAACTCAGAAGCAGCACTAGTTTCGCCTTAATTGATTTATTTTGATTATTCTAATTTTGTGCAGGCTAAACTTAGTAATGCCCCAGCTAACTGAGGATGACTGCAGAATACACATCAGCAAATTGGTGACCAAACAAATCACTGCAGCGGCGTGTTTGGATGCGTTTCAACATCATAGGACAGTAAGTTTTTAAGGCAATATATAATGCCGGTCTACATTCATTTAGGTTCACTTCGTCCATATTCCCATTTTGTCAACATTCCTATTTCATTGTCGTCAAGATTCATTTCTCAAATCGTCCATTTCCTATCTCGCCTACATTCCTAACTCGTCCATATTTCCAACTCGTCAACGTTCCTACGTCGTCCGCAATTGCCGTGTCGTCCACGTTCCCAACTAGTCCACAACACAATGAAATTATAATTCGACGAAATAAGTTTCTAGGAGTCCAAGCGTTCTCTTTGGCTCGTTTTACTTTAGTCGGTTCTTTGCATTTCCGTCGAATTATTTTTTCACCCAATAGGCTAGTAGACCCAGTTTTGAAATACATATATTTGAAATGGAGAGTTTTGTTTATTTCTCCGTATAATGCAACAAATTCTAGATATTGGCATAAGAAATAATTCTCGTGTTGTACTGTGCGGTGATTTCAATGTTAAATTTAACGAAAATTGC
This sequence comes from Apotomis capreana, assembly GCA_947623375.1. Taxonomy (NCBI): domain Eukaryota; kingdom Metazoa; phylum Arthropoda; class Insecta; order Lepidoptera; family Tortricidae; genus Apotomis; species Apotomis capreana. The sequence goes on from OX392500.1 coordinate 38,711,933, forward strand.
GAACAAGCAAAATCGCTTTGCGATATTCTATTAACTTATGGTCTCAAGCAAACAGTTAATTTCCATACAAGAATGTCATCATGCTTGGATAACGTGTTCACTAATGTGGACGAGTATATGATAAAAAATGTATCTGTTGTGTGCTCAGACCACTCTGGTCAATGTTTATCTGTAAGTATCGACTCTAAATCGCAAATACAAAGTAAACCCAGCCGCATTAGTAAGAGATTGGTCACTAAATCAAAAATGGAATGTTTGAACGATGAACTATTGTATGAATTCAGTAACTTTGTTTTGGGTCCTGATCCTGAACTTAACTATAACCTTTTCTTCAACGCGTACATAAGACTTCTGGATACAGTTATGCCTATGAAAAATATTTGTATACAAGCAAAAAAATGCTTTAACGATTGGGCTACTACAGGAATTAGACGGAGCAAAGAAATTATGTTTGAATTAAATTCGAAGTATATTATTAGTAATGATGAATCCTTTAAACAGTACTTTAGAACCTATAAACGAATATTTAAAACAGTATGCACTCAGGAAAAGTCAATGTGGCTTCATGACAAAATACGAAAATCTTCAAATAAAATTAAAACCGCCTGGAATATAATAAAAGATGAAACAGGTTACAACACTACAAGAAATAAGGACATCCGACTTTTTCACGAGGGCAGATTGCATCAGAATCCAAATGACATTTCAAAAATATTCAGTGATTTTTTCTTTACAATACAAGCAGAGCATTCAGAGACAGAATTAAATATCAACGCTTTGGATTTAATGAAAACAATCCCACCTCGCGAAACATTTCAGTGGACTAAAGTTTGTATCAAGGAAGTCCTTACAGTTTGTAAAAGCCTTAAAATGAAGAATACTTACGATTTATGGGGCTTATCCACCAAAATTGTTAAGGCAACTATCTTACCTGTAGTTCCCATTGTCACAGACATCATAAACCAATGTTTAGAGCTCGGCGTCTTTCCAAAGTCACTTGAGAAGGCTGAACTTGTTCCAGTTTTTAAGAAAGGAGACGCTACATCAACTGATAATTACAGACCAGTATGTGTTCTACCCACTTTCAGTAAAATCTTTGAAAGGATAATGTTTTCTCAGCTGAGTAGTTATTTCGCGCGAAATAATATAATTAGCACGGAGCAGTTTGGTTTTCGTAAGGGACTCTCTACAGAAGATGCCATTGCAGCATTTATTAAACATGTACATAATGGTTTAGAAAATAAGCTGAAGTGTATGGGTATATTTTGTGATCTGTCAAAGGCCTTTGATATGGTGGATCATGGTATCTTATTGGATAAATTGTCTTTTTATGGTGTTGCAGATACTAGTCTTAAAATAATTCGATCATATCTGTCAGACAGAGATCAAACAGTACAAGTAAATCAGGCCAGATCACAATGCCAACTTATATCTAAAGGCGTACCGCAGGGATCTATTTTAGGCCCGTTATTATTTATTGTATACACAAACGATCTTCCACATAGCATCCCCAAGCAATTAAAATGTAACATAATTGAATATGCCGACGATACATCACTTATTACGTCTGATAACACCGTCAGGGATACGGTGTCTAATGTCAAAAGTGCTCTTGACTTAGTGAAGGCTTGGTTCTCAGCGAATAAATTAAAATTAAATGCCAATAATACGCAAATTATGCAATACAGCCTAAAGCCTACAACAGAAAATGTACATCTAGAATATGAAGGAAACAAATTACCATATAATAAAGAGACAAAATTTCTAGGGATAACTATAGATAGTGCATTAAAATGGGATAGACATATTGATTATCTGTGCAAAAAACTTACGAAAGCGGCCTTTTCAATTAGAAAAATTAAGGAGTTATGTGGCATTCAAGCAAGTAAGACTGTATACTACGCATACTTTCACTCATTAATGTTTTATGGAGTTTTAATTTGGGGACATGCAGCAACATCATCAAGAGTTTTTAGACTGCAAAAAAGAGCTCTTAGAAACATTTTTGGTCTGACTGCTCGAGAGACCTGCAGAGCCATATTCAGAGAGACTGGTATAATGACGTTTTATTCACTATTCGCTTATAGAAACTTACTGTATGCACGGAAAAACATCGGTGGCAGTATAAGGAGAAAGGATATTCATAACTATCCCACACGCAACAGAAATAAGTTGTGCCTACCAAAAATTCGACTGGCTAAGACTAAAAAATGTTTCATCCATCAGAGCCTAAAAATGTACAACCATCTACCCGATTGTGTAACCTCACTCAATGACGCTAAATTTAAATTGTATTTAAAAAGTAAATTAACCGAACACGCACTGTACAACATAAAGGAATATTATGACATTGAATTTAAATTAAATGAAAACTGAATATGGAATGACTCATCTAGAAAGTATAATATAACAATAAAATTTAATAATTTGTTTCGTGTAATATTAGAATAATCATACAGTTTTAAGACTTATTCTAGTGCATAATTTATGACAATGGAATAAATAATTTTGACTTTGACTTTTGACTTTGACTTTGACTTTGAATGGTTAATAATGATCTTACTAGCTCAAAAAAATGTCTTGTATTTATGTGAAAGCTAGAAAGCTAAATTATATCAATTGAAAATTAGAAATTTCATGAACAGTCAAAAACGCCGTCCACCATTTTGCCTTTTGCTAATCTGTGGCGTGACGTAGAATTACCTGTAAATATTCGAAATTCGACCGTCGTATAGTGCCATTCCGCTCACTCCAATATACTTTGACAGGAGATCGAAAGGGACGGCACTATTCGAAGTCGTCAAAGTACCTAGACTTACAGTTTTCTTTACAGGACCGATGACTTCACTATCATAAGCGGAAATGGCGGACAGCGTTTTAAGCATTTCAAAATACAGATTAAAAGCCATATTTTCAAATTCAATTTTTTCAGCCATCTTCCACTTTTATGAATTAAAAAATATAATATATTTAGGTTTCCTTTGCTAAATACTATACGGAATAAACATTAGTTTATTACAATTTGACAATAGTCAACTAGCCTATTGTGCCGTTGTGAGTTGCAAAAGTGTAATTAATTACTTATTTTTAAATAAACTTTTCAGCTCCTGGAATATGGCAAATTACACGATTACGTAAAAGGTTACTATAGTATTTTTGACCTTGGTGATATTAATATCATGGAAGGAATTTCCAAATTGGACTTGATTGACGTACGGAACATTTTGACCGTCATAACGGTACGTATAAATTGTGGTCTTAGCAAGTAGTGGATATTCAGTAATCAGCTATCACACTAATGTTATTGAAGCGAAAGTTTGTGAGTGTGTTTATATGTATGTTTGTTACTTCGGCACGCTCAAACGGCTGCACCAATTTTGATTAAATTTAATATGGTGATAGCTGACATCCTGGACTAGCACAGGCTACTTTTTATCCCGAAAAATGTAGTGTTCCCGTTGGATGAGCGGGTATCACCGCGAGGCGCATCTAGTCATCAATAAAAATAAGATCAGTCGGGACAAGTACGCCAGTGGGGCCAGCGCACCTCATCATCATCATCATGTCAATCGACATACGTCCTCTGTTGAACAAAGGCCTCCGCCAAAGTTCTCCACAACGATCTGTCTTGCGCCGCCGTCATCCAATTTCTGCTCGCGATCCTAACCAGGTCGTCGGTCCGCCTTGTTGGGGGCCTTCCCACTGCGTCTTTCAGTCCCTTGTCGCCACTCAAGAACCTTTCTGCCCCAACGGCTATCGGTTCCACGAGCAATGTACTCCGCCCGTTCCCACTTAGTTTGGCGACTGTCTGAGCTATATCTACAACCTTGATTCTCCTGCGCATATTTTCATTTCGGATTCGATCCCGTAAGGAGACTCCGAGCATAGCTCGCCTACGATATCTAAATATCTAAAAGTACCTACAGATGTTACGTTTACTACTAACGCCATCTTACTTTTGACAACTAACTGTATTTACGTGGTTGTAAGATGGCGTCGGGATGGATAAGAACTCCATAGAAAGATTGGTAGTCCAGGGTAAGATACAAGAGACTAGGCTGATCACCGACTCGTTGGACCGACCTTCTTAAAAAGACCACACGGAGCTCCATGGTGCAGTGCACTCGCTCCGCAGATGACCGGGTGAAATGGAGATGCATCGCAAGAGCTGTCTACCAGAGGAAGAACGAGGATGTGAACCCAAATGTGGACACCATTGCCGTAACCACGACCACTCTTAGAAGAGTGAATGACGATGATGATGATGGCGTCAGTAGTATAACATTTTCGATATTGTACCCGCTGGTGCACTCATCCTCGTTATACCGGTTCATCAATCATAACTCCATACATAACCCGGTCAAAACCGCTGTAAAGAATTTTACAATACGACATGTGATTACTTACAGAATTTTAACTAGGTTCAATACCTGGTTATGTATGAGATTTATAAGAAATAATAATGTAGTTTGTATTAAATCTAAAATCGACGCCATGGTTCCTAAGAACAGTTTTTCCTATCTCTTATAGTTTTCGTTTCCCTACTGACCCATTTGGATTGATCACCCCGTATGATACAGATCTAACTGTTCCAGGAGGGCCATGGAGTCAGACTAATGGGCATATACGTGATCTCCCCTTCAAACATGATAAACGTCCTCATCAACCTTGTGAAGCAATTCTTGAGCGCGAAACTCAGCGATAAAATCCACGTGATGAAAACTGTGGAGTCCGTATACGAAGTTCTGCCCAGGAAATTGCTGCCCAAAGATTTTGGTGGCGACCAAAAATCTACTTTAGAAATTTTCGGTAAGTTTACAATTTTTACTTCTTTAAATGTACCGAAATAAAGCATATCGCTAAAGTTGAAATGTGATTGGAACGCAGAATTTATTATAGTCTTAGATTATTGGTCAAAATAACACTTCAAAGGATATCATGTTGACTTAATCATTATCACTCAAAGTTAATAATCTAGATGCAAACATTTGTTTTGATTAGCTTATAAATAAACAGATACAGGATGCAACAGACCGAGGGACCTTAAAGCAAACAGGGAATTGTTCAGACTGAGTACAGTCGATTTCATTTACATCTACACACTTACGAGAACAAAAATATCTGAACACGACTCTATTGTTAGGAGCATAAAATCGTGTTCAGATATTTTTGTTCTCGTAGGTGTGTAGATGTAAACGAACTCGACTGTACTTCATTTTTCACCAAAGTACTATGCAAATATTTCTATCCATTTTTGAGATACAGTTTGTTAAGCATTAGTGTAACATCGCTTAGTTAAAAACAGGTGTCAATTTAAAATTTAAATAAAACCTTTGAATTAGTACGGTTGTCACTGATATTAAAATATTTTAATTTGATGACCTTTTTTTACTTTTAAATCCAGCTTTAGAATCATAATAGGTTGATTGTAATAATGAAATAATGAACTTTATTCTGCAAGTAGGCCACAAGGGCACTTTTACATGTCTGAGTCTACCGGCATTTCACAAGAGGAGACCACTGTTGAGAAGAAACGCCGAAAGAAACTCAACAGTCAGTCATTTTTTCATAAAGGATAAGTACTTAACTATTACAGTAATATGAACTTAACTATACGTAGTTCTCGAAGAAAACATATTAAAAGTGTATTCTAAGATATAAATAAGCAAACGTTTAAGAATGAAATATAGAAACTACAAGAAAGTATGACGGTTTATCACAATTTATGTACGTTTGATATGCTTTCTTATTTGAACTGTGTCCCTTAAACTAGTCAGGTACAATCTAAGAAGGAGTCAGTTACTCGGTTTCTGGTTCAGGCCATGCATTTTTGTCTGTCAGATAGTCCTCTACTGTATAATATGCTTTTGACATTAGAGATTTTTTTAAATAATTTTTGAGAGATGGAAAGGCTAATTTTAAAACATGATCAGGTAACTTGTTATAAAAATGAATACATTGGCCTAAAAATGATTTATATACTTTACGAACACGAAACTTTCTAATAGCAATTTTATTTTTATTTCTAGTGTTAAAATTGTGGACATCGGAATTTTTGTAAATGAATCTAGGTTTTTAGTAACATACATAATACTCTCATAAATATATTGGGACGCAGAATCTACAATGTAGATCACTCAGATGACTCTATCCCGTCAGCCCAGTCTTTAGAAATGTTCCACCCTGTATACAGCCCATAAGCCGTTATAGCTTTCGGGTTCAGGGTTTCCATCTATCCTGCTCGTTCTTATGCGGTCAACATTTTCATCATCATCATCATCATCATCATCATCATCATCATATAGCCGATAGACGTCCACAAAGGCCTTCCTAAAGCCCTCCACAACGATCAGTCTTGCACCGCCCTTATCCATTTTCTGCCCGCAATCCTAACTAGGTCGTCGGTCCACCTTGTTAGGGGCCTACCCATTTTATCAACATTTAATTTTTTATTAACCTGTACTCAAATATAATACCGAACTCAATTGTTGTCTTAAGTATGGACAAATAGACATTTAAAAGGCAGAAGAGCTTTAAAACAGGGCTAAGGTCTGTACTAAGATAATCTCCTTAAACATGAGAACGTTTAAAAGAATCGCGCGCGTTATTTTTTGTCCAAAATTATGACACAATGGAAAGGTTACTTTAGGGTCTAAATAAAAAAAACTAATGACGCTGAGTTTGACATTCTTGACAGCTTATTTTTTTTTCGGGGATAGGTTGAAGACTACAACTTTATGCAGGCATAGTTGTCAAAGATTTCCGTTATTTAATGTATTTTCTTATATTTCTTTATAAGGTGTACACGACACAAAGTTCTCTCGATCTCTATAGTAATTTCTTCTTGTTAGAAATATGAAACGTTGTCGATTGCTTATTTAAAAAAAAACATAAACAGTTTTTCTGGTTTTCAGATGAAATGAATGAAGCAATATCTACCGAGCAGTGCTTAGCCTTTTACGAAGAGATAAACCAAGCCTGCACCATCGAGAACCTTCGACGGAGCTCTGATAATTCGAACCAGGAGTACCTCGGCATGCCCGGCTCCTTTAAACTGCTTACTGTAGATTAATTCTTTATGTTCAATGTGGATCTATATTGTCATATCCCTAATATTAATATGGGCCTAATGATTGTTTGCCCTAATGCATGTGCCCTAATCTAATACATTTTGTCCTAATTTTCAATATCCTAATACTTATTTGGTCTAATATTTTAAGTACTTAATACAATGTTTTCCTAACGATTACTTATCCTAATTTTATATGACATAAGTATCAAATTTCCTAACAACTTTTCCTATTGCCCCAATATTTCATGCACTACGATGGACGTAGATTCTTTTAACGCGAGGGATAAAAAAAAACTCGGTTCTTGCGCGTCGCCGGCCGCTACCGCGGCACGCTCGCTTCGCTCGCTCGGCCCGCATGTATAGGATCGCATTTCTTCCTAACACTCCTCCTAGCTTCGCTCGTCGTCTTACCTAACGAAGGCCTAAACACGTATTTCTTATTAATTTATGAAACATGTAATGTCACATTTGTTTTAATGTGGATACACCACAATTTTTTTTAACGTATTCACATAGAGGTCGCTAAGGTGTAAAAACCTTTCAAATAAAACAATGCAAAGATCGACACACAAAGCATAAGGAAAAACTCGTCAGGTCTTCCTGGAGCTAGGGTAGCGAAATGGTTACGCTGGACCGGGAATCCAGAGGTACCGGGTTCGATTCCCGGTCTCTTTCACCAGGTAGCCCCTTTTTCAATTTTTCATCAAGCTTTGATCTTTGTATTAAAGACGTATTTCTTATTTAGGACTTATAAGTTGTATTTTAAATGTGGTCTTCCAATATTAGGATAAAATAGATTAGGTAATTTCATATTATGGATTTTCACTTTTAGGACAAAAGAGCATTATGGCAAGTGAACATTAGGTCAAAAGTTTTTAGGACAAACTGTAATAGTAGGTGTACTTTAAATTGGGTTGACATTAATATGCGTAACTGCTGAAATATTCATGTGTATGGAATATAGAATAAATACACCTAGACACCTTGTTCGCGCTTAAGAGTGAAGCCAGTGTTGGTAAGCCACTACCGTAAAACAGGGTTACTTCAGGAAAATTTGGGGCTACTTTGATAGGTTTAAAATGGTTATAAAAACGCAAATATTCATAGTGCGATTGAGCAAATGAAGTAAAAGGTTAGGTCATTGTTGAAGGTAGGTATTGTATTGCCACAGATAGTAAAAAAAAATAAGGAGGGGCGTAAAAACACTTTTCCAAAGTAGCCGCTGCATTTTAAAGTAACCCCGTTTTACGGTACCTGTCACAGGCTTAGTTTCGTGTGTGTGCGCATCTGTCACAACGTCAATGTCACAAGCAAAACTTCTCTGTGATTGGTTGGCACATAAAACCAAAACCGGTTTCATCTTCCGCAGTTCTGTTGTATGAAGACTATCGTTCTAGGCGTATTTATTCTAAGATTTGGAAATAATATAGATCAATCAGTTGATTTACAAATATACGATTTGATATGATTTCAGATTTTTTTTTTATATATCATCTAGGAACAATAATACGATCGTCATTTGTATGTACCTACTTGCTGAAATGAGTTTCTTGACATTAGGTACTTCAAAGAAAAGCTAAAAATAGTTGGCACGTTGTATGATGTTCCCAAAAAAAAATGCTATTTTATTTGTTCTAGATTTATATTTCTGATGTTTGTATATATATATTTCAATATAAAATAAACAATAGGACGTTACTTGTAGAACTGGACCCCATTTTAAAATAGTACGAATATGAATTTAATTGGTACAGCCTTAATGTATATAATTTACCTTTTAAGTTTTTTAATATCGCTATTGTAAAATTTTCATGCCCTACCTACCTACACTAGACAGTAGACACATAATTAACTTCACTCTTATTATGGTAAGTCACCTAATATTCAATAAATCAAACAATATTATATTCATAAAAAACACGTTAAAAGTGTAAAAACAAAAGCCACTCACCGAATTCAAAACCCGAGATAGATCATTCCACTCGCGCGACAAATCCAATAGCGTCGGTGAAGCAACAACGCCGACAAACCGACAAGCCGACAAACGGCGACAATGAGCGCGTTCTGTCGGGGCCGCGGTCACAATGATACATTGAGGTCGGCTGACCATAATTCAATTATGAGTATTAGCAATTTTCTTTTAGTGATGTGACGTTTCGGTTTCCGTGATGTCGAGTGAAACGTCAATAGTTCAACGCATCATTCGCAGTTTGTGGTTAATAAACGACGCAATTGAAACATTTAATTTAATTGATTTATTAATAACTAGCGACCCGCCTCGGCTTCGCACGTGTGCAATGCTGATAAATTATGCATGTGTAATACATATACTTAAACCTTCCTCTTGAATCACTCTATCTATATAAAAAAATGATAGCGCATCAAAATCCGTTGCGTAGTTTTAAAGATCTAAGCGTACACAGGGATAGACAGACAGACAGCAGGAAGCGACATTGTTTTATACGATGTAGTGATTACTTCTTGTACTATTCTAAACAATGTAGGGTGTGTAATTTCGTTATAGTACATAGAGTGCCACCGTTTTTTAATATATATTTTCGTCGCCTGATAAATAAAAGCGCTAAATTAATTTTTTTTTTGTAATATTGTAATTTACTAAGTACCAGCAATAGCTCAATAGTTTATCAAATATATTATTAAAGAAAATCAACTTTTTGGTAGAGCTAATATAGACTTATCCTTTTATCTATTCAGTCCTTTACAGTATAATTTCCAAGATATATTGACAATAGTGACGATACTATCGCAGCTTTGAGACATATCTCAATCTCAAAATCGTGAAAGCTTAAATAATCATAATTAATGTCAAATAAATAAAAGTGTAGTAACTTCAGGTGGCAAATTATATCGATATCGTATCTCATCACTAGTCGTGGTTGACTGTTTTCTTTAATCCCCATAAGCCGACCCGAGCTCGGAGATTGTTTCTTTTTTTAATTTCCCCGTGCTTTTCTATTAGTAAATTAAAAACTGGTGGTACAATTGACCTAGTAACTTTTATACGAGTTTTTTTTTTATAGTAAGTAACCGCTTAATTGAACGCTGACAGTCGACTTACAGGTTTGAATTTTGGTAATGGCACATAGATAATTAATATGAATTATTTTAATCCACTATTTATCTCAATTCACGTTAATCACGGTGGCAAATCTTCCTGCGCAGTATAAATTACTACTGCGTAGTAAGATTCATAGCTCTCCTTTTAAGTGAATTGAGCTGTCGACTATAAGTGCGACAGTGTGTTTCTTTGTTCTTTCTTCACGTGTCAACGGAACACTGCATTTTTACCAAAGACATAGAACTAAAGTTGGAGAGTGGCGTAGTTTTATTATCCTCACGAAGGATCCTGAAGCGTAAACAAAATAGCAAGGCAAGCGGACAAAGCCGACCCACCAGTCTTAATTATAAGAAGGCACTCAACTATGTAAGGTTAAAGGTCAAATAAGTGCATTGGCAAATATACTTACAAGAATTGATGGTCAAAATTAATAGGATAACAACCAAGCAACCAATTTCACTACCACTATGCTCAATATGGCACGTCCCAGTGGATTACATTCAATTACTCAAACGCATGGCTCCACTTGCCCAAATTAGCGAACATCGCTGCCCGGGCCAAAAGGCAATTACTTTATCTGATATAGAGACAGTTAAACCGTTTTTCTCTTGAGCGGCGCTGTTATAAATACTATCATTAAACGCGCTAGGAATTGAGGATTCGTGTTTGTGTTTGTAACTAATGGCTCGGATAATAATCCATGAGAATCGAAAAGGTAGGTAATTGATTGGAAAATAATAGGTAGATGCGCTGCAAACTTCCTTGTGAATTTTCTGCCATTGTCTATGCCTATTCAAGCCTTAGGTTCTTAGCTTGTAAACTAAGTTTAGCTTCAGGCTCTATCCCCTATAATGTTTAATTATAAATACAGAAGTCCCAAATGACTGATTGGTGAACCAAACCTTGTACAGTGCAGCTAATAAGTATTTTGTCCAAAATGTAGACCAATAAGGACTAATTCAACTTGACACATCCATACCATAACAGAAAACCAAAAGTCGGAAGATACCCGTTTTTAGATGTAATTTAATTCTACACTTTTCGTCTCATTTTTAACTTCTTAAATAAATAAAACTGTTATGTCTGACGTTGGTGAAAAAGCCGCCAGGTTACAGTGGGACGGGGCAGGCCACGTATGCCGCATGCACCCTGATAGATGCGCTAATTGAGCCACGAAGTGGGTGCCGGATGATGCGCGGCGATGACGTGGCAGGCCGAGACAGAGATGGCGCGACGACCCGGACACGTTTCTAAACAATTGGCTGAACAGGGAGTTGGAGAATACGAGCCTTTGCCCAGCAGTGAGATACAAATACAGGCTATAAATAAATTAATTTGCTAGTCCAGCGTTTTTAATTAAACTCCACTGTTAAGTTTATTTTCTTGAAATACTTAAAGGCTTTTTTTAAATTAAAGCATCTCTGTTTGACCCTATGGTTGACTGGTAGAGAATGCCATTAGGCATTAAGTTCGCCATTTGTACTGACTTTTGTTTTGTGCAATAAAGTTTCAATAAATAAAATAAATAAATAAATAACTTAGTTTTAAATACGAGTATAAGGTTGAAACTTTAAATATTTCATATTAAAACTTATCTGAAGTAAAGAAACAATCATCCCTTTTCAACCTACACCATGCCACGTGTCATATCTAGCGACAGAAACCTCTTAAACTTGAACTTGAACAATAGATATTAAAAACCTCTGACGACGCAAAAAACTTTTCTCCGAACCACGTTTTCGATATCCAACCCCATTCCATTCAGTTTAAGCTTCAGCATTCTGTAAGCCTGCCGTGGCCATGTCCACGTGAATATTCAACGAGGGAATCTGAGTCTTGTAGACAACTGTTAAAGTGATTTTTTGCTTGTTGGTAATTAAAGAGATCTTAGTAAGTCGGCCTCAGAGTATGGCTTCATCGCATTAGTATCACGTGTTGTGGGAAATCTTTAGTCCTGTTCTTGTTGAATATTTATTCAAGGTTTTGAGAAGAAATTTTATCAAAAGATCTGCAGAATATCATACACAGTCGATATCGATAACAGATCTGTGTAACCCCTTCCCGTGAATGTAAATTAAATGCAAGCGCGGATTCCGCACATTAAAACTTCGGACTCGCTTAATATAAGCAGTATTACTCGTACTTTATATCAGTTATCAGATGTCGTAACAGATTGATTATAACAATGGATATTCAACGTAATATAATCCAAATATAACCTTTACCCAAACACTTCATCAGATTTAGCTAAAAATAAACAAGTGACCTACCTGGTTCTCCTCGAAGGCACAAGAAACTTCAATGGACCGGCAGATTTCCTCCTGTCCTTGACGATAGGCACCATTAAAAGATCCTCTTCCTCGGTGGTCGACCCTGGACTCTCCAGGCTCACCAGCGCCGGTGCGGACATTCTTCTGTCCGGGATAACCTTCGGACACTCCAGCATTTCACGGATCACTTCACAAAACTTGCACGCGTGTGCTTCCGCTATATAAGCCTTCGTGATAGCGTACGCATAGTTCTCTAAAAAACACTTATGGCAACCCGGGACGTAATTCGTTTCTAAATCCGTAGATTCTTCACTTGGTTCTTGACTTTTTAAGTGAAGTTTCTTCTCCATCACAGCTAAGTTCGATTCTAAAATCTTCTTTTGTTCAGCTCTATGAACCTTCTCCTCTTCTTTGATTCTCTTTTGCCTTATTTCTTCTAAGCATTCAGCCTGGTCATTGTAGTATTCAATACATTGCATAGTTTTGGACGGTTTAGGTTTAGTCGGACTTTTCTTTTTCTTCTTATGACTTAAGATAATATTTAAAGGTTCGATTCTTAAGGATTTCATTTGTTTTATTATGTGCTCCTGAACACAAGGGTTGTACGACACTTCATCTACGACATTGGGAGTGTTCTGCTCGATATTTTTGGCAGCGACGGTGTCTTTGTTTCTAACATCTGTTTTATTGTGTTTACTCTTTACTTTGATCTCTCGATCGCCGTTGATTTTATGACTGTTTTTTTCCGTACACTTGACGGACGATGAATCGTCGTCGACGCAAGTCTCGTAGCCGTCGACTTCATGATCTATGTACAAAAGGGACTGCCCATCTTCTTGGATGGATATTCTGGTAGTGGCGTCAAAATAACTTGCAGTTTCGTCTGCAGGAGAATTTAGACACTCTTTCCAACTTTCGTCACTTTTCACTTTTTCTAACGTAGTCTTTGTATCACATTCCTTCCAATACTTTTCAAAACTAATCCTTTCTAATCCTGTTGGAGTCACTGCAAAAACCATTTCATCTGAGGTCGATATATCTTTACTTTGCTGTTTTGATAACGACCGTTCCGATTGTTTTGTGTCAAATTTAGTTATTATATCAGGTAGTTCTCGTGGTGTTATTAAAACGTCATCCTCTCTTATTGTCATATCGTCGTCAGGGTCATCTAAGGAGTCATCGGATTTAGATTTTTTCATTTCTGTTAACCCATTTACTTTATCCGATACGTTCTTAATATTTTCGTTTAAAGTATCATCTCGCTTGATGCAGTCATCGAAGCTGAGATCACAGAGCGCAGATAGTTCTTCATCCTTGACTGAAGCGTCTTCAGGTTCCAGACATATTTGGACTACTTCTAAGCCTTCTCCGTACTCTTGAAGGCATTCGTGGAAGGAATCCATGCCGGTGTGGTCGTCCGAGGCCAGTGAATTTATGCATTCCTGCAAACAAATTGGTAAGTAAATAATAGTAGTAAAAGAAAACAACTTGTAACAATTATATATCCAGTTAGAAAACGTACCATAAGTGATATATTATTTCCAGACTTCAAAAACGATTAAATTCATTTATACGTTTCTCCATGATCATTGGTTGGTACTTAACTATGTAATGGGTTGTGCTCTGAATTTATTTATTTCAATAGTAACTTCGACATGCATACTTTTTGTTACAAAAAATGCTACGATGCATCGATAGCGGAATAGTTTTATAAATGGAGAGTAAGAAAGAGGGACAGTAAAAATAAAACAGTGTTAATTTTCCAACGTTTATTACAACACACATGATAAAGCATATAAACGATCAACGCAGGCTCGAAGCAACATCGATATACCTATTATTACAGTTCACAACAATTCGTTTCTTTTAAAGCCTATTTTCTTTTGACATAGCAACACCTAAGCTAAGTCTTAGACAAGTTATAGCTAGAACATTTAATTTTGACAGTCAGTCAGTATGATACGAATTTCATAAGCTATAGCAAGCTCAATATTTATAGAAGACATATTTATAAGAATGACATGTGAAGTAATGGCAGGCAGTTGTTTGAGTTCAGTAGACAAAATATAGTGATCTGTCAAATAATTCTTCAAATCAAACATCGAAAGTGTCGGAAAGAGACGAATGCTTTATCTTTTATCCACCAAGATAAACGCCTTTCTATGTCTAAAACATGACTAACTTAACATAGTCGGCGAATGATTATATCTGGGACTTAAAATTCTACTAATTTTGCTTTAACACGAAGTTTTCTATACAAAAAACTGTGTTTTATATTTTTATCAGGCTCACAAATGAAGTTATCATCATCATCATTTCACCGACCGGGGTATAAAGAGTTAATAGTACTTAATAAGTAACTGCTCTACGACACTACGCCGGACTTGTTGTCGCTATCGGAACCGAGGTTCTTGGTAACAGCGACAAGATATCTATTATTATCTCCTTTATTCATTTGAATTGTTGTCGCTATCGGAACCGAGGTTCTTGGTAACAGCGACAAGATATCTATTATTATCTCCTTTATTCATTTGAAATCTTAAGTTAGGTTTTTTACAATAAAGTTATATCAAAAGTAAAATACAATAAAGGAATTACAAAATATGTAAACACATTATTAAAAACCTAACCTAGGGGTCCGCCGGCAGCGGGGCAGAGCCAAGGCTACCGGTGGTTAGGGCTGCAGAGAGAGGAACCTCCTGACGATGCGCGCCGTGTCCAGGAGTACCGCCTTCTAAATCTGGCCCTTGATCCAGCCATCTAGCGAGAGTCTCTGAAGATGCTTGTCGAGACTCTTCGCTATAACACCGTTCGCCGAAACAGCTATCGGGACAATGCTCGTATAATAATCGTATCGTGTCCTATAATTATTATTATTACATGTTTGGTTTATATGTTAGTGTAAGTTAGTCAAAATAATAAATAAATTATGTATCACAGAAAAAAAAGTTTTAATATACTGACGAGTTTTTCGCGATGTTTTTATGGTTTCAAGTGAAATAGCGTTGTTGATTAGAGACGTCGACCAAATGTTTATCACTAGCCAATGTTGGTTACTTGTATGGACATTAGACCATTTTCTCTATCCTGATCCTGAGACTCCTATTAACTATTCATATTCATAACAACGATGAGCCTAGCATCGCTGTACATAGCGCTAGTACCTCATTAGGCAGATTGTGTGAATACGATAGAGCAGTCCCAAACCGAATACATGACTCAAAGCGAATAATTCTCTGCCGTCATAGCACAATGCTCTATTTTCGTCACCAGTTACGTTATTCTTATTTACGAGCCGCAGTTACAAATAAACGTAAAACAATGGCATTGTTCTGTAAAAATAACGTTCTATATTAAGATCAAAGAGAATACGAGTTTTTTGTGCCTGTTAATTTACCCTAGTATTTACACAATTGTTATTTACTTTATTCCGTTAAGTTACGACATTACAGTTGTTTGAACAGTATTCGTATCAGGAGCTTGGTTTTAAAACGAGTTGATTGAGAAGAAAGGGTTTTACGCAATCTTGATTTTGACTGTTTCAATGTCGATAAATATATAACATAAACATATATATATATCAGACAACCTCAAACAAATCGATCCAGTCCCAAATTAAGCTCAAGAAGGCTCGTGTTATGGTTGAAGGTCGTATCGGTCCGGACATACCGCAAGTGACAATTCATTTCACAATGCGGTCGTACAAGGCATGAAATTTCTAGAAAAACGCACAGGTTTGGAATGCCAACTATCTAAGTGGTGAGGATGAACTCCGGCAACAGAACCATGGGTCTTGCTAGTTTTAAATAAAATCAATACTATCTTGGATATCTTCAAGTCGAGAGTAAAATAGGTTTCTAAGCAAGCATGCTTCATTTTAGGATCGTTCATCTTAGATGCGATCGAGGTCAAACGCTTGGCTATATGGAGTAAAAAATAAATGTACAGATAATCAAGTAAGGATAAGAATCAGCACATACTGACTGACTGACAGACAATGAAGAACTTACAGCTATGATATGTTCAATAGTTTCCTGTAAGGAATACCACATTGATTACATTTTTACAATCAGTGCCAATGGAAGTAACTAATAAACAAGTACGAGTGACTCTTAATTCAGTGAATAAAGGATTTTGACCTTACAAACGGTCCGGTAGTTTTGAATTTTTGATATGTTGTCTAGGATGGTTAGTCAGTATTTAAAATGCAAAATGCACAATTCCCCCCCCTCCGCGCCCGCCGCCATATTGAAAAAACCGGCACGTTCTTCATATTTTTGCTCATATCTTCCTTTAGGAGCATTTTAGCTAGAAAAAAACTTTGACAGTGATATAGAGAGTTAAATTTACTACATTTTCCATTTTATATTTTGTTTCTAGGACAGATATTTACGGAGATATGCACATTTAAAAAAACTTAAGAAATTGCAATTTCCAACTCAAAAACAAACTTCTGGATTATATCTTCGTTTAGGAGCATTTTAGCTAGAACAGTGCTTGGGCAATTTTGTAGAGAATTAAATTTACTAAAATTTACACTTCAAATTTTGTTTCTAGGACATATAATTACGGAGATATGTAAAAAATAAAGTCACATTTTCCGAAAATGTATGTAAAAATGGACATGAGTTTTATAAGCAATTATATTTCCTACATGTTTTAATTTGTCCTAGACTAGTCCGTAACTGAATGACAGCGTTCTAAACCAAGAATTTTGAGAAATTTTCGGAAAATTCGACTTTTCCTGTTTTTTTTAATGTGCTTATCTCCGTAACTAACCGTCCTTGAAACAAAATTTGAAGTGTAAATTATAGTAAATTTAATTCTCTACAACATTGCCCAAGCTTTGTTGTAGCTAAAATGCTCCTAAACGAAGATATAATCCGGAAGTTTGTTTTTCAGTAGGAAATTGTTTAGTAAAAAATGTTTACGTTTTTTTAAATGTGGATATCTCCGTAACTATCTGTCGTAGAAAAAAAATAAAAAATGGAGAATGTAGTAAATTTAACTCTCTATAACATTGTCAAAGTTTTCTTTTAGCTAAAATGCTCCTAAAGGAAGATATGAGCAAAAATATGAAGAACGTGCCGGTTTTTTCCCGGGGGGGAATTGTGCATTTTGCATTTTAAACACTGACTAACCATCCTAGACAACATATCAAAAATTCAAAATTACCGGACCGTTTGTAAGGTCACACATAGTACTTTAGTCTCTATTCACCGTATTATCTACAGGCGTTTCAATCGCCGCCGTCAGTCCGCTGTCATAAATATCAAAGCAATACGCCATAATAAATACTTTAAATTATATCAATTATTATTTAAGCATTAAATACAAAGATCAAAGCTTAAAGAAAAATTGAAAAAGGAGCTACCTGGGGGAAGAGACCTACCCACATAAAAAAATGAGACATTATATGTTTCATAAATTTATATATCAATTATGCCAAGGAGTACGGTTACAGTATATCATTGTATGAAAGTTTGCAGCTTGGTGTAAGCTCATACCTTCCATATATTTGACCGCGGTTGAAACGTCTGAAGAATCACTCGTACTAGGTAAATACTGACCTAATCCTGGGGCTCTGGGCTTTTCTATTAGGTTAACTTTGTAACAATGTTTGTTAGTTAGTTATTAGTTGGTAACAAACATTGTAACTAAATATTGGTTAATTTTAACTAGGAGATCCAAAAGATCCGAGTTTATTGATATAGTACAACCGGTTTTAAGCCGGTTTAAGTATTAAAAAAACGGTTTTGGTTCTCCTAATTTTAACCTACCTATACCTACCTACAATTTTCGTATCGAAATCAAAATTTCATAATACAATATTTCGGTATCTTGGAGCTGTATTCTCGATAGAGACGGAAGGTGGCCGTAGGAACTCGGTATTAATGAGCAATTAACGTTTGTGTGAGAAGTTACAGAGGGCAATAAAAGTGTGTCTCAAAAAAACGACAAAAAAATATTAATAAATATTACAGTTATATCGATTTATGGTGCTGCGACCTGCGACGCACAGTTTGAGAACCCCTGTCATCAACTATCGGGCAGGATTCAGGGGTATAGGAAAGTCTGACCATTTAACCAAAACAATACATTATGTATAACTAGGTCGATGCAGAGTCAGCCACCGGCTAAGCTTGCACCATAGATTGGAGCGGAGTTTTTTTTTTTCGAAATTTTCTGTTCGTCACGACCTAGCGAAATTTAATTTGTGCATTATAAACAAAAATTTCCAAAATCGGTTGAGAACTCGCTGAGATCTGCGCATTGTTACAAAGTCCATTCGAGTCGATCCATGGGAGCTTTTTGTTTTTTTATCAGAACTTTTTAATTAAGAATAATTTCGAAATTTTCTCTTCGTCACGACCTAGCGAAATTTAATTTGTGCATTTTAAAACAAAAATTTCCAAAATCGGTTGAGAACTCGCTGAGATCTGCGCATTGTTACAAAGTCCATTCGAGTCGATCCATGGGAGATTTTGTTTTTTTTATCAGAACTTTTTAATTAAGAATAATTTCGAAATTTTCTCTTCGTCACGACCTAGCGAAATTTAATTTGTGCATTTTAAAACAAAAATTTCCAAAATCGGTTGAGAACTCGCTGAGATCTGCGCATTGTTACAAAGTCCATTCGAGTCGATCCATGGGAGCTTCGCTCGCTCCGCTCCAATAAAAAAAGAATCAAACAAAGGTTTTGCAAAAGTTACAGGATTTTTATTTATGGCCAATGCTTTATTGCTACATTACCAGTGCATTTATCCTCCAATAAAATCAATCTAACACCATATACCTCACTCTATCTTTAAAAAAATGCATTAAAATCCATTGCGTACTTTTAAAGATCTAAGCATACATAGGGACAGACAGACAGACACCAGGATATGACTTTGTTTTATACTATAGGTATGTAGTGACGATGAAGGTACAATTGAAGTCTCTATAATTACTTCACACACGCCTGACAAAATTATATTAGCAAAGTTGCGAGAATGTTTATTTCGTGAAATAATTTAGAACATAATAATAATATAGCCTTTTAATCATGTTAGTCTGATTTTTAGGGTTCCGTACTCAAAGAGTAAAAAACGGGAACCAATCACTAAGACTCCACTGTCCGACTGCTTCTCTATCTATCACCAGGCTGTATCTCATGAACGTTTAAACTCTCTAGCTATCAGCTATCGGATAGCTAGACAGTTTAAATGTTCACAGATGTATTTTTGTTGCCGCCATAACAACAAATAAGTAAGTACTAGATCTAAATAAAATACATATTTAAGTCTCCCAAACAACAAACGTAATCGGCTGCGTTAACTTTGCTCCTCATTTTGCATCCGGCGCCATACCAGGTGCTAACTTAACTTAACCTGACCAGTTAAGATGGCGTAACTGTTTGTACGGAACCCGCGGTGCGCGAGTCCGACAAGCACGTGGCCCGTTTTCTTACTATAAACACTGTGCGTGGCATAGTACGAAACTAGATTAAAAAATAATAGATTCCGTTAACCCTGACACATAATTGCATCTGAACTATTGCATTAGGCTTTGGAACTTAGGTCTCTAGAGGATGAAATCATGGCCACATCTGATTTGCACAGGGACTGTTCTGTCGATTGCAAGCCTTGACGCACTTGATTTCAAATAAAACTTCAAATCCCTATTAGTATTAACCTTCTGTATATTATATGAACTGCCTAATGGCAGAAAAGCAACGCGCTCGCTATGGTAATTTTTAGATAGCATTGCGCGTGTGACCGTTTAGAGATGGGCGCTCATGGGTATATACCCGATAAATACCGGGTAAATACCCAATCTACCGGGCAGTAGTCATAGTAGATTGGGTATTTACCCGGCCTTCATCGGGTATTTACTTATGAGCGCCCATCTCTTTGTGACAGATATCATCTACCGGGTGTGACCTGTAATAAGAGCAATAAATTAAAACATAGATTCTTCCCTTAAACTGAACAACATTTTGTTAAGCTACTTCTGGAAATAACGTGTATTAAATTATATTTTGTGGAATAATGTTCAGAAAAACATGCAATGTATTGCGAAATGTTCGATATTAGTAGAGTGACCGCTGTCGATGCTCAGGGAATGTCAATAATGTTGGACGACGTACATTTAAAATACTATTTAATTTGTTTGAAATAATAAAATACAAAAAAAATTGTCTTTTTTTTTAAGTTGCTGAACAAATGTTGTTCAGTATAAAGAGTAGAATCTATCTTTTAATTTATTGCTCCTATTACAGGCCACAGCCGATATAATGTTTTTTATTAACGTAGTAACGTTTGCTAGCGTTAATCAAATGTTTACAATGAAGCGAACAATTCTTATCTTATTAATAAATTCTTATAGATTCAATGGTTCTCGCATCAAAATCAGAGGTCCAATAGGTAATAGGACGGCCGTGTTGGCCCGGAAAGCCATTCATTCATTCATTCATTGTAAACAGATGCCATCTCTATTCAGAAAGAATACAATATTGTTAAGCCAAGTAATATCTACGTCACAAAATATCACATTATGATTATTCTTTCCTTACAAATGTTAACATTATCATTTCCTTCCTCCTCATTTCATATTAAATTTATCTTACTTTCCTCATTCATAACGCCACTATAATACATCAATTATTATTGTAACATATTTATAACTTAATATGACTACTAACAATATTAATAATTATGTCACATTATTAAATTACCAGGGGGCCTATGATGGGTGCGATAAATAAGTGACAAAGCATCCGTCACGTAATGACACAATGCGTGTGTGTGACACACACTAAAATTATAATACATCACTAATTAAAACTTATTGAACCGGGTCTTTCGCGATATTTTGATTTACCTTCATTGCCTGACGTTTCAACAGGGCACGTACTGTACAGTATCAGTAGGTACGCCTGAGTCCACGGCACGTGAAACCGTGTTGAAACGTCAGGCAATGAAGGTAAATCAAAATATCGCAAAAGACCAGGTTCAAAAAGTTTTAATTACAGTATCAGTACGCCTGGGACCACGGCACGTGAAACCGTGTTGAAACGTCAGGCAATGAAAGTAAATCAAAATATCGCGAAAGACCCGGTTCAATAAGTTTTAATTATGTGTTCAAACCGCGAGAGTATATAGTATTATATCACTACTCTTCAGAACCTCTTATCTTGTTTGTCGATTAGCTCTGAGATAGGAGCTTTGTTTTGGCATGTATTTAAATCGATATCTGTAATCTGTATATTCCTTTTTTTCGATCAAAATATTTGAAAGTTTCACCAAAAATACTGACTTGCACACTAAATAATGCGAATTAAATATACTATTTAAAAGAATTTGCAAAACTGTTTTACTGGATATAAAAAAAAACTAACCTAACCTAACCCGGCCGAGTCGTATCTTAGTGTGCAGTGCGAGGATAATTAGTGTGTCAGTAAGTCAGTATTTTTGGTGAAACTTTCAAATATATCCAATGTACGAACCATATTTTTGGTGTGAATTCGGTTAAAAAGGTCATCTCGTTTTGTATGATGTTTAAGTTTTTTTTGTAGGACATGTTCAGTTAATCAATTGTTTTTTTGCACTGCATTAGTTTTTCTGGTATGCATTCAGTTAATTAGTGTGCCGAAAAATTATACAGATGTGCATTTAATAATATCCCCTTTGTTTTAAGTAGGTATTTGTTACTTAGTGAGCTTTGGATGTCAACAGACGATAGCCACCAGAGGGGTTATTGTGGAGTTCGAAAATCTAACTTCGTAACGTGTCGAATCGCTTATTCAAATTTATTTGAACAGAAGAAAGAGGGAGTGTACGGCACGTACTTCGTAGCCCTCTAGCGATTAAGAGAGCCATCTTCCAGATTAAGTTAAAAAAAAACGTTGCCTCACTTTCCTACCACTGAATATGTCTAATCTGATATCGGCACTTTAACATTTGAGTGATCAACAATAAAACTAAACATTCCAACGATTGAGATTTTAATTACAATGTTCAGCAGCCTATAATTTCTATAGAGTAATCATGGTTGAATGTGTCAACTTGGACATTACCGAACACTGTGAACATATATATATATATATATTTTCATTGAATCATCTTTCAAATTCTCATTCAAATCCTTAATATATCTTAACAATCATCACTTCTCTCTAGTAAATTCTTCAAAAGCTGCAACAAAACTATCACATATCAATTGACAGAAATCTACACACGTCTACCTACAATACATATACATACTAACTGTACAAACGTATTATGTTTTACATCTAGCACTGACTAACATCGTAGTTAGATGAAAACCGAAAAATTTACTAATTTTCTGACGTTCCCATCAAAAAAGTCCACTTTGTCGCTTACCATTACAATAATGACTGGTAGAGAATACCTTAATCATTAAGTCCGCCATTTGTAATTATTTGTGCAATAATGTTTAAATCAATAAATCAAAATAAACAAAATGTTTTTGCAATTTTATACCAATAACATTTCAACGGTTCTACTAACACGTCAGTTATAATTATTATTAAGCCGACAATGAATGGGACATATCAGTTGCTAAATACTATCATATTTTTAAATAGACATCGATTTCTATCTACATAATTATTTTTAAAGATATTTTTGCCAACATTTTTTACATTTTAATACGAATCCATTTTAGTTATTATTTATTTTTATTCCATTTTAGGCCTTTCACATACATGCCTAGAGTAACCTCAATATGCTCTTATTCTACCAAACGACAAATTTTGAACAATACAATTATAATCGAAATCTTGTTGTGGTTTTGAAAAAAATGAGTTTATTAAATATATTTTAAACAAATTAAGATTAATTCTCGAAGTTTTGAATCTTAAAAGGAGTGGATCTTCTAGCCAAATACGTCAAAACTAATAAAAAAAAATATTTGAATTTGAAAATTAGCGATTTTTTATTTGTACCGACATTAGTGATCACTTTCCGTGTGACTTTAGAATAGGAAATGTAACCAATAACATTTTACACTTATTTTCAATAAGCTTTATTATATTATACTCAGCAAAGCCTATTGAGATGTGATTATCTTTTTATCTGCATATTATTCTTTATTTTTGCCTTAATATCATTATACTTATATCATGTCCAATAACATAACAAATAAATAAAAAAAGACCAACCACACATTAAAATAAAGGTAAAAAGTAAAGTAACATTTTATTCCAATAACACGATTAATAACAATTCAAATTCAGTAAAAATGTTGTTAGTAATGAAGTAAATTGATTGTAGGTATAATTTCTATAACACTACATTTTTTTTAATAATAAGTAATTGCTAACATACCTAGTAATGATTCGAACCTACCTATACCAGCTTTTGTCTCTGGCGATGTATCCCATCACATAAGAGTTTTCTTAACTAGATTTTACTTAAAATAACAGTTTTTTTTTCAAACACCTAGTCTTTAACCTATGAAATTTTCATCAATATATTAAAGAAACGCGGACGTATGCAATTCGAGAAATTAGACTCTTTATATAATAGTAGGTAATTTTCTCAAATCTTACAATAAATTCCTAACGTTACGTCATTATTGCACCGCACTGTTCATTACAAATAAATAAATATGCTATTCTTAATAAATAAGTACAAGCCGAAAAGTATAATATTAAAGCCCTTTCTACTAACATGACGTGTCACATCACATGGGGGTTTTCCGTTTAAGAAGGATTATTTAAAAATACACAAACTGTGTTATAGAACTCCTCTCTCCACTCCACTCTCGCTCCTATAGAGCCTAAAATATGAAAATTATACAAGACTTGGCACATTTTACTTAATAAGTATGTGCTTATATACGTCGTTTTTATATGATCGGGAAAGTGAAATTCATTCCACACGGTCAATTTTAGCGAATATGTGCCGCATACTGTCTAACACTTTCTTTTGGGGGCATTATCTGCATGGGCAAATGGCACATCATCACACAGGTGATCATGATGGTCACTGGCCTCACTGGAGGTCAGTTAGTTTCACTGCTTCGTAGCCAGAGAAAGGGGGAGGGCAATTGGTATACTGATCTGACCTAGGCCCAATCAAAACTCATCTGCATCTTCATCATATTAGCTGATAGACGTCCGATGCTGTTCAAAAGCTTCCTCTAAAGTTATCCACAACTATCGGTGGTGGGCCGCCCTCATCCAACTACCTCCCCCGATCCTAAGCAGGTCATCGGTGCATCTTTCTAGGTTTAGGTGAACCCGGCGGGACCACCTTCAGCTGGAGGAGTCATCTGGAAGGCGCTTGCAGCTGCAGCTCCATGATGTCGCCTGTGCACAGATGACCACCAGGCCTCCCCTCCTGGTGGAAACTCTCCATCATGTCAGCGGATAGACGTCCAATTCTGAACGAAGGCCTTCGCCAAAGTTCTCCGCCACGATTGGTCGAGAGCAATCCAACAGCGTCCCCTGATCCTAACCAGGTCATTGATGCATCTTGATAGGTTTAGGGGAACCCAGCGGGACCCTAAATGTTCGCCTCGTCACACGGGTCCGGGATCTCCACAGTCACGGTGCACCGGAGCCTGTGCTCATGTCATTTCATGGAGATCTCCGCGTTCAGCTGCGGAGTCATCCGGAAGGCGCGCGGCGGCGGCGTCACGCTGTGCGCCTGCGCCTGTAGCTGCAACTCCATGATGTCGCGGTGCAGGGACATGATCAGGCGCAGGATCTTCGTGAAGTACTCCAGTTTCTGGAAAAGGGAAGATGGTTAGCAATGCGCGAGAGACATATTAGAATGAAAAGCAAGCTGTAGGAAGTAAATGTGTAGTGATATTAAATTAGAAAACAAGAGTAAATAAATACATTTCGGACAACCTCACACAAGCTAGTCCCACAGTAAGCTCTAGTAGGCTTGTGTTATGGACACTCTAGACGACATACACACACACGGCACACATATTCGAGTTCATCACACAAATAGTTTCCCTTGCCGGGATTCGAACCTAGAACTGTCGGCTCAGTATGCAGCTGCTCTACCACTGCACCAAACGCGTCGTCAGTGGTTTGAATGTATATATTGTATGGGGCACTCTCTTAAACTTTCTGGCAAAAATATCTATATACACAAATTGTATAATTATATACACAAATTTAATGAACATATGACACAAGTAATATCCTTGAGCGAATAATTTAACATAAAATGAGTGAATAGTGTCCCAATAACTGGCATCTTCAACTTTTATTTCTTCAACTTGTGTTGAGGGAAAAATTGAGAGACGTTTACTATGTGTTTAAGTTCAAAACTATCGTTTATTTTACTGTTGAAGAAAACAGCTTCTATGGAATGAATAATAATTTAAAAAGAATAATAATAATAATAACTAATTTCAACGAGAAGATCTTGTTGCGCAGAATAACTGAACAAGTTACTATAAAAATCGCCGAAATCATCATAGATGTGCCTTTATAGTCACAGGGAACTCCTCTAAATACTATTATTTAGATGAGTTTTCTCGATTCCCCATTGATCTGGTCATCAGATCTTCAACGAAATTGTATGGGACTAACTTGGACATACCTACCCTCGAAGTCGGTCCATAAATGACGGAGTTCGGAAGTAACAAAAAAAAAACACAGCCAATTTGAGAACTTTCTCCTTTTTGAATTCGGTTGACAAATCATTAATGTCACTCGTAGTCAGACTTGGTCTTGGACAAAATTACAGTACTTTAGAAAGAGAGGTGCCGACTATTTAGACAAGCTGCTGGTAAGAGGCAAGGGGTGCGGAAGACGACCAAGAGGCAGAAGTCCAACACGCTGGTCGGATCAGGTACGCTCTACCCTCACGAGTCTCACGACCTCAGTTTACGATGCCATCCACCCAGCCTAGGATAGAGTAAGCTGGCGCAAAATAGTCCATGAAAAGAATAGTTAGAGCGGCCAGGGCCCTCAGCATTGAGGATATCGACAAAAGAAGAGGAAACGTCTTATTCTGAACATGGCGTGTAGAAATATTTGTGAAATTAGATAATTGACTATTTGCATGCAATCATTAAATACCTATTGTATTGTACACTAAAGGGAACTCATTTTATAAATTTAATTGAATTCAATTACTAAACAAAATCACTGATTTATCTTAATCTTAGAGCGGTAAATTTCCCTTTATTGTACAAGTGATAGATTATTAGAAAATCGCATGCTGATTATAGGTAAATAAATACTGCTCTAAGCATTAATAAAGAAAAGCTTAATAAGTGAAATAACTTACTTTCAATTTTCCCATCAGTGTACAATACCACAGGCACTTACAAATCGCGGAAAATATTTTTGAGCACAAAAATATATATTATGTTTCATAATGTTATTTTTTTTTAATATTACACTGAAAAAAATAGCCAGTGAATCCTGCTGACATTTCAGTAAGCCTAACTGCAATAACGGTTAGGCTTACTGTAATGTCAGTAGGATTCACTGGCTATTTTTCTCAGTTACCTTTACCTTATAACTATAAATTTCTTTACGTCACCCTAGGCGGTAAGTGGAATTTTCTGCCCGCTACGGGGAGAAAATCTCACTTCCTGGCTACGGCAAGACGTAAAACTTTAGACAAACCACGGGCGGTAATTCGTAACGTCCCAGATCGCATATTTATGGAGCACACACACCGGATATTCACGAAATTCACCGCCCTAGGTATGTAATGTACAGTCAACCAATTTGATTTCTAGGCCACTATAGCACCTTGTCACAATGACTATGATATGAGATTTCAAGCGGCTTTCATATTGACGTTCACTGTGACTAGGTACGAAATGGCCTAGGAATCAAATTGGTTGACTGTACTATTACATGCTTACTTTGATATTATGTTTATAGAACTGTGCATGTGTTTCGTAATTAGAAGAAAACCAGATCTCCACACCAACACTATACCTAACTTCATGTAAAAAGAGCGGGGTCAAACTGATTGCACAGTATATATATATATATTCATACTAAAATTCATACTCACGAGAGTTTTCTATGTAAAATACACATCAGTCATTGATACTGCGCAATGCGTTTGACACCGCTATTTTTTTAGGTTTGAACTTAGTACCTATCTATACTTAGACAGAGTTATTTGTCTATCAAACAGTGTTCAAGTCACCAGTCTGCAATTATCGCATTATACTAGCCTTGATCAATCTGTGATATAGATACATTATTTTGTAATTGTATAAGAAACTGATATTTTGATAGTAATTGTATATGGTAATACTAATAAATAATAACCTTTTCCCTAGCAACTACATTAACGGTCCTTAGACAATCGTAACGTCTAAACCTAACGGACATGCCACGAGTTTGCGTAACAGCGGCAGCGGTGCGCGGTACTTCTCTCTCGCTCACTCGTATGGGCCCAACGCTTGGATCTCTCGCTCACCCGCTCGCCGAGCCGCTGGCCGTGCAAAGTCATAGCATCTCCGTAAGAACATTTCTTTTTTATGTCATAGGGGGTGTGTCATAATTCATACTCAAGAGAGTTTTCTATGTAAAATACACATCAGTCATGGATACTGCGCAATGCGTTTGACACCGCTATTTTTTTAGGTTTGAACTTAGTACCTATACTTAGACAGAGTTATTTGTCTATCAAACAGTGTTCAAGTCACCAGTCTGCAATTATCGCATTATACTAGCCTTGATCAATCTGTGATATAGATACATTATTTTGTAATTGTATAAGAAACTGATATTTTGATAGTAATTGTATATGGTAATACTAATAATAACCTTTTCCCTAGCAACTACATTATTATAGCATCTCCGTAAGAACATTTCTTTTTTATGTCATAGGGGGCAAACGAACAAACGGATCGCCTGATGGAAAGCGATTACCGTCTCCCAGACACCTGCAACCAGTCACTTTCTCACAGTGCTCTACAGAAAGAGATAGGTATTATATCTCGCGCGAGAAAGAGTCACTAGTCACAGTTGTGCTAAAGGCGCAGAGGAGACAGAAGTGCATGACTGATGCACTTGTGACTCTGGTGTTGCATATGCAAGAACATGAGTGAACCGGTACTAACCTGGCTACCCTGGGGGCTGTGGCCGTTCGCCTTCTGTCCGCCGACAACAGTGCTGCAGGGGAGAGGCTTCGCCACACCTATGGTCACGATTCCTGGAACAATGGGATATCGGTCGGTAGGGTAGTCACGCGAATTATTTCACACTAACCACTAAATAAAATATTGGAAATAAAACTTTATATACTTTCACGGTTTGTACACATAATTAACACTCATTATAACGGGTCTGTCACGTTTTTATTTAGCTTGATTGACAACTTTTTTTTCAAATTGTTTGTAATTTACGAATTTCATTAATTTTATTATCGCAGTATCCAAAACTATAATTTTTATTTGATTATACCGACTAGTTTTAAAAATATTTGAAAGTAGATTCATCCAGCAATCGGCCCTCTACATGACGCCACCTTGTACATTTTTTTCATCCTTTATTTGAGAATATCGATAAAAAGCTTGGTTAAAAATATGAAATGTTGTCAATAGTGAAGACCTAGCTATCCTTCATTCATCCGACACCACGGCACATGCAATTGCGTCCGAAACGTGAGACAACGAAAGGAACTTTTTTCTTGTGATAAACTCATTACAATTAAAATTAAACTATTTTTGCATTTTTAAGCGATTAGTAGTTACAGTAACAGTGCAAAATATGGGGAGTCTGTTTGACTTTTGAACCCCTTCATAAACATTTAACATAACGCATACCAATCATCGGAAAGAGTAAAGAAAAAATATTTTAAACCCATTTTATCTATCCAAGTATCATAAACCCTCCATGATGCGTTCAAGAACCGCACATTATGACCACCATAAAAATAGACAATTTGTTAGAACAAATTTCTTATCTGTAGAAATGTTATTATTGCTAAATAATAACATCTATTTCGATAGTATTATTCATTCAAATTGCGAACATCTCTGAAAAACAAAGAAATTTGATTTGACCTCTATTCTAATATCAGTCGAGATGACGTTAGTTCGAAATCAATTGTCAATTTGCAATCAAATTTGACAAAATATGTCGTACGTAAGTAAGATATCGAACGATTTATGATAGTTGGGGCCGACTCTAGTTCGTCTCTGAATTGAAGAAAAAAAACTATGACAGCTGCAAGAAAACTTCATTACCGCCATTACCGGGTGAAATTTGTCATGATGTGCGCCTCCTGAATGCATCATGGCAGGCTTATGATATGTGGCTAGACAAAGTAGTGTATGTAACTGCACATAATTAGGCATTAAAACACTCGTGTGATGTTATTATGAAACTTGCCTTCAGCTCGTTTCATTAACCCCCACTCGTGTTTAATACCCTTCATTATGTACATTCACATAAACTACTATTAGGTACCTAGGACATATTGAACTAAAGAAATAGAAGCGCCTATTCAACATCCTTGAACATTCTACGACATAACTTTTGCTATGTAAAATGACTGTGTAAGTACGGTTTGTGCTGGATGACGTTGTTAATAAGCCTGCCATTGAGTATAATATGAGGACTCCTCATTGGAGTGTACGTAGGTACAGCGCTAAAGCTGACAGTGTGAATCGAGTTTTATACCATGTCTCGCTCACTATAACGCAATTCAAATAAAGCCTATTAATTCTCATCCAAACTGTGACGTCATAAATCATAAAAATCCATAGTCAAAACTCGCCTTCTTTTTTTTTCAATTAAAAATAGATTAAAGACCAACAGTCAGTGGTAGGTACCTAGTTTATTTGGTTCCGTGTATTTTGGAAGTTATGTATGAAGGTATGTTCTATGACATAATTATTATTCCCTATAGTGAAATACCGAACGTATTGGTAAGCAGTATTTATTATTCTCTAGAAAAACGCCTTTTAAACATTGGCTTTGCCAGGTTCAACAAATATGTATCAAATCATACCATTCATATCACAACAAAGCGTTTTCTCTGACGTTAAATCCAGTCCCATCTGTAATGTTCTGATAAAAGATAATATTGATAATATAGGTACTTGAGAATATTATCACTGTCACTACACATAAATCACTCGCAATTACTTCAAAAGATTTACAAACAAGAAACGTAGCACACGACAGCAACGGCGGAGTATAAATGTATACTAACATCGACTTTACAACGTCATTGAACTTAAATTATCATAATGTTTTCCTTGTTTAAGGAGTTACGAAATAGGCATACGGATCGACGCAGAATGAGCTTGATGTGGTTTGATCAAACAAACTAGAATTTTAATGTTTATATATAGAAACGAAAAATTTAAAAACTTATGCTTTGACCGGGATTTGAACCTACGTCCCCACGGATTTCCGGGCCAGACGGGTGCATTACCAATTAATGCTATCAAAGCCACTAGGGATATGGGTTCAAATCCCACTCATAGTAATTTTTTTTCAATTTTTCGCTTCTATAAACCTTTAGTTTACGCTAGCAGACGATATGTACTGCTTTAATAAAAATTTATTTAATCTCGATTCAATTACTGAGATTTTCATTACAAAAACACTTTTGGTAGATGAATTTTTGTCCTGTTGTATAAAATAAAGTGTTTACAAAAATGCAGACACACGCTTTGCGGAATATTTTTTTAATTCTTGAGTAACGGGTGGATGCTCAAGATTTTGTTATTCAAATTCAAAACTTTATACCACAAGTGGGCTACAAGAGCTCTTTTACATGTCAGATTCTAATTGAAGTAGGTATATATGTATATAAAAAAAATAACATTTTAATGAATTTGAATCTAAAACAACTAAAAAAAAAAACTGGCCAAGAGCATGTCGGGCCACGCTCAGTGTAGGGTTCCGTAGTTGCTCATCCTTCACAATAAACTGCTGTTTTAAGCCCGAGGTTTAAGTTAAGAAAGATTTTAAGCTCTATAAAAAGGTCGTAAACGCCCTAGAAACTGTAATCACTTATTACATTCTGGAAGTCAACTTACGTCCTTTTAAAGGAAAAATATGAAATTTGGCAATAACTCAAAAACGGCTCGACTGATTTTGTTCAATATAGTTTTCATTGAAAGTACCTATAAGGCTGCATTTACATGAATTTTTCCGATTTTATTTGATTCGTGGTTGAAAAGTTAGAGGGGGGGGGGATACTATTTTTTTTGGGTATTCCCTTGCTTTGTCTAAAAATTATTTGCCTAATTTTAGTTTGCCTAACAACTTTTAGTATAACCAACGGTTTGCCTAATTTCAGTTTTCATAATTATTGTTTCAATAAATGATCACTTTGTCGAAACTCGTTTAGTCTAATCATCACTTCAAATAAAGTTTGTTTTGTTTAATATTAGTTTAACTAATTATTATATTGCCGAAAGTTATTTTAACTAATGATTATATTGCCGAATGTTATTTTAACTAATGGTTATTTTGCCGAATGTTATTTTAACTAATGATTATTTTGCCGAATGTTATTCTAACTAACGACCATCACGTTGAAACTAATTTTATGAAAATAACATTTAAAGCAGGTCCGACTTGGCTTAGGTTAGGTACGACGAGGAGCGAAGCGAGGAGGAGTGTTAGGTTGAACTACGACCCTAACGAGCGAGCGAAGCGAGCGAGCCGCGCAGGTCCGACTTGGCTTACGATTCCTAACAATACCTATTTCACCTTAAGGCAGATCTGACTTGGCTTAGGTTAGGTACGACGACGAGCGAAGCGAGAAGGAGTGTTAGGTTGAACTGCGACCCGAAGGAGCGAGCGAAGCGAGCGAGCCGCACAGTTCCGACTTGGTTTACGATTCCTAATATTACCCATTTCACCTTAAGGCAGATCCGACTTGGCTTAGGTTAGGTACGACGACGAGCGAAGCGAGGAGGAGTGTTAGGTTGAACTACGACCCTAACAAGCGAGCGAAGCGAGCGAGCCGCGCTGGTCCGACTTGGCTTACGATTTCTAACAGTACCTATTTCACCTTAAGGCAGATCCGACTTGGCTTAGGTTAGGTACGACGACGAGCGAAGCGAGGAGGAGTGTTAGGTTGAACTGCGATCCGAAGGAGCGAGCGAAGCGAGCGAGCCGCACAGTTCCGACTTGGTTTACGATTCCTAATATTACCCATTTCACCTTAAGGCAGATCCGACTCGGCTTAGGTTAGGTACGACGACGAGCGAAGCGAGGAGGAGTGTTAGGTTGAACTACGACCCTAACGAGCGAGCGAAGCGAGCGAGCCGCGCTGGTCCGACTTGGCTTACGATTTCTAACAGTACCTATTTTACCATAAGGCAGATCCGACTTGGCTTAGGTTAGGTACGACGATGAGCGAAGCGAGGAGGAGTGTTAGGTTGAACTGCGACCCGAACGCGAACCGAGGGTTCCGTACTTACACTTTCTATCCTTAAGTTTTGCAGGGAATTGAATATATTTAAGGTGTATACTTTGATTAATAAATAAATCAATAATAGGTAATAAAAAAAACGTAAATTTAATATACTGTGCAAATTAGGCAAACTGAAATTATACAAAAATTGTAGTAGGCAAACTAGCGTTTATAGGAAACGTAATTATATTAGTTGAATAATAGATAAAATGAAATTATATTACAAAAATTAGGCAATATGAAAATTCGGCGAAACAAGATTATGCAAAATATTCATTAAGCGAAATGACTTTAGACTAAACGAATATTACGCAAACTGAATAAATATGCAAAGTAATTTTACACAAAATGAAATTAGGCAAATCAAAATTAGGCAAAAAAATATTAGACCAAACAAGGGTAACCCTTTTTTTTGTTTTTGGAGCGAATAT
Organism: Apotomis capreana; assembly: GCA_947623375.1. NCBI lineage: Eukaryota > Metazoa > Arthropoda > Insecta > Lepidoptera > Tortricidae > Apotomis > Apotomis capreana. The sequence continues at coordinate 38,745,175 of OX392500.1, forward strand.
TTACAAAACTGCTGACTTTATCAAAAAATAATGTTAAAAGACCCCCATTATTTTTACAAGACCTATTCAACGACACCCCACACACCAGTGTTGAAAAGAAAAAAAAATCTCACCCCCACTTTAGGTGCTCGAGAGGTACCCGAAAAACATAAAATTTTCGAATTTTTATTTTACCGTTCTGTCGGCGTTATACATACACATACTCATACCAAATTTCAGCTTTCTAGTACTAATGATCACGGAGCTAAGCCGCGGACGGACAGACGGACAGACGGACATGGCGAAACTATAAGGGTTCCTAGTTGACTACGGAACCCTAAAAATAACAGAACGAACTCCATATTAATCGAATTAACCTTGCTAACAACCTTCAAGTATCTCTGATGTTCTTACATTCGTGTCATTCTCATTATCATTGAATAAGATAAAATAAATACCCACAATTAAACACATGATCCTTTGTTTAACAAGAGTAAACTATAGCAGTATGGCAAATTAAATAGTTCTATCACAAATAATATTATTATCAACACAGTATATTTTATTTATTTGTATTCTAGTTATACCTAAAGGTCAAAACACAATGTCGATGTAAAATGTTACATCGTCATAATCGTTGCATTCGTTCAAACAAATTCAAATAAAACTTGGCACAAAGGGCAATTTTTTATTTCGTTGTCAATTTCTTTTTTTTTCTCTGATTTCAATGAAAATTTGGTGAGTTGGTAAAGTTGTTTCTTCTGACAATGGTAAGCCCAATTTCACGACATGTCCTACAATTTTTTCTCCATTGAGTTAGACAAAATGTACTACAGAAATTGGCCCATGGGCCAATTTTTATTTTGCTGTCGAATTATTTATTTTTTATTTCGAGCTGTACTGTACTAAATTTTGGTACAAAATTCAAAATTTAGTAAAAAAAAATCCAAAAATTTTTGTAACAATGGAAAATTTTGTAGTACATATCGTGAAATTGGGCTTACCTTGTTCAGAATAAGCAACTTTACCAACTCACCAAATTTTATTGAAAACTGAGCAAAAAAACAAAATCGACAACAAAATAAAAATTTGCCCATTTAGACAAGTCATGCAATAAAACATACGACAGGTATGTTATTTCTGGTGATGAAGGGTCCATATCAAATGTCTCAGGGCCATACTGCGGATACGCTGGAAGGATCGGGTTTCGAACTCGGAGGGTCTTCGTCACCGAGTCTGCAGGTATGAGAAATCTACTCGTGAAGGGCCAGTTGCGGTGGTGTGGACACCTTGTGCGCATGGATTCCGTCAGGCTGCCCAAAACCACGTTCTACTCAGAACTAGAGCGTCGAAAGCGCAAGCCAGAGCAATATGAGCTGTGCTTTTTAGGGTTCCGTACCCAAAGGGTAAAAACGGGACCCTATTACTGAGACTTCGCTGTCCGTCCGTCCGTCCGTCCGTCCGTTTGTCACCAGGCTGTATCTCAACAACGGTGATAGCTAGACAATTTAAATGTTTACAGATGATGTATTTCTATTGCCGCTATAACAACAAATACTAAAAATAAAATAAAATAAATATTTAAGGGGGGCTCCCATACAACAAAACTTGTTATAGATTATATATATGTATAGGTACGGAACCCTTCATGCGCGAGTCGGGCTCGCACTTGCCCAATTTTTTTTTAACACATGACTTGAACTGTAATCAGGGCTGGTTAGCCCTCACTACCAGTAGTCGGCCTTTGTGTGGGAGTATAACCCGCTAATGGGATTATCTCCGCGCCACAGGGGTAATTTAGGTTGGGGTGACACGGGCGCACTGGGCGCATGGACTGCGTCGTGAATAGACTGAACCGTATCAGTCTGACTTAGGGCGGAAGGAGAGTGTCTAATATCTGCGCTACAAGGACGTCTTGAAACGCCATCATACTGGATGCAATATACGGTGTGGTTTGTGGGAGGAGCTTGCGACTCATAGGCTGGAATGGCGGAAGGCTGTGAAGACAGGCGTGGAAGGCTATGAATGCCTCCGACTTAACAGAACTTGATACGAATCGTGAGCTTCGAACGGCGCGACCCAGGCTTTCTCACAACTACACATACAACACTGACGGACAGCTATAAGCTGGGATTCACGAACCCCGTGCGCACACGCCAGAAACAGTTGACAGGGTGTCGCCGTTGATGGATACGTCAAGGACGATATCATTTGATTAGTTAGTCTAAATATTTACAAATGTCGAATTTCAGTATCAGTTAATGCAGTTCCAAAATTCAACATGTATTATTTGTCATTATGGTTGTACATATCAATGTAACGTAAATGTTATGTATAACTTTTAGCGCCATCTATTATTGTTTTTTTGGCCGAATTGCATATGCCATAATCTATCACTTGCCATAATATTCATTTGCCATAAATCAATTTTTCTCTGTAAGCTGAAACTTTTTGGGATTGTCATAAAACAAACCTAACCTAACCTAATGATTTCTCCATGAATAGTAGGTAGGTATTGAAGAAATCCCTAAGAGCTTATGATTTATGAAATAAAAAGTTTATGGCAAATGAAAATGATGGCAAGTGATACATTTATGACAAGTGAAATTCGGGGAAGTGAAGGTAAAAAAACTGGATTTTTTGATACATATATTCCATATTAATGATCCATCGTAAGCCCGCAGACAGTCACTTCAGGATAAGACCTTCCCAAATTTGCGCGACGGGTATATGCATTATGCGTGCACGGCACGACGCCGTGACGTGAAACGTTGCTGCAACGTGCCAATACTAAAAAACACCGTGACGTTTTTTACGTTGCACGCCGTAGATTTCCACGACACGACGCAACGTGCCATGGCGCGTCATCATAACGTCTAATTGTTTATTTATTGAAAAACAGGTTAATACTTACATAACTTTACCGTTTACACCAATGCGTCATGAACCGAACAATGTTTATTTAGACGGCGAAACGGCGTGGCCCCGTTGTTCCGACATCTCGGGTGTTGGATTTGATAGGGTAAATTGTGTTAGCCTCTCCTTCTTACCTTTCGGCGCGCTCTTGATGGCAGCGACGGCCTGCGCGAGCGGCGCGCGCGCCACGTCCTGCGCGTTGACGGACACGAGCCGGTCGCCGGGCGCCAGGCGACCGTCGGCCGCCGCCGCGCCGCCGGCCACCACCGACCGGACCACGATCACCGAGCTGCCCGGCTCCGACGGGTCCTGGGGATAACAATCAGATCTATTAGCATTTATGCAGCCATTCCTCTTGGTCGTATACTTCATAGCTTAAGGTCTATACTACGATTTCTAATTCAAGACCAAAAAAACTACCACAAGGTTGCCACTACAATAAAATATTTTTACAGTAGTAAATTTCTTTTTATTTTTTAAACACGCTAAGATAATTTATTTATTAGTAACTTTAACTCTATGTTTTAACAAAATAACTAGAAATATTTAGGGGCAAGTGCTGTACCTGTGGACGGTTTTACCTGTGGACACTACTCATACCAAGAAAACGAATAACCATAGACCAATAGCAATCACTTATTTGAAAAGCATTTTTTTTCATATGGCAACACTAGCTAGTCGCCATCTTTAAGGATGGCAGAAACTGAGTGTTTTGTGGCTGCCGAAAGTTTTTGTGACAAAAAGTAAGATTTGTTCCTTCTTTTTAAGTATTTTTATGCAAAATCTGCAAATGTTACGGGTGTCTTTGCAGTGGCATATTAATTTATGTGTTGTAAACGTTATTTCTACAAGATTTCGTTAGTCGTAGGTAGCATTAATAGTGACCGGTATACATTCAAAATAAAAACCGCCGAAATTGTACCTGTGGACTGTCCATAGGTACAATTATACTGAATGTACCTGTGGACAGTAAAATTAATATTTTTGTTTTATTTAGTGCCTCGTAGTAAAACAGGGAAAAAAGAAACAAGATATGCCTGGACAATCTGACTTCAGTAAGGAAAGCCATAAAGACGTTTAAAATCCCAAATTCGATAATGTTTAAATACAAAAAAATAAATTACTATCGAAATATTGGTGAAGAAGGCTTAGAACTCCTCAAAAATGATATCAGGAGGATCTTTAGCAATACTGAGGAGGAACAGCTGTATGATTACTTAAAATTATGTTGTTATTGATTGTTCATTATTTTTCATAAAGAAAATGAGGTTTTCCTTTAGAATGTAAAATGTCAAACGATAATTATGATACTTCTGCTGACTATGGAGTCTTTTTAAAGTCCCATAATTATACTTGAGATTCTGCTAAGAATATGACATTTCAAGAAGAAAAAAAAGTAATTATGATATGCAGAACAACTTATAATTACATGTTGATTAATTGTATGTTGTTAATTACGTTATTTTAGAAGTTTATTCTGTTTCAAATAATGTTGTTGATTATTGTCCATAGGTACGTTACCGTCCACAGGTACGTTGTTAGTGTCCATAGGTACAAACAGTTGATGTACCTATGGACAAAATGAGTATTTTTTTTTAATCTTTTATCCGCCATCTCCGGATAGCTAGCGTAGAAAACATATGTGGACTTTAAAGATTGTTTAACTGTGATTAAAACAAAATAAATAATGTATTGGTAATACGCGTAGTTTTTGTCTAACAACTGATTAAAGGTCAAATTCTGGAAGGTGTCCACAGGTACAGCACTTGCCCCTATTATTACATAATTACGAGAGGAGATAATAAAAACTTAAACATCGGAGATTTTTGGTACAAAATCTGGTATTGTACTTGTAACATTGTCCGTTTGGTGCAAGCCAAGAAACAAACTCGGATGTCATTTAAATGTTGTCAATTTTGACAGTGACATATCTGTCGTAGTTTTTTGGTCTTGAATTAGAAATCCGAAAAGCTCAACTCACCGTACAACGTTCGTCAACTTTGACACTGGCAAAATTGACCCAATGGGCAGTAGCCATTTTTTTTTATATAAAAATAGAATAGAATAGAAATCCGAGTGTAGTCGTGGTGTTGTGTACTAGCTGTTTCCACTTTGTTCGGTTTTCGGCTTCATTCAGGGCAGAGGAAACTGGAAGACCAGTGAGTTCGGTCACTTGGTCCCACCACCGACGCGGGGATCTACCGCGGTGTCTTCTCAAATATCCTTTTATGGAGCTATACCCGTTTCTGAATTGACGACTCGGTTAGCGTAGTGGTAAAGCAGCTGCCTACCGAGCCGACGTTTCTGGGTTCGAATCCCGGCCAGTGCAAATATTTGTGTGATACTCGATATTTGAGCTTGAGTCATGGTTGTTCTATGTACTTATTAAAGTATATATTTATCTATATAAGTATGTGTAAATTCGTAGTACTCATAACACTTGCCTTTTTGAGCTTAATTTGGGAGTGAATCGATTTGTTCATTTTGGTAATAAACAGATTTTTATTTTTTTTTATTTTTTTTTTTATTTGTGTGAGGTTGTCTGATATTTATTTATTTATTTAAATTAGCGACTGATGAGAGAGATGCAGCAATACGAAACAGTGAGATGGAGTTATCTCAATGCGTGTCTCACTTATTGCTGCATCCGTCTCGTCAGTGAACTGCATTAGCTAGAAAATATCCACAATTTTAATCGCGGAGTGGAAAAATCCATTAATAATACAGCGTAATAATAATGCTTGAAATATTACTAACACGAATAGCAACCACAGTTTATGCAGTCGCCATGCACCTCCACAGTAGTTCAGCTAGTAGTTGGGCAGCGAAAAGCATTTTTTCTACTTATGTTTATAGGAATGATTGAAGTGTTATGATTGGTTACCAAGTAATCGAGGATGAAGAACCCGAGGCCGCGCTCCTCCTTCTGTAACTGGATGTACTCCCCGCGGTCGCTCCACATCGCCAGCCCGCTCAGCGGCTCCAGCGACCTCGAGCGGTTGCGGTCTAGTTCGTTCGTACTTAAGTTTATAGGAATGATCGAGGTGTTACGATTGGATACCAAGTAATCGAGGATGGAGAACCCGAGGCCGCGCTCCTCCTTCTGTAGCTGGATGTACTCCACGCGGTCACTCCACATCGCGAGACCACTCAGCGGCTCCAGCGATTTCGAGCGGTTGCGGTCTAGTTCGTTCGTACTTAAGTTTATAGGAACGATCGATATGTCAGGACTGGTTACCAAATAATCGAGGATGGAGAACCCGAGGCCGCGCTCCTCTTTCTGTAGCTGGATGTACTCCACGCGGTCGCTCCACATCGCGAGCCCGCTCAGCGGCTCCAGCGACCTCGAGCGGTTGCGGTCTAGTTCGTCCGTACTTAAGTTTATAGGAATGATCGAGGTGTTACGATTGGATACCAAGTAATCGAGGATGGAGAACCCGAGGCCGCCTTCCTCCTTCTGTAGCTGGATGTACTCCACGCGGTCACTCCACATCGCGAGACCACTCAGCGGCTCCAGCGATTTCGAGCGGTTGCGGTCTAGTTCGTTCGTACTTAAGTTTATAGGAACAATCGATATGTCAGGACTGGTTACCAAGTAATCGAGGATGGAGAACCCGAGGCCGCGCTCCTCCTTCTGTAGCTGGATGTACTCCACGCGGTCGCTCCACATCGCGAGCCCACTCAGCGGCTCCAGCGACCTCGAGCGGTTGCGGTCTAGTTCGTTCGTACTTAAGTTTATAGGAACGATCGATATGTCAGGACTGGTTACCAAGTAATCGAGGATAGAGAACCCGAGGCCGCGCTCCTCCTTCTGTAGCTGGATGTACTCCACGCGGTCGCTCCACATCGCGAGCCCGCTCAGCGGCTCCAGCGACCTCGAGCGGTTGCGGTCTAGTTCGTCCGTACTTAATTTTATAGGAATGATCGAGGTGTTACGATTGGATACCAAGTAATCGAGGATGGAGAACCCGAGGCCGCCTTCCTCCTTCTGTAGCTGGATGTACTCCACGCGGTCACTCCACATCGCGAGACCACTCAGCGGCTCCAGCGATTTCGAGCGGTTGCGGTCTAGTTCGTTCGTACTTAAGTTTATAGGAACGATCGATATGTCAGGACTGGTTACCAAGTAATCGAGGATGGAGAACCCGAGGCCGCGCTCCTCCTTCTGTAGCTGGATGTACTCCACGCGGTCGCTCCACATCGCGAGCCCGCTCAGCGGCTCCAGCGACCTCGAGCGGTTGCGGTCTAGTTCGTCCGTACTTAAGTTTATAGGAACGATCGATATGTCAGGACTGGTTACCAAGTAATCGAGGATGGAGAACCCGAGGCCGCGCTCCTCCTTCTGTAGCTGGATGTACTCCACGCGGTCGCTCCACATCGCGAGCCCGCTCAACGGCTCCAGCGACCTCGAGCGGTTGCGGTCTAGTTCGTCCGTACTTAAGTTTATAGGAACGATCGATATGTCAGGACTGGTTACCAAGTAATCGAGGATGGAGAACCCGAGGCCGCGCTCCTCCTTCTGTTGCTGGATGTACTCCACGCGGTCGCTCCACATCGCGAGCCCGCTCAACGGCTCCAGCGACCTCGAGCGGTTGCGGTCTAGTTCGTCCGTACTTAAGTTTATAGGAACGATCGATATGTCAGGACTGGTTACCAAGTAATCGAGGATGGAGAACCCGAGGCCGCGCTCCTCCTTCTGTAGCTGGATGTACTCCACGCGGTCGCTCCACATCGCGAGCCCGCTCAGCGGCTCCAGCGACCTCGAGCGGTTGCGGTCTAGTTCGTCCGTACTTAATTTTATAGGAATGATCGAGGTGTTACGATTGGATACCAAGTAATCGAGGATGGAGAACCCGAGGCCGCCTTCCTCCTTCTGTAGCTGGATGTACTCCACGCGGTCGCTCCACATCGCGAGCCCGCTCAACGGCTCCAGCGACCTCGAGCGGTTGCGGTCTAGTTCGTCCGTACTTAAGTTTATAGGAACGATCGATATGTCAGGACTGGTTACCAAGTAATCGAGGATGGAGAACCCGAGGCCGCGCTCCTCCTTCTGTAGCTGGATGTACTCCACGCGGTCGCTCCACATCGCGAGCCCGCTCAACGGCTCCAGCGACCTCGAGCGGTTGCGGTCTAGTTCGTCCGTACTTAAGTTTATAGGAACGATCGATATGTCAGGACTGGTTACCAAGTAATCGAGGATGGAGAACCCGAGGCCGCGCTCCTCCTTCTGTAGCTGGATGTACTCCACGCGGTCGCTCCACATCGCGAGCCCGCTCAGCGGCTCCAGCGACCTCGAGCGGTTGCGGTCTAGTTCGTCCGTACTTAATTTTATAGGAATGATCGAGGTGTTACGATTGGATACCAAGTAATCGAGGATGGAGAACCCGAGGCCGCCTTCCTCCTTCTGTAGCTGGATGTACTCCACGCGGTCGCTCCACATCGCGAGCCCGCTCAACGGCTCCAGCGACCTCGAGCGGTTGCGGTCTAGTTCGTCCGTACTTAAGTTTATAGGAACGATCGATATGTCAGGACTGGTTACCAAGTAATCGAGGATGGAGAACCCGAGGCCGCGCTCCTCCTTCTGTAGCTGGATGTACTCCACGCGGTCGCTCCACATCGCGAGCCCGCTCAACGGCTCCAGCGACCTCGAGCGGTTGCGGTCTAGTTCGTCCGTACTTAAGTTTATAGGAACGATCGATATGTCAGGACTGGTTACCAAGTAATCGAGGATGGAGAACCCGAGGCCGCGCTCCTCCTTCTGTAGCTGGATGTACTCCACGCGGTCGCTCCACATCGCGAGCCCGCTCAACGGCTCCAGCGACCTCGAGCGGTTGCGGTCTAGCTCATCCATGCAGAACTCTGGTGAAGCGGGGAGAAATATTACATTACTGCAGATGCCGGGAAAGAAAGGCTTACCCGACCTAATAGCCGGATAAACGGCCGGCCGTAGGGAGGCCGGATAGTGATACGAAGCGGGCAAGCCCATTTCACGGTATTGCATATGTTTGAGAAAAGCACCATACATGAGTGCTTTTCTCAAACATACGCCATGATTATTTTTATTAAAGCAGTTAACGTCTGCTAACGTAAACCAAATGTTTACAATGTACACATTATGACATCTGGTTCGGTGGTCTAGTTGTTAAGACCCCCGTGTTGATCCGGAAAGCCGTTGGAAACGCAGGTTCGAATCCTGTCTGAACCATTAAATATTTTGCATCATTGTTCACAGACGCCATGTTAAAAAAAAAAACATTTTTATTTTCCCTCTACTCACTCCATTTTTTTTCTTTCGGAAATTTTCCACGTGTGTAGTGTTCGAATATTAGGGCCATTATACACAACCTGATAATAAGAATCTTAATTTCTATAATAAATAAAATAAAGGCAGAGGATTTTTAATATTGTCTTTGGTGACTTACATATACACAGTATTTTAAATTTATTCATCTATACATTGAATCATACTTTGTATTCTTAATATCAGTTCGTGTGTAATGTTAAGGCCTTAGCGCGTATATTGTTGGTCCGATACCGATTCAGCCACTAGAAGAAAAATTAAAAAAAATATTTCAGCTGTTTAGCCTGTTAATGAACACGACGCCGTTTAATTAAAAAAAAATACTTCTCGGCCTAGGCCCTCAATTTCGTATGAAATTCCTTTACAGTTCTCTCGAATTGTTCCGCCCGAAACTTGACTCTTCGAAGCCTGTTTTAACGCACGTTATGACGATATTTCATTGCATGTTTGAGAAGAGTTACTTCCCGGCCTAGGCCTTCAATTTTGTATGGAATTCCTTTACAGTTATCTCGAGTTGTTCCGCCTTATGGCGACATTTCTTTGTACTTATACGTTCATACGTTCTTTGTCTGGGGAAGAAAAGATAAAATACGTGTTGTGTTGTGTTGTGTGTCGATCGAGTGGCAAGGCAACCCCAGTGTGAAAACTGATAGTAAATACCAAGTGCGGGTTCGAAATACTCGCGCGACAAGACGGTGATGCCTGCCTCTTCAGTCCCTTCAACCACCATGATCGTAACATCACGTTCGAAACGTCAAAGTAATTAAATAAACACTTTTTTAACGCGATTAAGTCCCATTTTATTATAACAGTGTGTGGAAATCGCGTAAGTTTAAATCAATATAAACGAAGAAACCCTCACTTCGCGCCTCTTTACCAGGCAATTAGTTGAACAGCACCTCTGGCATAACTGTCATTCGCCTCTATTTCTCGCGCGAGATAATTACCCCCTCTCTTTCTATGCAGTAATGTGAGAGAGTGACGGGTAGCGCTATCTCGCGCGACAAGAGGGTTTGCAATATCCGCCCGTTATTCGAATACGGATAATATGAATAAATCCGTATCTTAAATTCAAATTATTATATTCGGATAATTTGAATATTTTAGAAAATAAAACAAAATGTTGATTCTAATGCATGTAATTAAGTAAAAAAGCGAGTAAATGAAATAAACCATCCATTAATAACAATAACGAACTCTACTGAATAATAAAATTAACATTTATATATATTTTTCATTGTTTCAATCTCTTATCTAATTTTTTTCTCTCTTTTAAAGCAAAACCTTCACAGAAAATTAAGTCCTTTTCATGAGATTAAACACGATAAAATATAACCAACAATCATATGTAAATATTTCTAACTTCAAAAACCGAGATCAATCATCATAGTCATAAATATTGCACCAAAACGAAATCGTTTCAATCTTACAAAATAAAATCAACAATTAGGACATTTTTTTTAAAATAAAGTATGTCAAAATGTCAGATATATCATAGGCTTAATCCTAATCCAAAATTATGAATCAACTCAAAGTAGTAAGATCCATTACAATCATCAACAACACAAAAAAAAACAGATAGATCGTGTCAAACAATTAAAAAAATATGCAATAAGAATTAGAACCAACAAAATTCTAATTTTCTGTACAATTAAAAAAGCTAACTTTGGCATAACGTATATTATAATACAATAAAATAAATTCCAAACTTATTTCTCTGAACGTCTTACGTACACTCATTTTTACTTAGCATCTATCTAATGCCTGATAGTGTGACCTGAGGAAACTTAGAGCATTTAACGAGTCTTGCTTCATTCTTGATCGTAAATGGTTACACAAGTAACCTGCCGCAGAAAACACCCTCTCTGCTTCCACACTAGTAGGCGGTATGGTTAATAATGAATTGTATACACGTTCTAAATTGTCCGCTCTTTTACCGCCGCTGTCAAACAAAGCCATTTCAACGTTGACTTGAGTCTCTAAGTCCAAATCACGTGATGAATCTTGAGTTCCTGTAGAAACATAACCAGCTGCAACATAACCTTTTCTGATCTCATCTTGCAGCTGTTCCTTCACTGATGTAGAGGTTCTGGCATCAGATCGATTATCGCGATTCACTATCTGTGAATGGGTAGGTTCATCAATATAAACCGGCTCCGTGGGAGTGTTCAACTGTATTATCATCTATCTAACGCGTTCGTTCGTGGGGTTCTCGAAGGGATATTCAGATAAACCCTCCTTGTAGAAATTTGTAGGGTTATGTAAATATTTCAGTGTGCCGATTACTTGTGTTAATCTTCGTTGTGCAATTCTTTTTTTGAGTGCATCGACAAGGTTCATTGACAATTGGCTTTGTTGAAGTGACAGCTTTTGGATCATAAACTTCATAGCAATCTCAGCCGTGAATAAATTAGCGTCTTCTTGACATAGTGCCTCTACTGTTGCTTTTATGATGCTTAGTGAGTTTGCAATCACTTCTAATTGCTCGAGCTCTTCTTCGCTAAATGTAATGTTAGATTTGAGATCAATTAAGGCCTTTAAAACGGGCTGTTTTAGCAAGAGAAACCTTGTTATCATATCTGCGAGGCTGCTCCATCTAGTTTTACAATCCAGTATTAGATGAATATTCTGTTTATCATCTTCGGCATTTTTATACAGAAGATCTGATTTCGTCGGTGAAATTTTGAAAGGTTTCACGACAGATCTCACTTTGTTTATAAGTTCTCTATATCCATCAGCAAGTTGCAACGGTTGTACCTTGTTTTGCCTAACAACTTTTTGCCTAATTTCGGTTTGCCTAATTTCATTTAAACTAATATTATTTAGCATAACTATTCACTTTGCCTAATTTTCATTTGAGTGAAAGTCGTTTCGTATAATACTCATTTCACATAATCTTATTTCGTCTAATTTTATTTGGCCTAATTTTTAATTCGTATAAACATATTTTGCCTAACAATTTTTTGGCCTAATTTCGTTTTGCCGAATTTTTGTTTAGACTAATATTCGTTTCGTATAATACTTATTTTACTTAATCTTATTTTGTCTAATTTAATTATTGCATCGTCATAAAACAAACCTAACCTAACCTACAGTTTTCGGTGTTTAGTCTAACCTACTAACTGCTAAATTTCAATATACTTCCATGCAAGCAAGCATTCTGACGCTCCACTCGCTTCGCTCGCTCCGCTATCCATGGTCATAAAACAAACCTAACCTAACCTACAGTTTTCGGACCTGCCTTAAGGTGAAATAGGTAATGTTAGGAATCGTAAGCCTGAGTCGGACCTGCGCGGCTCGCTCGCTTCGCTCGCTCGTTAGGGTCATAGTTCAACCTAACACTCCTCCTCGCTTCGCTCGTCGTCGTACCTAACCTAAGCCAAGTTGGATCTGCCTTAAGGTGAAATAGGTAATGTTAGGAATTGTAAGCCAAGTCGGACCTGCGCGGCTCGCTCGCTTCGCTCGCTCGTTAGGGTCGCAGTTCAACCTAACACTCCTCCTCGCTTCGCTCGTCGTCGTACCTAACCTAAGCCAAGTTGGATCTGCCTTAAGGTGAAATAGGTAATGTTAGGAATTGTAAGCCAAGTCGGACCTGCGCGGCTCGCTCGCTTCGCTCGCTCGTTAGGGTCGCAGTTCAACCTAACACTCCTCCTCGCTTCGCTCGTCGTCGTACCTAACCTAAGCCAAGTCGGATCTGCCTTAAGGTGAAATTGGTAATGTTAGGAATCGTAAGCCAAGTCGGACCTGCGTGGCTCGCTCGCTTCGCTCACTCGTTAGGGTCACAGTTCAACCTAACACTCCTCCTCGCTTCGCTCGTCGTCGTACCTAACCTAAGCCAAGTCGGACCTGCCTTACTTACCTGCCTTGCCTTCGTTTCTGTGAGGGACACAGTTTCAACCTAACAACAACAAGCTAGTAGTAGGCGTTATAGTACATGTTCAGATATTTATGAACGCCTTATATGCTGTGATATATCTGATGGCGACTGTACATTGTTTTGCCTAACAACATTTTGCCTAATTTCGGTTTGCCTAATTTCATTTAAACTAATATTATTTAGCATAACTATTCACTTTGCCTAATTTTCATTTGAGTGAAAGTCGTTTCGTATAATACTCATTTCACATAATCTTATTTCGTCTAATTTTATTTGGCCTAATTTTTAATTCGTATAAACATATTTTGCCTAACAATTTTTTGGCCTAATTTCGTTTTGCCGAATTTTTGTTTAGACTAATATTCGTTTCGTATAATACTTATTTTACTTAATCTTATTTTGTCTAATTTAATTATTGCATCGTCATAAAACAAACCTAACCTAACCTACAGTTTTCGGTGTTTAGTCTAACCTACTAACTGCTAAATTTCAATATACTTCCATGCAAGCAAGCATTCTGACGCTCCGCTCGCTTCGCTCGCTCCGCTATCCATGGTCATAAAACAAACCTAACCTAACCTACAGTTTTCGGACCTGCCTTAAGGTGAAATAGGTAATGTTAGGAATCGTAAGCCTGAGTCGGACCTGCGCGGCTCGCTCGCTTCGCTCGCTCGTTAGGGTCGCAGTTCAACCTAACACTCCTCCTCGCTTCGCTCGTCGTCGTACCTAACCTAAGCCAAGTCGGATCTGCCTTAAGGTGAAATTGGTAATGTTAGGAATCGTAAGCCAAGTCGGACCTGCGTGGCTCGCTCGCTTCGCTCACTCGTTAGGGTCACAGTTCAACCTAACACTCCTCCTCGCTTCGCTCGTCGTCGTACCTAACCTAAGCCAAGTCGGACCTGCCTTACTTACCTGCCTTGCCTTCGTTTCTGTGAGGGACACAGTTTCAACCTAACCTAACTTTGTTTTCTGGCAGCGATTCGGTTCTGTGGGTATGCTATGGTACAATTATGCCGCAATAAATTCGGCGGGACTTATATTGTGCTACATAAAATTCTGGGAAATAAAAGTTGGCGATATTAGTATTCTGCTATACAAATTTGTGCCAAATGAATATTATGCGACATAACAATTGTGGTTAGTATATAATTATGCGATAGTATCATTCGGCTAAAAATTATTGTGCGAAAACGATTATGCGAAGTGTATTTCGGACAATAGAGATTGTGCAAGATAAGGGGTACCCGTTTAGCCTAACCTACTAACTGCTAAATTTTAATATACTTTCATGCAAGTAAGCATTCTGACGCTCCGCTCGCTTCGCTCGCTCCGCTATCCATGGTCATAAAACAAACCTAACCTAACCTACAGTTTTCGATCTTTAACCTAACCTACTAACTGCTAAATTTGAATATACTTCCATGGAAGAAAGCATTCTGACGCTAATAGTTGAATAAACAAGCTAGTAGTAGGCGTTATAGTACATGTTCAGATATTTATGAACGCCTTATATGCTGTGATATATCTGATGGCGACTGTACATTGTTTTGCCTAACAACATTTTGCCTAATTTCGTTTTGCTTAATTTTCAGCTATGTATTGATTAGACAAAATAAAAATCGACAAGGTTAATATTATGATAATTCAGAACTAGACAAAAACTTTTTAGTTAAAACGTTATTCGGCTATGTAATGATTAGTTAAAATAAGAATCGACAAAGTGAGTTTTAGATAAAATAATATTCGACAAAACAAGAGTTATGAAAATGATCATTTAGGCAAAACGAGTTTCGACAAAATAATAATTATGAGAAATGATATTATACATAATGACTTTAGACAAAATGTTCATTATGGTAAAAGTTGTTAGACAAACTGAAATTAGACAAAAAAAAATGAGACAAATCAAGGGAATACCAGTTGCAACACTTGCAACGCTGATGGTCTTGTTTGGGCGATGTCGATACCTTCTTCACCTTCCACTTCTAGGTCACCTTCGGGATCAAAATCACTTTCAACCTCTGAACCTGAATGAGACGCATCTATAATTGGGACTGAAGTAACTTTGTTCTTGTAAATAATATCGAGGACGGCGAGTTGGATCCCATGTGCATAACAGAGTTGGTGAAACGCCCCAGTTCGTCGACCTAATGCACACATCACGCTGCTCCATCAGTTACAATACAAACCACATCACTTAAAGTCAGACTAAACTCATCTAACTTTTCTTTGAGCATCTCGTGAAAATTTTGAGCCGTTCCTTTGTCTTTGATTCTGACCACTCCCAGGTTTTTGAAACCATTAGGTTTCAGTTTCGGGGATTGTATATTTATATTTATGTACCTAACGTTTTGTATGGAAGTCCATTCATCCAGGCTAACCGAAAAACTGCAATCATCCGATTTCATTTGTTTCAGTTCTTCTTTCAAAGACAATTTTATTTGTTCACTATGAGTCACTACGATTTGTTTGATGGTGTGAGGTGATTTTGGTAACACGTAACCATTTTTGGTAAATAGTTTACGCAGTGTGGCGGAAGTACATATTACGTGAAATGAAAGTCCATCTAATGCGGCTAACTTGGATATATCTTCTTCCATACTATCAGCTGAATTATCTGATTTATAACAGTCGGTCAATTTGGTTCTTTTCTTAGGTGGTTCTATTACTCGAGTTCTGTCATCTACTGAGCCACTGGAGCCTTGAGAGTTTGAAGTGATTGCTGATGTGTTTGATGACGATGCCGATGCATATTGTGTTCGCTTCTGGAGATTTATCGAATGAATATTTTTTAAGTGGTTGTGCAGCGGGCTGGTTGAACGAGTTTTTTAAAACTTTATCACAGATCTTGCACTTAGCTCTAATTCCGTCGATACTCCTTAAAAAATGCTGCCAAGGCGAGTTTTTGTCTGTATTAGATTTCTTAAATTCTGTGAACTCTTCATGTTCATCCATTTTAAGTTAAAACTTCATAGGTAAGGAGGGACGCAAATCTGAAACGAAAAGTTTAGAATTAATAATGCTTAATAATGAATTAAAAAGGTTTACACGCAAACATCTGAACAGGATATTTAAAATACCGGTACCAAAATCGAGCAAAAAATTGCAATTCCAAATTAAATCTGTACATTAAAACAATAAACTTATACCTACCAATACACTTATATAAGCTATAGTTCTTCCATGTTCTAGAAAGTAAAACTAATACCCCCTTAAAGCTTAGTCTTTGTAAATGTATTTCTTGTTTTTGTGTACAATGAAGTGTTTACATACATACATAATAAAATTTTAAGAAACGTTAGTAGAGACAAGTGTTAATAAATCGGCATTTTAAAAACAATTAATTAAGTATTATAAATGAGTATGTTCATATCACATCAGTTTTATGGTACTGTGACGTTTATACTTGTATTTAATGGGCCAATCAACTTTTAGGCCCACAATAATCTTCCCATGAGACCACAACTTTTGTATGTAGTATATAAACACTTTATTGTACACAACGACTGGTTACAAATATATTCATAATAAATAAAACATTGTCCCTATTAGGGATTTCTCACAGTTAATATTTAAACTATAATAAAAAATGTCTTAAACTTATTTAATTTTACGTTATACGCTTAAACAAGTGATTTGCAAAGAGATGTAAAAAGGGTGGGTCTAAAAATGTATTCACCCTAATAGTACTTAATGTAATAATTATGAACATAATCCTTAAGACGTAATAATTTAAATAAAACATTTTTTGAATAAAATAATTAGTAGGTAATGTTTAAGTTTACTTACACCAGTTGATGTCCGCACAGGATCAGCTTTTCATACAAAAATTAACACTTAACACTCTGTATTTGTCAAACACAAATTCACCAAAAAACACCACGCAGTCCAAGCAAGACTCATGTCATGAGCAAGGTCAGGTAATCAACAACTAACTCGTAGTACAGCTAACAGATGACTGAGAGATTAGGGTTTATGTTTACTTTAAAATTAATACTAATTATGGAGCAGGTAGGCGACCCTTTCTGTGCCCTTTAAATTTTACCATCTATAGTTACAAACAATATAGTTTTAAGGACCAAAACTTAATTTGTAATAGGAATATTGAATTGATTCTAAAAATGTACTTCATAGGATATAAATAAAATAATCGAAAACCGGCGTTGTGTACAATGTAATGATTTCCATCCGGCTTGTTGGTGCTATTCAAAATATCCGTATTATTCGAATAATGCATACTGTCGAATTCGGATTTTATATGTTGCGGATATTCGGATAATTTGAATATTCGAATTGCAAACCCTCAAGAGTCGCGAAGCATAGTTGTGCTAGACGTAAAGTTATGTTATAGTAAAGAAATTACCATCGTGATCATGCCCCGTGGACATGACAGTAGTTGTGCTGCACAGCGAGGCTACAGAGCTCTCAGACTTGGCCTTGATCAGCCGCTGCGGAGGCGTCAGCAGGTCTTGCAGGCTTCCACCGAGGATCTTGCTCTGGAAAAGTAAATATGCATTCATTCATTCATTTATTCATTCATTCATTCATTCATTCATTCATTCATTCATTCATTCATCTTGCTCTGGAGAAGTAAATAATAAATAAATAGCGGACAACCTCACACAAATCAATCTAGTACGACGAGATAATAATATTTAAATACATTATAGATAATATCCATGACCCAGGCACAAATATTCGAGTTCATCACACAAATATTTGCCCTTGCCGGGATTCGAACCCGGGACCGTCGGCTCAGTAGGCAGCTGGTTTACCACTGCGCCACCGCGTCGTCAAATCAGTAAACGTCATCAAGATGCGGATTTCCTACAACTTTCCCACGTCGTGGCAGTGAATGGTAAAATCTTACGGGGACTCGTATTTTTTCACATAAATTTATTTCTATTTGACATCAAAATATTTATCGGCCATTACATCACTACAATTATAATTACATCACAGGATAAATTGACATTTGAGAATGAGATTAATACTACGCTTCTGAATTTAGGTAACTGGTTAAATGCTAATGACTTAAAAATTAACGTCTCTAAAACCAAATTGGTCCAATTTCGTAGCTATAATTCTATTCCAGCTAAAATTAATATAACGTATCAAGGCATTCCGGTAGAAGAAGTATGTAGTACTAAATTTCTTGGTGTAATAATGGACATGAACTGCAACTGGAAGGAACACGTGGAGTATGTTGTTCATAGAATAGATAGGTTTGTCTTCGCACTCAGACACTTAAGGGAAATCGCCTCAAAAGACGCAGCTATCACAGCATATCATGGGTACGTAGCCTCGATTCTTAGGTACGGTTTGATAATATGGGGCAACTCTGTTGACATTGTTAAAGCGTTTAGAGCTCAAAAAAAAAGTATTAGAGCTATAGTTGGGGCTAGTTATAATGATTCTTGCAGACCGATTTTCAAGGATTTAAGCATCTTGCCACTCCCGTGCATGTATATCAAAGAAATGTGTGTACTAGTCAAAGAAAACGAACACTTATTCGAATTGTACATAGCCGGTGGAAAACGAAGTACAAGAAAAGATAAGTACCTATGTACACCAAGGATTAACCTTAGTATTTTTAAGAAAAATGTATATTGTATGTGTATCAAGCTGTTTAATAAATTACCGCGACATTTTTATGACATGAATACCGCTAAGTTTAAGAAAAATTTACATGTTTGGCTATTAGATAAGTGTTTCTATTCGGTTCATGACTTCCTAGATTATAATAATAATGTATAGATACCCTTTATGTAAATAATTTTGTAATGCGCATTATTTAATTTAAACATATTCTTAGTTTACGGACATAATTAATTTCTAGTATTACATTTTAATTTTATATTTCTTCTTTGTTTAAGGAGGAATGACATTGCACGCCAATAGAGGCAGAACATGTTGATACAACCATATTGTTAAGACCTTATCTATATTTACATGTGTTCGGCAATAAATATTTCATTTCATTTCATTTCATTTTAACCATTGATCCGTTAGTGACAAACAACGATACGGTAAAGTTAGACCCAAAAATCACGGAAACGAAATGACATTACAACTTACCCTAGCAAAACTGGCTTCACTCTTCGCCTTGGCATCGTCATCTCGTTTCCTAACGCAGACCAGCACCACTGGTGACGTCACCGCTCGTAGCCGCGTCACCACCTCTACATGATGCGCGCCTAGTACCCGCCATCCGTTAACCTGAACAATATGGGAGATGAGAATTAATTACAACTGGGAAATTTTTGCTCAAGGTGGACTAATGATCTGAGCATGACTGGCGTAAACCAGTTTGTGGATGTTATCTGGCTGGCGATGAGAACTTTTAGGCCACAAACTCATCATCGTGATATACTATCCCATCAAAAACATCAATGTGAAAAAATGGTATCGCTAATAAAAGAATAGAGATCTAAAACCAAGTTATATAAAGTTCCACAGATCGCAGCTCGCAGATTTGTTATGTATTATGTTATTTGCGACTCAATAGAGCAACTTGGCAAGTTTTTTTACATTTTATCTACTTGATTGATCTGAATATAAGATCACTCTAATCACTTTGTTAATTTCGATACATTTGTGACTTGTCCGAATACTTGACTTGACTTTTAACAATGACATGAATCAGATTTTAAGCTTGCCAAGTCACAATATGTATTGAGTCGCAAATAACAAAACAAATGACCAATGATTTGGTCTGTGAGCTGTGAGATGGAAAGAAGAAATGAAATGACCACGTGTGTTTGGCTTCAGCCTACCTCCAACAGCTCGTCACCAACTTTATACACCCCTAGTCTCGAGACAGGACCGTTCGGTGCGATCGCCCTGATGTAGTGTCGCGCTTGAACTTCCTTGCCTCCCACAACCCTCACCGTGCCTTCAAGCGAGATGCCAAGCCCGCTGTCCCTCTCTTTCATTATTGTCCCCACCTGAAACCGAAAATGAGACTAATAAACTTCTTTCCTAGATATTCTTGTTATTATTGGTATTCTATTCTGCAAGTTCCGTAGCTACTGGCTCTTTTACAAATCTAAGGCCCATTTCACCAGTCTCTTATGAACGGTACAATAACTATGCCTGTTAATATCGACCATTTGATAGGTTTTATCATTGGATAATCGGGTGTTTACAACAAACAAAGCCTGATATTGAGGCCAAAGTCTATCAATGTTTCCCAGGGGCTCCCAGATAAACAAAAACAAAATAAATTACTTATTATCTGAGCTGGTTAGAGTATCAAAAATCCGAGTATTTATGCAAATACCGTAATCCTTAAAAATACAATGGAGATGAGGTTCTCAATAAACTCTGCGCAGACTTGAGCTTTGTCAACCTCTAGACGACTTGAATCTTTGAAACAGAATCGGCTCGATACTTATTTCGGGTTGCAATATGCGATCCAAATAAACTCGTCCACACTCACAATAATATCATACTCGTACTGGTGGCCCGGCCAGTCGTGCTCGGCCAGCAGGGTATCCCGCCACTTGTCCTGTATGCGCCTCGCCTCGCGCTCGGCTGTCTCGTCGTCTCGTCCAATCACGATCTCGGCGTCGTCTGACGGCGACGTCGGGGATGGCGGATGTCCAGGGACCTCGGACTCAGGCTCTACTTCTATCACTGTTGATTCGTCATACTGTGGAACAAAAGGGATACTTTTAAGTAACAAAGTAACATGTAGCATCACCGTCCGATGAAAATCAGCAACTGCATACGGTCTTTAATGATCAATAAAATAAAGGAAAGTAACTGCATATAAATGAATCTGGTGATTCTAACAAATCGTAAGAGATACGACGAAGAATAAGAGAAGGAACCGTTGTAGCCAGAAAACCGAGCAGCTAACAGAATATAAAAAGTAATAGTAAGGAGGTTATTGCCCGGTACAATTGTACACGGGCCTACACTTCCAGTATCAAATCAAGCTAGGCTTGGAATTAAGATAGCTCTGAAGTTTGCCAGTCTTAGTATTTAACAGTGAGCACAGCACGTTGCTTGTGGAACCAATAGCCGTTGGATATATTTAAATGTTTTTGAGTGATAAAATAAACTTGAATACTCACCACACTAAAACTATACTTGGCAAGGGAGGTAACAGAGGGGCTGGGAGGTGCCAGAGGAGACCGCCTTCCATCCTGTGCCGCCAGGGCTTTCTGCAGTTTCTCAAACCCCGCTCCACGGAGATATCTGAAATCATAGAAAACAGAATAGCTTCAGGACTTGCAGAATGTATGTTTTTAACAAAGCAATCTCTTATTTTAAAATCCCGAAGGGGCATTAAATGAATCGACATGTTTATATTCATTAATATTGATGTGCACAGTGTGCACTTGGTGGAAAATATAAGTGCCAGTTAGCGGGGCAGATTGCTCCAGATCCGACGGCCGTTGGGGCAGAAAGTTTCTTGAGTGGCGAGTGGCGACCAAAACAGGAAGATGCAGCGTGAGAAGGCCTCCAATGTAACCCCACAGCCTAGTTAGGATCGCGGGAAGAAGTTTGATGAGGACGGTTCACGACCGATCTTTGTGGAGAACTGGGGGAAGGCCTTTGTGGACAGTAGGACAACGTGTGGGACAACAGTGGACGTCTATCGGCTGATATATGATGATGATGATGATGATAATGATGATGATGATGATGGTGATGATGATGGTGATGATGATGGTGATGATGATGGTGGTAGGTGGTGGGTATGATCCTAGGGATCGATACCGGTGTTCATTAAACTTGAAAGAAAGAAACTGGAGAGTTATTTGACCCGGCAGTGGACGGCTTTCTTATGATGAAGAGGATGTTCTCGTACCTTAAAGCCTTCAACCGCACCACGGGACCTTTGGCATCACGCAGCAGCGCGACCGCTCTGTGGTTGGAGACGCCGTGCAGCGACACACCGTCTACCTGCAAACAAAATGGACATTATGAGTTCTAAAGCGGCCTTATTCCTTTAAAAAAAATCAACGAATTTTATCAAGTAATAATACTTTTCCCTGAGTTCTAGATAGTGACATAGTAGCTATTTCATATTTTGCGTGCAGTTTTCTGCGTGATTTTTTAAATTTCGAGTAGTTTTTGAAAGAACAAATTATCAATGAAAAATTCAAACTGTAGGTTTAAAATGTCCCTGAGGCATACGTCACATTAATAGCCGACATGTACCAGGACGCCAGATCAGTCGTCAGGACTACCGTGGGAGAAACGAGCTCAATACCTGTCACAGAAGGAGTGCACCAGGGATCAGTGTTGAGTCCGTATCTGTTTAGTCTAGTTCTAGACACTCTTACGGAGGAAGCTCAGAGCAAAGCGCTTTGGACATTTATATACGCCGATGACGTTGCAGTCTGTACCGAGAGCCGAGAAGAACTACAAAACGTGTTACTTCAATGGAAGCATCAGTTACAGAGGGGCGGCCTAGTGTTGAGTGTTCAGAAAACCCAGTTCATGGAGTGCAATGTTCCCAATTCACACCCCTTGCCAATTGTGGTTGATGGGCAGGAAGTGCAGAAATGCCATGAATATAAATACCTCGGGAGCATTGTGCATAATTCTGGATCATTGGAGACGAACATTCAACACAGGATCGCAGCAGCCTGGCTGAAATGGAGAGAAGTGACTGGTGTGACCTGTGATAGTAGAATACCTATTAAGTTAAAAGGCCTCGTGTACCGGACTATGATAAGACCTGTCCTCACCTATGGAAGCGAAACGTGGGCAATGACCCAAAGACATCTCCAAGCCGTCCACGTAGCCGAAATGAAGATGCTGAGGTGGATGTCTGGTGTTTCGAGGATTGACAAGATCCGAAATGAATATATTCGTGGCAGCCTCGGAGTACGGGACATCGCCGATAAGCTCCAGGAGAGTCGGCTTCGTTGGTTTGGGCATGTCAAAAGAAGACCTGTAGAGTACGTCGGCAATAGAGCACTCAGTCTTGCCTTGCCGGGTTCTCGGCGAAGAGGTAGACCCAAGTTGCGGTGGCTCGATGTCGTTCGTAAAGATCTGAACGACTGCGGTTTGGAAGAACACGATGTCCAGGATAGAGCGAAGTGGAAGAGAAAAAGTAGGAAAGCGGACCCTGTCGCAAGACGGGACCAACGCTAGGAGGATGATGATGTAGGTTTAAAATATATACCAATAAATCACAATAGCCCCGTTCTAAGTAGTAACGTAAATAATATGTTAAGGAGCATGTTTGATCATAGAGAAAAATGTCTAAAACAATCATCATTTTTCAACGGATAAGGAGCCTGTTCTTAACAATGGCGTTAATTATTATCATGATCATGACTAAAGACATTTAATGTTTTATGAAAAAAAACTACACGGAAACATTATTTTACCCCCGATAGAAAAAGGGGTGTTATAAGTTTAACATCTGTATCTGTGTGTCTGTAGCTCCCAAATGGATACCTAGTCCGATTTGAAAGTGTTCTTCCTTTTGTCGAAAGTCTTGTCTGTCGAGATTTTATCTTAGTGTGTTTGATTGGTTGGGTCAGGGGCATTTTTATTTTATTTTGAATTGAGGTTATAAATTATACAGCATTTGAATAACCACAAAATACTAATCATTGTATATTGAATTACATAATTTCCATGCGATCTTGATGATACACATCACCTTGTAATACATACAACAATTGAAATTACCCACGGCCCACATGTATGACACGCCACTATGATACTAAAATGTGTTACAATTATTGCACGACACTTCCCATTTCCACAATATTTATTATGTAAGATTACTTATCCGAACCGGAAGCGGTGGTAGCCTAGTGGTTAGGGCATGCGACTTTCAATCCGGAGGTTGCGGGTTCGAACCCGGCCCGTACCAATGAGTTTTTCGGAACTTATGTACGGAATGTCATTTGATATTTACCACTCGCTTTTCGGTGAAGGAAAACATCGTGAGGAAACCACCTAAGCCCAATAAGGCCTAGTTTCCCCTTTGGGTTGGAAGGTCAGATGGCAGTCGCTTGCGTAAAAACTAGTGCCTACGCCACATCTTGGGATTTAGGTAGCCGAACCCCGATTGAGAATTCATTCTCAAAAAATGGGACAAAGGCTAGGAGGATGATGATTACTTATCCGAACCGAAGCCGTTTATATAACTATTGAGTCTTGTCCATTAGTATTTACCAACAAAGATTCTCTTAGTGGTACGTGTTATGTATAACTAACTATTTATTTGGCTCAGTGACCCAAACAGGATCTTAGCCTCCAAAACGAGAGTACGCCACTTGTCCTGATCCTGCGCAGTTTTTTGCCAGTTTTCGACTTGAAGCTTACGCAGATCCACCTCCACCACGTCTCCCCAGCGGTACCTGGGACGACCAACCGGTCGTCGACCGGTTGGTTGCCCCAAGTATGCTCTTTTTGTCGCGCGATCCTCTTCCATTCTTTGTAGGTGACCGAGCCAACGAAGTCTATGGGACTTTGTCTCCGATAATGTTCGGCTCGGCCACCAGCTCCTCAATCTCGGCGTTAGTTCGGATCCGCCACGTACCATCATTCCTCTTAGTTGGCCCCAGGATCTTCCGAAGCACTTTGCGTTCTGCTACCAGGAGCTGACTTTCCTCTTTAAGGGTCAGTCTCCAACCTTCACAGCCATACATTACGATGGGTCTTATGACAGTCTTATAAATCCGTATTTTTTTATTCTTGCTCAGAAGCTTGGACACTAAGACTTTATGGGGGGCTGCACTACACCGTAGACAATTTTGGATGCGCATTTGGATCTCTTCCTCCCTGGTGTTGGTGTCGATAATAATGCAACCAAGGTACCGGAACTTGTTAACCGTGTTATGTATGGTTATAGTAAAAATATCCTCTATGATAACGATCTTTATAATTACAATGGACTAAGTTCAAGTTTTCCAAACGAAATCCTCGGTGCGCGAGTCAGACTCAGACCAGTGTTTTCACGATACGAAACTTTTTAAATTTTTGCATCAGTAAAAGAAAGGAAAGGTAGAAATGAAACACCAAGGTCTAGTGAAGTTCAGCAGATAATATACGCAAAATCATGGTAATATCTCCGCAAGTTTGAGCTGAAAGGCCGGGGTACGGCCAGCGGGCGAATAATAATGGGCGCCGCACGCCGAAGCGGACGGTCAGCAAAACAAGCAAAACATTGACGTTGATTGCTGGGTATGTGTAGGGTATATAAACGTCTTTATATAATCATCGTATAAGAAAACAAGCTATGGCACCTTTCAAATAAAACAATGCAAAGATCGACACACAAAGCATAAGGAAAAATGCGTCAGATCTTCCTGGAGCTAGGGTAGCGAAATGGTTAACGCGCTGGACCGGCAATCCAGAGGTACCGGGTTCGATTCCCGGTCTCTTCCTCCGGTAGCTCCTTTTTCAATTTTTCTTTAAGCTTTGATCTTTGTATTTAAGGCTTTAAAAAATGGTGTTGTACCTACCCACATTAGAAAAGATGAGACATTACATGTTTCATAAATTTATAAAACTAAACAGCGCCCTCTCTCGCTTGCTCGGTCACCACTATAAAGTGGTGCGGTAAGATGTGAATATTAATATATTCACATAGAGTTCGCTAAGGTGTAAAAAAACCTTTCAAATAAAACAACGCAAAGATCGACACACAAAGCATAAGGAAAAATTCGTCAGATCTTGCTGGACCGGCAATCCAGAGGTACCGGGTTCGATTCCCGGTCTCTTCCCCCAGGTAGCTCCTTTTTGAATTTTTCTTTAAGCTTTGATCTTTGTATTTAAGGCTTAAGCTATGGCACCCCTGCTAGTGAGACTTTCTACGTCACTAATTAGTTGCCGCTGCAGTAACTAAATAATTATAAGGAAATTATTTTTTGCCTCCGTTGCACAGTATCCTAAAAAAATGCATTTATGCATTACAATTGTCATGTTCTTTGACTAAATTTTATTGTGTTGTAATTGGTTGATTTAAAGCCTGACCAGAAATATATATGAGGATTGTCAAGAGGGCGCTATTTATAAGATTTATATGGCAACAATTTTGCAACCAATCGCAACCCACTATAATGACATTAGTTTAAATACCTGTCAGTTCCACTATGTTAACATCGTTATATCATTTAATGGAATGCACTCTTTTCATGACTGTTTTTCGTGTAGTAAACACGTGTTAACACTTTATTTATAATCTTACGTTCACGACTGTTAATGGTTTTCGGCATTTTCTTTGGACATTTTTAAATATTTGTCTTTTAAAATATTCACTACGAATGACATTGACATTGTTGAAAAACCATCATAAAATAATTGCCAGTGTAAGAAATTAGTTCCAGTGAAATTCCGCAATATGGCGCATCCTCATATATTTCTGGTCAGGCTTTAAAACACTCAAGGGCGTCGCCAGCCGAAGGTCCAGGGGGGGGCAGGGAAGTTGATATAAATGCAGGATGAGGAAAAGGAAGGAAGGGACAGCCTTGCTAGAGGATAGGAAGCTTCACCAAGCACGTAAATATAGAAGTGTATTTCGGTTTATAGTCATACTCATAAATGTCATATTATATACAGAGATGGAAACGCTAGCGTAGCGAGCGCGAATATTTTTGGAAGGGGACGGTTAATAATATTTATAGTCTGATAAATCGCGAGCGTAGCGAGCGCGAAATTTTTTGGAAGGGGACGGTTATTAATACTTATAGACAGATAAAACGCGAGCGAAGCGAGCGCGACATTTTTTGGAAAGGGGCGGTTAGAATACTTATAGTCAGATCAAACGCGAGCGTAACGAGCGCGACATTTTTTGAGAGCAAGAGTCAAAATAAATGTAGATGAAAACGCGAGCGCAGCGAGCGCGAAAATTTTCGTTAGCAATAACTTAAATTGAAAGTCTATCATTCAATATATTTTGATGCAAGTGCAGAAAATCGCGAGTCATGGGACCGAAAGATCTTGCCACGAGCCGAAAATCCACTGGACGCGACGAGTAAAGATTCGTGGTTGCCAAATAGACCTACGTTAAAATCACAAAGCTTCATCAACCGAGCGAGAGGAGCATCTCTGTTACAACTTGGCCAAACGTTCTAGATTTCGTATGTTCTCGCCTACCGGTCGCATTTCTCAAAAGATTTTCATGAAATTTTGAGTAGGTCCGATAAGTATACAGATGTTTCTTGTCAATAATGGGAAACGTAAAATAATACAAATTTCAGTAATTTCGTAACAAACTCGCGAGTTTTTCAGCTTACAGAGCCACTAGAGTAGTTCTATTATTTTTTATTTTAGTACCTATGTTTCATAGACCATTTGTTCTTTTTCGGTACCATCGACAAAGAGTAACATGTCAGTGTGAGACACGTCGCCACTCGTTTTGTAGAGTCACTTTCCGTGAGCTTTACTGACGGTAGCCCAACAATCTTCCTTTAGCCCCTGACCTGGCCTGGTACTGAATTCATTTGAGTTTCGATGTGTGATTGATCAGACAAGTCAAGTGACTGGTCATTTTTTGGATCTCTAGGGGGGGGCAGCTGCCCCCCCCTGCCCCCCCTTGGCGACGCCCATGAAAACACTCACGATTTTATGACATTCATAGGGGAAAGAAAATGGCAACACAGAAACGGATTGACAGAACCAACCAACCAATCATAGAGTTGATGATGTCAAAAGTTCCGCTGCCGCCATTATAATGACAGACGTCAACGGGAGCGGGCAGGTTGTGGTCCACAATTAAACCCGCTTACGTTGTTTTATATAATCTATTATTCCCACCCTGAAACCCTGGACGCCACAGTATGAAAGGCAATAAAAACTGAAATCTGTGTTTACTTAGAAATTTTCTCGAAGATCAGGTTCAATCGTGACATAGGAGGCCCATGTCGGACAGAAATAGGTTGATGATGTTGATGATGAGAAATAAGATTTAAAAGGAAAATAGGCATATCCAGCTGACTGCCTATTCGCCAAGATTAACAAAATATTTGATTTGAACCGTCTGTAATTTTTAAGCATTATTTATTAGTGTATCTATGTATCCTCTGTTTAACTTCACCTGCTTGATCGAAGATTGACAAGAGATTCATCATAAGTAGGTGACTTACATTTGTACTTGTAACATCCGCCTTGATTTTTAGAACCTTTTTTCGATTTTTTTTTTTTTTTAATGTGGGAATGAGTACCTCATGTTTTTTATATCGACACAAAGATCCACTGCAATGTAAACACGAACTGAACCTGCGATCCTACGTCAAATCCTGCTTATATTGCAGTGGATCATACCTATTACTTTTTTCATTCATCATTAACTTTTGTGTCAGTATTGGCTAATTAGCTGCATTTATTGTTTTATAAGTTTAAAACCCATAAAACATTTTAAAATACAACACTTTACATCCATAAAGGCATATTTGTCTTGTACGGTTATTTCATTACACCTTCACAGACTAAAAGAAAAAAAGCCATTGCAATCCCGCTCATTTGAATGAAACACGAAGTTATCTTAATCTTTTTCATCAAAATTTCATTCCATCAGTTTGAATCCAATTTCAACTTTGAATTCGTTAGCGAAGTTACAACAGGTCTGAGCTAATTTGCCGACGATACCGCGCCGAGAGTGGCTTGATTGTGAATTCGCCGTGCAGACCTGCAGTTACGAATTCGTGTGGATGAATTTGGGCAAAATTCAACATGGAGCATTGCAATTTCATCATAATGTTAGGCTAATGACATCCACCGTTCACTGATCTCTGAAATAACTGGTCTTATGATTTCTGCAAACCTAGTGAGACTTTGCCTCCTGCCGCAAGATGTATCTGCCAATTTGTGGTCGCCACTCGCTAGCCCATTGCTTTATCTTTTGGACCATATCAGTCACTTGGTTTGTATGAAATTCGATCAAGCAGGGAAACTACAGCACAGCAGCACACTCCGCTCACACACACACTCTTTGATTCACATTAAGCCTTCTCATTAAAGCCAACTAACGGCATTATCGTCATCATTATTTAGGATTTTTCACTCTTTTCGGGGCAGTTCTCTCCACCCCGTCCTACTTAACGCCAGTTCTTTGACTTCTTGATAAGACGTAAAGTCTACTTTTCTTTTATCTGGTCTAAATGACTTATCATCGGCCATCCCCTTCCTCTTCCTCTTCTTCTCTCAAGTGTTCCCCATATTATTTTCTGTATTTGATAATCGTGTTGTATTAAATTATCTTTAACTTTCCCTCTTCTAGTTTCTATGTTTTGTAGTATACGTCTCTTCTCCTTTACCCTTTCCAATACTACGGCATACTTATTTTTTCCAAGAGCACTTTATTATTTCTTAAACAATATCCCTATAACGTTTATTTTGTCTGACCTTGCCGTGCGGTGGACTGGCGGCTTTATTATGCAGCGCCGCATACTTATGCACGTGAAGACCGACTTTGCAAACTAGCTGGACTTTGTGATACGTTTTTGTTTTCCTTAACACCCGTGTTTTAGCAGAGGTCATGTAACAGCATGTTTTACCCAATTTCGTACCTGAATACGTTAAAAAAGGTTAATAATATTTCTCCTTTACGTACAAAGTTGCAAGCAGCTTCTAATTATACTCGACGCCACGTAGCTTGGCGTGTAGCAATAAAAGTAAAAATGGTCGTTACGGGGAACAAAAAAAAGTGTCGTCATTACAAATTGAGTTTCATGGTAGGCGAAGTCATTGGTCGCTATTGCCAAGCTACGTGGCGTCGAGTATAGTAAAAAAAAAAATTGGGCAAGTGCGAGCCCGACTCGCGCATGAAGGGTTCCGTACCTATACATATATATAATCTATAACAAGTTTGTTGTATGGGAGCCCCCCTTAAATATTAATTTTATTTTATTTTTAGTATTTGTTGTTATAGCGGCAATAGAAATACATCATCTGTGAAAATTTCAACTGTCTAGCTATCACCGTTGTTGAGATACAGCCTGGTGACCGACGGACGGACGGACGGACGGACGGACGGACGGACGGACGGACGGACGGTCGGCGAAGTCTCAGTAATAGGGTCCCGTTTTTACCCTTTGGGTACGGAACCCTAAAAATGAGTATGCCTTACAACCTGAGACACCGGTTACACATTCATTTTTGTATCAGTTCAGTCTGTCCGTCAGTTTTTTATTATTCATAACGCACTGACATTAAATATGAAATGTTCAACAGTCCGAATTATCAGTTCGAAGGATACGTGATAATTCATTCGTCATTCTTAGGTACCAGAATAATCGATTAGATTTACGTGTACATAAAAATGTTTAATAAACAAACGCTCAGAAAATAATAGCAAGCAATAAAACGTCCAGCAATACTTTCTCAAGGGGCATGAACTACCTAGACAAGAAATCTAAGTCTTAAGTGGACAGGAAAGTTACTGTTTGAGTACAAGTGAGCGTCCAAAGAAGTAGACCTTCGGGAAGAAGCTGACGACTCGATCGGAGATTCTGCTTATATAACATTGAGTAAGTTACCAAAAGGAAATAAAGTAATAATATTTAGTGGATGAATGCCAACCTCATCCTACGCTCGACAGCAGACGGGTACACTACAATACTCCGAAGTTTCATTTGTCCGAATACATAATCATTCCGAAAACCATGTTCTAATAAAATATTTTGTTTTTATTTTGGGATAGCATATATAACTAATTATAGTATTTAACATATCATCCATAGCGAAAATTATCGTTTCCCGTAATTTCACTTTCGGAATTTTGAAAATTCGGAATAATGATGTTTTTGTTTTGAGTGCTCCCACAGCAGACAGATTTGTGTTTAGTTTGAAATACCCATGAATCAAAATCAAAACTTTCATTGTATACAATAACAGGCTATGTAAAAACAGTTTACTAAACATTTTAGGAATTAGGTATTTTAGGTACCTATACTTATCTATCTATCTATATCTAAATATATAAAAGAAGAAACTGACTGACTGACTGACTGACTGACTGACATATCAACGCACAGCCCAAACCGCTGGTTCTAGAGAGTTCAAATTTGGCACGTAGGTTCTTTATAAGGTGTAGGGTTGCACTAAGAAAGGATTTTTCAAAACTCACCCCCTAAAGGGGTGAAATGGGGTTCCAAAGTTTGTATGGGGAAACAAGATTAGTTAGACTATTTTATTCGAAACTTCAGAGGAGTATTTCTAACAATAATTAAGTAAACACGTGTTTCAGGTTTTTTAAAATTCATCCCCTAAAAGGAAGAAATGTGGTGACAAAGTCTGAAAATCAGCATGAGTGTTGTTTTTATGGTTTATCGGGTCGCTGATTACGAAAACCGCAACGATTTTAAAATCCAACGTGGCGGACGTGAGTTACCATCTCCCCTGTTGGGGTGAAATGGGGTTGAAATGTCTAAATACTAAACCGCTGATTCTAGAGAGTTCAAATTTGGCACGTAGGTTCCTTATAAGGTGTAGGGTTGCACTAAGAAAGGATTTTTCAAAACTCACCCCTAAAGGGGTGAAATGGGGTTCCAAAGTTTGCATGGGGAAACAAGATTAGTTAGACTATTTTATTCGAAACTTCACAGGAGTATTTCTAACAATAAATAATTAAACACATCCTTCAGGTTTTTTGAAAATTCAACCCCTAAAAGGGAGAAATGTGGTGACAAAGTCTGAAAATCAGCATGAGTGTTGTTTTTATGGTTTATCGGGTCGCTGATTACGAACACCGCAACGATTTTAAAATCCAACGTGGCGGACGTGAGTTACCATCTCCCCTGTTGGGGTGAAATGGGGTTGAAATGTCTAAATACTAAACCGCTGGTTCTAGAGAGTTCAAATTTGGCACGTAGTTTCCTTATAAGGTGTAGGGGTGTACTTAGAAAGGATTTTTCAAAACTCGTCCCCTAAAGGGGTGAAATGGAGTTCCAAAGTTTGTATGGGGAACAAGATTAGTTAGACTATTTTATTCGAAACTTCAAAGGACTATTTCTTACGATAAATAATTAAACATGTGTTTAGGTTTTTTTGAAAATGCAACCCCTAAAGGGGAGATATGTGGTGACAAAAATCTGAAAACCAACATGGGTATTGTTTTTATGGTTTATCGGGTCGCTGATTACGAAAACTGCAACGATTTTAAAATCCAACGTGCTAAATGATAAGCCGATGGTTCTAGAGAGTCCAATGTAGGTTCCTTTTAAGGTGTAGGGGTGCACTAAGAGAGAATTTTTCAAAAGTCATCCTCCAAAGTAGTGAAATGGGGGTCCAAAGTTTGTATAGGGAAACAAGATTAGTTAAACTATTTTATTCGAAACTTCACAGGAGTATTTCTAACTATAAATCAAAAAAACACGTGTTTCAGGTTGTTTTTTAATTCAACCCCTAAAAGGGAGAAATGTGGTGACAAAGTCTGAAAATCAACATTGGTAATGCTTTTATGGTTTATCAAGTCGCTGATTACGAAAACCGCAACGATTTTAAAATCAAAAGTGGCGGACGTGAATTAACATCTCCCCTGTTGGGGTGAAATGGGGTTGAAATGTCTAAATACTAAACCGCTGGTTCTAGAGAGTCCATATTTGAAACCTACGTGTCCTTATAAAGTCTAGGGGTGCAATAAAAGAAGCATTTGTCAAAAGTCACCCCCCAAAGGGGTGAAATGGGGGTCGTAAGTTTGTATGGGAAAAAGATTAGTTAGACTATTTTATTGAAAACTTCCAAGGAGTATTTTAAACGATAAATGAGTAAGCACGTGTTTCATATTTTTTGAGAATTCAACCCCTAAAGGAGGAGAATATTGTGACAAAGTCTGAAAATCAACAAGGGTAATGTTTCTATGGTTTATCGGGTCGCTGATTTCTGCTGCTGGGAAACGTCCTGCATCCGTAATAAATACATTCGAGCTTTTCAATAATTATGTTACGTCATTTCAAAATTCTGAATTACGTTTATCTAGCTCAGAATAATACATTTTTCATTCACCAACGAAGAGAACCTCAATATCTTACAATAGAACATGACGTAACTTAGAACATGGCTTAGAATCATTAAACCAATCTCGAGTATCCCAAGTCGATAAGCGGAGGCTAGGGACATTATAAAAGCTTTATACAAATAAAATGCACACATATCCCGGTGTCTTAGCTTCGCTCCGAGTTATGAATTTTGAAGTGAACTTAATTTGGATACAGTAAAAGCTGAGATCGCTTGATTTGAGTGCTTGAGTTTTCGGTTTGATTTGTTAAAGTGGAGTTGTGATTATCTAACATAAAAAGTATTTCCCGTTAATATTAGAAAAGCGAAAGTCTTTGTATGTTTGTTACTTCTTCACGCTAAAACGGCTGGATGGATATGCATGAGGGAAATGCAGATTGCAGATTATACCCTAACTTTCAAATAGCCTACTTTTAATCCTGAAAAAAAAGAGCATTGTTCCCGTAGGATGATGTATATTATATAGGCACGCGAGCGAAGCCGCGGGTTAATGCTAGTATTATATAAAAGAAGAAGTCCTTAATGACTCATCAACGCACAGCCAAAACTACTAATGTAAGAGAGTTGATTTTTGCACAGTAGGTTACTTTTATAACGTGGGCTAGAGATAAGAAGCGATTTTGAAAAATTCAACCCCTAAGAGGGTTAAGAAGGGGATGAAAGGTTGTATGGGATAAAAGTTTTTTTTTAAGCTAGGAACTTGAATCTTAGTAAAAAGATATTAAAATAAAATAGAAGAAAACTAATTTCACCGTTTTTGAAAATTCATCCCCTAAGGTGGTAATAAAGGGGTTGAAAGTTTGTATGGAGATCAAGTATTTTTTTGAGCGCGGGACTTGAATTTTTGTGTAAAGGCATAATATTAGAATACAAGAAAAGTAGTTTCAGCGTTTCCAAAAATTCGAACCCTAAAAGGGTAAAAAGGGGTTTAAAGTTTGTATGGAGATCAATTATTTTTTTGAGCGCGGGACTTGAATCTTTGTGTAAAGGCATATTATTAGAATACAAGAAAAGTGATTTCAGCGTTTTTAAAAATTCGTCCCTAAAAGGGTTAAAAAGGGATTGGTATTCCTTGAAACTTCTTATTAAGGCATATACAATAATAACAAAATAATATTAATTTAACGTCATTAAAGATTCAACCTCTAAGGGGGTTAAAAGGGGGATGAAAGTTCGTCTTGGGATTCAAATTTAATTTTAAGCTAGGAACTTTAAACTTCGTAAAAAGTTACGCAAATAAAATGAAATAAAAGTGATTTCAGCGTTTTTGAAAATTCATCCTCTTAGGTGGTAAAAAGGGGGTTGAAAGCTTGTATGGAGATCAAACCTTTTCTTGAGCGTGGGACTTTAAACTTTGTGTAAAGGCATATAAGTAGAATACAAGAAATATAATTTCAGCGTTTTCAATAATTCGTCCCCTAAAATGGTAAAAAAGGGTTGAAAGTTTGATTCAATTACAAATTCTTTGACTAAGGCATATATAATATATAATAACAAACTAAAATTTATTTAACGTCATTATAAATTCAACCTCTAAGAGGGTTAAAAGGGGGATGAAAGTTTGTCTCGGGGTTCAATTTTAATTTTAAGCTAGGAACTTGAAACTTTTTAAATAGGTATTAAAATAAAATAAAAGAAAACTGATTTTAGTGTTTTTGAAAATTCATCCTTGAAACTGGTAAATAAGGGGTTGAAACTTTGAATGGAGATCAAACCTTTTTTCTGAGCGCGGGACTTTAAACTTTGTATTAGTGCATATAATTAGATTACAAAAAAAGAAATTTCAGCGTTTTTGAAAATTCAGCTCTGAAAGTGGTGAAAAAGGGTTGAAAGTTTGTATGGAGATCTAACCTTTTTTTGAGCGCCGGACTTGGGACTTTGTATAAAGGCATATAATTAGAATTCAAGAAAACTAATATCAGCGTTTTTGAAAATTCACCCCTGAAGGTGGTGAAAAAGGGATTGAAAGTTTGTATGAAGATTAAAAAAATATTTGAGTGTGGGACTTGAAACTTTAAATAGAGGCATATTATTAGAATACAAAAAAGTGATTCAGCGTTTTTGAAAATATAGCCCTGACGATGGTGTAAAAGGGGTTGAATGTTTGGAATGGAATGGAGATCAAACCTTTTTTTGAGCGCCGGACTTGAAACTTTGTATAAAGGCATATAATTAGAAATCAAAAAGTAGGTAATTTCAGCGTTTTTGAAAATTCAACCCCTGAGGCGGTAAAAAGGAGGTTGATAGTTTGTATTGAGATCAAACATTTTTTTGAGCGCGGGACTTGAAACTTTGTATAAGGGCATATTATCAGAATACCAGAAAAGTGAATTCGTTTTTGAAAATTCAGCCCAGAAGGTGGTGAAAAAGGGGTTGAAAATTTGTTTGAAGATCTAATATTTATTTTGAGTGCGGGACTTGAAACCTGAGTTCATAATGATTCCGCGTAATTAGACCAATTTAGCCGAAAAAGAAACTAAAAAGAGGCCAAGAGCGAGTCGAACTTGCGTACGAAGTTCGGTACCATTACGTATAAAATGGCAAAAAAAACACGTTTGTTGTATGGGAGCAGCACTTCAATATTTATTATTATTTATTTTTTGTTGAATTACAGTAACCAACATCAAAAACATCAACTTGCAAAAAAAGAAAAGTAATTTCAACATTGTTTAGATCTGAAAATAAATAAAGATGTAAACTGTTCAAGATAAGATTTTACGCGGACGAAGTCGCGGGCAACAGCTAGTATATTATGTTTTTAAATACTAACACCAATATAAGCGACACTTTTTACAAGAAACTAATTTTATTTTAATATGCTTCTTGGAAAGTATTATTTGAAAAGCGTATAGTATAGTATTTTGGACTAGTCAAGAACTACAAAGTACCTTATGTATTAGTTTAGGGTATAAACTATGTCTGTTCCAAATTCCATACAAACCCAGCTGCGTTCAGGGTGTACAAGTAACAAACATAACACTAACACACATACACACATCAACTTTCGCTTTTATCAAAAGCTCACTAATTAGTAGCCTATCTGGGGGCACGGTAGTGCCCCCGCCATCGCCAGACGCCAAGACGAGCAAAAAAGAAGCGGGGCACTACCTAGCTTTTCTCGAACCGTTTCGTCTAATTTTCAAACCCTCATAGCTTCGTTCCAGTTAACACCAGATCGCCCAAATTCACAGGTTAAGATGAAGTTAAGGAACCTATAAAATGTACTGATCTCGCTTTTATACTTTAGGTTTCATTGCTACCTAAAATACGCCGATTTTGCCACTCACTTATACGCTTATACACAGACGTATCAAAACCTCTGGGGTACTTCCCGATGACCTAGAAAGCTGAAATTTGGTATGTAAGCTAGGTTTAGTACACAAACAATATAATAATTAACGCTACAGCACAAAAAAAAAACTAAAAATTAAAAACTGCTTTACAAAAAGAAATGAGATCCCACAAAAAACATTTCAAGTAGAATTAGCGGCCAAGACTCACATGCTCATAACGCTTTTGCTATTATTACTACTTACATACAGACGCTATGGCCCAAATAAATCAAAAAAACTAGGGCACCTTACAAAAATAAATGAGATCCCACCAAAAACATTTTATGTAAAATTGGCGGCCAAGACTCACATGCTCATAACGCTTTATGAGCTTTCAATGTTTTTGGTGGGATGTTCTTTACTTAAATATCTTACATACGGGGACAAGGTATGGATTAAAAAACATTGCTCGATGTCAATTTTATTAGTGTATTTAAAGTTCCTATGTGCAAACTTTTTGCAACTTTTTATACCCTAAATAGTAGGTACTGCTAGGTAAATATCCTATCGTGGTATGAATTGTAGTTTAATCGGCGTGACGGGCTGCGTGACGAAGGCCTTCGGCTCGAAGGAGACGGTCGGTGGCTGGTCTAAGGGCAGCGCCACACGATACTTGCGGAGGATGGTCGTCAGTCCAGCGTACATCTGCATGCGCGCGAACCGCATCCCTGCACATCATGTTGTTTAGTTACAGCTATCGTAAGTGGAAGCGATCGCTCTTTAGCGATAAGACCACCTGTTGTTTACCTCTAATGTAATTTCTTGCATTGTATTTCTCCTGTATGTTTTATGAGGTGTGCAATAAGGAGCACTTGCATTGTATTGTAAGTCCGAATTTCTGTCCTCCTTTCGCCACATTGTTATTTGTCCAAAAGCCATTTTATTCCAAAACTGTTCATATTACAGAATAATTATAAAGCACATGTAACCTTACCTAATGGGTTATTTAAAACAATGTTTAAACCCCTGAAAATATGGGTTTCAAGAAAAAAATGCTTCCGGACAAATGAAAATTTGGCGAAACGTCACAGATGGTAGATGGGAAACAATGTTTCGCAGTTGTAGAAATCCAAAAGGAAGAATGAAGAATGAGTCCAAGGAAGACGGTGATGAACAACGAATAAAACTTAATAAGAATGAGACATGTTACTGATTTGGACTTAGAAAGATAGGGACAGATAGCGAACACGACGAAACAAGAATGAGTTACGAATGCAGAATGAGACGAAATAAGAATTGAACGAAAAGCGAATGGGACGAATAAAGCTGATACCATTAATGCAAACCAAACATTTGATTTGTTACGGAGAGTCAGTTACGAAATAACAACGACGATAAATAAATCAATTGACAATTGACCTATAGGTAATATTAAGTAAAGAATATTAATTTATTTAATGTCATTTATTGTATTAATTAACACCGGTCCATTTACTCCCCAAACTATTGTGACGTCACCGCGACAAATATCCGGGGTCTAGTGATAGGATATTGTTTAGAATAGCCTGTTTTATTCATACATATCTATCTCTCACTCACGCCTGAATCGCACTGCAGAGGTCACCGATTGTCAGATGCTTGCACACTACTTTCGCTTCGCGCACATCCATCTCTTCATCTAGCCTTTTCACAGTGTCGCTGCAATTTGATTTCTTTCAAACTTCCACCAGTTCTGCATTCCACAACTTATAAAAGAGTTTCAAGCATTTTGGAATGTTTCATCCATTTTCCATCATGTAGGTGTGTAAGTTTAAGTAAGTCTTAGTCTGATCTGAACTGAATATATTTCTCTGTCGCGTTGCGCAGCTTGACTTTTCAAGTAAGTTTACATACGACTTCTTTTAAACATCCATATTCAATGAATATTATCAAGCGGTGGAAATGTGAGTTGATAACCGGGAAACGTTTCGGGGATGCTTTCCGAACGATTAATTTTCTACTCTGCACCCAAGCATCTCTATTTGGCCTTATGGTTGACTGGTAGAGAATGCCATTTGGCATTAAGTTCGCCATTAGTACTGACTTTAGTTTTGTGCAATAAAGTTGAAATAAATAAATAAATAAACGTCTTATGGTTACGGGTTGACTTGTCCGCCATTTGTGATACTTTGAGACTTCCTCTTATAAAGGCCACCCTACAGTTCCAATGCAACATTCTGATCTCATCCATTAAATCGAATAATATATTCTATTCTTACTCAAATATGAACAAAAATCTACATTATAGATAATGTAAGGTAAGAATAAATTAATATTCTCTTGGGTTAATAACAATTTAAACGGATTATATCGCGTCAATAAGCGACTTGCGTCCGAAACGATACCAAGAACCCAAATGAGTTAATTTACTAGGCATAATCCGTTATAATTGTCTTATTTAAATTAATTAAGAACTTAACATAGTCAGCCGAGCTTACCTATGCAAATCCTGGGTCCTTCCCCAAAGGGAATGTATGTATACGGTTTGATGTTATTCCTGCCGTTATCCAGGAAACGCTCTGGTTTGTATTCTTCCGGGTCAGGATAGTAGTCAGGATGGCTGTGGATGTAATAGGAAGGAATGAACACGCGCATGCCCTTCTCCAAGACGACGCCTGATGGCAACGTGTAGTCTTCCACCACCTCCCGAGTGATGGCTCCGAGCGCCGGGTACTTTCTCATCGTCTCCTGAACACAAGCTTCCAGATACGGCAACTCGCTAATACACTCATACGTGAGGATGCCGTTGTTCCGATGTAAGTACTCGTCTATCTCTTCCAGCACCCGCTTTAGTGCGCCGGGCCGCTTAGCCAACTCGAAAAGCGTGAAAGTCATTGTCGACGCTGACGTTTCAAACCCTGCCCCAAAAAACACCAAACATTGTGCCACTAACATCCTATCTGTTATTTTTAATTGAACTCTCTCATTGCCTTTAGTTTTTAAGTTCTTAATAGCATCACCAGTAATGTATCCATTTGATTTCATGTCAAGCAGATAGTCCACGAAGTCATTCCTCGATCCTGGCATGAATTTTCTGTCCTGAAATACACCTGTGAGAAGACCAGAAAAGAAATGTTCGACAACTTGCTGCGTAGCTGTAAATCCTAAGCCATAGAAAACTTTAGGCCAAGCTTGCCTCAACACATATTTTAATCCTCTGATGATGTTAAAATTAACAATTTCATCAGCGAGTTTTTTGAAAGCATTGTCTTCCGAGGAATCATCCAAGATTTTAGTGTCAACTCCAAAAACGCATGATCCAATACAGTCAACAGTGAATCTTTTAGTGAAGTTTTTTACGTCGTGAATATCAGTGATTTTCATTTCTTCGTCCATCAGTTTGGTTAACGCTTTGGCGTTCATCTCTATCAGATGAAACATGCTCTTCATCTTGGCCGATGAAAACAGAGGGTTGAAGTTTTGGCGCAGCGATCTCCAGGTGTCGTTGGCTTCGTTGAATATGTTCCTGTAGAAAACTTCATGGTGGTTGTAGTCCGCGAGCTCGCGGCTGTTGAAGTAGTAGAAGTCCTTGGTGAACACCAGTCGCAGCAGCTCCAGGTCCTTGACGATGATGGCGGGTTCTGTGCCGAAGTATGTCCCAATGACAGGTTCCTCCGGAAACTCCCTGCAGATAGCAGCCACATTCTCACCAAGATTTTTCTTTAGCAATAGATAATCGCTATAGTTACCCCATAAAAGCGACGGGCTCGGTGCCGGAACACCCTTTCCGTTCCAGTATTTATTCTTTCTGAGCAGAAAAAGCCATCCAGCCACGAGAATAATAATGAAGGTTAGAAATATGAAAGTCAACATTATTTCGTGTCTTTATCTGTAATGACGTTAATCAGTATGCTATGCTTGGTTTTATTTGTCGTGTTATCTTCGTCAGCACATTCGTTTATAAAATAAATATTTACATGTGTAATAATTGATAACTATTAGTGGACTTCTCGTCTCTAGTAGGACCTTTAAGTTTGTTAGTATATTTTTTTTATATCAATATGCTAATGAGTAGGCATTCCCTGCCAGCATGCCTACCAAAAGGGGAAATCCACAGAAACTGCCCTGCTAGATCTGGTCGACAAGGTGCAGAAAACCCTAGAGGACAAGCAAACAGCTCTATGCGCGTTCTTAGATGTAGAAGGGGCCTTCGACAACACACCCACAGATACCATCATTAAAGGTATGGAATCAAAGGTGTAGACGGCACCACAAAAAGATGAGTTCGGAGTATGCTCTCCAATAGAACAGTAATACTAACCCTAAATGCCACCACGCATGAATTTTACACCACAAGAGGATGTCCACAGGGAGGGGTTTTATCACCACTTCTGTGGACTCTAGCGGTTGACCAACACCTTGTTCGAATGGCGGCCAGCGATTATGACGTACAAAGATATGCCGACGATATCGTAGTCATAATGAAAGGACCTTGCCTTAACACAATCTCGAACATCATGCAAGGAGCTCTCAACACTATCTGTATATGGTGCAGAGAAAACGAATTGTCTATCAATGCAAACAAAACCATTATAGTGCCCTTCACAAATTAAAGGAAACTCGACAAGCTGAATACTTTAAAGCTAACCGGACAAACTATACCATTTTCAAATGAAGCCAAGTATCTAGGGGTCACCTTTGACCAAAGGCTAACTTGGAACACGCATTTGAACAATATAATCCAATAAAACCGGCCAAGAGCATGTCGGGCCACGCTCAGTGTAGGGTTCCGTAGTTGCTCATCCTTCTCAATAAACTGCTTTTTTAAGCCCGAGGTTTACGTTGAGAAAGATTTTAAGCTCTATAAAAAGGTCGTAAACGCCCTAGAAACTTTAATCACTTATTTATTACCTTCCGGAAGTCAACTTACGACCTTTTAAAGAAAAAATATGAAATTTGGCGATAACTCAAAAACGGCTCGACCGATTTTGTTCAATATAGTTTTCATTGAAATTACTTATAAGGCTTCATTAACATGAATTTTTCCAAATTTTTTTGACCCGTGGTTGAAAAGTTAGAGGGGGGGGGACACATTTTTTTTTGTTTTTGGAGCGAATATATATTCTATCTATAAACTGCTGACTTTATCAAAAAATAATGTTAGAAGACCCCTATTATTTTTACAAGTCCTATTCAACGATACCCCACACACCAGTGTTGAAAAGAAAAAAAAAACACCCCCACTTTAGGTGTTCGAGAGGTACCCGAAATTTTTTTTTTTTAATTTTATTTTACCGTTCTGCCGGCATTATACATACACATACTCATACTAAATTTCAGCTTTCTAGTACTAATGATCATGGAGCTGCCGCGGACGGACGGACGGACAGACGGACATGGCGAAACTATAAGGGTTCCTAGTTGACTACGGAACCCTAAAAGCGAAAATGGCATTGTGGACATGCTGTCGAATGGCCGGAGCAAGATGGGGCGTAAGACCCAACATTGCTATGTGGCTATACACAGCAGTCGTGAGGCCTATAATAACTTATGCCTCCGCTGTCTGGTGCAATAAGGCCAACCAAAAGACAGCGATCCTAAAACTAAGCGGCCTACAACGGACTGCCTGCATTATTGCAACAGGAGCCCTGTCTTCGACGCCGGGCCCTGGACGCACTGCTCGACCTAGCACCT
Source organism: Apotomis capreana (assembly GCA_947623375.1). Lineage (NCBI taxonomy): Eukaryota > Metazoa > Arthropoda > Insecta > Lepidoptera > Tortricidae > Apotomis > Apotomis capreana. The sequence goes on from OX392500.1 coordinate 38,787,131, forward strand.
CTGCACCTACAGGTGCAGAAAGAGGCCGAGCAGTGCATCTACAGGCTCTGCACTCTGTCTAAGACGAAATGGCGCTCACAAGCACTGAACAAACTAAAGGCTTCAGTGTTCGAAAACAAACTACTGTGCATGCCCTCTGACGACATGCTCACTGAATGTATCTTTACGCAATACTACTCAGTGGAACTACCCTCCAGAGACGAATGGCTAAACGACCAAATGTCTCTCAAAGAGGGCTGCCACATCTGGTATACGGATGGTTCCAAAAAAGGAAAAGATGTAGGATGTGGGATCTATGGACAGAGACCAAAGCTCAATGCAAGCGTCAGCATGGGCACAGAGGCCTCAATCTTCCAAGCGGAGATCTTTGCCATAAACAAATGCGCAGAGATAAACCTTGACAAGAACATAAGACACTGCCACATATACATCAACTCGGACAGCCAAGCTGCCCTGTTGGCACTGGAATCACTAGAGGTTAAATCTAGACTAGTCCAACTAAGTATGCAAAAACAATTTCAATGCCCCCGAAATCAACAAAGTCACTCTTAGATGAGTACCAGGTCACTCCGATATTGACGAAAATTAACGAGCAGATAAACTCGCGAGAGATGGCGCGGGCAAGCCCCTTGTCGACCCAGAACCGTTCTGTGGAATCACAAAACGCCAGGCTTACTCTCTGCTCAACGATTTACACAAATCTAAGGCGATCGAGATGTGGGTGGCTGTGAAAGGACAAAATCACTCGAAAGCCCTTATAAAAGGCTTTGTTCAAAAGCTATCTAAAGAGTTACTACAGCTCAAAAGGTCAAAAGTCTGTGCGGTGACTAGAACTCTGACCGGTCACTGCAAGCTGAAAAAATACTTGTTCCTAATGGGTATGGAACAGGACGCTACGTGCAGGTTCTGCCAAGAGTCAGAGGAGACAGCTATGCATATCCTCTGCTCCTGTGGACCACTTATGCACAAAAGAAGTATCCACTTAGGGCAACATTTTGGCCCCCCTGAGGAGATACAACATCTCACTGCCCAAAGAATCTGGGAATTCCTGGACTCAACGGGCCTCAGCAGTGAGCTTTAAGACAGGGCTGCCACAATAGATCAATTATGGTCGATGCGGCACACAAAAGGCCCAATTGATAATAATAATAAATGAGTAGGCATTTCGTCATGACAGTAAATAGTTAAATTATCCCCACTCCCATAGCTAAAACTTGAAATATAAAGGCCAAATCTGGGTAAAAATATAAAAACACAGTACATAATGAATACTGTAAAATGGAAGCCTAAGTATAAAGAGAAAGTAGATCACATGTCATTACTTCCCGGTTTATGTGTACCTACTCGTATGTGTATTGTGTATACCTAAGTAATTTCAAAAATGGTTGAGAAAAATGTTGTCCTCTTGAAAGTGAAGCAACTTTTAGTGAGCCACTTCCTGTCACAGGCTTAGTCACGTCCGTGTGCGCATGTGTTATAGTCTGTCTAATAAAATATTACTCGAAGTTTTGGCGGGAAATTTAAAAAATCTGCGGCTGGTCACACTTTGTGTAGTCGGAAATATAACTTTGGTACTAGAAAATATTTCTGATTTTCTATTTATACGTAAAGGTACTTAAGTAAATAAGTTAAATATATGTTGACGTGCACTCGTAGTCAGCTCACATAATTTCTACCCTATGTAGAGTACAGTCAACGACAAACATATGTTTAGACTTCCTAACCATATAAGAGGCGAAAAATTCAATGTAGTGTAAATAAGCCCTAGCTCAATACTAACATATATTAATCTATCATCAAAAAATACATAAATACTATGCCAAATTTCAACTCAATTGGAATGTTAGAACATCAAGTATCAAAATTATTTATAGAGGACCCATCTACTAAATTGGTTAAATCATAGACAATTGGTAATACCACAAGGAAATATCTGTCAACATTTTTTGGCTAGCCAGACTCTACAGCACAGCGCCAATATGTATAACAAACAACACGTCTCTATGATTGATTCGTAGACACGCACACACGAAACCAAAACCGGCTTCATTTTTCGCCATTCTGTTGTTTGAAGAATGAAGATATCGTACTAGGCATATTTATTATAAGATATAAATAAGTATTTTACAAAATTGCCATCATGACTAAACTGCAACAAATATTGAAATGTTCCTAATCTAATAGATATCTATTTATGGGCTATGGAACCCCACTTAGCATAGCGAGATGTTCACATGGCTCAATTTAACACGTTTTTATGATCTTCACTTGTCACTAAAGTACCCGCACCGAACTAACATACAATTTAATTATCATTAAACCATTATAGGTATCAGATATGCAAATCTTCTGTCAACATATTTGTCTGTAGATAACACCACTGTTATTAATCACTAGGTGTATGTACGTGCTGGGTCTTGCTACAATTTTATTTGTCTAGGAATGTATTTATTTAATCTTTTGCACAAAATGAAAGAAAACATCACAGACTTGTGTTGATAATCAAGGCATTCTCTATCTTCACAACAGAAACACTCGAACCTTTACAGTGAAACATTAATCTTTTATAGAGTTCGAGCATTTCATTGCCTAGTTATCATTATATAAAAAAAATTAACTGTTGTAGCGACTAAATAGTTGTGAGTACTTTTAAGAATAGGTTTTTAACAAAAATAAACGTGTTACTATGATTTTGCTTCTATGTGTACCCCATATTCTCGTAATTAAAACTTAATATTTATGTGAGGTGTTTCTCACCATAATTTGAGACGATGGTGCCGAACATAAAGGCATAATCTTTACGGTAGATGGCGCTTCGATGGCGCTTCGATGTCGCTTTAAGTCATGTAGAAATGAAGTCACTGGTTGAAAAATTAGATGCTTTGATAGCATAATTGGTAATGCACCCGTCTGACGCGGAAAGCCGATGGGGACGTGAGATCAAATACGTACAAAGCATTTTTTTTTTTTTATATTTAGCTTCTAGTTTTACGCTAGCAGACGCTGCTTTAATAAAAAAATATTAGTTATAGTGAGGATGTCGGATATTTATTGCTGTATATATAGTATTATTATTATTTATAGACATAAACTTGCTCCCAGAATGTGGAAAAAAAAACGTATTCAATTTTAATTGACATTGAAAGTTAAATTGAATAGGCATGGTAGTGACACAGAATGGGACAATTTGTACCTATCTGCTATCAAGATAGGTACAAATTATCCCATTCTGTGTCACTGGGTGGCACAGAATGGGACATTAGTAAGGTATATTAAATAGCCGTGATCTGTGTCATACCAGTTGTAGGTACATTTTAATTCTATGTATGTAGCTAAATCAAGGGCGGATCCAGCTTTGGCGCCAGGAGGGGGTCACATAGTCGTGGTCAAGTGAAGAACTTATAATTTAATTATGATAACAATAGATATAAGCAGGGACGTATTTACCCTAGGGCCATCCGGGCCATGGCCCGGGGCGCCAAACCGAAAGGGGCGCCCCGATTGCATTTTGTTTTGGTATTGGCGCCATTCAACCAACTATTACTTCTCACCTTTTTTTTTTGTTCAATCCACAATTGAAATTTAACATGAAAAATAACAAGAACTCAAAAACATGCTTGTAAGTTCGTCAATATCTCCGGGGCGCGTCTGTAAGTAAGAACATGCTCCAAATATAGGGCGCGCGCGGGGCGCGGGCGCCGAGCGAGGTCGGGGCGGCGCGGCGAGAGGGGCAGGGTCAATAGGCCATACATTGCATCAGCGTTGCGTTTTTACACTATATCGGTAAATTTTGTTACAACGCACCCCCGCGCCGAAAAATTTCACGCTCGCTACGCTCGCGTTTTTTCCTGATTGTGTTACTACGCACACCTGCGCCGAAGATGTTCGTGCTCGCTGCGCTCGCATTTTCATCTGATTGTGTTACTACGCACCCCATCGCAGAAAAATTTGGCGCTCGCTGCGCGCTGTCATTTGATTGTCTTATGGCCAATAATATTTGTTTTTGCTTTGACCCAACCCTTACACTTGCTACATCTAGGTAAGTGCTTGATAGACACAACTACCATTATACAAAAAAAAATCCTTAAATATTTCCTTGACTTCTGGGGCGGCGAATCTTATAGGCCCGGGGCGCCAAATTCCAAAATACATCCCTGGATATAAGTAAAAAGTTGGTATTTTATAAATGTACGTAAGTACTGCACTTATAAATATTTATTTTTTATTGTACACTTAAAAAACTTAACACATAATTACTAATTAAGCCAGCTAGACGTTGCGTAGTCGACAAGCGCGCGCAAGTGTCACACGAAATGTAACCTTGGATGAAACCATTATTCAATATACTCTATGGATGAAACGTGGCGGGCGGTGGAGCATTAAAATTAAAATTTTCGATGCGTTAGTTTCGTTCCCAAACGGCTGCCTTCATACAAAGTTATTATATTAATTATATTAAATTAATTCATGATTTTTTGATTCAATAGGCTAGTTGACTCATGTCAAATTGTAATAAACTAATGTTTATTCCGTATAGTATTTAGCAAAGGAAATCTAAATATATATTTTTCAATTCATAAAGATGAAAGATGGCTGAAAAAATTGAATTTGAAAATATGATTTTTAATCTGTATTTTGAAATGCTTAAAACGCTGTCCGCCATTTCCGCTTATGATAGTGACGTCATCGGTCATGTAAACAAAACTGAAAGTCTACTTTGACGACTTCGAATAGTGCCGTCCCTCTCGATCTCCTGTCCAAGTATGTTGGAGTAAGCGGAATGGCACTATACGACGGTCGAATTTCGATTATTTACAGGTAATTCTACGTCACGCCACAGATTAGCATAAAGGAAAAATTGCGGACGGTTTTTTTGACTGTTTATGAAATTTCTATTTTTCAATTGATTAAATTTAGCATTCTAGCTTTCACAAAAATACAAGACATTTTTTTTAAAGCTAGTAAGATCCTTATTAACCATTTAAAATATATTTCAAAACTGGGTCAACTAGCCTATTCAGGGGGGGGTCATGACCCCATGACCCCCCCCCTGGATCCGCCCTTGAGCTAAATTAGTACCTATTAAGTAAGTTTGGCCGATCTGGAAGTCACTGGGGGAGGCCTATGTTCAGCAGTGGACGTCCTGTGGCTGAAATGATGATGATGATGATGAAGTAAGTTTTACTAACATATAATTTACAAGTTTTTATGTTACTAACCTGATATGGATGTTTATCTGAAATAAAATATTTTGAATTGAATTTGAATTACCTTACGGAAATTCATATTATTGCTTTAACTTATTTTATGGTGCATGCACCATAAAATAAGTTAAAGCAATAATATGGCATGCATGTTGTTGGTTGAATACATCATTATACCGGGTAATCAATCCAAATAGGTCAGTAAGGAGAAGTCACAAACTATAAGAGATAGGGAAATCTGTTCTTAGGAATCATGGCGTCGATTTTAGATTTAATAAAAACTGCATTATTATTTTTTATAAATCTCATACATAATTTCATACATAACCCGGTCAGAACTGCTGTAAAGAATGTTACAATACTATACGCGATTACTTACAGAATTTTAAATTTTAACCAGGTTCAATTTCGTGTAATGTATGAGATTTATAAAAAAAAATGAATGCAGTTTGTATTAGATCTAAAATCACGCCATGGTTCCAAAGAACAGATTTCCCTATCGCCTATAGTTTTCGTTTTCTCCCTACTGATGTCTGTTTACAAAACGTAGTCTATAATAATACGTCATCATCATCCTCCTAGCCTTTGTCCCATTTTTTGAGAATAAATTCTCAATCGGGGTCGGCTACCTAAATCCCAAGATGTGGCGTAGGCACTAGTTTTTACGCAAGCGACTGCCATCTGACCTTCCAACCCAGAGGGGAAACTAGGCCTTATTGGGCTTAGGTGGTTTCCTCACGATGTTTTCCTTCACCGAAAAGCGAGTGGTAAATATCAAATGACATTCCGTACATATGTTCCGAAACATATGTACGGAATACATATGTTCCGAAAACTCATTGGTACGGGCCGGGTTCGAACCCGCGACCTCCGGATTGAAAGTCGCATGCCCTAACCACTAGGCTACCACCGCTTCTATAATAATACGTATGTTATGAAATAAACAGATCAAATGTAAAAGAAAAAAAACAAAGGCTTAACTGATATCCTTATTCCTGCAAGAATACACTATAATGTAACGATTGGGCTGACGATGTGGAAGCCTTTACGATATTAGGCACGATTGCTTTGTAAAGGAGCTACTACATCGATGCTCAAAACACGCGGACGTCGTGTTTATGCAGTGACGTGTGGTATGCGTCACGATTACTGACAACACTCCACACTGAAGCTCAAAATACGCTGACGGTGCATTTACGCAGGGATGTATCTTATGCGTGCCGATTTGAACTAATTCGGATTTTTCATTTTATTTATAAAATGAGCTCAAATAAAAAAATTAATGCGTAGGTACCCTGATGGAAGACACTGGGAATCGAATCCAGTACCTCTGGATTGCCGGCCGGTCATTTTTTTAACGTGGGTACTTTAAAAAAATTCTAACTTACATGTTAACACGTTCACTGCGAGAGAAGGCACAAAAAGCCCCATCCGTGGCCGAAACCCGGTGCGGCAACGAAAATAGTGTACTTTCGTACGGTGCGGGAAGCGTATCTTGGCCGATCGTTTGAGTAGGACAGAGACAAATATAGTTTTATGAATAGTTCTTAAATTTTGATAATATGGCATACTTAGTTTACGTGAGAGGCACATTAGACCTCTCCCGCACTGAATGACTTTTTTTTCATTTCAGTGCGGGAAGGGGTCCAATAGACCTTCGACCCTTCAGACGCCCCATCCGCACTGAGTGTGTACCAATGTCAACGAGTAGTGTTGTGCCACACGCGAAAGGTGATAGACGATTGTTTTAATTGCGTAGGTATTGTTTGTGTTTGTTTCAAATAATTTTTGGAAGAAAAATGAGTGTAAGTACCATCAAGGAGGACCAAAAAGAAGTTGGATTGTTTATTCGACTTGGATGAAGAAAACGATAGTGAGGGATTAAGGTATCAAAAAGTATACCAAGTTAGTCAAAAAATAAATAATGAAAATATTACCGGAGGCGTGGACATAACAAATGCGTTATTTGATTAGGATAGTGATGAATTGATGATAGCATTTTTAACCTAAAACTTCGTAACGTATTCTCACCCAACAATATAGTAATCGTTTCCCATCCCTAATATTGCTTAAGTCGGTCAATTCAGTGCGGCAAAAGGTCTAAAAGACCCCATAATTTAATATATATTTTTTAAATAGTTCTAAAAGTCCGAGACCGGGGCGAAGCCAGAACCACATTGCTTAACAGATGAAGATTGTTTAGGTATAAATCTTTATGCAGTACGGTAAACCCCCACGGAAAAAATAATAATTTTATTTTTCTTGCGTGGTGGGGCACAATAGACCTACTGCCGCACTGAAGTTTGAGTAGGGTAGAGGCTCTTTGGACCTATTAACGCACCAGAATAACAAACATGTAAATCAGGCTCGCAGCCAACGTGTTAACTTATTTTTCGTCCGTGACTTAAGATGGCCGCATGCGATTAGGTTTTGTTGTTCGTTATTTATTCATTTTTGTCATTCAATGTGTAGTATTGATAGCGTATTGTGCAGTGATCAAACGAATGTGTGAATAGCTAATGAAGAATTCAACTTGAAGCGTACATAGCCCTTCCTGGGTCAAGGCCCGATAGTCCGCGTGGTTTTTTAGGGTTCCGTAGTCAACTAGGAACCCTTATAGTTTCGCCATGTCCGTCTGTCCGTCTGTCCGTCCGTCCGTCCGTCCGTCCGCGGCTTAGCTCCGTGATCATTAGTACTAGAAAGCTGAAATTTGGTATGAGTATGTATATGTATAACGCCGACAGAACGGTAAAATAAAATTTAAAAAAAAGTTTTTTTTTCGGGTACCTCTCGAACACCTAAAGTGGGGGTGCATTTTTTTTTTCTTTTCAACACTGATGTGTGGGTGTCGTTGAAAAGGTCTTGTAAAAATAATAGGGGTCTTCTAACATTATTTTTTGATAAAGTCAGCAGTTTTGTAAATATTCGCTCCAAAAACAAAAAAAATTGTGTCCCCCCCCCTCTAACTTTTCAACCACGGGTCAAGAAAATTCGGAAAAATTCATGTTAATGAGGCCTTATAAGTACTTTCAATGAAAACTATATTGAACAAAATCGGTCGAGCCGTTTTTGAGTTATCGCCAAATTTCATATTTTTTCTTAAAAAGGACGTAAGTTGACTTCCAGAAGGTAGTAAGTGATTACAGTTTCTAGGGCGTTTACGACCTTTTTATAGAGCTTAAAATTTTTCTTAACTTAAACCTCGGGCTTAAAACAGCAGTTTATTGTGAAGGATGAGCAATTACGGAACCCTACACTGAGCGTGGCCCGACATGCTCTTGGCCGGTTTTTGTAAATCGCTATCACTTTACAAAAAGGACGATTTTATCAACTCACCGTACAACGTGGTATCAATCCTCTATCTAGTCGCCGAGTGCGATTGGCAACGAGACATTGGCAGTAATGGTCGCTTAACTGTGACCGGTTGTCATTTAAAAAAAAATAGAATAGAATAGAATGTTATTTATTTAATTTTCAGTTATTATTCTAATCAATAAATTGCCCTGCTCTTTATAACTGACGATTCTAAATTGTTTGTAGCTAGGAATACTTGAATGCATAATATTTTATTTTGACTATACTGTCCACACCCAACCTTAAACCACGTTAAAAATGCGTTTATGCAGACAATTGTACGAAATACGCAGCTTCGAGCCTCGGGGCATACACAACTCACTGCACTACGTATTTTGGGTAATGGCAGGTGCGGTCGCTCCTTTACGATACCAGATACGATTGCTGTGTAAGTACACTCGAGGGCAATCCTGGAGATAACGAAGCTTATCACAGTATGTGGGTCAACGGCTGTATCCCTTCCTTCCGAGTCCTGAACCACAGTTTATCGCCCTGACTGTGCAATTGGTGGGAAATAAATCTTATTAGGCAGTTTTAATACGGGTATCTATATAGGTATACATACGTCTATAACGAGAACATTATACAAGTGATCTGCGAAAGATAAAGCTGCTTTTGATTTTATATGTGCGTGTCATTGCCATGTGCGTGGCGTTGCTTAAAAGTGTATGTCAAGTCTAGCATTATAGGCGCTTGGTGAAAACCTATAAGCCTGCTATGTACTTTTATTACGAATAATAGAACATTACTGCAGGCACCGGGAAATAAGGGCTTGCCGGCTGAGTAGGTAAACACGACCGACCGTAGGAAGGCCGGATAGTGATACAAAGCTGGCAAGCCCTTTTCATGGCTAAGGCATGTATAGTGCTTTTCTCAAACATTATGCAATGATACAAACGGCAATACTGCGACTCAAGCATACCGTTCAGTATAACGTTCAGAGAAAAACCCCTGTGTATGCATGTTTTTTGGACCTGTCGAAGGCATTCGACCTGGTATCATATGATGTCCTATGGTCAAAAATGAGCAGCGAGACCAGCACACCTAAAGAAGTAATAAACTTGTTTCAATATTGGTACAGTAATCAGACTAACAAAGTTAGGTGGGCTGGTTCATATTCTAAGGAGTATGGATTGGAGTGCGGGGTGAGGCAGGGGGGGCTGTCCTCGCCTCGGCTCTTTAATTTATACATGAACGGTCTTCTCGAGGAGCTCAGCGGCGCCTGTGTCGGATGTTCCATAGATGGAAAATTTGTTTATAATATCAGTTACGCTGATGATATGGTGCTGCTGTGCCCTTCGATAAGAGCCCTAGAAACTCTGCTGGGTATATGTGAGAGGTACGCGGTGGCTCATGGATTGAGGTACAATACGACAAAAAGTGAACTTCTCGTTTTCAAAGCGGGAAACAAGAAGCCTAAAAGTGTTCCACCGATCAAACTGTTAGAAGTTCCACTGAAAAGAGTCACGGAGTTTAAGTACCTCGGTCACTGGGTCACCGAGGACCTCACCGATGACCTAGACATTGACCGTGAGCGGCGGGCCATGGCAGTGAGAGCTAACATGCTGGTCCGCAGGTTTGCTAGATGCTCACGTGACGTTAAAATCACACTTTTTAAGGCGTATTGTCAAACTTTTTATACCTGCAGCCTGTGGACCAAATACACTCAAAAGTCTATAAATAAGATACGCGTTCAATATAACAACGCCTTCAGGATGCTGTTGGGGCTGCCTCGCTGGTGTAGTGCGTCAGGGATGTTTCTTGAGGCTAACACGGATGGCTTTACAACAATACTGCGGAAACGTGTGGCTTCTCTGATGAGCAGAGTGCAAGGCAGTACCAACAGCCTCCTGAGTACTATATTGAGCAAGTGGGATTGTCCTGTGGTAAGGCACTGGAACCGCATTCATATGGGAGACAGGCCTATAATTTATAATATTAAGTAGTTAGTTAAATTTAACATTTTCGGAATGAAACTGACATTATTTAATTTTATTATTTTACTAACATAATCTTAAGTACAAAATGTTACTAACAGTATATGGATGGATATCTGAAATAAATGGATTATTATTATTATTATTATTAATAATCACTCAAAAAAAAAATATATATATATATATAGCACTCAAAAAAGCATAATTCAGCTGTTTAGCCCGTTTATGTTTGTGTACCTAGATGAACGGGCCGCCATGTTTTAAAAAACTTACTTGCCGGCCTTAATTACTTGCCTTTAATTTTGTATGAAATTCCTTTACAGTTCTCTCGAATTGTTCCGTCCGAATCTTGACACTTCGAAGCCTGTTTTAACCCACGTTATGACGATATTTCATTGCATGTTTGAGAAAATAAATAAATGTGACATGACCTTGTGACAGATGCGCCAATAAATAAATAAATAAAATAAATAAATATCAGATAACCTCACACAAATCGATCTAGTCCCAAATTAAGCTCAAGAAGGCTTGTGTTAGGGGTACAAGACGACGATATACATACTTATATAGATAAATATATAGGTACTTAAATACATAGGAACAACCATGACCCAAGCACAAATATTCGAGTTTATCACACAAATATTTGCCCTGGCCGGGATTCGAACCCGAGACCGCCGCTCAGTAGGCAGTTGCTTGCCAACTGAGCCAACCGCGTCGTCGATAAATGATAGTTAGCCCGTGGCTTAGGTACCGAAACTGGCTTCACTTTCAAGTGCTAACTAGGCTTTTATGTGTATTTATTTTATTCTAAGACGCGTGTAGTTTTTTTTCTGGATTCAAATGTCTATATGGGACTATACATGCTCTAAGAATCAGAAATTATTGTTAAAGTTGGACATCCCTACGTAGAGCTAAAAATGCGCCATAAAAATGGTTAGTGATGGGACGTGACATCATCGCACACGAAAGGTAACTATAATACGTATGGATAAATAACAAAGTTAACGTTATGACTATGACATTATTTTACATGCTTGTGACATAATTATTGTTTAATTGAATTATGAGAAAGATTATAGTAATAGAGTGCCCTTTTTAGGGGTCCGTAGTCAACTAGGAACCCTTATAGTTTCGCCATGTCCGTCTAGGTCTGTCCGTCCGTCCGCGGCTTAGCTCCGTGATCATTAGTACTAGAAAGCTGAAATTTGGTATGAGTATGTGTATGTATAACGCCGACAGAACGGTAAAATAAAATAAAAAAAAAAAAATTTTCGGGTACCTCTCGAACACCTAAAGTGGGGGTGATTTTTTTCTTTTCAACACTGGTGTGTGGGGTGTCGTTGAATAGGTCTTGTAAAAATAATAGGGGTCTTCTAACATTATTTTTTGATAAAGTCAGCAGTTTTGTAAAATTCATGTTAATGAGGCCTTATAAGTACTTTCAATGAAAACTATATTGAACAAAATCGGTCGAACCGTTTTTGAGTTATCGCCAAGTTTCATATTTTTTCTTTAAAAGGTCGTAAGTTGACTTCCAGGAGGTAATAATTGATAACAGTTTCTAGGGCGTTTACGACTTTTTTATAGAGCTTAAAATCTTTCTTAACGTAAACCTCGGGCTTAAAGCAGCAGTTTATTGTGAAGGATGAGCAACTTTGTAACCCTACATTGAGCGTGGCCCGACATGCTCTTGGCCGGTTTTTATTACCCATTGGGTACGGAACTCTAAACACAGCGATTGAATGTCAAAGTCAAAGTCAAAAGTATTTTATTCAAAGTAAATTCCAAGCGAATATTTTTTGAAGGTCAATTTTTACATTAAATAACTTAACTATTGATTTGTACTGCCTTGAAGCCGCTGGAGGTGCAATATTCCTCGACAGGCAGGTAATAAAATACAGTTTCGGCAATCAAAAACAGGACAGATGGATAATACATGTAAGGTACTCACCAGAGGGTTGCACAGGTAATTGTTTCGACAGGCGTATTAATTTTAAGCTCGACCTACAGGGACTTAGGGAGCAGCGCGCGCGCCATGTTTTGATGTGTTTTTCTTATTATTGTTGACGGTGTCGCCACCTCGCGGCGGGTCCCGAACGCAAATTCGTGCGTTCCGATACGCGCAGTTTTCTTCGCTGGCGCGGATGCTAACCATGGTGAAAGGTTTGTTTTGGACCAGGAATTTGGGCAGGAATAAGGAATTAAATGAAAGCCGAAACATTTCCCCCCACTTGAAATCATCAAGGGATTTCATAAATTAACAATTAACTAGTACAAACGGACAAGAAGACTGTGCTCGGAATACTAACAGAGAAGCTACACCATTTTTGCCTGTTACTTCTCAGGCGTTTATATAAAATAAAAAGAAAATCAATGAAATAAACATTAAACAACCTTAAGACTACGAATATAAAGAGTGTTATTAACAGTCGATTGGTAATGGACATAGTTTTGTCACAGGGCGCCGAAATTGTCCTTTAGCAGTGCGGAGTGTGACGACTCGTACCACGTTGTCGGGTCCCGGGTGAAGATGTTCTACTTTACCGATGGGCCACTCGAGAGGTGGTAAATTTTGTTCTACAATAGTAACGATATCTCCGATTTTAATGTTGGCCTGACCCTTACACCACTTCACTCTCTGCTGCAAAGTATGTAGGTAATCTGAATGCCAAATACGCCAAAAGCTTTGAGTCATTTTTTGCAACAATTTCCATCTGGAGACAGGTGGGATATAAGCATTGGCACATTCTGGTTCTTGCAAGGCTACTAGCGGACCACCGGTTAGAAAGTGCCCAGGCGTCAAAACATCAACTTCCTCTGGATCTGTGGAAATCGCGCAAAGTGGGCGCGAATTCAAAACAGCTTCAATCTTTGTAAGAACTGTTAATAACTCTTCATAGGTAAGGACTTGATTTCCCACTACACGCTTCAGATGGAATTTCATGGATTTTACTCCACTTTCGAATATACCTCCGAAATGACTGCCGGTGGGCGGATTTAGTTTCCAAGTGATTTCTCGCTTGGCTAAGTCGGATTCTAAATTATCATTTTTGGATAATAAGAAGTGATGCAGTTCATTTAAGTGGCGTTTTGCTCCTATGAAATTTGTTCCACAATCAGAAATGATGATGTTTCCGCCAGACACAAATTGAATTTCCCACGGGCCCATATGATGGAAAATTATCATAGCAATCTTGCCTAGCGCGAAACAATGGGACGCGATACGCGCCCTATGTACTTAACCTAACTTGATCTACGTTGCTAACCTGGATGTCAGCCGAATCTCTTCCCGGCCGCAAGTATGTGTTTCTGCTTTGTGTAAAGTGTATGTATGTTTTACTTGCAACCATAAACGACGTCCCGGTCTGCGCCGCCGCCGCTCCGATCTCGTCAGCAAAACACCAAACACAGTTCACACTGTAGTAGTCCTTATATCACTCTACAAACGAAGGCTGCCGCCGGAGGTTGCAAAAAAAACCAAACTTATTTTATTAAATTTAATTAAAATAGAAAAATTACAATTAATTTGAAACGAATGATTAGTGACCGAAGTTAGATCAAGAATGAATTCCGAAGTGCGGGGCCGTCGCCGTCCTCTTTGCTGACACGGCGCCTCGTGTGCGGGGGCCACCCACGTTCCGCTGACGATGTTTCTCACGGCTTGCCGGAACGGCGGGAACTCGGCGGTTTGCATGGATTAGCTTTGCGTAACACCTCCACCCGTAGAACAGCGACTATTGAAGACCTTGGTCGTAAATTGAGCTGGTAGATGGTTGGGGTCCGTCCTCGCAGGGTTTGGCATGGCGTAAAGAGCGTGTAGTTCTGGTGAGCCTTCATCATCAGGGTTTTGTGGTGAGGGTTCTGTTTTCTTCGCGTAACGATTGCGATAGTATAGGCCAGCACCCAGCGAACATAAAGTTATTATAACCATGTACATGGGTACAGTAGTGTGATAGAGGGCGTAGTCTGCGTCTCCTTTCAGTTTGATGGGTAGTTGCTGGGAGATCTTAGTGTTAATCCGATGGAGGTTATCCAGATTGACAGAGTTCAGTTTCAGTGTTGGGATGCCGGGGGATGTGAGGTGAGCAGTATTGTTGGGCAGGTCCAGTATCTTGAATGCTTGTCCTCTTAGGCGATCATTGGTATTAGATATTGTAAAATGTGACGTCTCCATGCGACAATGCCGAGGCAATATGGCGAGATAACTGCCTTGCAGGGTTTCATACAGATGTTGGCCACAGGAGAGATGAACTTTCGTTGGGACTGGAAAGCTGATAGTATAGTGTTTTTCATCCAATTCTTCATACGCTGGCTGGTCCAGGGCTATGGAGGTAGGATGGCAGATGGTGCCTCGTTGTTGAGTTGTAATAAGTTGCTGGATGCAGTCTTCGGAAGTTCGGCTCTGCGGGCTACGTCTCTCTTCGCATAAGTACCATTTACTGGTCCTCGGGCATTCAGCCTCTATGTACCTGAATTCTTTCTCATGGAGGGCTAGGAACGGAGATGGAGGGGTAAGGATTTCATGGTTTTTGTTGGGGACGATAGCTAGTTTGTATATATCATAGATGGGTGATATGACAATGGGAAACTTATAGACTACAATTATATCGTTACCTATATAATAAGATCCTAGCCTAATTATATCGAAATATTCTCTTATGTCTAGATCTACTATCCTGTCTCTATCGTATAATGTACTCAGCTTAGCCACTATGCTACGTAGTGCATGTAGATTTAATACCGAATGATTCATCGTGGATGTTCTTATGAATGCTAAATTAGTTTGCAGCTTAATTAGTTCCTGCGAAATTGAATCTACATTATCACTCAGAATCATAAGGATCTGGGCAATGTGTGCGAACTTAATAATGTCTTGTTCTCCGGTTGCTACGTTCCTACTAACTTGGTCTAGTAAAGTACTCATTCTATTCTGATTATTTACTATGTTATCTATTACTTTAGAATATTCAGTAGTCAGATTTTTGGAAAGGCTAACATGACTGTTAAATTCGGCTACTAAGTTGTTCTGATTATCTTGTAAAGTTTTAAGAACTTGGTTATAGTGCATCGCATCGGTATAGTCGAGGTTTCCAGTGACACTTTTTATCACGGACCCGAGACCATCCACGAGTCCCCTTTTAACGCGATTAGACTCGAATGATGTAATCAACTCAAGTACACTGTCAAGCTTATTTCTGAGGTAGGATATGTGGGGCTCGAATAAGGAGTTAGTTTTATTATGCAATTCTGGGCTGATGTAATCTAATTCGCTGTTAAAAGAATTTACTCTTTCTTTCAATTCTTTGAGACTAATATGCTGCAGGAAGGAATGGTAGTGAGAAATGATCTTAGCTGTCCCTAGTTTGAAGGGCAGGATACCAGGGCCGTCGTCAAGACTTTCAAGTCTTATTTCTTGTGTTAGGCCTGTTCGTAGAAGGAGATGGAGAATCAGGAACTTCCTGCAACAATTGATTTGATTTAGGGACTCTTTTTAGCCTAGTTTTTGCAATCGGTCCCCGTTTTTTCTTAGTATAAATGTGGATGGGAAGGTCGGCCATTACTACGTCATGGGTGTATCGAGGTGCTAGTTTTTGACGGGATGCTAAAGGGTTTTTTACGAAAATCTGCTGCTCTGGAGAGTAGTCAGTTTCAGGCTCTCGGTCTTTATTACGGTTATCTATAAGTCTTTCCCGAGATGACAGGGAAAGTTCATGTATAGCGTTGTACGCTAAGGCCATTTTTTCTTTGTGGTTAGCCATGTATTGCTGCAATAATTGAGATGAAATATCAAGATCAAATGGATCGCGTGGGTCGAAGTGCCCGGTGACTACATCAAGTGGTTTACATCTAGTAAGACTGTGGATGCTGCTATTGTAAGCCAGAAGGGCATATGGCATTAAATTAATTACTGATTCAGATTTTTGTCCGATTTTTAAGATACGCAGGTGTTCCAGTATAGTGGAATGAAGTCTTTCAACCATTCCATTTTCATTGGGTGTGTGAGCGGCGACTCTATGGTGATGAATCTTATGAATCTTAACAAATTCAGCCACAAGCTGATTGGTGAATTCGGTCCCATTATCAGTCACTATAGTGATTGGTACTCCATGATGTGTAAAGAATTTAAGTAACGCCTGTACTACACTCACGGCTGTTCCATCTCGCAAATAATAGGCTTGTGCATACTTGGAGAAAGCATCAATTATAGTAATATATTTCTCGTTCTGAATGGTAAGTAAATCCAGATGAATTATTTCAAAGGGTCTACCAGGTGGTGGAACAATTTTAAGCTGCTGTTTTACAGGGTTACGGTCATATTTTGCTTGCCCGCATGTCGTGCATTCGTTTATAAATTTAGTTATACTATCTCTCATCTTTGGCCAAAAGTATCTGTGGGACAGAGCTAGAAAAGTTTCGGTTATGCCCCTATGGTTAGTTTTTCCCTCGTGATATTTATTAATTATTTCCTGTTGTCTAAGATACTCTCGCACATTTTCAACTTCACGTTTTGTTAGTATGAGGTTAAGGGATGAATTTTTAAATGTCCTTTGTATAATAGGTATTATATTATACATAGATAGGTAGGGGTTGATGAGTAAACCAGTTTTTACTTTAGGGTTCGCATATTCCTTGATTGCGTTAACTACGTCTTCCTCCAGGTTGGATTCAGATACTTGAACGGAGATTCTTGTGAACGTGTCAAATGGCTTTGTTACTACTGGTTTACCCTTAATGTCTCCAACTACATTAAAAATTAGTTGTTTAGTAAATTTGTTAAGTGGAGCATCCGAAATCGGAACTTCCAAGATGGGACTCTCATTATCCGTGTGCACAGTGGCCGTTCTTGAGGTGCCCTCAGCTTCAACTGTTATGGTCCTGGAGTCATCTAAGTTGGGTGCCCTTTCAGAAGGATTGGGCAGTATGGATACTAGCTCATCTATTATACTATCAAGTTCTTCGTTATTAATTTGGACTCGGGAAAGAGCATCCGCATTTGTATTATTCTTTCCCTGCTTATAAACTACTGTGAAATCATATTCACTGAGCTTCAGTCTCCATCTTGTAAGTCGCGAGTTTGGTTCTTTGAGATTCATAACCCATTGCAGTGGTTTATGGTCTGTAATAATTTTGAACTTGCGTCCGAAAAGGTATGGCCTAAAATACTTGGTGGCCCAAACTATAGCTAGCAATTCCTTTTCAATCGTACTGTAGTTACCCTCACTCGAGTTTAATGTTCTAGAAGCGTAGGCAATCGGTTTGTCTGAGCCTACAGGTCCCTGAGATAATATTGCGCCAATTGCTACGTTTGATGCGTCTGTTGTGAGAATAAAGTCTTTTGTGAAATCCGGATATTGTAGAATAGGGTCGTTTGTTAAAAGAGTCTTGCAAAGTTCGAAACATTCAGTGTATTTTTGATCCAGTGTTATTTTAGAGCCCTTTTTAAGACATTGTGTTAGTGGTTTAGTAACGCGTGCAAAATCTGGTATAAATTTCCTATAATAGCCAAGTAGTCCGAGAAAACGTTTGATTTCAGTTTGAGTTTTCGGTATGGGGTAATTTTGGATGGCTTGGATTTTATTGGGATTTGGCTTCACACCTTCGTTGCAAATAACGTGTCCTAAGAACTCAGTCTCTAATTTCAAGAACTCAGATTTATCCATCTGGATTTTGAAATTAGATTCGCGCAGTTTCTGGAAAACTTTCTCCAGATTTATAATGTGCTCCTGAAGGGAGGTGCTAAAAACAATTATATCATCGAGATAGACGAGACATACCTCGTTCTGTAGGTCCTTAAGGACATTGTCCATAACTCGTTGGAAAGTTGATGGGGAGTTTTTGAGCCCCATGGGCATCCTCAAAAATTCATAATGACCATTTTCCACATTAAAAGCCGTCTTGTGAATATCCTCAGGGTCCATCTCTACCTGATAGAATCCACTAGCCAAGTCTAGAGTTGTAAAGTACTGACATTTACCTATCTTGTCCAGTACGTCCGTAATGTTGGGAATGGGGTACTTGTCATCAATCGTTTTCTCATTGACCTTCCTAAAGTCCACGACAAGACGCCATTTGATTTTGCCTGAGGCATCTGCCTTTTTCGGAACGACCCAAATTGGTGAACTCCATGCTGAGTCCGAAGGTCTTATTATATTCTGGTCAAGCATCTTTTTTATTTGATCCCTGACTTCCTGCCGGTGGACATAAGGGTACCTGTAAGTTTTGGTATGCACTGGAATTTCATCTGTAGTTCTTATTTTATGTTTTATCTTGTTGGTGAATGTTAACGGTTCTCCCTCAAGGTAAAACACATCAGCATAGTTGGCACAAAGTCGTTCTAAATTAACCCGTTCTTCTGGATTTAAATGCTGAGTACGAAGGCGCGATAAAACGTCCTTGGCACGTTTTGACGAAATTTCAGTACATTCAGACTCTACATTAAACAATTCCGCCTCTACCGGTCTATCCATAGAGAAAATAATGTCGTTAGATGATGGATTAGTGATTTCTACCCAGCCTCGGTTATTAATAACCCTCGTTAAACAATTCGAAATAAGACAGTTGCATATCGCTTGGTCTTGCACAAGCGCGTCTCCATCTAACGTATTTATCGGCAACCTAACTAACTTTGATGTACCAGCGGGGATGATTTCCTCATAAAGGTTTGCATTACGTGAGTCATACATCTGTAGAGGGATGCGTGCATTTCTTGTTACCAACACCTTATTTCTCAAATCGATGTTGGAACCCCAAACATCTAATAGATCAAAGCCAATCAACCCATCGAAGTAATCATGGAACTTGTACACGAACAACGTGACATCATCTGATTCACGGAACTCAGGAAAACAAGGTAGAGTGATAGAATGGTTACATTTACTTGTTGCGTGAATATTCGTCACCTCAAAAGGTTCGAAATTCAATGGAATATGATTAAAGTATTTTTTGACTGCATCGGGGCTAATAAAAGACTGATTTGCACCGGTATCCACGAGTAGTTTCAATGGAGGGTTGGTAATTTGTACGTAACCTAGTTGCCGTTGTATGTGAAAATTTACTTCTATTTTTGTTTTTCGGACTTCGACTCCTTCTGAAAATTTTGCTCCTCCGTGGAGGCAGGAAGGTCCCCGACTTCTTCTATTACGGCAGGTTCGGGATAAGTAAATTGTTCCTCGTAATAGGGGTAATCAGAGTATTCATAAGGGTAGCAGGTTTGGTCATAATTATAGTCGTACTCATAATTGTCGCAATCACTGTAGTCATAACCGAATTCGTTGAAATTTACCTCTCGAGTTTTAAAATAGTTACTTGGGGGTGGATTTTGGAACCTACCCCAATCTTGCCTACCTAAGGTATGAGGTAACGTTTTTGGAACAAAATGGCTAACACCGCTCATTGGACGGGGCTGGCTTTGTGCCTGAGATTGGGGAAACCTGTTGGGCATTCTAAATACATTGCTCTGTGGATTATAATTTTGAGGAGGGGTGCGCATTATTTGCTGAGTGCGGGTAGGCCCACGTGGAGGCTGCATCTGGGGTGTGAAGTTGGGTCTCCAGCCTTGGAAAGGTTGGGACTGCATCGGATATGGCCTTGACGGACCAGGCATATTAAAGATGGGTTGTGTGACCGGTACGCTAAAAGGGGTCGGTTTAGGTGCTGCCGCTAAATTATTAAGGGGTGGATTCATACGAGCTTGTAGGGGATGTCGCTGCCATTCCTTCCTACCACCTTCGTTCAGCTGTTGCATATACATGGTATTAAGCTCCTCCTGAACGAACTGAAGGGCTTTTTCCATTGAGCTAGGCCGCATGCAACGTATCTTAGATCCCAGGGGATCCTTCAAGCCTCGCAAATATGCTTGTAGTGTTAATTTTTGATAAAGGTCGCGCTTTGCGTTCACGGTTGTGCTTACGGTCTCGTGCAAGGTCACATATGTCATAATCGTACTAAATATGCCCTGGCATTTCTCGTAAAACTCCTGAGGTGTGCTAGACCCTTGGGTCAGCAACGCAAGTTCACTATATAAAGCGGTCTCGTCCCGCTGATCCGCGAAATTATTCACGAGTACACTCTTAATACCCTGCCAATCTTCGGGTATACCATTAGAATTTATAAGCCTAGCTGCAGGCCCTGTTACTCGGTTTAAAATTCCATTTATTAAAGCTTGATTTTGCAATGCGTATGCCGGTCCAGTTTTGAAATGAGTTAAAACTAACTGATCGCATAGGTTAATAAAACGCGTTAAAACGTGGGGATTGCCATCAAACTCAGGTAGTAACCTAAGAGACTTGTAAATCGTATCAATATCCTCCTGCGACATTTCTTCCGATTCGTCTATACGTTCTAAATTTCTCCTCTCGTCAATAACTCTAACTCTACTGCTACTACCGCTACTTAGCCTAGGGGTCCGGGACTCTCTCGGATGAAAAATCTTGGACACTAACTAATGCAAGGTTATAATAAAATAAGATAGAATATTCAATTAATCGCCTAACTCGAAACAGTAGACTTTAAAGACAACTATAAGTAGGATAAGACAAGGATGGAAAGGACCAAGAAAGATTCAAGGTACTTACAACATGGTTCTTCTTGCCGAATCGATATCTGGATTCCCTCTGGATCTGCAGCTCTCGTAGATTCTTCTCTTGATGCCCGCGATCGCACGCGCACGGTTGCGATTTTAGTTTCGGCGGTCGCGAAAAGCCTCAAGTTATCCGTACGACTGCGCCACAAACGAAGGCTGCCGCCGGAGGTTGCAAAAAAAACCAAACTTATTTTATTAAATTTAATTAAAATAGAAAAATTACAATTAATTTGAAACGAATGATTAGTGACCGAAGTTAGATCAAGAATGAATTCCGAAGTGCGGGGCCGTCGCCGTCCTCTTTGCTGACACGGCGCCTCGTGTGCGGGGGCCACCCACGTTCCGCTGACGATGTTTCTCACGGCTTGCCGGAACGGCGGGACGGCGGTTTGCATGGATTAGCTTTGCGTAACACTCTAAATAACAATCCTTGGGGCGCCCGAAGCAGCCCACCGTACAAGGAATTGCACCGTATCTCAACACTTTCCGTTAAAGCGTAAACCTTCCAAAAAATCGCCCGAAACCACGGAGGTTATAATGTTCAAGACCCGTTACGTTAATAGCAATGGCGCCGGCAGCGTCCGCCGGCGACAGCGCGCGCGCTCGAAGCGCCACGGAATAAAAGTGAACTAACTGGTTGTGTGGCCAGTGGATAAAAACTATCGGTTCTCAACAATCACCCGCCCCGGACCGATCCGTCGTCGGTCCGCTCAAACTCCCGGTAGTCGGGATAACGTTGAAACCGCCCGTCTAAGGATCGAGTCCCTCACTTGTACATCTGCGATCCGTGGAGACCCATCCTTGCCCGCTATCAAGTTAACGATGCGCCCCCGTCGCCAGCACAACGGTGATAGGTTAGCATCCTTAACCAGTACGAGGTCTCCAACGCACGGTGGGGTCGTCCTGTCCGTCCACTTAACGCGTTGCTGAAGAATGTGCAAATACTCAAGCGACCATCGCTTCCAAAAATTTTGAGTCATTTGCTGCAGCATCTGATACCGTGACAACCTATACAACTTAACATCCGTATACGGATACTCCGGCAAGGCGTTGAGTGGTTGGCCAATCAAAAAATGACCTGGGGTAATGGCCTCCAGGTCATTCGGGTCAGCGCTCAACGGACACAAGGGGCGCGAATTTAAAACTGCCTCAATTTTGCAAAACACCGTTGACAACTCCTCGAAAGAGAGGATCGTTGAGCCGATGACCCGATACAAATGAGTCTTGGCAGACTTAACCACTGCCTCAAATATTCCACCCCAGTGGGGGCATCCAGGTGGACTGAAATACCACGAAATGCCCCGACTGGCGATGGCCGTGCCGATCTCTCGCTCATTTTGACTTAAAAATAATACAATTTCCTTTAGACAACGATCGGCGCCCTTGAAGTTGGTACCACAATCCGATCGTATCAAGGCCGGTATCCCCCGTCGAGAAACGAATCGGTCCAGCGCTGCCAAGAAGGCCTCCGTAGAGAGATCAGCTACCATTTCCAAATGAACGGCCTTGGTCGCCAGACACACGAAGACGCACAAATATGCCTTAACCGACTTCGCATTGCGAAGGCGTGATGTCTTGACCATGAAAGGCCCCACGAAGTCTGTCCCTACACCAGCAAACGGCCGAGCTTCCGTAACTCGGTCGGGCGGGAGATCTCCCATTTGTGGCTGCATTGTGGCTGCCTTGAGCCGGTAACAAGGCAAGCAACGAAACACAACGCTCCGTATCACTCTCCGTGCCGACAAAATCCAGAACTCCCGCTGCAAAATGCCCAGCAGAGTGTTGCAGCCTGCATGTGAATTCCTGATGTGACGGTCCCAAACCAACAGCTCCACCAGAGCTCCCTTCTTGGGAAGAATTAAAGGATGCCGCGCTGAATAGGGCAATTCGGCATTCCGTAGTCGGCCTCCCACCCGGAGCATTCCGTGCTCATCAATAAACGGGTTGAGGCGGACAAGGCTCTTCTTCATTCTGCCCACGCCAGTCCGCAAAATCCTAAGTTCATCCTGGAACTCATTCCCCTGAATGACCCCCACCCAACGTGAGAGAGCCCTTTGCTGCTCCTCAGGTCCCATTACAGGTGACAGGTTGCGCTGTGCAGCAGGGCTTCGACAATTATGGAAAAACCGCATTATCCATCCCGTGACTCGAAGTAGCTTCCCTAGTGAGCTATACCGTTCCAAAAGAGTGTGGTCCACTGCCACAGACTCCACTGTAGTCACATTGACTCTCAGACCCTGGTCAGGGGGTAGTGGCTGGCGTCCGCAGTCATTGAAAGGCCACTCCGTATGTGGCCGCTCCAGCCATTGAGGCCCCCACCAGAGAGAATGCTCAACCAGAGCAGGCGCCGGGCAGCCGCGACTCGAGCAGTCTGCCGGGTTAACTTCACCTGGAACATGTCTCCAGACCAGAGGAGTCTCTGAGTTATTTATCTGTGACACTCGGTTGGCCACAAATACCTCAAGCGTATGGACCGAAGTCTGCAGCCAGCACAACACGATCTGGCTGTCCGTCCATGCGTAAACCGTGTCATTCAGATCCATCGTGCCACGCAGGTTCTGCGCCACATGGTTTAGGAGGCGGGTCAGGAGCGCGGCACCCGCCAATTCCATCTTCGGAATCGTCCACCGGGTCCGAACAGGCGCAACCTTGCTCTTGGCCATGACCAAGCGTACAACGCCCTCGCCAGAAGTCTCACCTGTTCTCAGGTAGACCGCGGCCGCGTACCCTTTCTCAGAAGCATCGCAGAACCCATGCAGGGTCACCCTGGCTCCCGCCTGAGGGAGCAGTTTGCGCGGGATCTCAATTTGTTTAATATGCGGCAATGTGGTCACGAATGCCGTCCACTCGTGCAGCAGCTCGTCCGTGATCTGCTCATCCCAGCCTAGTTGGGCCAACCAAAGCTTCTGCATGAAGAACTTTGCCATGAACGTGACCGGAGAGATCCAACCATTTGGGTCGAACGTTCGTGCGATAGTCGAAAGGACTGATCGCTTGGTCCAGGTCTTCGACAGCAATTCGGCCTCACAATTGTATGTGAAGACATCCTGAGTCGGTCGGTACTGGACCCCCAAAATTGCCAACGCATGAGGATTATCCGAGTCCTCAAACAAATGCGGGTCTTGTTGGTGCTCAGCTGGTAGTCCTGCCAGTACCTCTGGGCAGTTTGACAGCCACTTCCTGAGTTCATAGCCACCGGAGGCCATGAGCGCCACCAATTCATCCCTTAGGATGAGCGCCTGCTCAATGCTGTCCGTGCCCGTACAAATGTCATCCACGTAGACATCCCGGTCGATGACTGCAGCTGCGCGAGGGAAGCGCAGCCGTTCCTGGTCAGCCAGCTCTCGTAGCGTCCGCATCGCTACATACGGGCTGGGCTTTAATCCGTACGTGTTCGTGTTCAGCTCATACGTGATCATCGGTTCTTCTGGGCTCTCTCGCCACAATATCAGCTGGAACCGACGGTCATCCGCATGGATCTCCGTTTGGCGAAACATCATCCTCACATCCGTAACGAAGACAACTTGGTGTCTCCTGAAGTCCGTTAGAATGTCTGCAATGTCTCTGGTCAACTTAGGACCAGCGTGCAGGCATTGATTCAGGGACACCCCGTTCGATGTCGCCGCGCTCCCGTCGAACACGACCCTGATCTTGGAGTCAGGTGTCTTCAGGACTGCATGATGAGGCAATACGTAGTGCTCCTCACAACGCCAGTCTACCCTGGATACTGACATGTGACCCAAAGCCAAATATTCACGCATGAACTCAACATACTTTCGCCGAAAGTTGGAGTCCCGTTTCATGCGCCTTTCCATGGCCATCATCCGTTTCTCAGCCAGGCCCCTGGAGCTCCCCAGCGGAGGTCGCGTCGATAGAAACGGTAGCCGTGTCATAAATCTGCCCGACGGGAGGCGCACCGTGTTGCACTGATAAAATGTCTCGCACTCCTCGTCCAGTGGGTTTGTCCTGGGAGCTGTGGGTGGCTCTTCTGTTGCCCAGAACCTTTGCAGGACCTCCGATAACACACTGCCGTAGTATATGTTGCTATAATCCGTTGCGTCCTGTGGTCCCCGTACTGGGCCCAATAATGCGTACCCACCTGCGGTACACACGGCCACCAACCCGTTTGGTTGCAGCTCCCGCTTACCGCTCCGCAGCAGCTTCCCGAGGACGTCAGTTCCAAGTAAGACGTCCACCCGTCCGGGAATCGCGAAGTGAGGGTCGGCCAACTCCAATCCATTGGTCAGCTCCTTTACCGCCGGCGGTAACCGTACCGAAGGAAGAACCCCGACCACTTCATCTAAAACAATAGCCGTGGCCTTCACCCGCGTGATCGATGCCGAGTCACCCATCTCAAACAGGAGGTCCGTCTGACCCCTGATGTGAGGCACCTGATTGCCACCTATACCTATTGCGCCATCCCGTGATGGCTCCAACCTGAGGCCCAACCTGGCCACTAGGCGGCTGGACACGATACAACCTTGTGCCCCCGAATCCAGTAGTGCCCTCACTGGCACTGGCTGTCCATCCGTGCCCCTGACGGTAATCACGGCCGTCGGTAATAATACCGTCACTGGCGGGGTGGGCACGACGGATGAACAGACTGCTAATTGCTAGCAGGGGGCACCTCCCTCCCCTTCTGCTGGAGGGGGAGAGGGCCCCTGGCCCAGGTATGGGTCCCACCCCGGGTAGTACACCCCTCGACCCATCGGTGCCATGCGCGCCGGCTGGTAATAACCCATCGGCATCCGTCCCATCTGCGGCGGACGCGCCATCAAACGTGGGCGCTCTGCGAGGGGTGGGGAGAAGCGACTACTCGGGGGCGGCAACCTGCCCCCCAGCGCGGCCGAGTAAGTCGCGTAGCCCGACTCCCCATGGGTCATCTCCGGGCACCCGCCCGTATCTCGGCGCCGATCCCCCCCCCGCGGAGGAGACTGCGGCATCCGGCGGTACTCCGGAGTCCCCGGTGACCCCCCACCCCGGGAGGGCGGCGACCGCTGGTCTCTGGGTGACCCCCCTCCCCGGGGGGGGGGGCGACCGTCCACCCAAGGCTGGCTTAGGAGAGGGGGGATGGCCTCCCGATGAGGCCCCGTACCGCTCCCCACTCACAGCCAGGCAGAGAAGTTCATGATGGGCTCCTCCGCATACTCGGCAGTTGGTGGTCTTACTGCATTCACGCACATAGTGTGCGCCTAGGCAGCGGAAGCACAAGTTTCGCTGCTTGACCACCCCCCTGCGCCTCTGCACCCGCTGTGCTCCAAAATCCGCGCACGCGGTGATCGCGTGTCCCCCCTTCCGGCAGAAGGGGCACACCTCCGATTGGAGGGCGTTGTACCGCTGTCCTCCCCGACGGGGCTCCACCGGTTTGGGCCCGACCGTACGCCGGGGTGACGTGGGGGGTTGCGGCGTGGTTGCCCCTTGGCAATCCGCCCGCCTGCACTCACCCTCCAGGAACGCCCTCAATTCATCAAATGTTGGGAGGTGATTCGATGAATCACCCCCATGTGACTGCTCAAACCGCGCCACCACCTCGCTAGGTAACTTGCGCAAAACCCGGTTCACAACAATGTACTTGTTGTCCCCTAGTGACAACTTGAGTCGCTCCAGCGTATTCACCGCCACCGTGACGGGATTAAGGATTTTCGACCTTATTTCGTGTACATTAGTGACCTTCGATATACTAAATATTTTTTCGATGAGCCCATCAATAATTAATCGCCGATTATCATATCGGTCAATTAATAGGCCCCATGCCGTCTCGTAACTGGAATCCGTAATCTCCAAATGAGTCAAAATATCATGAGGCTCACCGCGTAATCTCCCCATCAACTGCGCCATTTTATACGCGGGGGTCAAATCCGTGCGCGAGTGCACCACGCTGTTAAAGATGTCGCGAAACCTCGGCCAGTCGGCATATTCACCACAAAATTCCGGGACATTCACCGGTGGCAACGGCGCCATTAGTGCCACACCACTGGGTGCACGCCTTACCCCAACATCCCCTTTTCGGGCGCGCTCGATATCCGCTGCCGCTTGGATGATACTCATCACCATATCACCGCACTGGTCTACATTGCGTTGCACCACTTCAACAGCCTGGGTCCGACTTTCCCCAGTCTCCTCTTCGTCAATACGGGCCAAATATTCGGCATGCAATTTCAATACCGCGTCATACCTTTCATCTACCTGTCGCGCGCGCGACAACAATGCGTCCTCGCGATCCGTACGACCAATTAACGTAACGACTAATGAAAACCATCTTAATTCCGATTCGACCCTTGACGCGACCGTTTTAACTACTGAGGGAGCCATGGTACCAACCTCGATAACGCGGATCAATAAAATAATATAACCCGAAAACAAATTAATTAATTAATTAATTTGGGTGAATAATTTTGTCCGTGGAACCCCGATTTTCGACAATAACAATCCGTTTTCGTACCAAACGCGACAACTTCAAAGTTATTCACCCAACACCAATATATTACGCAAAGGAAAACAACACTAAATGTATTTAAATTAAATGTATTTTGAGTGAATAATAGTTCAGCGGAACCCCAATTATTAATTACTTATTAATACGTTTCTCCGTATCGAAACGCAACTATATTTACTTTATTCACTCAACTAACATTTAATTGAAAGTAATAACTAATATTCTTATAATTTAGTTACTCTTAATTACGCAAATGCAACTTAACGTTAATAGATTGGAATGCGAACCAAGCGCAATCCACCCTCAAATTTCAATTATGATTTTGATGCTAACTAAATTACTTATTCGAACGTAAATGAATCAAATATCTTTTCTGTGGATATGAACCACGCTCTGCTACCAAAATTTGTTTCCGCCAGACACAAATTGAATTTCCCACGGGCCCATATGCGTTAAAGCGTAAACCTTCCAAAAAATCGCCCGAAACCACGGAGGTTATAATGTTCAAGACCCGTTACGTTAATAGCAATGGCGCCGGCAGCGTCCGCCGGCGACAGCGCGCGCGCTCGAAGCGCCACGGAATAAAAGTGAACTAACTGGTTGTGTGGCCAGTGGATAAAAACTATCGGTTCTCAACAGATGACTTTACATAATCCACGGCGCGATACAAAACGATCTAATGCTGCTAGAAAGGCAGAAGTAGTTAATTCGGTGACTAGTTCTAGATGAATAGCCTTGACTGCTAGGCAGACAATGACACACACATAGGCCTTATAAGTACGAGCATTACGTCTTCGACTTTCTTTTAACGTGAAGGGGCCAGCGAAGTCTATCCCCACATTTTGGAAGCAACGTGCGCTGCGCACCCGAAGAGCGGGAAGGTCACCCATTTGCGGTTGGCATGCTACAGGTTTAGCCTTAAAACACGGCACGCATTTGGCCAAACGAGAGCGAATTAAATTTCGGACACCCAAAATCCAATACTTCCTTTGAACTAGAGAGTGTAACGTCCTGGGTCCACAGTGCAAGTAAACCCAATGATAATAATCGATTAACAGCCGCGACAGTGTTGAGCGTTTAGGTAATAGCAGTGGGTGGATTGCAGCCTCCGGTAGTTGAGCATTTTCCAATCGTCCCCCCACTCGCAATAAACCAGCAGCATCAATGAATGGTTTAAGTTTTTGAATGGGTCGTCTGCATGAATGCTTAGTTTTTATTGTCTGCAATTCTTCTGAGAAGTACTTCGACTGTTCGTGGCGAACAAGAAGTAACATAGACTGTTGAAGTTCGTCTGAGGTCAGCCCTGATTTAATACGTGTAGAAGCCGGCTTTCTCATATTTCTGGCAAGCCGTAGACACCAAGCCAGAACTCGTTGCACACGGGATAGCGACGAGTAATTTTCCATGAGACTCGGTATTAATTCTTCGTTGATTTGAGTAGTCGTATGAGTCATACGCTCATTAGGTTTTAGTTCTGGAAGATCGCTAGGCTTAACGAATTCTTGTCGCGTAGGCCAAGATGTGGGGTAATTTTTAAGCCAACTAGGACCCGACCACCAAGAAGAACACTCTAACAGTTGAGAGCAGGTAAGACCACGGCTGCTGTGATCAGCAGGGTTATCCTGAGTTGAAACGTGATGCCAGTTTTTAATCCCAATATCATCCGTAATTTTGATAACTCGATGGGAAACAAAAGTTTTCAATTTGTACGGTTCTGTATTTATCCAAGCTAGAACGGTTGCACTGTCAGTAAATGCGACTACTCGGCTGATATTAAGTTTCTCACTAAGCAATTGGAGCATGTGCCTCAGTACACGAGCGAGCAATACTGCACTACAAAGCTCGAGACGATTAACGGTTAACGTCTTCAGTGGGGCAACCTTTGACTTGCCAATAAGTAGATGAATTTTTACATCTGTATCAGTAGTACTTCGGAGATAAACACAGCACCCGTATGCCTTTGTCGATCCGTCGCAGAATCCGATCAGCTCAAATTGCCTGGCATTAGAAGGCACGATTAAGCGCGGTAAACAAACATCACGCAGGTGCTTCAGTTCAGACATGAAGTGTTGCCATTCATTAGCATACCCAGAGGGTATAATTTCATCCCAACTGAGTTGGTGGCGCCACAAGGCTTGCAATAGAAGCTTAGCTAACAGCACTACTGGTGTGAGCCAACCAACGGGGTCATAGATACGCGCAACATTGGATAAAATAGCTCTCTTAGTGCACATCGGATTAAAATCCGATATGGAATACGTGAAATAATCGTTACTTGGGTCCCATTGAACTCCGAGTATCTTTAGAACACCTTGGTTACCATCATCGCAAAACGATTTAGGGACTTGACAGTGTTCTGATGGTAACTGCGCTAAGAATTCAGGGGAATTACTGCTCCATTTGCGCAATTCAAATTTTCCCGCATTTAAAAGACTTACGAGTTCCTCTTTCAGCTCAATAGCTGCTCCTATAGATGCAGCTCCAGCTGTAATATCATCCATAAATGTATCATTCAATAAAGTAGCTGCTGCTCTTGGCAATGATGCCCCGTGATCTTTTGCCAGTTGATGTAACGTCCGAATGGCCAAGTAAGGCGAACTACTCACACCATGCGTAATCGTAGCGAGTTCGTACTCCCGTACTGGGTCTGAGAGTGATTCTCGCCATAGCACATGCTGTAGCTTTCTGTCTTCAGGACGCAGCTCAATGTTTCTGTACATTTTGCAAATATCCGCAGTAAAAACTATCTTATCAAGCCGAAATTTTGTTAAAATATCCACAATATCATTCTGTAACTTTGGACCCATATAAACAATGTCATTCAACGACACCCCATTGCTGCTCTGGGCACTCGCGTCAAATACAACTCTCAATTTGGTCGTGGTACTGTCTGGACGGAGCACGCAGTGATGCGGTATAATGTACTGACCCCTTCTTCCTGTTTCGTTATCCGTAATGGGTTCCAGCACTTCCATGTGACCTAATGTCTCATACTCTCGCATAAAATTGGAATAATCTTCTTTGAGTTGACTATTTCGATTAAGCCTTTTTTCCAAATTAAACAGTCTTGATAGTGCATTACCGTATGAGTCACCTAGAACGCCCTGCTTTTCTTTGAGGAGCATGGGGACTACATACCGGCCATCGGGCTTTTGATACACCGATTTCGAATATAATAGTTCACATTTGTCATCGTCTGGATTCGAAACCGCAGCTGCTGGTGGCTCTTCAACCTCCCAGAAACGCTTGACTACCTGGTCCAAAGTTAAAGTGGACGCAAAGAGAGAGGTGACCGAAGAGGGTGGCCGACACGACAGATCAAGTTTTCCCGTAATCACCCAACCAAAAACGCTATGTAACGCGGCTGGATAACCTGGTCCCAATTCAATGCGCTGACCATCATAAATGTTATGAAAAAGCTCAGCGCCAAGCAAAAGATCCACGTCTTGTGATTTATCAAAGTCGTTGTCCGCAAGATTTAGGTTTTGACACTCTTGCCGCACGGATGAGGGCACTTCAACTGTTGGCATTTTACTCGTGATTTTATCCATTACAATTGGTTGGATTTGAAAACGCGGATTAGCAGCGTCACGTGGTTGCACGGAACACGACGTAATACCTTTTACTTGGTGGACCGTATTTTCACCTAAACCGGCTACAGTAACCCTACACTGGCGAATAGGTAAGCCAAGGCGCTTAGCGCAAGCCGCGGTCATAAAGCAATCTTGTGCACCACTGTCAATCAGTGCCCGCACTAACAAGCCTTGGCTGCCAGGAGTGTCACTCCTGACAAGCACAGTGCACGTGCCGAGCAGCACGAGTGCGCGCCCATGCTCAAGATTTGTATTAGTAACACTAGCCGCGCTATTTACTGTGCACGAGTCGACACTGGCGCACATACCTACAGCTGAGTCAACGGTAGAAGGCAGAGGGTCAGTGGCTACCAACTGAGGGCCCGCAATTCCTTCGTGAATTGAGTTCGAAGCCAAATCATCGTTTTCACAATTATTGTCAGATGCCTGGTAATGATTTTGAGTCATGCGCCACGAGTGCGGTACATTTTGATTGGTGTTCGGACCGCTCAAAGTGGATTGACTCGATTCATCACCGTGTAGTAAAGTGTGATGTCTAGCCCCACACAGTGTACAGTTACTACGTGAAAAACACTGAGATTCAGTATGATTCGGCCGCAAACAATTCCCACACATATTTTTTGACAATATTAACTTTCGTCGATCACTAAACGCAAGGCCTAAAAACTTAGGGCACCTGTAGATAGTATGGGCCAGTCCACAGCCAAAGCATTCGAGCGCTTTGATGTTCGCGGGCAACGCCGCCGCCCGATAGGTACTCGGATTATTATTATAACGCCAAGATTCCGCCGATCGATTCGAATTTTTGTTAAAACCTTGTTTAGGTTGTGCACTGGAATTACTATTGACGCTAGGCAGGGTGGTACCGCTCACTTCTATAATCTTGACATAATTTTGCAAGAACGATAATAGATCGATAAAAGTAGGTATCTCGGTTTTGTTCTGTGTTTCAAAGCGTTTCCGTGTGTCGGTATCCAAATTCCGCGAAGCTAAATAAAACAATATAAATTCCCCGATATTTTCTAATTTCATTGCTTTAAGAGCATTAACCGACTCGTTTAATAAGTTTGTGTAGTTACGCAACTCGTTAAAATTATTTGATTTCACTTGTTGAAAATTACAGATCTTGTCAAGATAGTTGGTCGCTAAAACTCGTTTATTTTGATACCTATCGACGAGAGCGTCAAATACAATTTGATAATTATCCGCGGTAACCGGAACACCCTTCACAATTGACAGCGCCGAATCACACAAACATGATATTAGGTAATGAAACTTTTCGATCGCACTTATACTTTCATTATCATGAACCAGCGAGACATAAGTGTCGTAAAAGGTCTGCCAACATTCAATATTTCCATTAAATTTCGGAAGTTGCAGTGTAGGTAGGCGAGTTTGTATCGTAGGTTTCGCGCCGTAGGTATTTTGCTGCGCGAGCGCGGCTTCGACGGCGGCCGCGGCGGCGGCGCGCCCCTCGGTCTCGGTGCCGGTGGCGGCGGGTTTAGGTAGATATGTTTCCGCAACAACAAGCACTTCGTAATACAAGTCGTCAAACGCCGCCACTGCTTTCATGCATATATTTTCTTCGGGATTTATTTTTAATGTTAAAGTATTAATGGATTGCGTGATTTCCAAATACTCGTTCCGAATTGATTCGATTCGTGAATATCTCGCTTTGAACGCGTTTATTTTCGTCCTATCTTTTTTAATTTCACAGGACAGATCGTAAAGTATTTGGATTTCACGAAAAACATACTCACGTTGGTTATTAAGAACTTTTAAAGAATTTAAATCCGCCGTCTTAGACTGTTCGGGGGATTAGTACCTATCCGAGCACAGTATTCAGGTTATGTGAGGAGCGTGGACTGTACTAGAAACTGAATTTAAACTGGACTTGGATGTCTTCGATAGTAAAGGGGAAGTTCCCGTGAATAAAATAATAACACTTGAAGATAATTCACATAATGCTGTGTTGCTTGATCGGAGGCCGCTGAGAGAATGATATTAAATTAATCGAGCGGCCATATATATAATGATCGCTGGATTAAGCTGTGATTGGGCCAATGCGTAAGAAGGGCGTGACTCAATTCTTACGTGTGATATGATTAGGTGGGTTAATGTAACCTAAACAGCATTATCTCTTTATTTTGATAAATACACATGGATATTACATAAGGTACATAGGTAGAACATATTTTGATTAAAAAGTTATCATACAAGATTCTTATTGGAAATCCTATTGTTTATAATATTAAACCTATTCGATGAAGCTTTCTATGTGTTTCATTATATATTTATTCAGGTGGTTTTACATAGTAATTAACCAAAGCTTCATTTCTTATCCTAACACAATAAATGGAGAGAAATTAACCTTATATATTAAGTAAAATAGACGAAAAGAAATATGACTGTGTATATAATATTTTCTTATTCTAAGCTGATTACTTACATGCTATATATTATCGAGCTAACTTATAACTATTACATAAGATCCTAACCTACATGCGACAGTCCCCCCTTCGTACGAAAGTACAATATTTAAGTGGAGCAAATGTAGATAAGTCGATTTGTAGGTCGTCGGATTATGCCTGAGTTAGTTTGGACGTCGGCCACCCTTACATGGCCATCAGGGCCGGGAAAGGTTTTTGCTATAATGCCTCTAGGCCACGTCCCTCTCGGCATAGTGTTGTCAGCTACTATTACGACGTCACCTATAGCAGGATTCTTGAATTTGCTGTAAGTACTGGCTCGCGGACATAGCAGCGGTCGATACTCGGCGATCCATTTTTTCCAGAATATGTCGGCTAGAGCTTGGGCGGTCTTCCATGACTTTAGGGACGTATCGTCCTTGAAGGTGCCCCATGGGCTACTAGCGTTGGATCTCAGCAATAAAAAATGGTTCGGGGTGAGGGAAGGTTCGCTCATATCGGTATTGATTGGAGTGAGAGGGCGCGAATTGACTATGTTTTCGGCCTCTAATATGAGCGTATGTAGGACCTCTTCGTGTGGAGCCTTCTCTCTGAGTGTGATTTTCAGAGCGGCTTTGATGGCGCCTACCATTCTTTCCCACGAACCTCCCGCGGCGGGATTACCGGGCGGAATTTTCTTCCATGTAATTTCTCGGATGGCGGGATGATCTTGTATGGATTCGGGTAGCGTTTTCTTCGCTTCTTTGATTTCTCGTTCCGAGCCCACAAAATTAGTTCCGTTGTCCGAGTAGATGATTGTTGGGACTCCGCGACGTGCTATCATGCGTCTGAGGGCTAGTATAGTAGAGCTCGCCGAGAGTGATGCGGCTAACTCGAGATGGACGGCTCTGGTCGTAAGGCAAGTAAAGAGCACGCCCCATCTTTTCTCTCTTCTACGCCCGATAGTAATTTGCATCGGCCCGAACAAATCTATGGCGGTAGCGGTAAACGGAGGCTGATATGCGAGTAGTCTTTCTACAGGTAGGTCGCCTACAGGGGCCTTGAGGGTGGCTCCTTTATAGGTCCGACACCATTGACATTTATTGCATATATATCTCATAGTCCCTCGTAGACCGACTATAAAATACCGCTGTTTAATCTCGTTCATCACGGTCATGTGATTGCCATGATTGTATTTTTCATGGTAATGTTGTATGAGTAGTTTCGTGAAGCTTTCTTTAGCGTGTAAAATTGGGATATCCACTTTGCCTCGGTCTACTCTCGAGTCGAGTACCATGACGTCCGCCTTGTTCATTTTCACTGCTATCTTATGGATAGGCGATCGTCGCGGCAGTGGATTATCGTTTCTTGACAATTTTACTTCCTCTTCGAAACTTGCGTATTGACTACGCTTGATTAGGAGTAATTCCGCAATCTTTACATGTCCATTATTCATCTCTATTTCGGGTTTTCTCAATAGCAATCGGGTTTTAAATACTTCAGCCGCAACTATAACGCAAGCAGTAGCCCTAACTAATCGAGTGAAACTCGAAAATCGTTCTATCGGAGGTAAATAATCGAATTTATCGCATGTACGGATTGATAACGTAATCGCGTTATTACGTTCTTCGCCTGTGGGCGGTACGGGTGAAGGCGACGGTTTTTCGCGCGGCCAGTCCGATTGATCTTTCGTAATGAATTCGGGTCCGAAAAACCAGCGGTGGGTGTTATCGAAATTCGCGGGCGCGCCCTTTGTAGCGTCGTCGGCTACGTTTAGCGCGCTGGGCACCCATCGCCAGTCCGCTGGCGAAGTGCTACTTTCGATTTCAGCTAATCGGTGAGCCACGAAGCTCTTAAATGTGCGCGGATCTGCTTTTATCCATGCTAGCACTGTTCGCGAGTCGGACCAAAAATACCTATTCTCAATTACGTAATCGGATTCTGCGACGACAGATTCCGCTAATCGAGTGCCTAACACACAGCTCTGAAGCTCTAATCTCGGAATAGACACTACTTTCAGCGGCGCTGCTCGGGCCTTGGATGCGATTAAAGTCGATTTAATTGACCCTGACTCGTCCCTGCCCACAAAATACACGGCCGTAGCGTAAACCTTCTCGCTGGCGTCACAAAATATGTGGATATCGCCCTTACGGTCGCGTGCGGGAACGTGTCGGGGGATCTCGAGATTGCGTAACTTTTGTAAGTTATCTATAAACGACATCCATGGCGCTTTACAGCTATCCTTTATCTGATCATCCCATCCGATACCGGTACGCCATACCTCTTGCATTACCGTTTTACCTAACACGGAAATGGGGCTTGCATAGCCGATTGGGTCATATACAGACATAGCGCTACTAGTGACCTGCCGCTTAGTCGGCAAAGTCGAACCGTTGAGAACTTCTTTCGGGGTGTTTCTCAAATTTACGTTAAAGCCTAACGTGTCTCGCCTATGGTTCCATATAAGCCCTAACGTACGTTCGGTATCAGATTTACCTATCACCGTACTATCCTCTGTTTTTGGCTGTACGTCGCTTATGACGTTTGGGTTGTTAGAGGCGAAGCTTCGCAATTCGAACGAAGCTTGCATGTTCAAGTGGTACAGGTCGTTAACTATCTGTTTAACCTCATTTTCTTCCTGATCTAAGGCTACCAACATGTCGTCCATGTATGTGTTTCTGATAGTTATATCGGCGGCGATAGGATAAACGTTTTTTTGTTCTAACGCGTTTTTGTTTTTGACGTATAAGGCTGTGGTTGGACTCGCAGCGGATCCGAATATCAACCGTTTCATACGATATTCTTGTGGATCTTCTGTCCTGCTCTCTCCCCTCCACAAAAAACGTAAACTATTCCTGTCCTGCTCTAACACTCCTACTTGTAAAAACATTTCCTTTACATCGGCAATAATCGCGGTTTTGCCCTCGCGAAATCGAAGTAGAACTCCGAACAATGACTTTAACAGGTCGGGCCCTGTTAATAATGACTGATTAAGGCTAGTATTATAGGCTGTAGCCTTTGCGTCAAATACTAGACGTAATTTTAATTTTTGCGCGTGTCTAGTTGCGAAATGCGGCAAATACCACGTACGCGGCGCTTCTGGCGGGGGACGAGAGTTAACTATTTCCGCATAACCTTTATTAATCAAATTTTCAATTTGTGCGGTATATTCTGCCTTAAAACTTTCGTCTCCGTCCAGTTTGCGTTCTAAGCTATATAGCCTGCGTAGCGCTTGTGCGCGGTTGTTGGGCAGAACCTCGTTATCGGATCGCCACAACAATCCCGTTTCGTACCTATTTTCTCCCGGGATTTTTCTACACGTAGATTCTAATATGTCTAAAGCACGTTGGTCCGGGTCCGCCCGGGGCAATTTTTTCTCTACCCCTAACGACTCGATGCTAAAGTGCTGTTTCATACAGCTTAAAATCTCATCTTCGGTAGTGGCTGGACGCACGTGATTTATACGAGCTATTTTTCCCGGCCTATCCTGGGATCCAAAAAGGATCCAACCTAGGTTGGTATAGCCCGCAGCTATTGATGAGGTGGGGCCCGTAAGGAGTTGTCGCGACACAATTAAACCCCAATTATCTTGCCCAATTAAAATTGTGGGCGTCCCGCGCTCATATACTAATTGGTCCGTTATGTCTTTTAAATGGTCGCATTTTTCCACTAACTCGCGAGAAACCTCTTGCGAAGGCAGATTTAATTTATCGATTGTGTACGCCGAAATTTTTTCTAGATTTCTTGTACATAAACCGCGAATCGATAAATTAATCCTACAGGACTCGTGGTCTGTTATCTGACCTCCAATGCCTTCGATCGCGAGAGGTTTGCCCGAACCCCTGGGAGCTACCTTATCGGCCGTGCCTCGTTCTATTAGAGTCATGGTCGAGCCTGAGTCTAGGAACGCTAGTGCTTCGGCACTACCTAACGGGCCTGAAATTTCGACGGGGACCACCATAAGATACGTATTAGCGCGCTGAATCTGATTAATACTGCTAACACTTGCGCGGACAGATTGCGCTTCACTCGTAAGCCCGTGAAGCAACTTATGGTGACCCGCTTCGCATTCGTTTTTACCGCATGCGACGTATTTGCACTTAATAGGGCGCCTATGGTTAGGTTCTAAACACCTATAGCACAGCTTAAGGCTTCGGGCCGATTCCCACCGATCCGAAATAGATTTCTTTATAAAATCCGGGCAAACGGCTAATTTGTGATTCCCCTTGCAAAGTACGCAATCTTTTTTATTATTGCTAAAATTATTCTGCGACTGCGTGGGCGGTTGAGATTGCGTGGGTTTCACCGTTTGCGCGGGCTTTTTTTTATGCGTTTGCGGGCGCGAATTTACGGTAGCTACGGTAGCGGCGCGGTTCGATTCCCGGTATGAGTCGTCGTCCGAATCAGAGTCGCTTGCGTAGTCTCGATAGCTACTTTGGTATGGTCGTCCGCGGCTCGCACCACC
Source organism: Apotomis capreana (assembly GCA_947623375.1). Taxonomy (NCBI): domain Eukaryota; kingdom Metazoa; phylum Arthropoda; class Insecta; order Lepidoptera; family Tortricidae; genus Apotomis; species Apotomis capreana. The sequence goes on from OX392500.1 coordinate 38,825,113, forward strand.
GTGCATTCGTTGTTGTGGCTGCCTCGACTCGGCATGGTTCATATTAACCACATGAACGTTTGCACGGGACTTTGAATGTCTGTGGTGTGATCGCTTCGTGGCCATACTGACGTCATTTAAAAAGTTAGCCATCGCGACTAATTCGGGCGTCCCCTGATTGGCCTGTTTATACTTTGCCCATTCATACCTAATTATTACGTTTAATTTATCAGTTATTTTACTCACTAACTCGGGCGCGTGTAAATACTGATCTTGGCGCAATGCCTTAATGGTAGCTACCGTATTTGCTACATGGCCGGCAAAAGTAACGATATTACTGCTATCTTCGGCTAACCTGGGCATGCGCTTAACGTTATGGATCTCGGTCAAAACTATTTCTTCGGGATCCCCGAAATGCCTTTCTAAAGACTCCATGATTTCGTAAGGATCGGTTACAGTATACATAATGGCCTTGACCGCTATTCGCGCTTCGCCGCGTAAGGCGCGCCTAATTCTACCTACGTTATTTACGTTACTGAAATGAGGTGCGCTGTCCTCAAATTCGGCCCTAAACGCTATCCATTCCGAGATATTTCCATCGAAATGCGGCAATTCCGGAATTTGCCTATGAATTGGAGGGCCCTGCAATGCCCGATCGGCGTGTCGTACTTGTCCTAATTCTACCCTATTGCCGTTATATGCCGGGTTCAAACTTCTGTTTTCTACAACGGGTGGTCGATTATCGTAGTGAGATGCTACCCAACCCGAGACTCTCTCAGCGGCCTGACCCACCGCGGACGCACTGTCGGATTGCGCTTCAATACGCGCAACCTCCAGTCTAATATTTGCTTCCGCGGCTGCCTTCTGAGCTAGTTCGAGTTCGGCTTTACGCACCTGCAATTCGGCCATTAAAACAGAAATTTGACTACTACTTTCCCTATTGGCGTTAACTAACGTATTGTCCGAATTCCTATCACCGGGCCTGTCTATATCTCCCCTACCGACTTCTAACGCGTGGTCGCGGGCGGAATGGGGCACAGGGGCCGGGTTCGGGGGTGAATTGGCTACGCTCGATCGCGGGGCGGGGGCCGAGGGGGGATCGCTCGCGGGCGTCATTGTGTTCGCGTTTTTATTGCTACTGCTTGCGTTATTAGATGGGCCAGTCCCGTAGCTCCAAGTATTTGTAGGATTAGTGGACGTCTCGCCTGACTCCGGAGTCTGGTCTCGTGATTTTTGAGAACGCGTAACTCTCTTTTCCGGAAGAGACATCGCACGGGGGGACTGTCGCTTAACCTAACACACACACTGAATTTAACACAATAACAAAAAACACTGAATTTACCTAATACCTAACACCTATTCATTAGCGAGGCTAAGTGCGACACTAATGAGCCCTAATATCCCTACGGCGTAAATCCCTCGTTGCACAGATCCGTTACGGTTTGTTCACACCGCTAGGTTACCCCCGTACGGAAGCTGTGTTATGCGTCACACGTGAACGCTTTAGACGCGGTACAAGGAGAACTTAATCTATCCGAGACCGATTGATGCGGAAGCAAGGGGAAATTAATCAACCCGAGATCCGATTGATGGCAGAACAAGGGGAACTTAATCTACCCGAGTTCTGTGATGCACGTCGTGGTGCGGACTATTGTCCGATTGATGGCAGAACGTGGGTTCTGTGATGCACGACGTGATGTGGATACGAGGGGAAAATTAATTCGACCCAAGATCCGATTGACGCCAGAGCAAGGGGAAGCTTATTTCAACCCTGTTTGTGATGCCCGGCGCAGGGACGTAGGGTTTAATCCGCTACACGTCCCCGTGATGATTCTCTTGCGCGCCTCCTGTCACTGGAACTTGAAGATTCGGTGCTCGAAGGTCCAATTCCTTCCTTCGATGATCACTGATTCTTGATATCCGGCTTTCGAAGTACCAATTGTGAGGAGCGTGGACTGTACTAGAAACTGAATTTAAACTGGACTTGGATGTCTTCGATAGTAAAGGGGAAGTTCCCGTGAATAAAATAATAACACTTGAAGATAATTCACATAATGCTGTGTTGCTTGATCGGAGGCCGCTGAGAGAATGATATTAAATTAATCGAGCGGCCATATATATAATGATCGCTGGATTAAGCTGTGATTGGGCCAATGCGTAAGAAGGGCGTGACTCAATTCTTACGTGTGATATGATTAGGTGGGTTAATGTAACCTAAACAGCATTATCTCTTTATTTTGATAAATACACATGGATATTACATAAGGTACATAGGTAGAACATATTTTGATTAAAAAGTTATCATACAAGATTCTTATTGGAAATCCTATTGTTTATAATATTAAACCTATTCGATGAAGCTTTCTATGTGTTTCATTATATATTTATTCAGGTGGTTTTACATAGTAATTAACCAAAGCTTCATTTCTTATCCTAACACAATAAATGGAGAGAAATTAACCTTATATATTAAGTAAAATAGACGAAAAGAAATATGACTGTGTATATAATATTTTCTTATTCTAAGCTGATTACTTACATGCTATATATTATCGAGCTAACTTATAACTATTACATAAGATCCTAACCTACATGCGACAGGTTATGTTTTGAAAATAATATAATTCTGTATTGATTCATGTAATAAACTGTTAACCGGAGTTTTCTTATGAAATTGAACCCAGTTTCCAAAGGGGATTCGCGCTCGATTAGGACCACAAAATGATTTGTACTGCCTTGAAGCCGCTGGAGGTGCAATATTCCTCGACAGGCAGGTAATAAAATACAGTTTCGGCAATCAAAAACAGGACAGATGGATAATACATGTAAGGTACTCACCAGAGGGTTGCACAGGTAATTGTTTCGACAGGCGTATTAATTTTAAGCTCGACCTACAGGGACTTAAGGAGCAGCGCGCGCGCCATGTTTTGATGTGTTTTTCTTATTATTGTTGACGGTGTCGCCACCTCGCGGCGGGTCCCGAACGCAAATTCGTGCGTTCCGATACGCGCAGTTTTCTTCGCTGGCGCGGATGCTAACCATGGTGAAAGGTTTGTTTTGGACCAGGAATTTGGGCAGGAATAAGGAATTAAATGAAAGCCGAAACAACTATAGACAATATATTAACTTAACATCTTAACTTAACTTTACAAAATGGAAATGCCTTGTTGGGCTCCAGTTGAGGCGTCCGACCATACGTTTTTGTCTGCTACGTATTCCTCTAGTGTATAATAAGCTTTTCTTTGCAAAGTTTGCTTTATCACTAATTTAAATTTATTTTCCGACATACAAATAATATGGTCGGGCAACTTATTGTAGTAGCGTGTACAGAGCCCCACAAATGACTTTTGAACCTTACTTAACCTAGTGCCTACTGATAACAATTTATCCTTATTTCGAGTGTTAAAATCGTGTATGTCCTTTTCTAAGTGAAATACAGAAAATTAATACAATTGTAGTCTTGAAAATATGAAAATTCTTGTCAATTTGGCCGACAGTTCGCTGATTCACCAATACATCTGAGACCACGGCGTGTGCAACCCCGCCAAAACGTTACATTAAGGGGCTTCTAAACCGGCCATGTTTTACAGCAATTTGTGGCCAGCAACTATGGCCGTCCTTCTCTGGCATCCTACGCTAGAGCAAGATGCAAATAATGGCCGGCCACAAATTGCAGCGAAACATGGCCCGTTTAGAAGCCCCTTTATGAAGGTAAATAACGAATATCGTAATAAAGCCACCAAGTAGCATACAAGTTGCATAAGCACTTATTCAGCCTTTATATAGCTTAAATTAAATTAAAGTCAAAGTCAAAATATTCTTTATTCAAGTAGGCCTAGCTACAAGCACTTTCGAATCGTCAGTTACAGAGAGCAGAGCAATTTATTGATAAACTTATAACTAAAAATAAAATAAAAAACAAAAAAAACAATTAGAGTTATAATGGCCGTATAAGCTTCCTGGGCCGTTATAATTTGTGATAATTATAGAACTGCTGCAAAATAAATCGCATGGCGGGGTTCAGGGTTGTTCAATTTTCATTTGGCAATGTGACAAGATAATTCCAGAGCAAAGTTTTAATGGATTTGAAATTAATGGATGATGAATGGGTTTCTTCATTAACCGAAACACTAATGACGAATTAATACTTATAAAACTGTATTTCGACCCTAAAAATTTAGGTACTTAAATTAATGAATACTAGTTTATTTTATGCAACTGTTGCATAACGAGAGGTCTTATAATACGAATATGGTTTTATTTATTTCATCATCATCATCAGCCCGGAGTCGTCCACTGCTGGACATAGGCCTTCCCCAGTACGCGCCACCATACCCGGTCCTCAGCTTTCCGCATCCAACCGCTTCCCGCCACTCTTTTTAGGTCTTCGGTCCACCTGGCGGGAGGGCGTGTCGTTCGTGGTCTTCACTCTATTATTTATTTACTTTATATTATTAAAAAACCAGATGTTAATTATTTTAAACTACTGTCCAACATTGACATCCCATTGCATTGATAATAACTGTCATGTTACTAAATATAAGTACTTCAATGTTTCGAATACATTTCGCAATTTTTAGAATGGACATTTGAACAAGTGGCTTAATGGCTTAGGTATGGCTACCTATCTTTGTTTTTACAACACTTTAAAATTTCGAAAATTATGGCAGTAAAACATCGTGATCATTTTAAACAATATATATAATTTTACAAGTTATAAATAAATATGGTTTAGCTTGAAGGGTAGGAATTTTGCTGTCGTTACAGGCCACACCCAGTGTCATCCAAAACCGGCTTTTTTCTTATAGTAAAACCAGCTTAGAACCGGTTTTACTATGGCGATAAAACCGGTTTTGGATCGCCTAAAAAGGTCGAAATACAAGACCAGCTCATTCGCATTCCATCGAAAAGCGGCTACAAATAATCCCCGGCCCGATCCACTCGCGAATGGCGCGAATTTATGGGACACGGCGATTTATGCGAGCGACTTGGAAAGCATTATGTAGGTCAGAATAAAGTATGGGAATATCCCGGTTGTAATGTAGAGCTGAGCGGCTCAATTACACTTGAACAAATTGTACGTAAGCCGATAATACAACACGCTAAAATCTGGCATGCGACATCACTCGAGTACCTACTGTAAGGTCCGTTAAGTATGGGTAGTCAAACCTTATTGATTGTTGTATTTGTTTTAATAATTCGCACCATTATAATGTCATAAAATATAGAACATAATTAATAATAGCCATAGACTTGGCAGGTCTAGGCCATAGACTGTAATGTAACAAAGGGTCTAGGCTGTATGCGTGCGGTGCACTGGTCTATGAACTCTGATAGCGGGAACGATGACAGACGTCAATGTCAGAATTGGCGCGGCATGAGAAAAGGAGGATGTGATTATAATATTGTGATGGGACTTCCGGTCCGTGACTTAAGATGGCCGCATGCCTTTAAGTTTAGTTATTCGTTATTTATTCATTTTGGTTGTTCAATGTGTAGTATTGATAGTCTATTGTGCAGTGAACTACCGTATGAGTGAATAGTTAATGAAGAATTCAACTTAAAGCGTACATAGCCCTTCTTGGGTCAAGGCCCGGTAGACCGCGTGGTTCTTTGTAAATCGCTATCACTTTACAAAAAGCTCAACTCACCGTACAACGTTCGTCAACTTTGACACTGGCAAAATTGACCCAATGGGCAGTAGCCATTTTTTTTTTTTTTATATAAAAATAGATAGAAAGGAGGATGTGATTATAATATTGTGATGGGACTTCCGGTCCGTGACTTAAGATGGCCGCATGCGTTTAGGTTTTGTTGTTCGTTATTTATTCATTTTTGTCGTTCAATGTGTAGTATTGATAGCGTATTTGTGCAGTGATCAAACGAATGTGTGAATAGCTAATGAAGAATTCAAATTGAAGCGTACATAGCCCTTCCTGGGTCAAGGCCCGATAGTCCGTGTGGTTTTTTTGTAAATCGCTATCACTTTACAAAAAGCACGATTTTATCAACTCACCGTACAACGTGGTATCAATCCTCTATCTAGTCGCCGAGTGCGATTGGCAACGAGACATTGGCAGTAATGGTCGCTTAACTGTGACCGGTTGCCATTTAAAAAAAAAATAGAATAGAATATTGTGATAGAATATTGTATTTAGTGGATTATGCTGGTATTTGTGAAAAGTGTTATTGATGGGAGTCAATGCAAATGGAATTGTTATGCGTGCTTCATGTGGTTTCATTCCTGACCGAGGGATATACGCCAACACTACCTATTTTGTTTCAAGGCTGCTTGTCCGCCGACGGATAAAAAATGGGAATTACGGGTATAAAACACGTCTGTTGATGCCGATTCTCCCATAGACGTACCTATCTCACTTAGGGTGAAGCCGACGAGCGTAATATGAGTCGCGTAAATTCGCTCGCGCCATGCTTTTACCATATTGACTTTTGAGGAGCGTAGCTTGCAAGACCTCGACGCAAAACGCCTTAACATAAAGACCCGTCCAAAGCCTTCCTATACGTATACCTACAACAACGAGGGTGAGTTGCATTGCGCGCCGTGCAACAGAACCTTTAAAACCAAACTTGTTTTTTCAAGCCACATTCGGGCACATGATCGCCGCTCGTGAAGGTCATGGAGCCAGGTTCGCCATTGACGGACACGTCAAGGAGGGCCATATATTGACATGATAACGTGACATGATGTATGGCGCGACCGAAATTACGCGACTCAAATTCCTACTCTCTTCTGGCTTCACCCTTAGTCTGCCTGTCCGTACAAGCGGAGCGGAGAGAAGATGTGTTAAATGGACCAACCACATTCCTCAGATTTAAATGCACTTCTTTTGGGCTTCAGAAAGACGGAGCCTGATTGGCTCATTTTCTCCGCTCTGCTTCTGCGGACAGGCAGCCTAAACGTTTCAGACATGTGGAACGTGTGAAAATCGTCGAAGATTTTACATTCGCGTCGTGCTCACCATGTACCTATGTCACCACTAAATTTTCATCCTACTGGGTTGGTGTGGGGGGCACATTGACCGTAGTCCTATTATCATGACTGTGGTGGTGAACTGGTGCCAGTGCTGGTCCTGAAGACATACTCATTCATATTCGATAAAGTATCTCTCACTCAGCTTCACGATCTGGTCGTTGACTTGTATCCTACCGCACAGGTAGGCGGCGTTGCCCTGGCTGCTGCTGTGCTGCTCCTCATTATTTTGCGTTGTAGCATGTAGCATGCGAAACCCACCTCCATGATGTGGTCGTTGATTTGTATCCTGCCGCACAGGCCAGCGGCGCTGCCTTGGCGGCTGCATCCATTGTGTAGCATGTAGCATGCGGCACTCACCTCCACGATGCGGTCGTTGACTTGTATCCTGCCGCACAGGTCGGCGGCGCTGCCTTGGCTGATACTCTTCACGAATATGCCGCTCAACTCCTCTGCAAAACAAACAATTTATCAGGCAGTATCAAAACAGCCGCAGGCCAAGATTTGAAGAAGATATTACCACATTACATACCTAAAGCGGTGAATTCATGAATGTCCCAGATCGCAGGTGTTTGTAAGGTGAGGGCCATAAATATGCGAACTGGGACATTACGAATTACCGCCCGTGGTTTGTCTAAACTTCTACGTCTTGCTTTGGCCAGGAAGTGAGATTTCCTCCCCGCGTAGTAGAAAATCCCACTCACAGGCGGGGTAAAAAGAGAAATGCACGTTCATTAAATGCATAGACATGGAAAATATACACCTCAAAGAAATACAAGAAACGGCCTTGAGACTGACTTAAGAAAAAATATAATGCACGTATCGATATTACAAAAACTTGCTGAATATAATGCAGTTACTACGCTACGGGAAATATTCAACTATTCTCCTTATTTCATGTAAACTATGTCGATATTTTCTTTCATCGATCTAAAAAACCTACTGCCTTAGACTCTTGGAGTAAGAACTTACATTAAAAAGAAAAAAAAACGACGATCGCCCAAATATTGATTGATAATACATACGAATCCCCAGATTTTATCTACGACTGGGGATAGTTGATTTGCCTGTAAATGGATTTCGTCGACACGGAGCACGAAGCGGGCCCGAACCGATGCTTTATCTGTAGCGTTTTATCGCCGTACGATCGCCCAAATATTGATTGATAATACATACGAATCCCCAGATTTTATCTACGACTGGGGATAGTTGATTTGCCTGTAAATGGATTTCGTCGACACGGAGCACGAAGCGGGCCCGAACCGATGCTTTATCTGTAGCGTTTTATCGCCGTTCGAGCAACAATACGATAAATCAAAGAAGAAAAACAGAGTTTACTGTGGGAGATCATTCAGAGACATAAATTAAAACGGCTAGAGTGGTTGGACAGAAACTGCAGATTTTTTTTGATTTTTTATACGAAAATAGGCGCTTAAAAGATTACATACGTACGAAAAACAAGTTTCACGTCTCAAGCATGATCCCCTTGCCCTTAAAATGTTAACTTTATTATTTTTTATAACATTTATTGTATAGGTGATAAGGTGACGGAAATTCTGTGAATTCTATGTGAAGAACTGTCTATCTATTACCGTTTCAGAGTTAGACCTCTGGGTCTGATAAACCGACAGAAATCTTACAATAATCTATTCCAGAATTTTTTTACTCAAACACGGCGAAACAACATTTTACTAAAGTAGTGTACGTAGGTCTGTGTGTGCCTTTATGCCTTTATAATTATAAATAACTAGCTGTGCCCCGCGGTGTTACCCGCTCATCCCACGGGAACACTAAATTTATTCGGGATGAAAAGTATCCTATGTCCTTCCCCGGGACTGAAACTATCTATATACCAAATTTCATCTAAATCGGTTCAGCGGTTTAAGCGTGAAGAGGTAACAGACAGACAGACAGACAGACAGACACACTTTCGCATTTATAATATTAAGTATGGATAACCGTACCCGTGCTTTAATATAAACACATCATACAACAAAAATCTGCATGCGTCTGTTAAACATCAAATCTCATCGGCGGGATGATAAAATTTAACAAAGCGCACTATGACCCAATTTCTCGAAACTAAGTGTTGTATTCTATTAACCGGGTAGAAATTTATATTAATGTATTTTTCTATCCTCACATTGCATGTAAACACTGTGCTAACGATAGAATACAACGTGGCACATTGTATAATTTTACTAATTTCAAAACTTTTATATCTCATAATTTTCTCGGAACTTTCATCAATTTCTCATCGAGACAATTTTACAAATATGTAGAGAGTCCAAATTCATTTAGATTGCGTTATTTTATTATTTATTACAGAGTTCCTATGAACACCATCCGGCTCCATTATTTCAGCTCAATCGGGCTCTTTCATCCCAATTTCCGTGCAAGATTTGTGAACATAGGTACGAATGTGAAGTTAAATTAATTAATTTACGATTGCTATTGAACTGTATAAACATTTGCTGTTTTTCACAGATCGCGTAGCTGCCTGTTTAGCACAACTATGCTTCGCAACTCTTGTCGTCCGACATAGCGCTACCCGTCACTCTCTCACAATACTGCACAGAAAGAGACGGATAGGTAATTATCTCACGCGAGAAATAGTCGCGTATGACAGTTACGCCTGGAGGTGCTGGTTTAATCTCCGCAGTCGGCATTATTTAAAGTTTCCGGACACAATATTCAATATCTTGACGATAAATTGGTTTGTTTTGCCAAGGTGGGATAGTTACCTACAGCAGATATTCATGCGCTAATTTAAAAAAAAACGCGAAAAGTGTTATGTTATACAACTAGAGCGATGAATCCGCTATCGCTCGACATCCGACGCTGGAGTCGAGCTAGTAAAATGTATTTTCGATGCCTGGGAGGAATCACGAGATGCTTTAGGTATCTTCTGTGATTTATCTAAGGCCTTCGACTGCGTTAATCATGAGACACTGATCAGGAAACTACACCACTATGGAGTTAGAGGATCGGCACTGAAATTGTTAGAATCTTATTTAAATGGTAGAATACAGAGGGTTGATGTGAATGGAAAGCGATCACCTGGGTCATTAGTCTCTATGGGTGTGCCGCAAGGATCAATATTGGGACCCTTCTTGTTCCTTATCTACATTAACGACTTGCCACAGCTCATAAAAACCCACCATGATATAGTTTTGTTTGCGGATGATACTTCACTTATTTTCAAAGTCGCACGAAACCAACAATCTTATAATGACGTAAACAATGCTATATGTAAAGTAGTGAATTGGTTTAATGTGAATAATTTATTGTTAAATGAGAAAAAGACTAAATGTGTTAAGTTTGTCACGAGTAACGTTATACACGAGCAAGCAAGTGTTATTGTTAAAGATGAGGAACTGGAACTAGTTGATAGCACAGTTTTTCTCGGTATTACATTAGATTCTAAGCTCCAATGGGGTCCCCATATTGCTAATCTCTCGAATAGACTGAGTTCTGCAGCTTTTGCAGTTAGTAAGACCCGTCAATTAACAGATGTGAAAACAGCTCGATTAGTATATTTTAGTTATTTCCATAGCATTATGTCGTATTGCATATTACTTTGGGGCAGTGCGTCAGATATTAATATAATTTTTGTTCTCCAGAAACGGGCTATTCGTGCGATATATAAAATGCACCATAGAGACTCGCTTAGAGATAAGTTTAAGGACATTAATATAATGACAGTGCATTGTCAATACATTTATGAGAATCTTATGTATGTACATAAGAACATTGCGAATTTTAAGAAGAACTGTGATATACATAATATTAATACTAGAAATAAGCATAAGCTCGCAGTGCCTGCCACTAGGCTCCATAAAATAAGAAAATCATTCATGGGTAACTGTGTAAGATTTTATAATAAACTTCCTAGAAGCGTAACTGACTTGTCTGTTGGTAAATTCAAGAACTATGTAAAACGTAAACTTATTTCTAAAGCTTATTATAGCACTCAAGACTACATGAATGATAACGTGTCGTGGGATTAGTGAAAATCAAGCAATGTTATGTGTAATTATTGTAACGAGTACCTACCTATCAGGGTACTGATATTTTAATTTTAATAATTCTTATTATAATTTTTGACATTTAGAATTTTATTCTAGAAATATTCTAGCCTCTAGTTTTTTATTTATATACTTTTTAGGGTTCCGTACCTCAAAAGGAAAAAACGGAACCCTTATAGGATCACTTTGTTGTCCGTCTGTCCGTCTGTCAAGACCCTTTTTCTCAGGAACGCGTGGACGTATGAAGCTGAAATTTATATCAATTACTCAGGTCTACTGTCCCTTGAAGCTGTGAAAAAATCAAACTTTTAAGCCAACGCAATCAAAAGATACAGCCGTTTATGCCGCAAATTTTCGACACTTGCAAGGGAATCAAAACCTACAGGGTGCTTCCCGTGAACTCAGAATCTTGAAATTTGGTACGAAGCAACGTCTTATAGCATAGATAAAGGAATAATTACGAAAACCATAATTTTTTTTTTTAATACCTAACTTTGCACCTAATTTGCAAATTTTCGACACTTGCAAGGGAATCAAAACCTACAGGGTGCTTCCCGTGAACTCAGAATCTTGAAATTTGGTACGAAGCAACGTCTTATAGCATAGATAAAGGAATAATTACGAAAACCATAAAAAAATTTTTTAATACCTAACTTTGCACCTAATTTATATGGGGCGCTATACATACCAGGTGCAAACTTAACTTAACCACTTAGGGATGGAAAGTGTTTGTACGGAACCCTCGGTGCGCGAGTCCGACTCGCACTTGGCCGGTTTTTCTTTTTTTATGTGTTGACGATCCTTTTTAGGATTTTTCTTTTATTTCTATAATGTTGTTTTTTATGTTTTTTTATTTTATTTTTAGTATAAGTTTATCAATAAATTGCTCTGCTCTCTGTAACTGACGATTCGTAAGTGCTTGTAGCTAGGCCTACTTGAATAAAGAATATTTTGACTTTGACTTTGACTTTGACTTTGAATTCGTGAATGTCCTAGATCGCAGGTTTTGTGTGGCCAATCTGGGGCTTTATTAATCACCGCCCGTGGTTCTGTCAAGTTTGCGTCTTGCCTTAGCCAGGAATTGAGGTTTATCGGACAGAAACCTCTTACGGCCTAGAATGACGTAAAAAATCTCACAAACTCTTGCGGTTTCGGTCGCGGGGCTGATTTAATCTGTGCAGTCGGTATTGCGAAAGTTTCCGGACACATGTTCAATATCTTGAGGCGGATAGATTGGTTTGTTTTGCCGCGGTAGGAATACCTACTGGAGACTAGGTATTATTGAAACTATCGTGAGACGTCTTTGATAATTATAAAAAAAAACCGGTCAAGTGCAAGTCGGACTCGCGCACCGAGGGTTCCGTACAAACACTTTCCATCCCTAAGTGGTTAAGTTTGCACCTGGTATGTATAGCGCCCCATATAAATTAGGTGTAAAGTTAGGTAGGTATTAAAAAAAACTACTTACTAGATCTCGTTCAAAACAATTTTCGTTGGTAGTTTTTATAGTAATGTACATCATATATTATGTTTTTTTAGATTTTTCATTTTCTTATTTTAGAAGTTAGAGGGGGGGGACCAACTTTTTTCTACTTTGGAAGCGTCTGTCACGCAAAGTATTCGATTTAGAAAAAAAATATTTTAGAAACCTCGATACCATTTTTGAAGACATATCTATAAATACCCCACACGTACTTATGTGTTTGATGAAAAAAAAAATTTTGAGTTTCAGTTCTAAGTATGGGGAGCCCCCAATATTTATTTTTATTTTTTATTTTTGCATCAAAATCTTAATGCAGTTCACAGAATACATCTACCTACCAAGTTTCAACAGTATAGCTTAAGAGCTTATAGTTTCGGAAAAAAAATGGCTGTGACACACGGACGGACAGACGGACAGACAGACATGACGAATCTATAAGGGTTCCGTTTTTTACCCTTTGGGTACGGAACCCTAAAAATGGTTTAGACTCACGTCTCCTCAAAATAAATTAGTTCCACTAAAGATCCGCAATATGGTGTGGGTTGAAAACAGCCTGTTTGGCTATTAGGAACAGACTATTTTTATAATGAACTTGATAATAGATAGAGATCGGAACGAATGGGCGTCATTATACACTATACAGTGTCCTGTACCTATTTAATGGACAAACTTCTAACTGCCGATATTATAACTACCATAGAATGGTCCAGAATATAAATATAGGCTTAGTTGTTTAACTTTATTAAAAATCATGTGTTTTTTGAGGTAATCGGACTATCTATAATTGTTTAATCAGTGGGACCTTGTATCACTCTAGTCTAATGACCGTCAAGGCCGCAGAGAATGAGATCTTTCTGTTCGTAGAACTTTATGGTTATTTTTACTGGGTCTTAATGAATGAAATCCGTTCATGACTAAAAATATTATCAAGTTTAATCCCCTGCGGCGTAAAAAAATATTAAATTAAAGGGGTTAGGATTAGGAGGTTGTCCATAGTTACAGGACACCGTGTATTAACGTCCTGTCTGATCTTTGATAATAAATCTAAACGCTATAAAATGAGATTAACTTTAATCTTACGAGACTACAAACTAAAAGATGGATGATATAGTAATTCCGTTGCTGACTTCACCAGCTGTGTATTATTGTTATTCGGTTAACTGACGTTCAGCCATAATTCGATTTGTTTAGCCAGTTTAGCCCCACGTGGCTCCTAATTTAAATCTACGCACTATTAAACTATTAATAAAAAGATCAAAACACAAAGAAAAATTGAAATGCGTAATCGCAACTGGTTACGAAACTCCGGTTACGTACGCGGCCGAAGGGACCTGGCAGATCCAGAGGTACCGGGTTCGATTCCCGGTCTCTTTCGCCAGGTAACGCACTTAAATTTTTCTTTGAGCTTTGATCTTTGCATCAATTGTTCAATATAAAAAAAATTGGGCATATGCGAGTTAGATAACAAGTTTGTTGTATGGGAGCCCCCCTAAAATATTTATTTTATTTAATTTTTAGTATTTGTTGTTATAGCGGCAATAGAAATACATAATTTGTGAAAATTTCAACTGTCTAGCTATCATCGTTCTTGAGATACAGCCTGGTGACAGACAGACGGACGGACGGACGGACGGACGGACAGCGAAGTCTCAGTAATAGGGTCCCGTTTTAACCCTTTGGGTACGGAACCCTAAAAAATGTGGTGTGTACCCACATTAAAAATAATGAGACATTCATTCATTCAATGTTTCACGCACTATTAATTTTCACAAAAAAATAGTACTCTTGTCTCTCTCTCCTTTGGTTTTTGCATTTTCATGTGTAAGTAGGTACTATTGTAAAGTTATCCTCCTTCGTATTGTACATGTTTCTTTGGTTGTCTACCGTTTACATTTGTGTTTAGCACTCATTTACTCAAAGGTTAACTGGAAGAGAACCCTTAAAGGGATAAGGTCGCCTTTGTACATGTGTATTGTTTTAAAATGTATTTCTTGTTTTTGTGTACAATCAATTGTTTACATATATTATATACATACATACATACATTTCTGACCAGGGAATAGGTAAATACTGAAACAAAATGCTTAAAAGGTAAGTTTTAAGGCTCAGACAATAAAACCACGAGCCACAAAAATGTTCCTTTGACATAACCACAAAAAGTTACTAAAGACTTACATTTCAAAATTAACCAGGCACCAGCAAAAATAAAGGCTAGGCACAAAAGTGCAAAGATAGACAGAAAAGACACATACAGGCAATATCTATTTAAGGGTTCCAGTGACACCAGTTTAATGGGAATTATTAAAGAGGGACGTCGATGACACCTATGAGTGACGGTAAAGTACGAAGGCAAAAGACCCAGAGGTCGAAGCCCGAGGAGATGGTCGGACTAGATGTCCGAACAGAACAGCTAGTTACCCATCACTCATCAGTGCTGCCCTTTGCCTTTTCTCCAGTTGAAGACAGGCCACAGATCGATTGAAAAGAAGTCACGACCCTCTGTAGTTATATGAAAATGATTATGAAGAGAGAGATTAAAGAAGCACCGAAAAAGCGCCGCGCCACTCAAAAAACTGATCACACCTCGTTTTAACAAGAATACCTACTGCTATAACTTTGTATTGAACAGTCTACGTCGATATCGGATTGGGCAAAGTGGTGGAATATAAATAGTTGCCGGGCGCAGCGGGCTGCTAACTAGCGCCTCGAAGTGGATCCAAGCGGTACAAGGGACTGACGGACAGCGGAACACGACTTTTAACAATAATAGATACAAATATCTGTGTATTGAACAGTCTCCGTCGATGGAATTGGGCAAAGTGGCGGAATTTTAGTAATTGCTGGGCGCAGCGGACTGCCAACTAGAGCCTCGAAGTTGGTCCAAGCGATAGGATAGACAGACGGACAGCGGAACACGGCTTTAACAATAGCAGGTACCAACAACTGTGTTATTGAACAGTCTCTGTCGATGTCAGATTGGGCAAAGTGATGGAATTTTAATAATTGCTGGGCGCAGCGGGCTGCTAACTAGAGCCTCGAAGTTGGTCCAAGCGGTAGGATAGACAGACGGACAGCGGAACACGGCTTTAACAATAGTAGCTACCAACAACTGTGTATTGAACATTGAACAGGCTACGTCGATATCGGATTGGGCAAAGTGACGGAATTTAAATAATTTCCGGGCGCAGCGGGCTGTTAACTAGAGCCTCGAAGTTGATCCAATGGTAGAAGAGACAGAGGAAAAGCGGAACATGAACTTTAATAATAGTACTTACATACTTAGACCTGTGTATTGAACAGTGTATGTGGATATTGCATTGGGCAAGGTGGCGGAATATAATTAGTTACGGGCGCAGCGGGCTTTTAATTCATTATTGTCCTTTGAAGTCTATTCATTTTCTTTTCGAAGCCTCTGTCCTCTTTGGTCCTTAGTAGTAGTAATTTTGGACCAAACAACAATAGAAGGGTTAAATTTAGAAGCGGAATGTAGGCCGCTCTGTCTCTTCGGTGTCGAATTATAGTTGACAGGCCACTGCCTTTAGGCGGTGCCTTATTCAGGGGTGCGAATGTAACTTTTCCAATAAAAATGGACTACAAAGGCTGATGCTGAATTTTAATTTGCATTTTTGGTCATGCTGGCTGGAAGTCAAGTATGTGTAGAGCGTGCGAAACGTGGAGAGTAATGAAAAACCAGACGAACAAGATGCAAGTCTTCGTCAAGCAAGTCTCTGAGGTCTCTCACATTCACAAATGCTGGTCAGAGAATGACAGGTACTTTGTCATTTATCCATCGTAACATAATGATGATGGTCGCCATCATACGCCCGCTGGTCAAAAACGATACGTACCGAAGATCTGCATATGGATATATGAACAGACATCGAGCCTGAATAACTACAAATAAAAGGAATTGGATTGGGCACACCAGTGTACAATCGATTATAGCAAGTATCGCTGTTGAATGGAAACCGATGCACGGAAGGGAAAGTCATATACGTCCTCCACACTCTTAATGGTGCACCATGGACAAAGTCCTGGGACTTAATTTTATGGCTCCTCTACACAATGGCCCACGATGGCGAGTATAGGCACGCACGAATTGTGTGGAGAGCATAATCGTCTGTCATTGGCCATCATCGTCTGTAATAGTAAGTAATCGGTAAATTTGGTAGATCAAAGGAACTAGTACCGATGATCGTGCGTGTGTCCACACAATCGCCCGTTAATGAGTCGCACGGCAGAGGTCGAGTAGTGATAGTGTAGGATACGCGACATCCACCACCTTCTTTTATTTATTTATTTTATTTATTTATAAAAATGTCTTACGGGCTTACAGTCAAGCCAAAGTGCCCGCAAGATAATGTGGAATACAAATTCTTAACTTAAAGCATAACTATACAATATACATTACACTATAGTTGTGTATAACAAATACTTAACTAAAAACAACTATAAATTACACTACAGTACAGTTATATATAACAATTGGACTTTAAAACCTTAACATCTTATAAGCAGTTATTGTTACAATTGTTTGCAAATATGATAATGTTACGTTTAAGTGTCAGCCATGAGTCTGCAAATATATTCAGCATCCTGGACTTGTGCAAGGAACTCGTTTAATAACGCAATGGCTCTTTGTGTCGGGGCGTTGCGAGCTTGCAGAGTATGAGTTTTGTTTGTAGTAGCAAAGAGGTTGCGCGTGCGCCTTCCTCTGCGGCTCACTGCACTGGTAAATTTGTCAGGCACAAAAAAACTAAACTCACATAAAGTAGAGGGGTTGTCGATTTTGTGACGCAAAAGTAAGCAGTAATGGGTAAGCGTTGAAACTTTGCGTCTTAGTTGAAGGGTGTCCAGTCCGACCATCCCAGTAACAAACAACGAAGGGTATAGAGTCGGGTAATATCCATGGTACTTTTTGTACAGGAACCTTGCAAATTTTCGCTGCACTCTCTCAATCATCAACGCATACTTTTTTTCGCGAGGATCCCACACAATCGCATTATATTCCAACTTGCTCCTAACTTTTCACGATCTTGTTTTGATGCCCTTCCGAAAATGAATATACGTACTGAGCAAATAGATAGCAGCCGCCGTTATCACTTCGACACCCATCTTCAACGGATGATAGTGAGCAAATGAACAGACACGATTGTGTAGAGAGCAACCCATAATAGCGGGGATGAAGTCCACGTTTTTATCACCAGTCATGGACTATTGTGCAGAGGAGTCATCAGACCTCTACAAATGACGTCGAGGAAAGAAAGGAGTGACGAAAATTTCGCAACTCTTGTGTGACTTAGGATACCAATAATAATTGCAACATTCCAGTCAAATGGTCAATATTTACCTTGCTCGCAGACGTATCCAGCCACGGTGATGCCCAGCCCCAAAGCGGAGTCCTTGTTGAGGTCCACCTGGTAGCTCAGCGTTTCTGGCTCACCCGTGCCGCGCACCGCCATGTCTAGGGGTAGTCTGCACGAGATACGAAGTAATGAGACTCCCCAGGTAGCAAACAGGCTGTACTGCCATTATAACTCTAATATAAGCTGTATAAAGGCTGAATGAGGCCGAATGCGAGTTATAGAAGGAGATGAGTGAGTACCTTCTAAAAGAAAAAAAACTAATGAATTGTGAAAGATGAACACGTATGTGATAGGGCAAGGGAATGATGGTCATAATGGTTTTTCAAAAGGAATATTTTTAGACCCCACTTTTCATCTATGAAGTCGCTGGCATTTAAATTTTAACCTTCACTTATAATTTGTTTTTCCTGAAGGAAGAAACGTGTTTTCGCTTCTATTACTGCTGGATGAGGTCGCTCCAGCTGTGGTTATAGAGACCTTGGGAAAGATCTGTATCCAGCAGTGGCAGTCATTCGAGGGATATGATGAGAATGATGATTATGATGAGTAAGTATCCTATCCTGTCTTGACCACTTACCTCATCGGCGGGGGCTGCGGGTCCGAAGGCGGCAGGATGAGATTCGGAGGGCGCGGGGAGGGCGCGAGCGCACCTCGTGGAACCACCGCCACCATTGATGCTACGGGCTGTCAACCATAAACGAAATTACAAAACCAGCTATTTCTTCTTCATCTATATCTATAAAACAGTAACGTACATATTGACAGAGACTGCTAAAATTTGAAAACAATAAAGTTTCAAGTACCATTATAGTAGGGTCGAGCCCTCCCTAAGGTCCCAAAGAGCTTGGTCAATGGCCTGGCCGGGCCTCTTAATGGAATTCAACCGTCGAACAACGTTGTCAACATGCGACGCATCTGTGACCAAAAGCAGACGAAGCAGTGGCACCTCCGAAGGCATGTGAAAGATCTATATGTCACTTACCCTGTGATGTAGCCTCTCCTCGATGATGGTGGGCGGCGGCGACAGCGGCGCATCCTCACATAGAGCACCGAAGCCATCGTGTCCCGCTTCGGCCAACTTTCGCTCGAGTTCCACCGGGTCGGCCAGCAGGCGGGATGGCACCACTGGCGCTGGAGACGCACCAAGGGACTGCAGGAGAAATAGAAAGTTAGCTATGTTATGGCGAACTGGATGCTGGTGGTGACCATACCCCGCGGTTTTCGATGCATTAATGATTTGACGCCCGCTGTCAGGCTGTTGGTCAATCATGTATCCACCGAACACCCCGGGTATGGTGGTGCCTAAAGGCTTTAAGCTGGTCCTTCGACTTTATTGGCTTCCTGTCTAGCAAGCTGTCTCTGACTGGACCCACCGTGGTGGTCACAGTGTCCATTTGCTATTAAGAGGATTCTCATGTCTTTTTGGAGTATTTCACAGTCAAGTGTTTGTTGGTTTGTCTTACTTCATTGTCCTACGAATTTTAACGAGTCAATATGATACAATACACTTAAACAATTGATTTCTCGGAAACATTTTCTTTTTTTTTTATTCAAAATAGCCATGCATTTAACCTCGATTGCACCTGATGTTAAGTGACAATAAGGCCTTAGATGGAGCATGCTTGGCTAGAAGATGCCTATTCACTCTCGACTTGAAGAGATCCAAGTTATATTTTTCAGGAAACAGGTACGCAGGAAGAGAGTTCCATTCCCTAGCTGTCCTCATAAGGAAAGTAGACGCAAAGCGTTTCGTACGAATCAGTGGTATATCGACAACATAAGGGTGGAATCCAAGTCCGCGCCGAGTACTGTATTGTCTGAACGGAGACGGTGGAATTAATTCATGCAGTCCTAGTGCACACTCACCAAAGTGTATCCGGTAGCAAACCGATAAACCAGCGACTTTCCTGCGGTGTTCGAGGTTTTGCAGCTTTTCCTGAACTAAGGCAGGGTCGCCAATGAGCTTCTTCGCACGTTTGTCAATTGAATCCAAGGCAGCCAGTTGGTATTTGGCGGACCCATCCCAAAGATGGCAGCAGTACTCCATGCATGATCGGATTTGCGCCTGATATAATTGAAGCAGCTGTCTCGGCGTGAAGTACCGCCTCACCTTAGATAGGATCCCAAGTTTTTTTGCTGCAGTTGTAGCCAAGGATTCAATGTATTGGCCGAAGTTCAGGTTGGATGATAAGGTCATCCCAAGAAGCTCTAGGTGGTCTGAAATCGGAACGGATACACCTTGGAAAGTGGGGGTCAGGTCAAAGGGACTCCGTTTAGCGGAAAACAGACACGCCTGAGTCTTGGTGGCATTGAATCCAACTAAATTGGCATCTCCCCACTCGGACACTGCCACGAGAGTTTCGTTCAATCGATCCACCATCGCCTCTCGACAAGACTGGATTTCGTCCCTCTTGGAATTTGCGCTGGATGTGTATCTGTCAACAACTGTGCTGTCATCAGCATACCCAAAGGTACCGGGCATAAGCATGTCGTTAATATGCAGCAGAAAAAGAGTTAAAAAGAGAAATTTCTATACGATTAGGATGTTTTTTCAAATGTAAACATAGTTTGCCGTTTAGCCGTAGGTATCTAGAAAGGTTTCATCACCTCTATAAGTACCTGAAAACGTCTACGAGCCGGGTTGTTATGCATAGAACCAAAATATAGGCTGGATATTTATTGTAAACCACTTTTCGTCCCAAAAATGCTATCTTTACAAGGTAATCATAACATAACATCATCGCACCCAAGCTAGGAAAACCTAAAAATAAATGTGTAATTTTTACGCTTTGTCATTGCGATGCCGGTTCTCTTTCGTTCCGTGTGCTTTATATTTTTACACAATGAATGACCTCTAAAACCCTCATAAATATTCTAGCATTGCTCTAAAAAATTACCAATTAATAATTCAAAAATTGTGCCGGCACGTTTCTGCGTTTGCTCGGTGGCAAAATATTTGTCGTAAATTCGCGGCGTTCGCCGCCAGAATACCAAATAGCAACTGGGAAAAATCACTGTCGGGCCGTAAACGACGACTCGGGCGCTTTGTGACAAACTGGCCTTTACTTACAGTATTAAGTAAGCAACAGGCTAAGACCGCCTGGTCACAGAAGCGAAGCGGAGAAAATCCAAACAGCCTGCATCTTTGTGAAGCTTATATAAAGTGCATTTATAACTGAGGAATATGATTGGTCCATTTTCCATATCACAGAAGTCGACGATTTGAACCAATCAGGATGAGTCATTCTCAAACCCGAAAGAAGTGCATCTAAATCTGAGAAATGTGATTGGTCCTTACACATCTCCGCCCCGCTCCGCTTCTGTGGATAGCTGGTCTTAGCTTGTTGCTTACTCAGCAAATTCCACCGGCTAAGAGTGTGTTTTCATTAACGCGGAGTAGACCAGACCGTGATTTGACCAATCCCTTGTTTTCAACTGATGGCAAAAGTTCTATGATTTTTCTTCTTCTTATGGTGCCATATCCTAACGGATGTCGGCGATTATCATACGAAAGTCTTCTCTATTTTTTGCCACTCTGCTGAGAGTGGTGACGTCCTTAATACCGGTCCAGTCCCTGATATTATCACACCAAGTTGTGCTAGGTCTTCCTCTACCTCTTCTTCCTTCTATTTTCCCATCAATTATAATTCTCGTTAAGGTATATTTTATATGGTTAAATCATAATCTGCTTTACTCAGCCCCATGCCAGTGGAGAGGCACCCTGAAACCGATACAATGTAAGTCCCACGCTCATTGTTGGAAGAATCCGCCGGATAAAGTGTTATACGACCCTTAATGCTTAGGATTAAAGGAGTGCCGTTCCGGAAGATATTTTTAGAATATTAAATAAGCTCTTCTGGTTGGGATGTCTTTGTCTTTAGAAGGTATATCTCAAAGACATACTTCATCAATCTGAAAGACATGGATTATAATTTACGCAATAAATATTCTGGATTAACTGTACCGTCATCTACTCACTACTCTATCTTATTTGTTTATAACCTAAATTTAAAACACCCCCGACATAAGTAGCGGCTCATCAGGAGACCCTCAATCAAACATATAGAGAACGCGACAAAAACTGAACATAATTTCAAAATTTGGAATTCTTAGCTTCAGTATTGGCTGATATCTTGTCACTTGCTACAATTAAAGCTGAATATTATAGATCAACTGGCCCTATTTCCACCAAATATAGCTAGGAACCATATCAACGGACAAGTCTTTCGATTAAAAAATGCACTCAAATTGATTCATCCGTTTGGGAGCTCTGATGCCACAAAACAAACGCACAGATACACATGTTAAACTTATAACACCCCTTTTTTTTCGAAGGTTAAAAAGACAACCCCCTGTCTCCATAATTATACTGACTTGTCAAAACCTATCTTTTAATCCATCTAAACCGCTGTGACTCGCTTCATAAAATCACCGTAATGGCGGCCGCACCCGTAAAACGATAGTCCATTCCTTGTAACAGCGTTATCGTATGACAGTCTTGATGCTTACAAGTAACAAGACTTTATGGTTGAAGAGGGACAGATATAGGGATCCGCAATCGAAATGGGAAGTCTTATAATTTAGTTGTACCTGTCGTATTTGTATAGACTCCCCATATGTGCCTAAATAGAATATACTAATATTACTTATATGAAAAAGGTCAATGCAATGAAAGAGCGGAAAAAGGGCTTTGACATAAATATGTGACTTCAAAGGTACTCAAATTTTATTTTATTTTTTAAAAAGTACCTACATTTAAATTTATTATCAGAATCCTCCTAATTCAACGAAACAATAATTTTACATAGAAAACTATCGTGAGTCTCAGACATATTAAAATACTTAAACGGGTTTACTCACGTCGTAGAAGTCGAATAACGCTCCCGATTCGAAACATGTCGAGCGTTATTCGACTTCTACGACGTGAGTAAACCCGTTTAAGTATTTGAAACAATAATTGTATGAAGACCATGTACCTACACTTGGCAATTTAGTTATTTTTATTGTTACATTTCCGGAATGATGACATCACGGCCCGATCGCCATTTGTAAGGACCGTTTTCACCACTCCGTAGGAGTTTCGAACTTCAACAGTAATTTCTAAATCTTTGATCACTAGTCCCATATAGACTAGGGTGGGTCATTTTTTTTTTAACGGGCACAGTTGCAAAAAGGTGCCATTTAGTGCCATTAATGGATACATATTTTTATTTATTTTTATATTTTCGTTTTATTTCCTCCGGATTACTCCAGAAAAACCGGCTAAGAGCAT
Organism: Apotomis capreana; assembly: GCA_947623375.1. Lineage (NCBI taxonomy): Eukaryota > Metazoa > Arthropoda > Insecta > Lepidoptera > Tortricidae > Apotomis > Apotomis capreana. Next base: position 38,848,232 of record OX392500.1, read on the forward strand.
GTCGGGCCACGCTCAGTGTAGGGTTCCGTAGTTGCTCATCCTTCACAATAAACTGCTGTTTTAAGCCCGAGGTTTACGTGAAGAAAGATTTTAAGCTCTATAAAAAGGTCGTAAACGCCCTAGAAACTGTAATCACTTATTACCTTGTGGAAGTCAACTTACGACCTTTAAAAGAAAAAATATGAAATTTGGCGATAACTCAAAAACGGCTCGATTTGTTCAATATAGTTTTCATTGAAAGTACTTATAAGGCCTCATTAACATGAATTTTCCCGAATTTTTTTGACCCATGGTTGAAAAGTTCGAGGGGGGGGACACTATTTTTTTTGTTTTTGTAGCGAATATTTACAAAACTGCTGACTTTATCAAAAAATAATGTTAGAAGACCCCTATTATTTTTACAAGACCTATTCAACGATACCCCACACACCAGTCTTGAAAAGAAAAAAAAATTCACCCCCCCTTTAGGTGTTCGAGAGGTACCCGAAAAAAAAATTTTTTTTTTTAATTTTATTTTACCGTTCTGTCGGCCTTATACATACACATACTCATACCAAATTTCAGCTTTCTAGTACTAATGATCACGGAGCTAAGCCGCGGACGGACGGACGGACGGACGGACGGACGGACGGACAGACGGACAGACGGACAGACCGACATGGCGAAACTATAAGGGTTCCTAGTTGACTACGGAACCCTAAAAAAGTACCTAATGTATGGTACACTAAAAAAAAGTGGCCTTGTATATTATTTTTTTTTGTTGTATTTCGTTTGTGATGCCCTACTTATTATACTCAGAATAAAAATACATTAAAATATTGGGGCAAATTTAAAATAATAAAACCAGACTTCATAACGCTCATTTAATAATGGGCATTTCTATAACTTAAAAAATTGATCCGGAGGCAAAAGATCAACATCAATTACAATGCAATTTTGGTATTTAGTTTATATTATTATGAGTTACATTTTTTTTGCTATGCCTAAAGTAATTTTTTTTTTTCCCATACAAAAGTGACCCACCCTAATATAAACATTTGATCGCAATAACAATAAAACATACTTAGAATACAATGTCATCTTCCAAAAAATATTCTTCACTCCTAATAATAATTAATAATAATAATAATAACCCCCCAATGGAATCACCTTGCCGCGGTGGAGGGGCTTACGGGTTGGTGATACTACCGAAAAAAAAAGGGTCGACACACCTAGACCTCACCCCATATGGGGGATACTAAACCACAAGCCGATGACAGCTAGGCTCACCCTTCCCAAACTAAGGTTCCTGCTTTCCTATCATCTCTTCTTTTTCCCCATCTTTCCTGTCTTTACCCCTTCCTAGCAGTATGCAGTTACGATCGAGAAGTCTACGTCCTGGGCCGCTGCCCGAGGGTGATCGTCGGGGCGCATCTGGAGCCGTTGCTGGATGCCACAGCATGCGAACCAACGGCGATGCGGAGTTGAACAGGCGGGCTCCCATCGAACAATCTACTACAGCCGAAGTCGAGTCGCTACCCGAGGGCGAGCGTCGGGGCGCATCTGGAGCCGTTGCTGGATGCTACAGCATGCGGACCAACGGCGATGTGGAGCTGAGCAGGCGGGCTCCCATCGAAAAATGTACTACAGCCGACAACACAGCAGCACACGAGTCCTCGTCTACGTCGTTGATTTCCTCAATTCCTTCGTCGCCAGCATCTTTATTTTCTTCAATCCCGTCATCACCAGCCTCTTACTTGAACTTCCCAGAATCGAATACATCGTCAGCGCGAACATCTCCTTCAATTTCTTCTCATACAGCCAAGGACGTTGTACAGGAGGCAAGCACTGCCAACAAACCTGAACCCGCCAAGGTTGATAAAAACGTGCGCAAGAAATGGTCACGTGAAATGAACATCTTCATCTTGCGCACATACTATAGAATCACTCATCTAGAAACTGTAACAAACAACTACTTATCACAGCTACACGCTGAATTCAGTCAGAAATTTCCAACATTCGAAGTAAGCAAACAACGTTTAGGCGATCAACGTAGGGCAATAGTACGTAATAAACTATTATCAGACGCGGACATAATGGAAATTAAGAAACTCACTGAGAATGACATACAAAACTCACCTCTAATATCCCAACAGTCACAAGTAAACACACTATATAATAATCAAAGATTAAGCTGGACCAATGAGATTAACGAATCAATTATTAGAGAATACTACAGAATAACGCAACTAGAAACTAATACAACCGCATACAGAAAACCTTTACATCAAATAATTATTGCAAAATACCCTCAATTATCACATGTCTCTGAGCAAAGAGTAGCCGATCAGAGACGAGTTATCATAAACAATAAATTTTTGAGTGAACAAAGACTTCAAGAGCTAAAGCATGAGATTGCATGTGAGATAGTAACAGATAATGACTCTACTAACAGTGCAATTTCTCCATCCCCACCTAATAGCTCATCAGAAACATTGATGACTGAACGAACAAACGACCAACTGACAGTAGACGTTATTCCCGTAAATAATGCTGATATCCTACCTAGTAGTACCCCCCAGAGTGAAAATGAACCACAGTTAGATTACCCTCCAATAACAAACCAAGAAGAAATTGAACAAATTTTTTTAGTAGCCATGAATCGTTTTGATAACTCTGACCCTACCACCAGACCAGACCCACCATACCCAAGCAAAAGCCATCTAAGAAACTTGTATCTATTGTCCACTTTATTAACAGTGTTATACTTCCAAAATATCTCGCGACGGACTCTAATTTTGAAAACACTCAAACCGCCCTTTACTGTGCCGCTTTTGCAGCGGCTACTCAAAATGGCTCTAAGATAGGAAACACACATGACACTCAACATAATAACAACAATCAACTCCCAAATTGGCAAAAACGACTACAGGACCGAATTGCAGATATAAGAGCTAAGATAGGTAGATTAACAGAATTTATTAACGGTAACACTAGCCCAAAACTTACACGACTTGTAAATGCAATTAAAAGACACCATAAGCTGCATTCGCGACACGAAAATGAGAACACACAATTGACCCACTTCCTTGACACCCTAAAACAAAAACTTAGCGCACTTTCAAGCCGACTTCGCCGATATAAACTTACGACACTACGCAAAACACAAAATAAGCAATTTGTCAATAATGAAAAAATATTTTACAGAACACTACACAACTCTCCATGTAATTTGCAAGAACCGGAACAAAATCCCAACCGCGACTCTGAATCCCCCACTGCAGAAGACATGCACCATTTCTGGTCCGAAATTTGGTCCAACCCCGTGGAGCATAGGTGCGCCGAATGGATCGAGGCTGATAAAAACTCACTTGATTCTGTATCTGAAATGCCATTTGAAGACATTAGTTTAGATTTATTCCAAACTGTGATAGCGAAAACTCATAACTGGAAGGCAACTGGTTCCGATAAAATCCACAACTACTGGCTTAAAAAATTCACCTATCTGCACCTAATTCTACTTAAACACATTAATGAATTTATTTGTACGCCCGCATCTCTACCACAATACATTACTCAAGGTACCACTTATATGTTACCTAAAGACAACAATGACCGTAGAAATCCTGCTAAATATAGACCAATTACTTGCTTGCAAAATATCTACAAAATAATAACTTCATGCATTAGTAAACTTATATACAAACACATAGACACACACAATATATTATCTGAACAACAAAAGGGATGCCGCCCAAATAGTCAAGGCTGCAAAGAACAGCTAACAATAGACGCTGTCATATCAAAACAAGCACTAAATAACAAAAGGAATATCTACACCATGTACATTGACTACAAAAAAGCATTCGACTCTGTACCACATACCTGGTTAGTATATATTTTAAAACACTATAAAATTCACCACACTCTCATACAGTTTTTACATAACACCATGCTCCACTGGTCTACAGTTCTTAAGGTATTTAGTAACAGCACACACATAGAAACAGAACCAATTGAAATCCGCAGAGGCATTTTTCAAGGAGATTCGCTAAGTCCACTATGGTTCTGTCTTGCGCTCAATCCGCTCTCTAACTTATTGAACAATAGCAAGGCTGGATTTAAACTCAACTTTGATAATACATCTCACATAGTATCACACTTAATGTACATGGATGACATCAAACTTTATGGTAATAACTTAACACATATAAATAAACTCGCAGACATAACTCAATCATTTTCATCGGATATAAACATGGAATTTGGCATCGACAAGTGTAAAATCCAATCTATTCGCAGAGGAAAAATTTAACGTAACTCATATTTGTTAGACAATGGAGACCAAATAGACCCTGTTGACGCTGAAACTGGATACAAATATCTCGGTTATCAGCAATCTCAGCAAATTCACCAAAAGTACACAAAAACTACTCTGAAACAAAAAATTTCAACCAGACTTCACAAAATTCTTAATACTCACCTCAACGCACGCAATACGATAAAAGCTATAAATACATATGCAGTTCCCATACTTACTTACTCGTTTGGTATTATACAGTGGTCACAAACCGATTTAAGTAATTTGCAAAGAGTGATAAATACCTTAATGACCAAATACCGGAAACATCACCCACGTAGTTGCAGCCAGAGGCTCACTCTTCCTAAAAAGGAAGGAGGACGGGGCATAATAGACATAAGGAATCTTCACAACAAACAGGTAAGTACTCTCAGAAAATACTTCCATGCTCAGACATCCCGATCTCAAATTCACCAAGCCGTTGTCAAATCCGATAAAAAATATACACCACTCAATTTAAAAGACCCCACGAAGCAGAAAAGTGAAACGATAACGGAGCCTCAACAGAAACTACAGGCATGGATTCAAAAATCATTACATGGTAGACACCGACTAGACCTGATAAATCCGAACGTCGACAAAGTAGCATCAAACATGTGGCTCAAGAAAGGTGAGTTATTCCCAGAAACCGAAGGATTTATGTTAGCGATACAAGACCAAATTATAGACACAAGAAATTACCGCAAACACATAATACGTACGCGACCAAAACTTACCCACAGACTTATGTCGACACTGCCATGCTGCCTCAGAGACCATACAGCACATAACAGGAGCATGCCGATCCATAGCCCAGACAGACTACAAACACCGACATGACCAAGTTGCCGCCATCATCCACCAATACCTTGCATACAAATCTCAGCTCATTAAAGACACCACTTCTTATTATAAATATACACCACAAGTTGTTCTTGAATCGCCAGAATATAAACTTTATTGGGATAGAACCATTATTACCGATAAAACAATCCATTACAATAGACCAGATATTACATTCCATGATAAATTAAATAAAACCGTGTACCTCATAGATATAGCTATCCCCAATACCCACAACCTGGCATCCACCCACACAGATAAAATAACCAAATACATAGACCTCTCTATTGAAATTAAATCCCAATGGCGAGTTAACACCGTAAAAACAATTCCTATTGTTTTATCTACCACAGGAGTTATCCCCCACAACCTTCACGACAGCCTCAAAAGCATAAAAGTCCACCCACTCACTTTCAATACCCTACAAAAGGCAGTAATTCTAAATACTTGCAGAATTGTCCGGAAATTTCTAGCGCTGGACCAGTAGGATCCTGCCCAATATGTCAAAATTGCCATACTCGTTTGGCCAAAATCCCGCGAGTATGGTATTAAAGTTACCTCCGATTGGAGAGAAAGAAGTGAAAAAAGAAAGAAAATAATAATAATAATAATTAAGCCATTTACTCCATATCTCCATTTAACATTTCAAATGTAGTTAGTAAGGTAATATTAGATTTGCTTATAATTATTGTTGTTAGTCTTCCTTGGTTGAGATATGGATCCCTCTTTGGGTAAAGGCCTCCTCCATCTTCTTCCATAGCTCCCTGTTCTTGCCTAAGTTCATCCAATCGGTTCCTGCTATTTGTTTGATATCATCAGCCCACCTTCTTATTGGTCTACCAACATTTCTTTTCCCTCTTGGGCCTTTCCATTGTGTGGTTTCTATGGTCCAGCGTTTGTCCGTGTACCGTGAAATGTGTCCCGCCCACTTCCATTTTAGTGTGAGTGCATGCTTGAGGGCATCTGTGATTTTTGTTTTCTGCCTTATTTTCTCCCTCTTTATTTTGTGTATTTTTCTAATCTTAAGCATACTCCTTTCCATTGCAGTTTGGGTGCATTTGATTTTCTGTTTTACCTTGTTTGTAAATGTCCAAGTTTGACAGCCATACAACAAGCATGGTAAGAGACATGTGTCGAATACAGTTTTTTTTCAGATGTAGACTATAATCTCCTTTAAGTATTTCTTTCAGTGACCAAAATTTGTTCCAAGTTGTGTTAATTCTTCTAGTCACTTCCTCTTCGTTGCTGGACTTGTTAAATGATATTCTTTTTCCCAAATATATATATTCGTTGACATATTCTATGTTGTTTCCTTTTACCGTGAAAGGTCTTTTATGGGTGTTAGTCATTATTTTAGTTTTACTTACATTTATTTCTAAACCAATTTTGGAGCTTTCACGATCAAGTGATGTCATCATTTCTTCTATGTCTCTAGCGGTTTCAGCAAATACGACTATGTCGTCCGCAAATCTGAGGTGGTTAAGATAACGTCCCTTTACTTGCAATCCTTTGTTTGACCAGTCTAATTTCCGAAATATGTCTTCAAGAACTGCGATGAAGAGCTTCGGTGACAAAGGGTCTCCCTGTCTGACACCTCTTTCTATATTTATGTCGTCTCCTCTGGTTTCTAGCTTTATTTTGCTTGTGATATTTGAATAAATGTATTTTAAAATATTTATGTATTTTTCGTCAACATTTGAGTGTCGCAGTGCATTCCAGATTGAGCAGTGGCTAATGGTGTCGAAGGCTTTGCTATAGTCTATGAAGGCCACATACAGTGGTCTATTAAATTCTCTGTGTTTTTCGATAATTTGTTCCAGTGTCTGTATGTGGTCCATCGTACTGAAGCTTGTTCGGAAGCCTGCTTGCTCTTTTGGTTGTAGTTTGTCAATATCGTTTGTTATTCGTTTTAAAAGTATTGATGAAAATAGTTTGTATGTGCTTGCTAGTAAGCTTATGGGTCTATAATTCCCTATATCTAAAGGGTTCCCTTTTTTAAAAATTAGTGTTATATCGGATACGCACCATTGTTTTGGTACTGTTTCTGTGGTTAGTACCATATTAAATAGTTGAGACATATGGTGAATGAGGATAGGTGCTCCTATTTTGAGAAGCTCGTTATATATTCCGTCTGGTCCAGGACTTTTTTCATTTTTTAACCGTGTTATGTGTTCATGTACTTCTGAATGTTCTATTGGCTTTATACTATTCGTTTTTATGTTGCTTTCAGTTTGTGTTTCAATTTCGTTCGTGCTTCTTTTTCGGTAAAGTTCCATATAGAAGTTTGTTGCTTGCTGTATTATGTCTTTTCTTGATTTTGTTTCTTCTGACTTGTGTTCGAGTTTTTGTATCCATGTTTTGTGTGTCTTTAGTTCTTTATACGCCTTTTTAATACTTCTAAAATTTTCAATGTTTTTAGTGATGATTGTGTGTCTATGGTGTTTGTAGTCCTTCCTGATTGATCTATTAGTTGCTTTAAATATTCTGCTAAGTTCTAATTTCGTTTCTTTAGTTTTGTTTTTTGTGTGAATAAGTTCAGTGCGCCTCTTTATTAGTAGATCTGTTGTTTCACTAAATATTTTGTGGCACTTCTCAGTTGTATTTTTTGCCTTCAAACTATGTTTTATGCCTTCTTCTAAAAAGTCGTAATATGATTGGACATTGGATGGATCCGACTCTTTCTTTTCTATGTGTACACGTAGACTTTCGATGTATTCTTTGATCTCAGGCTCTGACTTTGGAATATTAATGGGTGATTTATAGTTTTTCCTGCTTTTGAGGGGTTGGCTTAGAAGTAAAGTTGCTCTTAATAACCTGTGATCTGAAGAAAATTTTACTTTGCTAAGAGTGTCTATGTTTGTTATCAGCTTGGGGGTATTTGTCATGATATAATCAATTTCATTCTTGGTTTTTTGGTCCGGTGATATCCAAGTCCATCTACGGTTAGGTCTTTTCTTAAAAAAAGTATTCATTATAGACAGTTTATGTTCAAAAGCATAATTTATAAGGCGATCACCTCTCTCATTACGATCTCCGTATCCATGTTGGCCCATAACTGGGTAGTGTCCTGCTTTCGCGTGGCCGATTTTTGCATTGAAGTCTCCCATTACCAGAACTTTCTCATCAGCTAAAGAATGAGCCGATTCCATGTCTTTATAAAATTGGTCAATTTCTTCATCAGATGATTTTTCTGTGGGCGCATATGCTTGAATTATTGATATTGAATAGCAATGGAATTTTAACTGCAGGAGTGCTAGTCGTTCTGAGATTCCTATGAAATTAATTATATTGTTCTTGTACTTTTCCTTGATCAGGAACCCCACTCCGTATAGGCCTTTGGTTTGACCAATGTAGCAGAAAATATAATTTGGGTATTCTTCAATATTGCATCCCATTCTTCTGACTTCTGAGAGTCCTAAGATGTCGCAATCAATGTATTTTAAGGCATTAGTAAGCTCAAGGTATCTCTCCGTCGAAGAGAGCGACCTTACATTAAACGTACACACTTTTAGTTTTGTTTTAACATCTTCATCTATCTTGTTTTCAGGTGGAGGGTGTTGGTCTGATTCCCCACGAGGACCAGTCGGCTTGGGGAATACTTTGTTTCTGGTTTTGTTCTGTTGGTTCTTAGTTGATGTTTTAATCCGGTGGCTGATGATTGTATCCTATGCTGACTGTTTACTCGTAGTTGGAGTCGGATTTTCACCGGGCAAGGAGTTGCTTATATTTCTCATTAGATCAAATGCATTGCGTCTGTTTGTCTTTGTTGTTAATTGTTGACTACGGGGTTGCTCATTTGCATTTGGCGAGGTTGATGGGTCTCTTTTGCGTTTCTCGTTTCCTTGTTTTCCCTCTTTAATGACAAGTCTATCGTAGTTTATAAATACATAATTGCCCTTTTCTCTTTCTTCTTCGAGTTTCGGCAGTAGTTGTTTCCTCTTGTCAAGGACCTCCTTGGGGTAGTCTTCAGAAGCATATATTTTGTTTTTCAGTTTCTTCTTGTTCTTCATTATATGTTCTTTTTTCCAATTATTCACAAATGATATTAGTATTGGCCTCTCCCTTCCGTTTTCTGTGTCGTTTTTACCTATTCTGTAGATCGCATTTATGTCTCTATTTTCTATAGAAATGTTTAAATCGTCTTTAAATATCCCTTTCACAATTTCCATAAGAGTGTTAGTCGGTTTTTCAGTTTCTTTGATTCCATACAGCACTATGTTGTTTGCTCTTTTATGTTTCTCGAGGAAATATATTTTTTCTTTCAAGGACTCATTTTCTGACCTCAATTCCTGTATCTCCTGTGTAAAAGGAATCAATTTCTCATCTATTCTTGCTATTATATCCTTTGTTTGATTTGACATTTCCATATTCATTTGATCGAACAAGTTTTGAAGGTTGTCCATTTTATGCGTGAAACGGAACGCAGCTGCTTGAACGCAGCCTTTTTGAGCTGTCAAGTTGGCACCGAATAGTTTGTATAATATTTACTGTTGCAACACTGCACTGGAGTTGTCAATGTTTTATTTGTTGACAGATAACCTCAAAGGTTTCTCTGTATTTGTTCACTTCAATATAATGTCAATGACACAGTTTTCACTTAGTTTTATATTTGACAATGCACTACAGTACGTTGCGTCCGATATTTTGATGTTTTTATACTTGATGGAGCGGTATGTACACAGTTTTCGCGTAACAAAACGGAGCTCAGTATCACTACGTCTTCTTGTCAACACAACCGGAACCGGAAAAAAAAACACTCCTAATAGGCAATATGTATTATGTACTCGTGTAATGGATATAGAAATTCCTAATAAAATTACGTTTCATGTCCCGGGCAATATAACCCACAACGTACACAATGACAATACCACGCGTTCCTTTGATCTTATTGATTTTAGATTACCTACTTCCCTCAAGAAAAGAGCGTACTCCCACCTGAAAGGCCGGCAACGCACTTGTGACTCCTCTGGTATTGTCGGTGTCTATGGGCGACGGTAATCGCTTTCCGTCAGGCGATCCGTTTGCTCGTTTGCCCCCTATCATAGTCAATGTTATTATTATACCATGTCCCCCCTATGAAAAAAATGGGCAAGTGCGAGTCCGACTCGCACATGAAGTAGTTCCGTACCATAATCTATAACAATTAACAAGTTTGTGGTATGGGAGCCCCCCTTAAATATTTATTATTTTATTTTTAGTATTTGTTGTTATAGCGGCAAAAGAAATACATCATCTGTGAAAATTTCAACTGTCTAGCTATCACCGTTCTTGGGATACAGCCTGGTGACAGACGGACGGACGGACGGAATAGGGTCCCGTTTTTACCCTTTGGGTACGAAACCTTAAAAACTTGAACGTTCAATCGCTCGTTGATCATTATAGTGCCCTAACTTATATGTTCGGGAGGACACAATATAGGGAACTAAACACGAATTTTGGATGTAGTGTTGTGGCGTTTTCCTTTACTTTTTCCAATTTGTATGAAGAGAGAACGTACAACGCTGTAACTGGAAGTTCGCAATTAAAAGAAATGAAAGAAAAGTCACGAGGAGATCGCAATAAATTATGGGAAATGTGGGTATCTCCACGAAAGTTCAGGTAAATAATGTTACACTGAGGTCATAATGTACGGATTTGCACTCGATTTATAGTCATCTGTTTCAGTAAAATCTAATACAAAGTTATGGTAGTCGGAAATTTATCAATTTGTATTATCGCGAATATGATGATGATGATTGTACAAAAAATAACGGAATATCTCGAAAAAAATTTAAGTCAGTTAAAAAAGCAGTAATTTCAAAATCTCTGTCATTACATGACATTTTGTTGTGTGCGTCTCAACTCTCGTTGCTATACCTATACCTACTTGCGACATCGAGAACTGAATAGATAAGTAGGCGGCATTGAGGTAAATTATGGCGGTATAGTATTCGTTTATGGACTTTAGAGAGGGGAAATGCGTAATAGGTATTTCAATCGCCGGAACTGTCGGTTCTATCGAAAAAAATCACCTTGACTTTCATATCTGCAACTTACCTACTTGACATTATTTGATATAATTTAATGAGATATAAATTACCGTGATTTTGTCACATATTAGGTATACTAAGCACAGTAAAGGAAACTGAAAAGCGTACCTTTTCAACCCTTATTGTCAGTGTGACCAAAGCGAAGAAGACACGTATCCAAATTCCTTGACTGTTCCGGATAGCGCATATTGACACTTTCTCACAGCAACATAATTTTCATCTGCCAACGAGATCCTTTACATAGCTTAAAAAAGTCATATAACACACACTTAATGAAATTGACATCTTCATGATGACAGACACTGTTTATAAATAGCACGTTTTAATGAAGTTACAGCGAGGTCATGTTTAAAAAGCAGCGGGACAGGAATTAATGAATCATTCCATTTTAACACCTACTTTACTCTTAAGTTCTGTTATTGTAATTAATTGTTATTCCCAAACTGTGAAACAATTTCTGTGTACCTATTGTTACTTGCGCTCTAATTATATAATGTACATAATTCGTGGATAACGTGGTTGGTCCCACACGCCTGAAATTCTTTTATGTGTTTTATGTGTTTGTTAAGCAATGCGTGTTACTGTTTGTTGTCCTGAATAAAAAAAAAGACGTTCGATCACTCTTGTTTCGTCCCAGCTCTAGCCTGTGCCCGAACAAACACGTCGTCGATTAGGTAGACATGGAACGAGGCGCGGCTTGTACGTTAAATCATATTCGTATCCATCAAAACAATATACAGGGTGGGTATTATTTTAGTAGCCCAATTAGGTCAATACATCGGGGTATCAACAACATCGTTCTACGCGACTCCTCTAAATAGGCGTGCGGACAATTTTTTTTGAGGATGTCAATCGATTCTATTTTTTATTGATGTTTATAATGGGACTACCTACACTTAGACTGCTCTAAAAGTCAGAAATGACCGTCAAAGTTCAACATTCCACAAACCTACATAAATGACGTCATCGGTGGATTGGGTAAGTACCAGTATTTGTATGGAGAAAATAAGTAATTTGCCATTTTCACCGTGAAAAGTGCGTTTAAGTTCATGGTTCGTATACAATTATTGTTTTGTTAAATTATGAGGATTCTAAAAACAATGTCAAAGTATCTTTTGGGTTAAAAATATAAATCATATAATTTTCGTAACTTTGAAGTCACATATTTCAAAAATATTGTTTTATTTTTATTTTTTTTCTTTGTTTCATATTGAGCTAATTATATTTATAATACATAACTACACTATGTTGTATAATTCAACATCAGTCGCATCCCCTATTGATACTGGTACTGTGCTACTGTGAATGTAAGTAGTTCCGTTAGGTACTTAGCAAAGGTATTGTTTAAATAAACAATTTAAACGGATTATATCGCGTATATTAATAATTTGAGCCTCCCTGACGTTTCGGTACCTTTACAGATGCCGTTGTCAAAGGTTGACTGAGAAAAACACAAGTTTTTTCTGTCAAAGTTACATCTATTTATATTATTATACATTCCGTTTAAATTGTTTTATTTAAATGTGTGACAGTCGCGGAAACCGAAGAAAATAACGGTATTGTTGTTTTTTATTAACTTAATCACCTAAAATAAACTTCGAGTATAACTTGGATTTTTTTAATACTTTAGCGCTTTTACGGAAGGCGTTGGAACTATTATTTACTGCTTACCGCTGGACACTTTTTCAAATATTCTCCTATAAAAGATCCCGCTCCTCCCTTATACGCTCCATAGTTGTGCTAGGCGGTAGGAAATACAGACCCGGTTATTTTCATAGTAAACCCGGTTATAACCGGTTTTTCGTATGGTAAAATAACCGGGTGAGCATTCCCTACTAGGCGGGCTGTTCATTAACGGTATCAACGGTGGGTGATCGACAACTAGGTACGCATTAATAATAGCGCTTCGGTCTAACGATACCTAATGGCTGCTTCTGATTGAAAATTAACGTGTCTGAGTGAGTTTTAACTACGTGCCACGTATAATTATAGATAGGTACATTTCCAGTTTAGGTAGGTCTAAAGTACACCAAATGCGTTTTTAATTTAATGGGACACAATGGCATAGGTATGTATATCTTCTTGTTAGTTCTTCCCTAATGGCTGAGGATCATGATCACAAAAAAATATTGCTGATAGAATTCAGCACTTTAATAAGAAAACGAGTTTGGATATGGGTATAATTGTAAGGTTTATTACATTTGGCAGAAACAAAAGTAGTTTCATCGTCAATTTTTATGACGTTTGGGAGGTTGGCAACACAAAATGGCGGGAAAACGGGCGGCGAACCTGACACTTGGTCCGGATATGGAATATGGACAGGAGTTTTTGAATGGGATATTTATTTCATTTGTTTAGATTTAGAGCTGATTGTTCTAGTATTTGGACTGTTTATACTGTTAAAGCAATTGGTATAAAAATATACGTTGAAGGAAGGATCCTGCGTTATAATTTCAGAGTTTTCTTACATATATTTACTGTAAGAAACCTCTGAAATGATAACGCAGGATCTTCCTTCAACGTATATTTTTATACAACTACTGAAGTCACATGAAAACAAAAGCTTACAAAAATATAATAGGTAAGTATTAAAAAGATAAAAAAACTATAAAAACAGCCATGTTGTGTTCCTCTACTTGGCGCACAAGGGTCAAATGGGCTGCCCTCTGTATGGAACCACCATGCACATTCTGAGTTATTGCATTCTTGTTGTCTGCCCATCTTATCAGGATTTGACCACTGGGACGCTTGCCTTCGATTTGGCCCGGTCTGATATTCCTTTCGAGATTGTCATATACTTATTATATAAGATAGATAATAATGATAAATAAATATAGTATAATTCAATGTGACACCTATTTGTATAGCAGCGCCGCGCGGTGTTACCCACTCATCCCGCGGGAACACTAATTTTTTTTGGGATAAAAAGTAGCCTACCTATGTGTTAATCCAGGGTGTCAGCTACTTTCATACCAAAAATTATCAAAATTTGTCTAGCCGTTTGAGCGTGAAGAAGTAACAAATATTACACATATATACATGCACAAAATTCACATTTATTATATGTATTATGTGATATTAGAATTTCGCTGTTTGGCGTAGAAAAATACTTTTATTTCGTGTATATACCTAATCTCACGTAAACAGAGCGGCGTCAAACTCATCGCACAGTATAAATGACTACTGCGCAAATAGTTTGATACCACTCTTTCTACGGACGGTTAAAGGATCTTTGAAAGTTATATTCAATGATGGAAAGTGCCCTATTATCACGCGACATGCGATCGACAGCCGTCGACAGCGTAATGTTTGTCGCGCGTCGGATTGTCGCGCGACTGACGCGATCCATCACTGTCGACGAAGCTGACGCGCGTGTCTTTGTAAACGGAAAACAGTGTTGCGTTGTGACAAATGGAGCGATGTTCGCGAAGATTTGGGTAGCATAAAAAGTGGATGTAGCCTTCCATGTGAAAGCTATAACTTTAGTATTATTAATTTGAATTTCTCTGTACCAAACTCTGTTTACCAAAATTGGTTAAAATCCGTCCAGCTGTTTCGGCGTGTTGAGCGGGCAATGACAAACAGACACTGCATGCAGATTAATCATAAAAATTCTGCATCACATTACTAAGGTTTTTCTTGAAACAACGATCCCTCTCCTTAAACTGATTTTCAATAGAATCTTAAGCAATTTTTAAGTAATTTTTGCACAATAGCCAAAACTATCCACAGTTATGAAAGTCAAGTTTTTTTCAATAGGATTCAGTATTTATGTCGCAAGAACAACGAAGGATTGAGCAGCGTTCCGGTAAAGTGAATGTTTTGAATCTGGCTAATGACGAATCTTTGACAATTCGCTACTGTCATTATTGCCATAATGAAAGTGTTTGTAGCGCCACTATCCCTGGGCCGGACCGACACTAAGATAGGCTACATAATTTGCAGAACCGATAAAAACGAAAAAACGTTATAAAAATAGACTAGATAAATAGATTACGTTATAGAAACGTCACTATTGGCCTGAAACCAATTCGGAGTCTTACTTCATTTGAGCTAGCGGGCTAGCGAAGCATTCTCAGGCAGACCGCCGGCGCCATCCGCACTAAACCATGCCAAGATATCTCCAAGCCTGTTTCCGAATAATTATATACGCGTCGTAAACTCCCAGGGAATACTGTCATTAACACCGTCCTACAAAAGAAAACGTCCTAATATCGAGCCCATAATATTCTTTATTTATGAAGTCCCAGAGCAAATTGTGTTTTTTTTATGAACTTTTGATCATTTTATCAAAGGATTTAAAGTAATTTTGAATTTATATACAAGGTATTACGAGGTCGAGCGAAAACATGGACGAATTAAAATACTTTCCTAACAGATGACGGGCTTCGATTGATATTGCCATGATAATTATATCCCTTGATGATTGGGAGTTCTCCTTTGGCAGGATAAACATTCTGAACCCTAAAAACATTTTAAGATGGAGAACGATCTCGATTTTTAGTGCAATAGGAAGTTATGACGACGAGTGCTTTATACAACTTTTAAATATAATTGAATAGGTAAGTGTAGAAAACTTTTAATATTTTTAGGATTTCAAATATTTCTTAGATTTTTAAAGTGCACTTTAAAAACATATTCTTAAAGAGGAGGCGGTTCGTCATAGGATAGGAGTCCAAAAAACAAAACGTCTAAATCCCATACAAAAAATTGAAGTGGCGACAATAGTGGCGACGTCATAACTTCCTCCTGCACTAAAAATCAAGATGGCTCTCCTTCTAATGTTCTTAGGGTTCAGAAGGTTCATTCTGCCAATCATCAAACGCTGTATTACACGTTTAACTAGTGAACACCAATCGATAAACATTTTCAATAAATGATTAGTCACTGTGACAGTTAACAAAAGTCGTTCAAAGTTTGCGGGCTTTAGGCTGCGTTTATCTAAACTCTTTTCCAAACATAACGCTTAGAGTTGCCGGCAAACTTTTTGAACAAAAATGGCGGATCTGCGCATGTACATTTGTACGTAAATCGGCTACTGCGCAGTCAAGGTTATGCTCAAAAACAGCAGTACTATAGGATTATTATCTGAGAGTACGCGTTATCACTACATAGTATAAAACAAAGTCGCTTCCTGCTGTCTGTCTCTATATATGCTTAGATCTTTGAAACTACGCAACGGATTTTCATGCGGGTTTTTTAATAGATAGAGCGATTTAAGAGGAAGGTTTATATGTATAAGACATGCATAATTTATCAGCATTGCACCCGTGCGAAGCGAAAATTTTCACTGGTACAATAACGCGTCGAGGCGGTTTCCGCCGCATTAACTACCGATATGACGTCACCATAATTACGTCGATTGCGAAAATGTTAGGAATTGGCTGTTGATTATTTTACATATAACGTTGTTGATAATGACTAAGATACTCTCATATGCCGAAAAATATGGCAACTACCTACCCAAATAAAATCGTACCAACCACAGCCGCTGAGGTGGAAAGGTTCTTGGTGGTGAATGCCTACCGGAAATGGTGTCCTATCTCAACTACGAAACATTGTTTCCTATCTGTAACGTTTCGCCAAATTATCATTTGTCAAAAAATATTTTTTTCATGAAACCCGTAATATTTACAGGATTTCATAAACATCTTTTAAAAAAAACCATTATGTTAGGTTAGGTATATTTTATAATTATTCTGAAAAATTAACAGTATTGGAAAAAAAAATTACGAAGCGTTATAGATGGTGAACAAAATTAGTGTTGGAGATAAGTAACCACCGGAAAACGCTATGTCAAAGGCTTTAGGTTGATAACAATGATGACATTGATGACACTGAAGTCAACACAAGGGAGAAATGTTTAATGTAATTTTTCTTTTATTTGCGCCTTGAAATAATCTTCTACCGTTTTTTTCGTTTATCTGTTTGTTAAGTTTTGCCAACAACAAAAATGTTCTTCTGCACAGTGAAAAATTCAAAGCTCATAAAACAACCTCCGTCAGCCCGCGGTTCCCGGCGCATCCGGCGTGTTGTGACGTCACATCCGGTGACAACTTAATTACGGCCGGCTAATGAGTTCCGAACATCAGAGACAACTCTACCTAGTCTATGCCGCCTGACCAGCACCTCTAGCACAACTGTGACACGCGACTATTTCTTGTGCGAGAAATATAATGTATCTCTTTCTTCGCTGTACTATGAGAGAGTGACGGGCGATGCTATGTCGCGCGGCAAGAGTCGCGAGCCTAGTTGTGCTTGGCAGGCAGATAGTTTTTTACAATATCAGTCGTTGAGCAGAAAGGTTCTTAAGTGGCAACCATGGACCTAGCATGTCCTACATAATAGCTCCATAGTGGCAACCGCGCTCAGAAAGACATGGAAAGGCTTTCAACACGGTCGTCCGACGATTTGGTCGCAAGAGTTTGTTTAATTTTGTCAACTTACGACCTAGAGATTTTCCTGGCATGAACGATGGAACGCTAGTGACTTCCTTTTGATTATAAGTGGCATTGTATGTGAACAATAATACCAAACCAAATCAATTTACTAATAATTTACATTATTGCGAAGTTGTAAATAATGAAAAAGTACTTTGTAATTTTCTTTTTTCCGTTGAAATCAAATTTTAAAGAAAATGCGAAGGAAGTGACAGTGATTTATCTGGGGGCACGGTAGTGCCCCCGCCAAGACGAACAAAACAGAGGCGAGGCACTACCTACCTTTTCTCGAACCGTTTCGTCTCATTTTCAAACCCTCATAGTTTCGTCCCAGTTAACACCAGAGCGCCCAAATTCACAGGTTAAGATGCAGTTAGGGAACATATAAAATGTACTTAATTTCACTGATCTAGGTTTTATATTTTAGGTTTTATTGGTACCTAAAATACGCCGATTTTGCCACTCACTTATACACTGACGTATCAAAACCTCTGGGGTACTTCCCGATGACCTACAAAGCTGAAATTCGGTATGTAAGCTAGTATTAGTACACAAACAACAAAATAATTCTTAAACTTGGAACTTTTACCCCCCAACCCCTTAACCTAGGGGATGGAAGTTTGTATGAGACTTCTGCAAATTTTGATACTAGAGGTCTGAAAATTTATATAGGGACTCCTAGTTATAAACAAAACACATAGTTGTAGGTGGGGGCACGGTAGTGCCCCCACCAAGACGAACAAAAAAGAGGCGGGGCTCTACCTACCTTTTCTCGAACCATTTCGTCTCATTTTTAAACCCACCTACAGCCCAAAAAAAAAACTACCGCACCTTACAAAAAGAAATGAGATCCCACCAAAACATTTCATGTAAAATTGGCGGCCAAGACTCACATGCTCATAACGCTTTCGCTGTAAAAAGTTATCAGATCCCAGGAAAAGCCAAGCCCCTAAGCCCCAGACTTTACTAACCCTACACCTTGGTTTCAAAAGTATGGCTTGGCCGTTTCATAGTACTGTAAATAAGTCCAACGGACCATCTGGCGCATTACGGTTTATATTTACGGTAACCTATGAAACAGCCGTGCCATACTTTTGAAACCAAGGTGTAGGGTTAGTAAAGTCAGGGCTTAGGGGCTTGGCTTTTCCTGGGATCTGATAACTTTTTACAGCGAAAGCGTTATGAGCATGTGAGTCTTGGCCGCCAATTTTACATGAAATGTTTTGGTGGGATATAATTTTTCTTCGTCTATGATTAGGACAATGAATGAAATAAGTTATGATTAATTATTGTATTAAGCGATTATAATTCAATATGTCTCACAAAAGTTTTAATCAGATTAAGTTATATGATTACTAACTTAACGTTGGTATTCATTAGACGAATGAAATGCTTGTTACTATTTTTCCACTTTCTTATTGCACCGATTTGTGTAAATTTCTGAATACCTACTACATACTTCTATGACGTTGAAGTGGTACTTATCGATAACAGTATTGTCGATTAAACACTAACCACACGTCGTTAACCACACGTCGTTCGTGCCAGGAAAATGTCTAGGTCTATAACAAACATGATGTGCATGATGCCACTCTATAGCATGCAAGAAGCAACTGGTTGAAAACTTCAATAGCTCTCGCATCAGGTCCTGTGGTCCAATCGGTAGACTGTGTTGGCCCTGAAAGCCGTTGGAGACGCGGGTTCGAAACCCGCTTGAATAATTACGTTTTTAAATTGTTCGCTTCATTATAAGCATTTAGTTTACGCTAGCAGACGTTGTAATACCATACAATACAATACAAGTACTCTTTTTTGCACACCTCATAAACCATACAGAAAAAATACAACGCAAGAAATTACAATTAGAGGTAAACAACAGGCTAAATTGCTAAAGAGCGATCTCTTCCAGACAACCTTTCCTTACATATTTATTTACTTGATTTATTGACGTTACTGCTTTAATAAAAACAAAAACAATATTTTTTATTTTGTTT
Source organism: Apotomis capreana (assembly GCA_947623375.1). Classification (NCBI taxonomy): domain Eukaryota; kingdom Metazoa; phylum Arthropoda; class Insecta; order Lepidoptera; family Tortricidae; genus Apotomis; species Apotomis capreana. Next base: position 38,867,856 of record OX392500.1, read on the forward strand.
ATAGTTCAGTAAGAATCCTAAGCTCATAAAACTACCCCCGTATCCGGTGTCCGGTGTGACGTCATATACGCCGACAACTTAATTACAGTCGGCTAATGAGTTCCGAGCATCGCGGCCAGAGACAATTCTACTGTGCTATGCCGTTTACTGGGTGTTTTTTTTCTGATTTTTAGGTTTGCTGTCGACAAACTTCGAATCCGTATAGTTACGCCATATCTGTCTGTATGCCTAGTGCTCTCGTAAAATAATATTGAAAACGTGTTAAGGGGGGGTTATTATTGTTTCCGATGACATGACGTTTTTGTCGCTTGAGCTTAGAGCTACACAACATAATAGGTTTGTTTTAACCCACGCCATATTGCGGGTTTTAGTGGTACTATAATTTATTTTACTGGTAACGACAAATTTTTGGTAAATGACGTGGAAAGTTGCTGAATGTCACTGATATTTTTACAAGTAATATTGCATAATAAAGCGAAAACTATCGACAGTGATGAAAGTCAAGTTTTTTTTCAATAGCATTCAGAATTTATTTCGCAAGAAGAACGACGGGTTGGGCAGCATTCCGGTAAACAATGTTTTGAACTTGGTTAATGACAAATTCTTGATAATTCGCTGTTGACGTTTAATAATGCAAATATATGACGTATGCTCATTATTGCCATATGAAAGCTGTTTGTAGCGCCACTATCCCTGGGCCGGAACAACACTTATAAGGCTATACAAGAAAAAAAACTTACAAAGCCGCCAAAGCTCCGTAAGCTCCAAACGTAAGGGTATATATAGGAAGATCTACCGCGCTTACACCCATGTATTGCGACCTCCGTTTATTTTGTGTTGATAAAATGTGAAAAGTGAACACAATTGGATGAACTGCCTATTAAATAAAAATAGAGACATTGCAGTTTCAAGTGACTATGTTATACTAACGGTGATACAGTGTTTAATGTGAAAAATAAACATTTCTTGCAAGTGATTCTGATGTGTTGTTTTAAGTCTACCTGCGAATTTAGAATATAAACTGAATGTGAACAAAAACTATAGAAGAGTGGTTTTTTCTACATTATAATATTGGCATATAAATAGTGTAGACTCCTTTATTTTGAAACACATATATACTTCAAAACAAAATATAAATAAACTTTATTACTGTCAGCTGATATTCGCGCCATCTAGTGTTTAAGCCAATAACTTTTTTGATCGATTTACTTGCCAACGATAACTAACATCATGTCCAGTCAGACCAAGTGCGGGGCTTGCAAAAAGTTCATGAATGCAACAGAGGGCGTTACATGTAGCTTAAAAACATGCAAAACAAAAATATACCATAGGGAATGCGTCGGATTGACCGGTAAATCCAAGATCAGCGCATCTTGGATATGCACAACATGCAAGTCAAATATACCGCGGGACAACCAAAATGCTACGCCAGTCAAAGGCCGCGACGACTGCAGCGCCGAGGAACAAGAACTCGTACAAAGTGCACCAGAAAAGCCACAATTTCAGTCGTCGAGCTCGGCGGCTGCTGTGACTGAGTCATCCGAAAACAACATGTCACAGATAGCCCGGGAAATTAAACTTTTCCGTGCTGAACTGCAAGCCATGCGCGCGGATATCAAAGGAGCGCGAGATGAGATTCGGGACCTTTCTCACCTAGTGTCCTCGTGTTCTGCGAGAACGGATGCCTTAGAGGAACGGGTCAACATGATAGAAAACCAGCTCCAATCAGTACAGTCTACAAAAGATGAGGTAGCAGCGCTTCATAACATCATAGCAGGGTTAAGCCAGCAGCTGCAGGACCGTGAGCAGGAGGCGCTGGCGAACGATGTTGACATATCCGGTGTGCCAGAGACTAACGGAGAAAACCCAATACATTCGGTTCTAGTAGCCGCCACAAAAGTAGGTGTTCATCTGGACGAACGCGATATTGTGTGTGCTTTCAGAGTCGGAAAGAAGAACGAGTCCGGTGACGGTCGCTCGCGACCCCTTGTTGTTCGCCTATCGCGCCGCGACGTCCGAGACAAATTGATAAAAAACGCCAGGGTACGGCGCGGGACTGCTGCAGCCCAGGAGGGTAACCAGTCGGGTGATGACCGCCCTATCTATATCAACGAGCGGCTAACACCAAGGAATCGGCAGATATTTCGTAAGGCTCGAGCGTTGGCTAAGGAATATGAATGGAAGTACGTGTGGACACACAATGGTAATATCCTCGTCAGAAGAGCACAAGGCGCACAGGCGTGGAGAATTAGGAACGAGGAGGACTGTTCGCGAATTATTATACCAACATTTACAACACCGGAGCCTAATACGACTGATGAAATATCTTCCCAGTAATATGTCTGAAAAAAATGGGTTATATGAACAATATTTTTGGAACCATATTTGTAATATTTTGACTATTATTAATTCCCATTTAGCATGTTTTGCGCCATTTAGATACCTGTACTGTTTAAAAAAAACATGTAATTCGCATGTTAGTAAAAACAATATTAATGTATTTATATATATATTAGATCCAGTTATATATGTCGTATCACAATTTACAGCAATGGTATATCATCTGCGATGCATAAGTCAAGCATTTGATTTTGTAAAAACATGTCTATGTTGGGAGGCTCAATGGTTCAGTGTCGTCTGGGTTGTCGTTGCTATATTAAATATGGGTATTATAGTTGTATATACTTGTCTGTTTGATAAACATATACAAATGGTTATTTTTGTTAGCAATGCTATTTGCATTTGTTATGATACGGTGACGAATCCTTATACTTTTTACAATAATTATAATAGGCCTTAAGCCTAAAGTAAACTGTTTGAAGTTAGGGCTGCTCAATGTGAGGTCTCTCAATACGGGGCGAGATGAGCTACTTGGTTCTGTTCTCCTGCACAAACCGGACATACTGGCACTCAACGAAACGTGGATAAAGGTAGGAGCTGAAAATACAGCACCACGTCTTCCTGGGTATGTTCTTAAGCTCGTACCGCGCCCGAAGGATAGAAGTGGCGGTGGAGTAGGCTTTTATATTCGCCGTGGCCTAAAAGCGCGTGTAAGCCAGCACCCTGCTTCATCTTTGGAGCAAATGTGGTTGGAGGTCACACTACCGGGCGCGCGGGTGGCCATCGGTACTGTGTATCGACCCCCGGCAGATAACCCTAACGAAGACACGTTTGATGCCTTAGGTGAATCTATAAGTAGTTTCTCGGACTGTAATTACACCTGCATTTTGACTGATTTTAATGTAGATTTATTGGACACTAAGTCAAGCAACGCCCGTAACCTTATGACATTCATAAATCAATACAATATGACACAATTAGTAGCGAACCCGACACGTATAATATCAGAAACGTCTAAGTCACTGCTTGATTTAATTATAACGGACGCCCCTAGTTTTTTTAGCAAACCAGAAGTATATCATAATCCAAAGTTAAGTGACCATGCCTTAATTATTACATGTATGAACATAAAGAAAAACAAAATTCCCCCTCGTTTTGTCATGACTAGAAGTTTAAATAGCATTGACTTGACGTTAACGACTTTTGAATACGACCTGGCATCAACTCCGTGGCATGAAATATTATATGAGAGTGATGTAAACCAAATGGTTACATTGTTTAATGATTTCATCCTAAACATATTTGATAGGAATGCTCCACTCAAGCGAAAACGAGTGGTAGATAAAATATGTCCTTGGATCACGGATAATATAAAATTTATGATGTCACTTAGAAATGATGCACTCAAGAGAGCACATGAAACTAAATTAGATAGTCATATGAAATATTATAAACAGCTAAGAAATTTCGTCACATCAAGTATTGAAAGGGAAAAGGAAGCTTATTTCACGCACTATGTCAATAATAACCAAAAAAACCCTAAATTGTTATGGACACACTTAAAAAGAACCGCCGTGTTTAATGACGCTAGTGAAGATGGTATACCGGAATACTTAAATAATCCATGTGATATAAATGAGTTTTTCCTGGATGTCCCAGGTAGGACCACACCTTGTTATGAGACGTTTAGTTTTTTCTCGAGGGAAAAAGCTAATTAATCGCAAAACAACGCAATTTAAAATCCTCCCTGCGAGTGAAAACGATATTGAAAATTATTTGTGCAATATCAAAACTAATGCATGCGGGCATGATCAATTATCAATTGACATGATTCGATTAACACTTCCAGTAACCCTTCCAATAATTACCGCTATTATAAATAAATCGATAGAGTGCAATATATTTCCAGAAGCTTGGAAGCTGGCATTGGTAAAACCGATACCTAAGAGTAAAAAGATTGAGCAATTAAAAGACTTGCGTCCAATCAGTCTTCTCCCAGTTTTTTCTAAGCTTTTAGAACGCGTCGTCGAAAAACAATTAAAATCCTATCTTGAACAAAATGACTTCCTCCCCAAAACACAATCAGGCTTTCGTGCTGGCCACGGGACTGGCACCGCGTTAGCACAGGTGAGCGATGATATTTTAACAGCGTCTGATGAAGGAAAAAGTTCTATATTAGTATTACTAGACTTTTCCAGGGCATTCGATTGCCTGAATACGGAATTACTTTTAGCCAAACTTTCATATTATGGGTTATCAGATGATGCATTGAAATGGTTTAAATCATTTTTAACGGGCCGGAGTCAGCAGGTAGTAACCGAAGACCAAAAAGGCAATCGTATGGTGTCACAAGTAAAATATTTAAGCAGGGGCGTGCCGCAGGGATCTATACTAAGTCCACTCTTATTTATAACGTTCACAGCAGACCTTGTAAACATATTAAAGTTCACCAATGCCCACTTATATGCAGATGACACACAAGTTTATAAGTCATTTTACGCTAAAGATTCGGAACAGGCAATATTTGAGCTTAACAATGATCTTAGAGCTATTTTAGAATGGTCACAAAAGAATACCCTGGTACTAAATGCGGCAAAGACAAAATATATGGTTATGGGAACTAAACAGCAAATAAATAAGGTACTTAACCAAAAATTAGATATAGTAATAGACAATGAAGTTATTGAGAGAGTGACAGAGGCGAGAAATTTGGGTTTAATTATGGATGAACAACAGAGATATGTCAATCATATAAATAATAAAATAAGAAATGCCTTTTTCAAACTTAAAGTGCTTTATAATATTAGAAAACATCTCACTTATAAAATCCGAGTGATTCTTACCGATCTGCTAGTGTTGTCGCCCTTCAACTACTGTGACACTGTTTATGGGCCCAGACTCCACAAATACACTAAGAAAGCTATTCAGAGGGTCCAGAACGCATGTGTCCGGTTTTGTGTTGATGTACCGAAGAGAGCCCATATTTCTCCAATATTGGCAGAGAAAAAGATTCTCAATATGGAATCAAGAACGGAACTTCATTTAGCTTGCCTCACACATACAGTTATATATACTAATAAGCCCATATACCTATTTGAAAAACTAAATTTTTATAAGGAAAATCGTCACCGCACTAGAAATTTTATAAATTTTAAGTTAATAATTCCGAAACATAAATTAGCCGGATTTAAAGGTAGTTTTAAGTACGCCGCTTCAAAAGTCTGGAATAATATACCACCGCCCATTAGGCTTAAAAAATGCTAGTACACTTTTAAGAAATACTACAAGAGTATTATATTTGACCAACAAATGAAAGCGGCGAACTTACCGGTTACATAGGACAACGTCAGTTTAATGCAAAATTGTACCCATAAACATTTTCTTATTTTTTAGTTTGGCAACGTATAATATTCAATTATATTATGTCGTTTAGTAGCATTTTAGGAAACCATTGTTACTTTGTATACTGCTTGTGTCTTTTATTGTTATTATTATTTTTTACATGTAAATTGTGGGTCGCAACATACGTGGTTGTTGTAGGTGCGTATATACGATTAGATATGTTATGTAGTACTGGTTTGGGCTGAAAAACAGCGCTGAATTGTCGCTAGACGACACGATCAGCATCATGCTGACGCCCTAACCGTTTGCCACATTTAGTTTCTAAGCTAACCTATGCATGGACTAGTTTATTTTTTTAATTTCTTATTGTTAGTTTTAGTAGGTACATGCCAAGTTTGTGAAAATTGTGGCAATAAATTAATTTTCTTTCTTTCTTTCTTTCTTTCTTTCAAACGTAGTATTTTTTTTCGCCGCCGACGCGCCTAAAGCCGGAAGGGCGCTTTCATTCGCGACCTATATTCCTAATTGGAGGAGTTATGAGAAAGTTTACTTTATGCGCGTGCTAAATGGTCTTGGATCTTAACACGGTCCCGGTATTCAGAGTACTATTTCAGACTAACCTAGTCAAAGTTTCAACGGGATATTTACATATTTTTACATAACTTTTTTACTTGTGTAAACTGTTTAGTGGGAGGAGTTTATCGTATCGGGAGCGTTTAAAAAAACCGATTACCTGTTTCTTCCAGAAATTTACGTTTTTGGGTTCATCCTACTCAGAATCGATAGCGTTTTCAATGTGAAGAATAAAAAAAAATGTTCCAAAATGTGTATGGGAATTTTAGTTTCCACTAGGTGACGCTCGTGCAAATAAAAAAGTTCATATTCAAACGTGGCGTAATGGAATGGACAAATTAAGGACACTTTTTTTGTTCGATTCTGAGTAAAACGTCAAATTCTGGTAGAATTCAGTTTTTTTTTTGGGAAATGGATTGGATGGATTGATTTCGGGCGTGAATTCACGTGATTTTATCAACAATAATTTTAATTTCAAGTGCTCTGAGTTGTTTTCAGGAGACTACTAAATGATTTTGAGGCAGCAGTTTCCGGTTGAAGAATCACACCGGAAGTTTGCGAGGCAGGAAATAAATGGCACACCTCCTAATTGGATGCGTTGCGGTTAACCGACACTGGAGATACTGCCGGCAGCTAATTATGCTGCCTCGTGTGAGGTCGCATTGTTGTAGGCCAGCGTTAGTATAGGAGAAAATAAAAACTATAAGAGATAGGGAATTCTGTTCTACGGAACCATGGCGTCGATTTTAGATTTAATAGAAACTGCATTACCTATAGGTATGTCACTCTTTGCATGCTTTGTGTATCGATTTTTGCATTGTTTATTTGTAAGGTTTTAGCCTTTAGAACTACAGATTTTTTCTTACACCTTAGCTTTTAGAACTATAGTTGTTTCCTTTTTTTTGTGCACTGATTCTGCCATATTCTTCCACGTTCCCCACTGACCTGCAAAGGCAGTGCGTTGCTCGTAGCCGGGCGTGCGACCAACAGCCGCACGCATGCGCCGCACTGCCGCAGAACTGCCGCGGCCTGCCGCGCGCACATCCCCACCACGCACACCGCGCCGATGCGCAGGATCATGTCCCCGCTGCGGAGACGGCCATCCTAGAGAACATAAAACAAAGACTTATAGGTAAATCGCCAATTGCTGGCCATCGTTCAATAGCTGGCCACATTTAACTGCTTATTTTTAGAATGAGGTGGCCAGTTATTGATCGGCGGTCAGTTATTGGCGACTTACCTTTATAAATAGTAAGAATATTTTTGTTGAGGCCGAATTTACTTACTTATGTTACCTGTGAATGTGTGAATCAATAGCCTTTATTCTCATAAAGGGTCTGACCTTTTTGTGTTTAGTTCTACGGGACAACTTTATTCTGCGATTTAACGAAGAATAAAGATTATGGCATTGCTTCAACTAACAAAGCGAAATGAATTAGGCCTTAAATAAGAATTTCTACTATACACACTTGATCTTTTTCGCAAATACACCATGAATAAAAATGTACGATTATAAAATACGGGTCTTGCATTCAAAATCAAAAATAGCCACATGTCGCTGGCTTTGCTCTAATTTCTTTCGAGTGTATATGCGATGAATGAGAGTGATGTTTTTACATGTCAACTTTAAGTCTTACAACCTAACAAAAATACGGAGTGTATCAGCCCCGTGAGGCAATAAATTCAAAATGTTTATTCTGTAAGTACGGTCACTTTTACAAGTCTAAATCTGACTCTACCGGCATTTCACAAGAGGAGACCCCTACCCTACGACATAAGGCACCCTAGGCCATAAGGGGGATTTTCTGCCCGCTACGGGGAGCAAATCTCCCTTCCTGGGACAAGGCAAGACGTAAAACTTTAGACAAACCAGAAACCTTTTAGAAAATAGTACATTACATAGCTAGGCTAGGGTGGTAATTAGTAAAGCCCCAGATCACACATTTATGTCCCACGCCTTCGGTTCGGGCAACAAACACTTGCGATCTGGGACATTCACCAATTCACCGCCCTAGGCATGTAATGTGCTATTTTCTAAAAGCACGTATTTCTCTTTGACTGGGTCACACTCAACTCGTATTGCCCCCGTACTTTTAGGTAGAAGTACAATATCATACAGCCCGACCCCACTGTTATCTTAATTAGCGGTACCGGAAATCGACACCATTCGATCCTGCGATTGGGAAAGAATCCAATAAAAAACTTGTAAAAGTAGGTTTCAATTTCAATCATCATCAAACGTCCTTTTTTAATTAAACGGGCAGGGGAAGGGAAAGAAAAACGCCAAGTTACTTGACGAGTGTCTACGATTTCCGATTAGCGAGTCGCTTCGGCTCGAGTTTAATTAAAGATTTGGAGTGTATTGGGAACTTGGCTTTTTGAAGAGGGTGATTAAGTATGGGGGTTGGAGGCTATCCTGCGCAACTTATGGCTTTACCTTTTTGTCGCATAAAGAACGAAATTTTACGTTCTGATTCATCTTGCGAACGGGTAGGAAGAGGAACTCCCGACAGTAAAAAACGCTTCCTGAGTGACCCAGAATCTAGAGGGGTGTAGACTGATGTTGAATTATACAAAATACTGTAGTTACATGAATAAATTTGCTCAATCTATACATGTTATACAGGATGGAACAGATCGAGGGACTTTTAAGCAAACATGGAATTGTTCAGACTGAGTACTTCATTATTCACCAATGAACTATGTCTATATTTCTATCCATTTTTGAGATACAGTTTATTAAAAAATTGTGTAAAATTTGCACATATCAACCCGAGCATTTTTTGAACATCGCTAAGTTAAAGACAGGTGTCAATTTCAAATGTAAATAAAACCTTTGAATTAGTAGGATTGTCACTGATATTAAAATATTTTATTTTTATGACTTTTTTTAACTTTTGAATCCAGCTTTACAATTATAATAAAATAGGTAGATTGTAGATCACTCAAATGACTCCTGTCAGCCCAGTCTTTAGAAATGTTCCACCCTGTATAATAAAGCTAAAGAGGGTCGAAAGTCTGTACATGGAAGCTATTCGAAAAAAAGTTGGCAGGGGATACTTAGAATCAATAACAGAACACGCTCCAACAGTTTTTAGAATTTTCGTCTGTTTATTTGACCGCGCATTACGCGAAAAAGGCTGAACGGATTTTGATGAAAACTTCATTAATCTATCGAGAAAATTTCCGGCCATATTTTAATATATAAAAAATACCAATAAAAGGGGGGTAGCCACTACACTCGCTTGAGTTAAGTTTGCAACTCAATTTTATGGCGGTACATAGGAAGGGCTTGGGTTTAAACGCCTACCAAATATGATTAAACGCCTACCAAATATATTGATAAATTACTACCAATAAATTCTTAATGCTCACCAAAACGGATGAATGCTCACCAAATAGTGTACCCCAAACTATTCTATAAATAAAGCAAATAATTCTTTTTCTTACATCCTATAAAAATATATGCACACCTAAAAAGTTAATTTCAGACCAAATAATCTAAATTACTGTTAAATGGATGTCACCAATATTTTATATTATTACTTCCATTTTAGTCATTTTTGCTGAGGCAAAAAACTAAATGCTCACCAAAATGGTTTTTTTCACCAAAATTTCTAATTGGTGCTAGGCGGCTAAAACTCGGTATCGGGGGGCTCTCGGGGCTCAAAAATATGAATCTGAAATCTTGTCCGAAAATTCGGTCAAATTCGGAAAATATCGAAAAAAAAACGATTCAAAATTTCAAATTGGTGCTAGGCGGCTAAAACTCGGTATCGGGGGGCTCTCGGGGCTCAAAAATACGAATCTGAAATCTTGTCCGAAAATTCGGTCAAATTCGGAAAATATCGAAAAAAAAACGATTCAAAATTTCAAATTGGTGCTAGGCGGCTAAAACTCGGTATCGGGGGGCTCTCGGGGCTCAAAAAAATCTTGTCCGAAAATTCGGTCATATTCGGAAAATATCGAAAAAAAAAACGATATGTATGGAGAAAATTTCAAAATTGATATAGCATAGCTAATAATGACTACCGCACATTATGCAGCGTTTTTAGGGATATAAAAAAAACTAACCTAACCTAACCCGGCCGAGTCGGATCTGCTCTGAAAGGTGATCAGGATTAGATGGTTACCTAGCTGAAACACTAATTTATGAAAACAATATTTGGTGAGCAAAACATCCATTTTGGTGAGCAAAACATCCATTTTGGTGAGCAAAACATCCATTTTGGGAAGCAAAAAGATATTTTTTGGTAATCATTTTGATGTTTTATGAAATAGTAGTTTTTGATACAAGTGTGGAAAGTATGTCATTTTGAACGAGTCCCGAGGAGTCTTGGCCTGAGCCGCAAGGCGAGGGTCAAGACTCGGGACGAGTTAAAATGACACTTCCACACGTGTACCAAACAACGTTTTTTAATACATTTGCGAAAAATTGCAATAATACGAATTTAAAACAGTAATTGAAAGGGGCAATTATATTTATTTCTGCCTGATAAAAATTAAGAGTACCTACAATTTTTAGAGCAATTGTGAAGGGTCGCATTTAAGGCCTTTGCTGGTAAGTTTAAAGTTTTATTAAAGTTGTTAATAATTCTCTTTTTCTCGTTTCCAGCCAATAAAATGTTCATAGACGGCAATGTAATTTTTTCTTTCGATTTTGCGGGTAAAATACTCTTACTTGCAATTTTTGGCTCGTATATAGGGCGGTGTTAAATCTATTCTGACAACATCAGAATCCATCATTTTCTATCAAAAACTCTTATTTTATTAATCTTACGTGTCATTTACACATAATTAAAACAATCTTGAATGAAAAATAAAGTTTTACTTTTAATTTTAATATTTTTTTCAAGATGATGTCGGCTGTCATCATTCAGCCAAATCAAAAGAAATAGTTTTAATATTTCAGAAGAGATATAGATAATGTTACACGGTAATTTTTAATTGATTCCAAACAATAAACATCGTAAATCTGTTTTTAGTTCTTTACATTTCATATATGTAATTGTAAATAAATAAATTATTTAATACACAAAAATAGCAATTATTCATAATTATTATGAATTTATAAAGCAGCGCGTGGGTCACGCTTAATATTGTATTTTCTAGTCTGTGACAATACTTTTCTTTTTAATTTTTTTAAGGTCACGCATAATACTACCGTGAAACATGCCAACTTTGCCCGCTTTTTTCGTAAAATCCCGAATTTCTCTCATTTTTTATATGACGGGATAAAGTTTTTTTTGTCCAACACATCCATCGTATTCATATGCATGCGTTTATTACGAGAAACAATTTTTAAATCTACATTTCACCATTTTTTTATCAATTTTCACCTCGGGTAAAGTTATCTAAACTTTTGCAAACATTGCCCAAATCGATTATTTTCGTAACTATAGCCCCTACAACGTTAAGATAAGGATCAGTATAAAATCTGGGGTAATAATGGCGTTCTACTTAATATCTTGGTCTTAACTGTACAAACACGTGTGCAATATGGGTGGGCAATGTTACATAGGTATTTTGTTTTTCTCCATACAAACCGAATCAAGCAGTTTGAGATTGTCAGGGTTGTCACTTTTGGTTGAGTAAACCATCTTTACCAATACCATTATCAAAATGAAAAATGTATGCTTAATATTCGATACTAATAGTTTGGCGGTTATTTTTTTACTTCACGTTAGAATAATCTAAATAAAAATTGTCATAATTGAGTATTCTATGTTTTTTTGTTTTATGGACATGACATGACATGACATGCAGCTAATGCTAAAAGTATAACGGCTTAATAGAAATATAATTTACCTTACCTTAAATATATAACCCTCCTTTATTTACGCAGTCAGGTAAAATTACGACAAGGTGACAACCCTAACCCTTTTTTTAGTCTGGGCAATGTTGGCATTCATAGGTTAGCAAGTTACTGGATAACATTGCCCACCATCTTAACTCCGGTTTTAATAAGTATTTTTAGTTCAAACTACAGTAAAAATGATCTACAGTTCTTATTTTATAAGAAGCAATAAGACACACTCACCTGAGGCTTCCCCATTCTGTAAAAAATACACCAGAACTTCACCTAGAATTGGCCCGCCAAATCACGCACCTTATTCGACTAGTCCCAACACGTTACGGAATGAAGTTGCGCGCAAATATGATTCCCAGTGATACCACAGATATAATCTATTTTCCACTAAAAAGTAGTGTTGCCATAATCATCTTGAAATTGTCTACAGTAACGTTTCTTTTTTTAAGTAGCGTTTTGGGCAAAGTTCCCTGTGGAGGCAAAGTTGGCGTATTTCACGGTAATTTGCTCAATAATAGTCACTCAGACAAATTATTAAAACCGTTTTTAAATATTTTTAATAGATAACCCAGACCTTTGATTGATCCAATATGCAATTTAAATATTTTAAGCATAATTATAAGATATACACTTGCAATGCTGTATGACGTAATAAATAAAGTCGGAAAGTGATTGACCTTTGTTTGGATGTATGAGACATGACGTGTTAGTACAACAGAAAATTAAAAAAAATTTAAAAGTAAAAAGCACTAGTTCGAAATATCCAACTTTTCGCACGATTTGCAGCTACGAAAAGTACCACTTTTTGAGCAACTGTATTAAAAACAATATTTGGTGAGCAAAAAATCCATTTTGGGAAGCAAAAAGATATTCTGACTCAACATAAAATTATTCTGGTGTAATGTATATCGATTTTGGTATACAAAATGATTTAATTTGGGGAGCACTGTATAGAGTGAATTTATATTAAATGGAGGCAATTCAATTTATTTGGTATTTAGTTTTGGGGGTATAAAAGCCATTTTGGTGAGCATTTAAATTGTACCCCATAGGAAGGAGGTGCAAACTTTTTTCAAACATGAGTTAAGATTATCGAGTAACCTGATAAACTTACAGATAACGCTGAAATTCATATGTTGTGACGTGATATTGATTTTGGAGTGTAGTTTTATTAAGTGGTAATTGTAAAATATTTTATCTGGACAACAGTCATCTATCATATTCACTTTACTTCAAGTTCCGCCTCCAGGAGAGAGGGAGAGAAATTAGGGTTGAATTAGTCGTTTACTGATACAGACCGATTTCCACGCGTGCGGAGCCACGGGCACAGCTAGTATGTATAATGAAACATTAATATATGTGACTTCAATGGTACGCGGTGTTATGTTTTTTTTACCGTATTCCTGCCCGTTACGGTTACGATTAAAGGTAAAAGGAGTTTTTGAATAAATCAATATGAGCGTTTATTGGGTTGTAAATTCTAAGTTATGGTTTGAAAGTTAAAGGTCACATTTCTCTGACGCGTACCTAATACAACGCAGGGACCCTTGACTACTTGACTAGGATTTGCTAGGATATACTTTTAAAACAAACTAGTTTTTTTAGCATGCCCTAGTAATAAGGCAGTCTGTAATATTTGTCACGCGGCATAGAGTCACCTGTCACAGTTATGCTAGACGTACTTACTGGTCATGATTTAAACAAATTAGGACATTATATTCCCTTTCCCATCTAATTTGATTCAGTAAAAAGTGCTTGGATATAAAAGAAACACCCCGGCATCGTTGCCAGCGAAACTAATAAGTAAGACCTTCTACATAAGCGTGAAATTGAAAATAACTGAGATATGAAAGCCATTTAACATAGAAATTATCTGCGAATAATGGGTGACGTGAGCGGGATGGGAATAAGGCGAGCCGTGGGAGCGACAAGGACGGTTTAATCTAGAGTTATTTATGTCCCGACTTAATGTCAGGAACTTGGTACACTCTGATTTGTTGGGTCTCAAGTATTTTGCCGATTTGTGCGTGCGTAATTATTTTGTAGTGTCAAAATCATTTACTAGTTTGTTATTTACTTATATCCTACAAAATATTTATAGGGTAAAGATAAGCATGTCCACCCTATTAACGTACTTTAAATATATAATATAGCCTAACCAGGTGCTTTTCAGAAGACGCCATATTGTGGATTTTTAGTGGTTGTAATTTTTTTACTGGCACCCTCTGGCAACGACAATTTTTTCTCAACCGACGTTGACAGTCAGTGAATGTCACTGATGTAAACAAAGAGGAAACACGACTATATATTCCGCAAATTTCAAGTAGCTTATGTATAATAAAGCCAAAATTATCCACAGTGATGAAAATCAAGTTTTTTTCAATAGCATTCAGTATTTATTTCGCAAGAAGAACGATGGATTGAGCAGCATTTCGGTAAACAATGTTTTGAATTTGATTAATGACAAATCACCCTGACAAATAGCGAGGTTTAATAATGCAAATATATGACGTATGCTCATTATTGCCATATATGAAAGCTGTTTGTAGTAAAGTAGGCTACTTTACTATAAACACTTACTAAGGTACTTTACAAGTACTTACCCACTATCCCCGGGCCGGACCGACACTTTGTAAGGCTATACTGTTATACAAATACATACGGATCGTAAAATGCGAGTAAAATCGATTGAAATGACGTATCACAACCCGTGACAGCCCTATCATTTCAATGAGTTTTGCTCGCATTTTACGAACCATGGTTATAATATATTTTATTTTATTTTATTTAGAAAAGGCATAGTTACAAGTCACAAACTTTAGAACTTAACTAAGGCTTACATTATTGAGACATATATGTATGTGTCTGTTACTCAATTACAACTACGCACAACATTTTAGAGTGTTTGTAAAGTGCATGCAACTATGAGTCAGCATGCATTAACCAAAAACATAACTAAGAGTACACCAAAATTACTACGTGTTTAATATCCTGCGGGCAGTACAAATAAGAACACTAATTTTACATGTAAAAATGTCTAGATCTGGATTTTCCTTTAATAAACTATCATAAAAGCGTGTCATTCATGCTATGGGGCTATTGTAGAATACATTATTAGTAGCCCTTGAAACAGATAAGAGATGCATAGTGCGACTGGGCCTATTGGCTATACGAAATGAAAATTGGTTCAGTAGGTCAGACGAGTCAATTTTGTTATTAAGGATCTTATGACAGGTTACGAGATCAGTTATTTTGCGTCGAGATTCTAGACTCATGATATTAAAATGTTTTAGTCGTTCGTCATAGGTACGTGGGGAGAGATTTTCTAAGACCAAATTTGATACTGAGATGACGAATGAAGCGCTTCTGGATGTTTTCAATCCGCAGTATATGTGTTTTATACAAAGGTGACCATATTATGGCACAATATTCCAGTATGCTTGCGACTAACGTACCATATAAGAGAGTTAACGTATTTTGTTTTTTGAAGGGCTTGCTTATTCTTAAGATAAATCCCATTACTTTGTTGGCTTTAGGTATAATATAATCATAATGGGCACGGAACGATAGATCGTTATCAAACCAGACTCCTAGGTCTTTAATAATTTTAACGCGTTTCAGGGGAACGTCATTTATTTTATATTGAAACTGGATATTTTTTTTTTCTTAGAAATAGTTATTACCTGACACTTGCCAATATTTAAAGACATATTATTATTATTACACCATTTGTGTAAAGTGTTTAAATTGTTTTGTAGCACGATACAATCTTCAATGGATTTAATTCTAGTGTATATTTTAATATCATCAGCGTACGCCAGAGATTTGCATGTAATGTTTTCTAGAAGGTCATTAATGAATATCAAAAATAGAAGAGGGCCTAAATTGGAGCCTTGGGGAATCCCAGACGTAGCCATGAAAGCACGGGATTGATATCCATACAACGACACTAACTGAGATCTCTGGAGTAGGTAAGATTGTAGCCAACGTAAGAGACATCCATGAATACCAAGTCTATCGGCCTTGAGACAAAGGATCCCATGATCTACTCTGTCGAAAGCCTTGGCAAAATCAGTATAAATGGCGTCTACCTGACATTTATCGTTGAGAGCTGAAGCAAGGTCATGCGTGTAAGTGAGAAGGTTTGACGTTGTGGACCGATTTTTAACAAAACCATGTTGTTTTGGGCTTATCATCTGGGAAAAATGATTATATATATGATCGTATACAAGGGCCTCAAAGATTTTAGCAAAACAACTAATTATACTTATCGGTCTGTAGTTTGTTACGTCCTTTTTATCTCCTGATTTGTGAATGGGAATGATTTTAGCAACTTTCCATGCATCAGGAAAAGTTCCGGTCCTAAGAGAATTATTATAAAGAATAAACATTGGATGTACAAGTTCGGTTGTACATAGTTTGATAAAAATCGGCGGTATATTGTCTGGTCCAGGTCCTTTGTCTATAGACAGGGTATTTAAACTGTTAAAAACTACTTTTTTGTCCAAAATTACGGAAGAGAGGGCGCTAGTGGCCGCGGGAAAATTCGGTACATAGTTTGTGGAGGTGGAGGGAAGACTGTACACCGAAGAGAAGTATTCTGCAAAAAGGTTAGCAATATCGTTTCCGTTAGATGCATGAGCATCATTATAATACATACATTTTGGAATATCGTTTGTGTTTTTCTTTGATTTTGTATACTTCCAGAACATTTTTATGTCACGTGAAATATTTTCCTCGATACTAGAGATATAGGCCTTAAAACAAGTGTCCATTGCGCACTTTGACCTAGCTCTTAGAGTGGAATAAGTATCATAATCACGCGGATTCCCAATTTTTTTAAATTTATTATGATACTTATCCTTCTCTTTAAATAATTTTATTAAGGAATTAGAAAACCAATAGGGATAACAGTACTTACGACTTTTAGATTTCGGGACATGTTTATTAATTATTTGCCAAATGACCTCGTATAGTTTATCCAAAAACTCATTACAATTAAGGTTTGAAAAGTTATCCCAACTCACAAGTGATAGGTCAGTGTTACAAGCGTTAAAATCGGCTTTTCTAAATTGAAGCTTACTACGATTATTGTTTTCTTTTAATAATTGAATACTACTAAATTTACACGTTATTGAGATCGGTGGGTGATGTAAATCAATTTTACTTAAGGGAGTAGCTAATGATACCTGACATTGAAGATTTTCACTACCTAGGACTAAATCAAGGATCTTTTGATTTTGGTTAAAGAATGAATTATATTGAGCTAAGTTGGTCCTATCGAAATAATTACAGAAATTTATTGACTTGGGATCGTCGGGGATTGTATGATGAAGTCCCGTAGTCGTCAATATCCAGTCGATGTTAGACAGATTAAAATCACCTAACATGAGAAAACATTCCTGTGGTCTAGAAATTATAATTTGCTCGCAATTATCAATGAATCTCGTAACACAGTCTAAAGTTAGATAAGATGGCAGGTACGACAAACATATGTTTACATAGTGGTGATTAACTCGCAGTCTGACCCAGATATCCTCTATGTCAGACTGCCAGTCCATCCTGTGCTCCGACCAAATATCTTTATTTACAGCGAGTAAAACACCTCCTCCATAACTTTTGTTAAATTTGACCATAAACTCGTTCGACCTATCTCGCCTATACACATTATACCTACAATCAAAATATTCTGCACTAAAAACTGAACAATCGAGCCAAGACTCGGTAAAACATATAATATCGTAATTATTATTCAGGATATTAGCATATTAGCGTATTTCTGAGGACTTCGATTTAATACCCCTTACATTTTGGTAATAGATTGTTAAAGCCACTGTTGTGTTATTCTAAACAATAGATATAATATATAGGTATATGTTACGAAGAACGAATCAACTAAACTAAATAATATTACTATTGTATCAGTTCTAAACTTCCGTAGTTTTTAATCAGAATAGGTGTCACAGTGTTTTCGTCCTTGGTCACAGTATATGCGTCCGTAGCGAACCCGTACAAACTTGTATTGAAGTTCCCTGGCCTTGATACGAGCAGCAGCGTGAAGTTTTTTATAATAGGGCGATAACTGTTCCGACACATACACTGGCGAACTCGTTCCCGCGATTCCCAAAAGTGATGTACTTAATTTGTTATTAGGGTTCGCTTTGTTGTATCGGGCAATGGCAGAGTATAGCTCGTCGCGGCACCGTCTATTTCTTAGCTTAAGCACGACGGTGCGCGGCTTGTTGTTGTCCTTGTTTATCTTCGCTACGCGGGTGCAGTGTATGATGTCAGCGTCAGGTATCGGGTGGGAGATAACGGTAGCCACCTGCTGGACTAAATTGCGCAGATTTTCACCCCTAAATTCTGGAATCCCTTGAAACTCGAGATTGGCCTCCCGAAGTTGTTGTTCCACTTCGTTTACACGATCCTCCATTATTAATAGTGACGGCTGGATGTTACAAATATTCGATTCAATCGACGCAATATTATTTGTAAGTGTTTGTATAGATTGCTGATGTTCCTCGTATTTGACGTTAAAAAACTCAAGTGAATGTTTTAGTTCAACGAGATCCTGCCGTATGGGAGCTAATTCTCTTTGAAGCAGCGTCTTGATTGTGCTTGATAATTCGCTCTTAAGTGACTTTCTGATCTCCAGTTGCACTGCAGCTATGATATTATCGTCTAACTTGACGGTCGTGAGGGCTGTGGACGAGCCCGCGGTGTCGGAATCACTTTCAGAAACGTCGCCGTCGGCGTCGGAACTCTTGCCGGCGGCAGCAGCGGCTTCGACGGCTAGGGTGCTCGGGGTACGAAGGGGGGTGCTCGAGTTATCTCCCCCACGGCGAGATTTACTAGTGCAGTCTGGGCACAGCCAATCAGCTGCTACCTTCGTTGTCGGCAATGTCTGAGGGCCTTTGTAATTGACACACGTTTGATGGAAGCTCGTTTTACACCTTGGACAGACTACACGCTGCCGCTTAATTTCTTCCTTACAGCCTCCACATGAATATGGCATTTTTATATATTCGCCGTAAGCGCGAACCGAGTTATTATAACTAACAATGCAGGTACGCGCGCGTAGTAGCAGCAAGTACCGTGCGGTCCGTCGTAGATCACTTATTTATCTAGTACGCTGTATTGTTAAACAGTTTTTTAGTCATATCTCACTGGTTTTCAGTCCATTTTCAAAGAAAAAGAGACTATTTGAAAGGGCACTTCGCACTCTTTGAAACTACACCACTTTTATGAATACAAATACAGTTAGAACACAATCATTAATTAAATACTTGAGCAGTGGTAAACAACGCGTTGTCACGACTTTACGTTCGGGCGGGTATGTATATAATCATTAAATGTTCTTAAAATAAGTGGATAGGCTATTTGGAGGTTACTAAATAGTTTTTTTTTGTAAAGTCTGTATGTGTTTTCGTGCCTTTGTGCGTTTATCACGCCTTAACGGTTGCACGGATTTCAATTATTTTTGGTACACGGGCAGCTAAGTATCCACAGATGGAAAGGCTAGGAACTTTTTTCTCGACTAAAGCTAAGCAAAAAAGTAATAGCCCATGTTTTCTTCCGCGTGGGCGAAATTCATGGCGCCTTCTTCAACATCTATACATACGTACCTACTTACTTACTATTATAAAATGGGTAGTAAGTATATAAACGCACATAAAAAAAAAACCTTTTTCTATACAAAAATAATCAACATTTATATCAAAATTACTGATTGCACAGCAAATATTGCACTCAAAATGTTACTAAATATACTACAATTTATATTTGTGGCGTGCATCTATTTATTTAAAAGTAAAGCATATGTAATGCATAGCTAATAATGACTACCACACATTATGCGCCTATTGTCTAACATTGTTTAATTTAAGATTTCTCGTGTAATATTTTTCTTGTTGGTGTGCAATAAAGTTGTGTTATTATTGTATTGTATTGTATTTAGTGACCGACCGAAGTTTCGGTTTCGGTTTCGGCCAGTTTCAGCCTAAAAATCATGTTTCGGCCAAAGGTTCGGTTTCGGCCAAAAAACAGCCGAACCTTTCGGCCACGCCGAAACTTCCAACATCGTACTTTCGGGTCGCGTTCGGTTAACGTCGGGTGCGCTCGGCAGTCGGTACGGTTGGCAATATGGCGTCGCTCGCCTGACTCCGCCGGCCGCTGAATCACTTTGCTCAGTGAGGTGACGTTTGTGTTTGTTCCCCGAATAACGTTAAGTAATTGACCGAGCGAGCAAAGATTTCCGTTTCAGCATTGGCCAACAAATTCTTTCGTATGCCCGGACGTTTGGATGTCCATGCGCTTACCGGCTATTCTTGCCTTAATGTCGAATTTCTCAATCGATTCTCATAAGATTTTGTAAGTATGTTCTGAAAGAAGACTTTGTTATTTTTAAAAGTTAGTTATTCTGCATTTAAAGATTTTCTAAGAATTACTTGCTTAATAGTTCATCGTCGGCAAAAAATATTTTTTCTTGAAATTTGACTCAAACATTTTACGTTGTTCCTTTCTTATTTTTATTAAAGCAGTAACGTCTGCTAACGTAAACTAAATGTTTACAAATGAAGCGAAAATTGAAAAATTTAATGATTCGGACAGGATTCGAACCTGCGTTTCCAACGGCTTTCCGGGCCAACACGGGCGTCCTCCCAATTGGACCACCGAATCAGATGTCAGAGCCATTGAATTTTTCAACCAGTTGCTTCGACATGCCTTAGGGTGGCATCGTAGCGCCATCTACCGTAAAGATTTAGACTTTATCGTCGGCACCATCGTCTCAAATTTGTTGAGAATCGATATAGTAACGATGTGCTACACCCGAATTACTTATTTTTATTAAAGCAGTAACGTCTGCTAACGTAAACTAAATGTTTACAAATGAAGCGAAAATTGAAAAATTTAATGATTCGGACAGGATTCGAACCTGCGTTTCCAACGGCTTTCCGGGCCAACACGGGCGTCCTCCCAATTGGACCACCGAATCAGATGTCAGAGCCATTGAATTTTTCAACCAGTTGCTTCGACATGCCTTAGGGTGGCATCGTAGCGCCATCTACCGTAAAGATTTAGACTTTATCGTCGGCACCATCGTCTCAAATTTGTTGAGAATCGATATAGTAACGATGTGCTACACCCGAATTACTTATTTTTATTAAAGCAGTAACGTCTGCTAACGTAAACTAAATGTTTACAAATGAAGCGAAAATTGAAAAATTTAATGATTCGGACAGGATTCGAACCTGCGTTTCCAACGGCTTTCCGGGCCAACACGGGCGTCCTCCCAATTGGACCACCGAATCAGATGTCAGAGCCATTGAATTTTTCAACCAGTTGCTTCGACATGCCTTAGGGTGGCATCGTAGCGCCATCTACCGTAAAGATTTAGACTTTATCGTCGGTACCATCGTCTCAAATTTGTTGAGAATCGATATAGTAACGATGTGCTACACCCGAATTACTTATTTTTATTAAAGCAGTAACGTCTGCTAACGTAAACTAAATGTTTACAAATGAAGCGAAAATTGAAAAATGGGAGGACGCCCGTGTTGGCCCGGAAAGCCGTTGGAAACGCAGGTTCGAATCCTGTCCGAATCATTAAATTTTTCAATTTTCGCTTCATTTGTAAACATTTAGTTTACGTTAGCAGACGTTACTGCTTTAATAAAAATAAGTAATTCGGGTGTAGCACATCGTTACTATATCGATTCTCAACAAATTTGAGACGATGGTGCCGACGATAAAGTCTAAATCTTTACGGTAGATGGCGCTACGATGCCACCCTAAGGCATGTCGAAGCAACTGGTTGAAAAATTCAATGGCTCTGACATCTGATTCGGTGGTCCAATTGGGAGGACGCCCGTGTTGGCCCGGAAAGCCGTTGGAAACGCAGGTTCGAATCCTGTCCGAATCATTAAATTTTTCAATTTTCGCTTCATTTGTAAACATTTAGTTTACGTTAGCAGACGTTACTGCTTTAATAAAAATAAGTAATTCGGGTGTAGCACATCGTTACTATATCGATTCTCAACAAATTTGAGACGATGGTGCCGACGATAAAGTCTAAATCTTTACGGTAGATGGCGCTACGATGCCACCCTAAGGCATGTCGAAGCAACTGGTTGAAAAATTCAATGGCTCTGACATCTGATTCGGTGGTCCAATTGGGAGGACGCCCGTGTTGGCCCGGAAAGCCGTTGGAAACGCAGGTTCGAATCCTGTCCGAATCATTAAATTTTTTAATTTTCGCTTCATTTGTAAACATTTAGTTTACGTTAGCAGACGTTACTGCTTTAATAAAAATAAGTAATTCGGGTGTAGCACATCGTTACTATATCGATTCTCAACAAATTTGAGACGATGGTGCCGACGATAAAGTCTAAATCTTTACGGTAGATGGCGCTACGATGCCACCCTAAGGCATGTCGAAGCAACTGGTTGAAAAATTCAATGGCTCTGACATCTGACTCGGTGGTCCAATTGAGAGGACGCCCGTGTTGGCCCGGAAAGCCGTTGGAAACGCAGGTTCGAATCCTGTCCGAATCATTAAATTTTTCAATTTTCGCTTCATTTGTAAACAGTTGTTCCTTTCTTTTAAGATACTTTTAAGTTACTTAGGAATAATTATTATTTTATGTCCATTCTTTCGATTGATAGCATAAAAATGGGGGTGATTTTTTTTTCACATTTAAGTCGGTTGGATTCCCAGACGAAGCAAGTAATTCTTAGAAAATCTTTAAATACAGAATTGCTAACTTTTAGAAATAGCATACAGTCTTTTTTCAGCAAAATATCCTATCTACGATATTTAAGGTGCTTTCCCTTGATGTCCCATAGTCTTGGGACGCCCTGTATAGTATTTTTTCGTCGATTCAGTTTTTAAAATTTTCAAAATAGCGGAGATAGGAGGGGTAAAATCACTACTTAATTTTATTTGTGTTATGAATTTGTCATGTGTCAAGAAAAGCGTTCAGAATTACAATAAGAGTATTGTAATTCTGAACGCTTTTCTTAAATGTACAAATAAATTGACGGCGATATTGTTTTTTTAGGATAAAAGTGAGGTTTACTTATTTCATAAAATGACTTGTTGCGTGTATGTAATAAAATTAGTACGTTTGAGTTAGCGTTACGAGACCACCTGATTGCAATTATATAATAATTTAAACTCAATCAATTATTTTGTTGCTATGTTTTTAAACTTGTTTTATTTTATACCATCTACAATTAAAAGATCGCTGCCTCAGTACAGTATTACAGCTGTTAATGCTACATATTCATTTTTTGGGTAATTTAATTTGAACCAAGACCATGTGTCAATGTTAAAATATCAATTGAACAAAAGTGAAACGTGAGTTTGTTGTGTAATTGCTGAAATTTGTACATTTTTACTTTTTCCACCCCAATTTCACTCTATATACATCTTCACATTCTTGAAATTTCTCTAATCGACAAAAATAATCTAAGTATATTTTTATAAAACCTACTCACAAAACTTCTTGAGAATCGGTTAAGAAATACGACCTCCAGGCGAGAACACCCCAAAAAGCATCCAATCGTACGCACCGCACATACGATACGAAAAAATGTTGGGCCAAGCTGAAACTGAAACGTTTTGCTCCATCGGTTAATTATGCCAGCGACATGTTTCATTGTATTCATATTAGATCTAGAAAGAACGACCCGCTGTCATTTTATACAACGTTTTAATCACGTTTATAAAAGGTTCGGTTTCGGTTTCGGCCGAAACTGTAATCAGAACCGAACCTTCGGTTTCGGCAGAAAAACGTGTTTCGGTCGGTCACTAATTGTATTGTATTATGGAACGTTTTTTAGGGATATAAAAAAAAACCGGCCAAGTGCGAGTCGGACTCGCGCACCGAGGGTTCCGTACAAACACTTTCCATCCCTAAGTGGTAAAGTTAAGTTTGCACCTGGTATGTATAGCGCCCTATATAAATTAGGTGCAAAGTTAGGTATTAAAAAAACTACTTACTAGATCTCGTTCAAAACAATTTTCGGTGGTAGTTTTTTTAGTAATGTACATCATATGTTTTTTTTAGATTTTTCATTTTCTTATTTTAGAAGTTAGAGGGGGGGGGACCAAAGGGGGGACCAACTTTTTTCCACTTTGGAAGTGTCTGTCACGCAAACTATTCGGTTTAGAAAAAAAATATTTTAGAAACCTCAATATCATTTTTGAAGACCTATCCATAGATACCCCACACGTATGTGTTTGATGAAAAAAAAAATTTTGAGTTTCAGTTCTAAGTATGGGGAGCCCCAAATATTTTTTTTTTTTTTTTGCATCAAAATCTTAATGCGGTTCACAGAATACATCTACCTACCAAGTTTCAACAGTATAGCTCTTATAGTTTCGGAAAAAAATGGCTGTGACCACAGAAATATATCAAGATAGAAGGAAAGAGTTCAGCAATTTGTAGGGAGACCGAGCGTGTAACATTTTGCGTAGGTACTTTGACGTCACGAGCGTAATTTAGTGATGGGAAACATAAGCCGCGCGAAAACGATTCAGAAACATCGATTCACAGATCGATTCGAACACGGCACCGATTCTATGCATCGCCACCCACACCGCACCGCGCCGCGGCCCAGCCGCCGTCACAAACAAAAACAGTCACAATAAGATTTGCTTTGCACTATGTACTTACATTATATAGCTGCATAATAAATAAGAACGTAATTATCATTTCTTCTGTTCTCAAAATCGATTTTAATCGAATAAGAAAATCGCAGTGTACAGCAGCACATGGCAGCACTATTCTTACTTTTGACAGAAAAAATGAGAAATCGACCTTGAACGTGACTCGACAGTTTGAATAGCTTATTTTTACATCGCTGGCTTTGAATGCACGCCAAGGTTGACTCGTCAAATTAAAGCCGCAATGGAAAGCTAGCGTTGGGCACAATCGCCCGCCTCTGTTTTGATGAAAATAATAAAATAAATTGTTTTGTAATTAATAACAGATATTTAAGGACAAATTGTACATACCAATGAAAAGAAATATCTCGATTAACAGCTCCAATTTTATTGGAAGTGTTTGAACAATTAATTATTGCGCAACAAGCCATTTTGTTTTTAAGACCTGACGTCGCACACAGACCGCGGTCGGGAGCTGACTAATGTTTGCGGCGAGCAAAGTTGACACCGTGTCAACATTTCGCCACGCGAGGTACGTCCACTCTTTCCTTCTATCTTGATATATTTCTGTGGCTGTGACATACGGACGGACAGACAGACGGACAGACGGACAGACGGACAGACGGACAGACGGACAGACGGACAGACAGACATGACGAATCTATAAGGGTTCCGTTTTTTGCCATTTGGCTACGGAACCCTAAAAACTAACCTAACCTAACCCGGCCGAGTCGGATCTGCTCTGAAAGGTGATCAGGAGGTCTATGATGGTTGCGTTTATCACGTGATAAATAAGTGACAAAGCATCTGTCACTCACACTCGCCTATCTGAAACACTAATCCCACCAAAAACATTCTGTAAAAAATTAGCCAAGTCTCGATGGAGCTGCTTGTTTATCTCTAAAAAGTAATGAAATCTAGACAAAGTCGTACCAAGTCTAAGGTTCCTTACTGCGATTTCTTTATTATTATAGTTAATGTTGTGTGACTTGGCCGTTGAAGAGTACACAAGGGTACAACACCAGGTGCTCCATGACACCATTGCACCAATCTGTCCCCAGAACCGCTACAAGTCAATTTTGTTTACACGTAATGTTATATCTGTTGTAACTACCTATGTTTGTTAAGCGAGATAATAGCCCATACTGGTATTGGTAATTTGACGCTAGTGTCTCATTTTAGGCTGTTGTTGATTGTGCAGCACATGCATTCAGCATTGACAATGCTGACTTCTGCTCTCTTCTTTTTGGAGCGTCAAATCGACCACCGATCTAACATAAAATAGATGTACAGACGGACTTCTATCAATGATTAGATGTAGATGAATACTTTTTATACTGTTTGTTTCAGGCTTTGGCTGCGTATTTCAATAATACATAAGTATTATTGAAATACGCAGCTTTATCAAGCCTACAATTGACTGGTTATTGAATCAACGTTTTCCAAGTGGCAATTTTCCATCGTCAATGGGTAGCGGTTCTGGCGACAGATTGGTGCAATGGTGTCATGGAGTACCTGGTGTTGTACCCTTGTGTACTCTTCAACGGCCAAGTCACACAACATTAACTATAATAATAAAGAAATCGCAGTAAGGAACCTTAGACTTGGTACGACTTTGTCTAGATTTCATTACTTTTTAGAGATAAACAAGCAGCTCCATCGAGACTTGGCTAATTTTTTACAGAATGTTTTTGGTGGGATTTCACTTCTTTTTGTAGAAGCGTGGGCATATTGTTTTATAACAACCTGCTAATTCACTTTAGCAAACCTCACGAAATAATAAGCGAAATCAACGAAATGCAAATAATCCCTCCTAATCCCTAGCAAACGTTTCCGAGCGCAATAGAAGAATGTCGTAAACGACTGTAACGCGGCCGGTTGCCACTTCGCCATATAAGATTATCGGAAAAACAAACGTAGGCGCGTTTCAAAATACAGTTAGCGCCATCTAGCGACGTGTGCGGGTATCACCGCCACTCTTAGTCCAATGCATTATATTTTGACCAAATTTTGAGCGAAATTAATATTTTGGTGTAATTTGTTTATTTAATTTGTGTAATGTTCGAGTAGAATAAAGTTAATCGTTCGACTATTTCTTCTTGTAAACTTGTAAGGTAAGTATAAGTATAAAAGCCAGTCTAGTCTTATCCAGAGTTTTCCTTTAATTTTATTTATATGCGTATTAAAAGCAGAAGGGGAGGCATTCGCCCAGCGGGTACGTATTACAATACCGAAGTTCAAAATACCGAATTTCATAAGACCTATGGACGGAAGGCCGAAAATTAAAATTTCGAATGTTTATTTGACCGAAAGTTTAAAATCCCGAAAGAACGTTTGATCGAAAGGATGAAATACCGAATATTATAATCCCGAAGACTGTAATCCCGAAGAATGAAATCCCGAAGACTGTAATCCCGAAGATTATAATCCCGAAGACTATGATCCTGCCTTAAGGTTGTAATCCGGAATATTATTTAAACTGTCGAGAATTATATTTCTGTAGTCTTACAGATTCTAATGTTTATTTTATACAAAGAATATTAACCTAAATTACGTAACCTACTTGCCTACTACTATACTTACTATTTATAAGTGAACTCTTCTGTGGAACCGATCTGCTCCGGCGCTGCGGGATGAGCAGCTCCTCCGCCCTAGTACGTTAGTACTCTTTATTATACTGTGGCCCAAGCGTTAGAAAGTGCGGGCATCAAGCGAGTCGCAGCAGCTGAGGCTGGTCGCCGAAGGTGACCAAAAAGCCGAAGCTGCGGAGGCGAGCGTTGACAGCTTCGGTTCCAGACAAGTTCGGTTCGGTTGGCGGTCCATGACAGAATATTTTATCATAATATCGAATATTTAGTGTCATAATTTCCCACTTTCCCGGACTCTTTCCTTTTCTTAATCGACTTGCCACAGAACCGAAGCTGTCAACCCCGATTCCACGTGGTTTTGTCTGCCCTACCCCTAGAGTGTATATAAAAGGCCGGAGGCGCGGAGGGAGGGCAGCCCCCGGCCGCCGTAAGAAGGCGAGCGTAGGTGCCGCATTTTCTTACGCTAGGGCGGAGGGGCTAAATATCCCGCAGCGCCGCCGGAGCAGATCGGTTCTACGGAAAAGTCAGATTAGTTTAGTGTCCTGACACTTTTAAAGTGCTCATTGACTATCGGGATTATAAAATTTCGAGATTTTAAAAATTTCGGGATTATGAAATTTCGAGATTTTAAACTTTCGATTTTCTGAAAATAGGTAATTTGAGCTTCGGTTTATCGAATATCGGCTTTTTGAACTTTCGGTATTTTGACCATCGGTATTTCAACTACTAGGTATTATGAACTTTCGGGATTGTAATACGTAACCCGCCCAGCTGTGGGACGCTATAGGCTAGATTAAATTAGAAGATGTGGGTACACATCTACTACGCTGGATTTTTTCAATGACAGTCGATTTGTTTAATGTACCAATAGTAGAAGGGGGCATTACCATATCTCTAATACAGCTAAGACCAGCTGAGGGTTCTTCACCAAATAAATAATAAATAAATAAATATCAGACAACCTCACACAAATCGATCCAGTCCCAAATTAAGCTCTAGAAGGCTTGTGTTATGGGTACTAGACGACGATAGACATACTTATATAGATAAAGATATACTTAAATACATAGAACAACCATGACCCAAGCACAAATATTCGAGTTCATCACACAAATATTTGCGCTGGCCGGGACTCGAACCCGGGACCGCCGGCACAGTAGGGAGGTGTCTACAAACCGAGCCAAACGCGTCGTCAAAATACTTCAGACCTTGGATTTTTGACATCAAATGAAGCGGCCCACTAAGTTGAATATTAAAATACTTAAACGGGTTTACTCACGTCGTAGAAGTCGAATAACGCTCGACATGTTTCGAATCGGTACGCGATCCATCATCAGGAGAGATGATCAGTCGCGACGGCGGCCAACCGAACACAACAACAAGTTGAATATTTTTTGTAAAGGCGGTATGTCGATCGCTAATAGTTTGGTTGGGCTCTTGTGTTTTCTAATCAGAGTACTCCAGATCTTCGATTATCCTAGTTTTTAGGGTTCCGTACCCAACGGGTAAAAACGAGACCCTATTACTGAGACTTGGCTGTCCGTCCGTCCGTCCGTCCGACCGTCCGTCTGTCACCAGGCTGTATATCACGAACGGTGATAGCTAGACATTTGAAATTTTCACAGATGATCTATTTCTATTGCCGCTATAACAACAAATACTAAAAATAAAATAAAATAAATATTTAAGGGCTCCCATACAACAAACTTGTTTTATAGTACGGAACCCTTCATGCGCGAGTCGGACTTGCACTTGGCCAATTTTTATAGTTTTCGCTTTATGTGGCCATTAAACCCTAACTCTGTACCAAATTTCAGCTCTCTGAATTTATGGGAAGTACTAGTTCTTTACTGATGATCATGAGTGAGTGAGTAAATGAGTGAGTGTCGTAAATGCGAAACTTTGCTTTCGCGTAACTTCGGAACTAAATGACCTACAGACTTGAAATTTTGGATTTTAAGTATGTGATTATAGCTTACTGGATGACAAAAACTTCTGCGTTCTGGTCTTATCCAGAGGTGCTCAAATAGGGGCCTGAAAATGCGGCGAAATGGTTCCAGTAAAGGATGGTACGGCAGTGTTTGCTTCGCGCTCGACTTGGCGGGGGCACTGCCGTGCCCCCCGATTTTTGTTTTACATCTGTAACGTTTCGCCAAATTTTAATTTGTCCGAAAGCCACTTTTTTCAAAAACTGTTTATTTTTCAGAATAATTATGAAACAAACCTAACCTAACCTACTGGGTTCTTTAAAAAGATGAAAGTAATGTCGTGCTGATGTGTATTTTCTAATTATCTGCTTTTCATTTTGCTAGGCATTTATTTTATTTGCTGTGCAACAATTAATTTGATGTAAAAAGTATATAATTGATGAAAATAAATTGATAGGCGATTCGTTCTTTGCTGTGCCATTAATAATATCCCTTATAAAATTGTAAAAATTAAATCTTTGTCCTCTTATCTTGACATTTACATTGATAAAAAACATATAATTATTCAGTCTGGTCACAAAATTTCACTAGAATCGGATGAAAAATGCGACCTCTTCTAGGAACAGCTGGGAATCAGGACAAACGGACATCCGGACATCCAAACATCAAAAAAACATATTTTTTGGCCAAGCTGAACTTACCAATTCCATAATATGTTTTTTGTGATTGTTGGTAAGTACTTAGTTGTGCGTCGAGGAACTAATATTAAATGACAATGACGCAACCTATGGGAAAGAAGAATTCAATTCCTAATGGCAAAAGTAGCACAACTAGTTATCCATATAGAGTTGGTCCATTAGGAAGAAGGAAACGGAACGGAATTCCTTCATCTGCCGAACCATTCAAATATAGAACTCTTTGCCGGCCCATGTGTTTCCTCCTTCTTATAACTTGGGACCCTTTAAACGAATCGTGAAGAAGCATCACTCGGGCCAGCATGGCAGTGTTAACTGTCATGGCAATGGCACCGTTGGTTTCTTGTCAGTTGCCATTGCGACTTGGGCTCCCCTTTTTGCTTACCCTTCAGGCGAAATAGAGCCACTATGTTGTGCCGTTATAAAAAAAACATGCCTAGAACACTTCCACTCTCAAGCAACACTTATTATTGTTATAACTGAGCGGAAAATGAACTAAAGTAAGTAGTAACTTTGTTTACCTGCCACGCGGTAATACTTTTCATCAAGAAAATTGCGTTCTATTCTTTCAGCGCACTTAAATAAATGAGTTTATTTACTTCTGTTATGGTCGGTGTTGATTCTACTTGTCCCGTAGCAGTTATGAGTTTGTTTACAAAATATTGTGACTGTTTAGAACTTTTCAGAATTGCACTATCTAGTCTGGACGAAATTACATGGATTTCTTAAATATAATTAAGAAGAGTATTTACTCGTCACTAAACGAATAAAGTTGCTTTTGTTTTATAATGAAATGAGAATGAAATTCCTTTTATTTTTAGAATTATTTTGGTTAGACAAGCGCATTTTATAAAATTTAATAAAGAAGGTATTCGATTCATGAGAAAAGCTTTTTGACTTTACGTTATTTTATGTGTACGCTACGTATGTGGAACGAGCTTCCTGCTTAGGCCTTGGGGGTTCTTGGGCTACAGTAGTTATGTAGTTCTTCAAGCAGAATCAAACAGGTCGATAAAGGGTATATAGCACGCACGATTCCTTCCTTTTTTATAATTACTCCTGCGACGCGGTAAAATTCCCATTACTGGGTTTGTACTCCCACACAAAGTCCGACTCTCACCTATACAGAGCTAACCAGCCTTGATATAGTTCAAGCTACATATATCTAAAAAAAGTGAAACACTCCCTAATGATATTTTGGCCAGATTAGTCCCATGGCTTAGCCGTGAGAGATCAAGAGGCCGTAGCCCTAAACGATGGGTAAACCAGGTGTGGGAGTGCCTCGACATACGGTCGGACAACCGGTTAGTGCAGCCCTTGAACAAGCATTCGATCGAGCGTTATAGAGAAGAATCCTTGCTAGACTACGTCGGCAGAGTCACGGTCCTCAGTATTGAGGAGGAGGAGTCCCATGGCTTGGCCATACTTACCCGGTCCGCCACTCCGCCAGGCAGCACACTCTTGACCACGACGCCGGAGGAGCGCCCTCCCACGATGCCAAAGGCAAGCCCGGAGCCATCGTTCATCAGTTCCACCGCCTCCACCTGAGCCCACTCCCCGAACACCTGCTGCAAACAATGCTAATTACTACTGATACTGTAAAGAAACCCTCAAAATGAAAAAAAGTGTTATAATTATGTTCAGTACCTAGGTACCCAGGGTATGGCTGCCACAGATGCTGGACATGGTAGGCCGCCTAGGTAGGCGGCCGCGGTAGGCGGTTTACCAGGTGTGGGGCGTCTACGGCGCAATTAATGACATGCCCAGGGTAATTTTAGGTAAGACTAAGCCGGGCCCTATTTTATCTTAGTCTAATTTAGTCACGGTTATTATCGTTAGGAACGGCCCGATATATGTTGTGTGCCTGGAAGCTCGTCAGATAGTTGCCGCTGAACTAAGTACTTAATTCCGTACGAGTTTGAAACATTTAGCCATCTCAGACAGTTAACGGTAGTTTTCTATGTAAAATAGTTAACCGTGAGTGAAACTTTCATTTTCAATATTGTTCATGCTAATTTCTGTTTCAAAAACCCCTTCAAAATAATGTAACAGCCTAACAGCAATATCTTTGATTGGCAATTTCTCAAATTGTACGCACCGTGGCACTAATACAGTACTTTAGGAAGAACCGTTAAATAATAATAATATATATGACGGCGGCGTCGTCGTGCTCGTATTTTTAATAAATTACCTTACCCGGGAAACAGGTGTAAACAGCAGCTGCACCTGGCCAGACCGATCAGGCCACTGTGACGTCACGACCTCTGTCAATAAATTGCCCTACCAGGGTTGGTGGGGATCATTCTTGCTTGCGCCCTGGTCGTGTGCACTTGTTGTCCAAACCATTGAGTAACCTTTTAACACCTATATCGGACCATCCCCGATATCAGAAGCCATACAAAAGTTTCCCGGTACTGCAGGGTTGAGATTTCCCTTTGAAGAATTGTCGGGCCTGCAGAATTGAGATTTCCCTTTGAGGAATTGTCGGATCGAATGAAGGATGCCCTTTTGAAAGAGGTATGATCTCTTGAAGATATCCTTTATGGCCCGATTAAATACCCCTTTTAAGAAATTATTCATTATACGAATGCTTCAATGTTACAAAATGATGGAAATTGGAAGCTGTACATGTACGCAAAAAGGTATCTTATATTGGATGAATCATTGACACGGCTACATGGTTACTTCTGGTAAATTGGCGTTTACAACACATTGATGGAACGCAACTTTGTGTACGTATTGCCGGTGTGGTTCTGCAGGCATTTCAACCCCCGTCAGTTCGCAGAATCATCCGCCAGTGCTATTGATTGATTGGTCCATGCTCTTATTTATAGCCCTTACCATAATGCGTTTTATCCGCCGCTTGCTCCTAGGCCTGCGAGCGTCGATCTCCGATCAGCTGACCTTCTCCGCCATTTTGTCGTCTCACTGACAGTGTCCACGGAAACGGCCGATCGCGCTCCATCGGGCCACTTCGGGGACCGCCACGCACACTACCTCGCACATTGCGGACTGCTTACTAGTTCTTTAATATCTGGACGTAACGTTTCGATGTCGACGATGGACTGTAACAAGAGAAACATTTATCTTAGTAAATCGAACGTTTAACGTGAAAGGGCGTGTATGATGTACGTGGCAACCCTTCACTTCAATGAATTTTGCTCGCATTTGACGAACCTTGGTTATGATTTAGACATGATTTTAAACTAGACACAATCCGTTGTTATAATCTGTGGAAAGACTGGAATGCAATAACCCGCTAAAGCCGTAATGATATTACATATTACATTTATTATTACATTCCCTACGTGTTGTACTATTGTTTTCATTTACGAGTGTATCGTTTTCTAAGTTCATGGGGATTTAGATCGAAGATTTACAACATTTAAGACTTACAACCATTTTGATGTTCAAGATGGTAGACCAAACGTCGTCTAGTTTAAATTCATCAAATGTCACAGCCATTTTGTATTACTAGATAATCTACCGTTTAGGCTGGCTGTGTACGGAAGCGGAGCGCAGAAAAGGATCCAATCGGGCTGCGTCATTGTAAAGCCCAAAAGAAGTGCTTTAAAATCTGAGGAATGTGATTGATTCATTTTACACATCTGTGCTCTGCTCTAGTGGACAGGCAGTCTTAATATGTTTTGTTTTGCACCGTGAGAAACCTATTCTGGGATGGTTGCCATGCCAAGGCGCTCCGCTTGGAATATCATACAATTTTAGTATTATTTATTTAAACGTGTAGCGTAAAAAAAACATCACAATTAATCGAAACATGTACAACAGTTATGACACAAATTGATGTCCAAGGTTCTTAGCCATTTGGCCGCGTCAGTTGTGAAGGAGAATACGTAGATCTTCGGGGTTTTTGGTATGAATTAGCATTACACTTTCCTTTGGACATTACAAAATGAATACGCTTTATAGTCTACTTTCTTGCCCCTGAACCCTTGAGGCGTTAGGCATGTACAAACCCTCTATTCCTTATGAAAAATGTTACCACGCCGTTAACTAACGTATTGTCCACAGGAAAGACGCCTGTTTTTTTTAACGAGTATGAGCCACGCCAGAGACCTCTTTAGATAAAGATTTATATTTTCTATTAGTATTTCAAAGTTAAAGCAAGTTTGAATAAAAAAAACAACAATTTTCGTAAACTGTTTCTCGCAAGGCCCCTGCATTTCAATGCTATTCAAGCAACTATGAATAATTAGAGCTGAAAGAAAACCCCGTTTTAAGCTCGGCAAAACACTCAAGTTTTCCCGTCTTTATATTACTGAAGTGTAAGCACAGACGGTGCATTATTCATTTGAGTACCAATTTAACAAATGTCTTTTGAAAATTCAAGTTGTTTGTATATGGTTGTATGAAAATTCTATCAAATCAATATTATATATTTATTGCAGGATTAAAATTGTGCTCAAATGTAACCAACACCACTAAAACTAGGCATAAGCAGGACAAGAAGGCCCGCAATATCAGTCGCACAGTGAAGAAGAAAGTCATAACCCTTAATCTTGCTTCCCCGTGGTCGGGTAAACCTGATACTATAATATAAGCATTCTGATACTATAATATAAGCATTTCCGGAAACCTGCCGTTTAGGCAAGGTGAGGCCGTTAAGGTACTATACCTACTTACAATGTTGTTTCCTATTTAGTTAATTCCAAATAGTCTTCATCACAAGACACAAGTACCTACAGTCGAGTTCATAAATTTACGGGCAAAAAATTTGATCAAAACATATTGTGAACTTTAGTGTCTGCGGCATAGAAGCGTGTTAAGATTTTTTGCTCATAAATTTATGAACTCGACTACTGTACTGTACCTAACTCATATGTTAGTTTAACAGTTTTGTAATAGTAAACAAGCATACTAGAGTAAACTACAACTAGGGGAATCAAATAAAGATCCACACTCCGCCCCCAATAGGATCGAACTTTAATTGAATAAACTCCAACTTTCCGAGCACGCTGAACTTTCCACTGGAATATTCTATGCGATTTCTTTCAGGAGGTAATTGTTAATAAAAATTTTAAAAGTATTGGATACTTTATACCCGAATATAGTTCTTAAATACTTAGAAAGCTTCCAAGTCCCAGGAACAATTCATGCTCATTCAGGATTTGAACTTAACAGGCAGAATGAGGATGGTTGCGTGAAGCACGCGATAAAAATAAATAAAATAGATAAATGACATAACACTGTTGGAAAGAGCCAGATGCTCCGTCTATCTATAGCTTGATACACTTGCCTCTCACTATCTGTAGTATAATCTGAAACTGAACTGCCAGTCCTGTTGCGTACCTACTTATTGGCTTACCTACATAGCCACGAACGTTGCTTTCTTGACATGACATTGTATTTATCATAGTCTGTAAAAGACTGAAACCGAAATGCCTGCAAGTAGTACGAGTATATAATTGGATTAATTGTACGACAGCGATTCCTAAGACGCGTGTTACGATTTAATGGCCACAAACAAAATCAAATATGCAAATGGTCCGTCCATAGACGTAGAGTCACAACACGAGGTCCTAGAACGTGAGAGAGGTAACTTGTGTGCTAAAGCAGGAGTGTTTGCTGTGGCACTACCGATTTGTGTTCAAGGCAACAACGGTACAGGGTTACGTGCTTCCTGTAGATTATTAGAAATATCCGGCTGACGACGGGGTGCCATTTATTTTATTTAAATTCACCGGCCACAGACGTGGTGCCATCGCGAGGGTCACAATTTACGGGGTCCGTAATCTATATATACCGGGTGGAATTTTTCTATGGGCCCTGGAGGGGAACTACCATAAATCCTTTAGTTAGCTCATTTTACTGAAAGGAAACATTCCTTTATTTTTAAAAAGAAACAAAAGTGCATTCAAAGATTTTCCAAAAATTGCTTGCCTCAACCGTAAATCGAACCAACTAAAAATAAATGAAATGAAATGAAATTAAATGAAATAATTTATTCAGTAAGTAGGCCACAAGGGCACTTTTACAAGTCAGATTGTGAGTAACTTCGCAAGAGGAGACCGCTGTTGAGAAGAAAGCCGAAAGAAACTCAACAGTAAGTCATTTTTTCGTAAATTATACTTAAAAACTGATACAATTATATTATAACTAGGTAATTAAAACATATATGTTAGAGGAGATGTACAAGTTTCTCCAAATCAATGTTTACACTAAAAAAAATAAACCCTCGATATTTTATTTCACGAATCAGTTAGGATTATTGTTCAGGATAAAATTTATCCAGTAAACTTAGCCCTACACTCATCTGTTGTACGAGATTCCATGAAATTTTATACTTATTACAAGTTTTTTCCCGGTTGAGGCTAGCAAATTTTGGAAAATCTTTGAATGCAGTTTTGTTTCTTTTTTAAAATAAAGGAATGTTTCCTTTCTGTAAAATTAGCTAAGTAAAGGATTTCAGGTAGTTCCCCTCCAGGGCCCATAGAAAAATTCCACCCTGTATAAAAGAAGAAGTCCTGACTGACTCATCAACGCACAGCCGAAACTACCAATGTTAGAGAGTTGATTTTTGCACAGTAGGTTACTTTTATAACGTGGGCTAGGGATAAGAAGGGATTTTTGGAAATACCTCCCCTAAGAGATTTAAATAGGGGTGCAAAGTTTGTATGGGTTACAAGTTTTTTTTTTACGAACTTGAAACTTTGTAAAAAGGTATTAAAATAAAATGGAAGAAAACTAATTTCAGCGTTCAATAGATATTACATTAACCAAAATATTAGTACTTCATTTAATCTGAATGAATTTAAAAGTAACTCACAAAATACTTGTAATAGCATCTTTCTGGCTCCAGTCGATGTTCAAGAAGTAAAAAAGATCGTGACTTCTCTAAAAAACAAAAAGTCCTCAGGTCATGACAGTATACCAATTCAAGTTATAAAAGCATGTATAGATATCATTGCAGAACCCCTGGTATATGTGATTAACTTGACTCTTGAAACTGGCATATTTCCTGAGGATCTAAAAAAGGCCTTGATAAAGCCGCTGCATAAAAAAGGAAGCAAAACTGATATGGGTAATTTTAGACCTATTGCCTTACTACCGAGCTTCTCGAAAGTCTTCGAGAAGGCCATCCATAGCAGGCTTACGCAGTTCCTAAACAAGAATAATATCTTAAGCCCATTTCAATTCGGTTTCCGAAAAGGAAAATCCACGTCGACAGCAATATTCGATATGTTAAAACAAATATGGGAAAGCCTAAATAATGGAGAATCTTGTGCGTCTCTTCTGATTGATATGTCCAAGGCTTTCGATTGTGTGAGTCATGACATTCTTTTAAAACAACTTGAACATATTGGGATTAGGGGAAACGCACTTCCATTATTTTCTAGTTACTTATGTGATAGAGAACAGGCTGTACAAATCGAGAGATACAACATTAAAAATAAAACAGTAGAGCGGATACAATCTTGTTTTTCGAAAGTTTTATTAGGAGTCCCCCAAGGAAGTGTCCTTGGCCCGCTATTGTTCCTAATCTATCTAAACGAACTCCCTAATGTAGTTAAAGAACAATGTGTATTATTTGCTGATGATGTTACTTTACTGTTTTCAAATGATAGACCTGATGTCATTTTAGAACAAAATATAAATGATGTGCTTGTGAAAGTAAAAAAATGGCTTAGTACTCTAAATCTTAATATGAATTTAAACAAAACAAAAATCATCCAATTCAGGAACTCAAAAGCGCGTCAAATTCCTCTCGTAGTGTCACACGCGGGTGTTAAAGTTGATGAGGTCAGTGACGCTACTTTTCTTGGAGTCCGAATAGATTCCCACCTTAATTGGAAGGCTCACATTGAGCAAATAAATAAAAAGATTTCCAGTCGATGCTATGCTTTATCAGTTCTGTCCGAAACGTGTTCTGAAGATATAGTTATAAGCTCATACTATGGATATGTCTATCCATTACTAAGCTACGGAGTTATCTATTGGGGCAATTCTGTGGATGTACAGTCAACCTTTTTACTTCAGAAAAGGTGTCTTAGGACGATATATCGGATGCGCAGTGATGAGTCTCTTCGAAACGTTTTCCGAGAAAAACGCTTCCTAACTCTGACTTGTATATACGTGCTAGAAATATGTTTATTTATTAAAAATCAACCAAAATATTTTCCGAAGAGATCTTCTAAATGTAATGTTCGATCTCAATACAAATTTGATATCAAACTCCCCAAAATTAATAATGCAATTTATAAGAAGAGTGCTTTTGTATCAGCCATTCGCATTTTTAACAATCTTCCTGCTGATATTAAAGGTATAGAAGATAGCAGTTTTAAAAGGAAGCTAAAGGGCTGGTTATTAGATAAGTCATTTTATAACTTAAATGAATTTTATAATTGTTAAATTTTAATTAATTTTATGATAGTTATTAAGGCTATTAAACATTGTATGCCCGGAGGGGTAACTGTTGGAACTTATATTTAATGACACCACCATGTACCTACACAGTATTATACAATAAAGATTTCTATTCTATTCTATTCTATTCTATTTGAAAATTCACCCCCTAAGGTGGTAAAAAAGGGGTTAAAAGTAGGTATGGAAATTAAGTATTTTTTTGAGCGCGGGACTTGAATTTTTGTGTAAAGGTACACTATTAGAATACAAGAAAAGTAATTTCAGCGTTTTTGAAAATTCTACCCCAGGGTTAAAAAGAAGATGAAAGGTTGTATCGGGTATAAGTTGTATTTTAAGTTAGGAATTAGAAACTTTGTAAAAAGGTATTTTTATTAAAAGATAAGTTTTTTTTTTTAACTCATTGAATTTAGTAAAGTTATTCGTTCGTAGATGTACCTGATTTTATAGTGATACCGCGTATTTAGAGCTAATTAGCCGAAAGTGTGATTTCAAACGCAATGTAAATTGTTAAATGAATAAATACTTATGACTTATGAAAAAAAAAAGGCCAAGAGCGAGTCGGACTCGTGTACGAAGGGTTCGTTACTATGTATTTCGTAAACAACTGCAAAAAAAGCACGTTAAGCAATTTCAACATTACTTAGATCTGAAAATAATAAAGATGTAAAATTTTCAAGATAAAGGTTCCACGCAGACGAAGTCGCGGGCAACAGCTAGTGTTTCATATAATGACAGATAAACTAACATACACTTATATACAATCGATTGATATAAAGTTGTTTCATATAATGTACCGTTTCATATAATGGTTTTTTTCCTATATTTTGCTTTTCTCTAATTATCGATTGATACAATAGGCTAAATGACATAATTGACAATATGCATAATTATACTTTCGTATAACATATCTATCACATAAATTGTTTAACATACATACTATTTAGAATAATAGCGTTTTCATATATAAATACTGCCTTAAGGTGAAATAGGTAATGTGAGGAATCGTAAGCCAAGTCGGACCTGCGCGGCTCGCTCGCTTTGCTCGCTCGTTAGGGTCGCAGTTCAACCTAACACTCCTCCTCGCTTCGCTCGTCGTCGTACCTAACCTAAGCCAATTCGGACCTGCCATATGGTGTAGTCGGACCTGCGTGGCTCGCTCGCTTCGCTCGCTCGTTAGGGTCGCAGTTCAACCTAACACCCCTCCTCGCTTCGCTCGTCGTCGTACCTAACCTAAGCCAAGTCGGACCTGCCTTAAGGTGATATAGGGGGTGACAGCCTAATATATCTAGTCGGAACCACCTTTTTTGGTTATAGTAAAATCAACTTATATCTTCTGTAGTTTATAGCATTAACGAATTATATCAAGTAAGTCATTATGATAAATACTTTTTATACCAAGTAATAAATATAGTAAATGTGCATTATACTAAAAGTAATTATACCTATAAACCATTATATCAAATGTTACATTAGATCATTTGAAAATTATCTAAAACTAGATTAAGTGAAGTTATATGAAACGTCGGGCACCCCAATTTACGTCCTTCGATATGGTGCCCGTGAACGTGTTCAGGATACAATAAAAGATGAAATGACGCTGAAGACCCTAATAACAACATGTTTAGAATCATGTACATGTAAGTATTTACAATAGGCATGCGGACAATTTTTTTTTTGAGGATGTCTATCGATTCAATTTTTTATTGGGATCAAATGTATATATGGGACTACCTACACTTAGACTGCTCTAAAAGTCAGAAATGACCGTCAAAGTTCAACATTCCTACAGAGCACTAAAACGCTCCATACAGATGGCCTACTTACATAGTTATGACGTCATCTGATGTGGATTGGGTACATATTTGTATGGAGAACATAAGTAATTTGCCATTTTCATCGTGAAAAAGTCCGTTTAAGTTCATGGTTATGTGCAATTGTTGTTTTGTTAAATTATGAGGATTATAAAAAATAATTTAAAAAATATTTTGGGTTTTAAAAAGAAATCATAAAATTTTCATACCTTTGAAGTCACATATTTCAAAAATATTTTTTTTCTTTGTTTCATGACATTTTGAGCTTATTTTAGTCATATAACTACACTATGTTGTCATAATTCAATATCAGTCGCATATTTTAATAAGAAACACTTTTATAATATAAATACGCCTAGAAACGTAAGCGCTTGAACGTAAAGCCAGTTTTAGTTAGCCACGGACTAAGTTTCGTCTGTGTGCGCATCTGTCACAAGCAAAACGTCTCTATTATGTTATGTCTCTATTACCTGCCTACAGAGTCGGCGGTCCCGGGTTCGAATCCCGGCCGGGGCAAATATTTGTGCAAATATTTGTTCTTGGGTCATGGATGTTATCTATATATGTATTTATATATTATGTATATCGTCGTCTAGTACCCATTGTACAAGCTTTGCTTAGTTTGGGACTAGGTCGATTTGTGTATGATTGTCCCTTAATATTTATTTATTTATTTATTGTGGTTGGTGGTGGATAGACACGCACACATAAAACAAAAAGCGGCCTCATATTTTGCAAATCTAATGTATGAAAGCTTGTTCTAGGCGTATTTATTCTAAGGCACACTTATGAAAGTCAGAATGTTGGCCGTCGGCGCACTGGTATTACATAAACGGTCGCAGATATCATTTGTCAGCCGTCAGTAATAAGCTGTCGCGCCCTGCGGAACCCCAATTATAAGGGCACTTATTGGACAGCGATAAAAAGGACAAGGGAACTATTTTATATATTAGTTTACGTCCGAGACTTTGACTTATAGGAATCTTCCAACCAATTCTGAAATTCTGCAGCTATTTTACATTGTCGACAAATGGGGACGACGACATTCATAACGGACGTTATTTTATTCTTTATTCAATAACAACGTGAGTCGTGTTTGAAATTCATATAACAACATACAAAATTCAAACCAAAACTATCAAATTATTCAAATCAAAAACATAAGTCAAGTAACCGAAAATAACATAAATTTAAAAACAGACAAACACTAATTATTACATTAAAAAATTATCAATAAATGTGTATATAAATTAAAATATAACGTCAAAAACATTTAGCAAAAAATCTCCAAAAACACAATAAAAAGAATAGGTATATATATAAATAAATCAAAAAAATGAAGTAAAAACATCGTCATAATCTAGTAATTTAAAAATAAGGTATAATTATAACTAACCTAACCTAACCCGGCCGAGTCGGATCTTAGTGTGCAGTGCGAGGATAATTAGAGTGCAAGTCAGTATTTTTGGTGAAACTTTCAAATATATCCGATGTACCTACGAACCATATTTTTGGTGTGAATTCGGTTAAAAAGGTCATCTCGTTTTGTATGATTTTTAAGTTTTTTTTGTAGGACATGTTCAGTTAATCAATTGTTTTTTTTGCACAGCATTAGTTTTTCTGGTATGCATTCAGTTAATTAATGGAGTTACCTAGTGTGCTGAAAAATTATACAGATGTGCATTTAATAATATCCCAAATATAAATATCGAAATCACAATGTCAAATTATCAAAAATCACACTCATAATCATAATCATGTAAAGGTAAAATAGCTTATAAATATAAATTTGAACATTTCAGGCTTGGTCGCAATATTCCTCAACTGAATAATAGCACTTTACCTGCAAGAAAACTCTCAATTTAACATAGGTACATAACATACTGTAGTTTAAGAATAGTGATGTGCCGTTTCCGAAAATTAACGTAATATTTCCTCATTTTGTATGGGAAATGAGGAGTCTCCGGAAAATTTCGGAAACGGTACTTACATCTCTAATTATCTATATATAAATCGGGGGGCACGGCAGTGCCCCCGCCAAGTCGAGCGCGAAGCAAACACTGCCGTACCATCCTTTACTGGAACCATTTCGCCGCATTTTCAGGCCCCTATTTGAGCACCTCTGGATAAGACCAGAACGCAGAAGTTTTTGTCATCCAGTAAGCTATAATCACATACTTAAAATCCAAAATTTCAAGTATGTAGGTCATTTAGTTCCGAAGTTAAGCGAAAGCAAAGTTTCGCATTTACGACACTCACTCATTCACTCACTCACTCATGATCATCAGTAAAGAACTAGTACTTCCCATAAATTCAGAGAGCTGAAATTTGGTACAGAGTTAGGGTTTAATGGCCACATAAAGCGAAAACTATAAAAATTGGCCAAGTGCGAGTCCGACTCGCGCATGAAGGGTTCCGTACCATAAAACAAGTTTGTTGTATGGGAGCCCTTAAATATTTATTTTATTTTATTTTTAGTATTTGTTGTTATAGCGGCAATAGAAATAGATCATCTGTGAAAATTTCAACTGTCTAGCTATCACCGTTCGTGATATACAGCCTGGTGACAGACGGACGGACGGTCGGACGGACGGACGGACGAACGGACAGCGAAGTCTCAGTAATAGGGTCTCGTTTTTACCCTTTGGGTACGGAACCCTAAAAACTAGGATAATCGAAGATCTGGAGTACTCTGATTAGAAAACACAAGAGCCCAACCAAACTATTAGAGATCGACATACAACAAGATGAATATTTTTTGTAAAGGCGGTGTTCGGTTGGCCGCCGTCGCGAATGATCATCGCTCCTGATGATGGATCGCGTACCGATTCGAAACATGTCGAGCGTTATTCGACTTCTATGACGTGAGTAAACCCGTTTAAGTATTTTGATATTCAACTTAGTGGGCCGCTTCATTTGATGTCAAAAATCCAAGGTCTGAAGTATTTTGACGACGCGTTTGGCTCGGTTTGTAGACACCTCCCTACTGAGCCGGCGGTCCCGGGTCCGGCCAGGGCAACTATTTGTGTGATGAACTCGAATATTTGTGCTTGGGTCAAGGTTGTTCTATGTATTTAAGTATATCTTTATCTATATAAGTATGTCTATCGTCGTCTAGTACCCATAACACAAGCCTTTTAGAGCTTAATTTGGGACTAGATCGATTCGTGTGAGGTTGTCCGATATTTATTTATTTATTTATTATTTATTTGATGAAGAACCCTCAGCTGGTCTCAGCTGTATTAGAGATATGGTAATGCCCCCTTCTACTATTGGTACATTAAAAAATCGACTGTCATTGAAAAAATCCAGCGTAGTAGATGTGTACCCACATCTTCTAATTTAATCTAGCCTATAGCGTCCCACAGCTGGGCGGGTTACGTATTACAATCCCGAAAGTTCATAATACCTAGTAGTTGAAATACCGATGGTCAAAATACCGAAAGTTCAAAGGCGATATTCGATAAACCGAAGCTCAAATTACTATTTTCAGAAAATCGAAAGTTCAAAATCTCGAAATTTCATAATCCCGAAAGTCAATGAGCACTTTAAAAGTGTCAGGACACTAAAAACTAATCTGACTTTTCCGTGGAACCGATCTGCTCCGGCGCTGCGGGATGTTCAGCCCCTCCGCCCTAGCGTAAAAAAGTGCGACTGCGGCTCGCTTGATGCCCGCACTTTCTTATGGCGGCCG
This sequence comes from Apotomis capreana, assembly GCA_947623375.1. Lineage (NCBI taxonomy): Eukaryota > Metazoa > Arthropoda > Insecta > Lepidoptera > Tortricidae > Apotomis > Apotomis capreana. Next base: position 38,911,691 of record OX392500.1, read on the forward strand.
GGGGCTGCCCTCCCTCCGCGCCTCCGGCCTTTTATATACACTCTAGGGGTAGGGCAGACAAGACCACGTGGAATCGGGGTTGACAGCTTCGGTTCTGTGGCAAGTCGATTAAGAAAAGGAAAGAGTCCGGGAGAGTGGGAAATTATGACACTAAATAGTCGATATTATGATAAAATATTCTGTCATGGACTGCCAACCGAACCGAACTTGTCTGGAACCGAAGCTGTCAACGCTCGCCTCCGCAGCTTCGGCTTTTTGGTCACCTTCGGCGACCAGCCTCAGCTGCTGCGACTCGCTTGATGCCCGCACTTTCTAACGCTAGGGCGGAGGGGTTGCACATCCCGCAGCGCCGGAGCAGATCGGTTCCACAGTAGAGTTCACTTATAAATAGTAAGTATAGTAGTAGGTAAGTAGGTTACGTAATTTAGGTTAATATTCTTTGTATAAAATAAACATTAGAATCTGTAAGACTACAGAAATATAATTCTCGACAGTTTAAATAATATTCCGGATTACAACCTTCAGGCAGGATCATAGTCTTCGGGATTATAATCTTCGGAATTACAGTCTTCGGGATTTCATTCTTCGGGATTACAGTCTTCGGGATTATAATATTCGGTATTTTATCCTTTCGATCAAACGTTCATTCGGAATTTTAAACTTTCGGTCAAATAAACATTCGAAATTTTAATTTTCGGTCTTCCATACATAGGTCTTATGAAATTCGGTATTGTGAACTTCGGCATTGTAATACGTACCCGCTGGGCGAATGCCTCCCCTTCTGCTTTTAATACGCATATAAATAAAATTAAAGGAAAACTCTGGGTAAGACTAGACTGGCTTTTATACTTATACTTACAAGTTTACAAGAAGAAATAGTCGAACGATTAACTTTATTCTACTCGAACATTACACAAATTAAATAAACAAATTACACCAAAATATTAACTTTGCTCAAAATTTGGTCAAAACATAATGCATTGGACTAAGAGTGGCGGTGATACCCGCCGCACACGTCGCTAGATGGCGCTAACTGTATTTTAAAACGCGCCTACGTTTGTTCTTCCGATAATCTTATATGGCGAAGTGGCAACCGGCCGCGTTACAGTCGTTTACGACATTCTTCTATTGCGCTCGAAAACGTTTGCTAGGGATTAGGAGGGATTATTTGCATTTCGTTGATTTCGCTTATTATTTCGTGAGGTTTGCTAAAGTGAATTAGCAGGTTGTTATAAAACAATATGCCCACGTTTCTACAAAAAGAAGTGAAATCCCACCAAAAACATTCTGTAAAAAACTAGCCAAGTCTCGATGGAACTGCTTGATTATCTCTAAAAAGTAATGAAATCTAGACAAAGTCGTACCAAGTCTAAGGTTCCTTACTGCGATTTCTTTATTATTATAGTTAATGTTGTGTGACTTGGCCGTTGAAGAGTACACAAGGGTACAACACCAGGTGCTCCATGACACCATTGCATCAATCTGTCGCCAGAACCGCTATAAGTCTATTTTGTTCACACGTAATGTTATATCTGTTGTAACTACCTATGTTTGTTAAGCGAGATAATAGACCATACTGGTGTACCCTTCAAGCACACCTTTTCCTTTAATTTTATTTATTTGCGTATTAAAAGCAGAAGGAGAGGCATTCGCCCAGCGGGTACGTATTAAAATGCCGAAGTTCAAAATACCGAATATCATAAGACCTACGAGTATGGACGGAAGGCCGAAAATTAAAATGTCGAATGTTTATTTGACCGAAAGTTTAAAATCCCGAAAGAACGTTTGATCGAAAGGATGAAATACCGAATATTATAATCCCGAAGACTGTAATCCCGAAGAATGTAATCCCGAAGACTGTAATCCCGAAGACTATGATCCTGCCTGAAGGTTGTAATCCGGAATATTATTTAAACTCTCGAGAATTATCTCGTATTTCTGTAGTCTTACAGATTCTAATGTTTATTTTATACAAAGTGTGACTTGGCCGTTGAAGTGTGTGGGTGTGTGGAAGTGTGTGGGTGTCTATACGTAAACAGTTCGTTCATATTGCGCTTTAAATTAAAATCGAAAAACTGGTACAAACTCTGTAGGACTCCCTGAATAGTTAGTGATAACGTTCGCACCGCTGCCCGGCATACATGGAGCATCAAAACAACACTGTGGTGAGGCGATTTTGGACACAAATTGTATAAAACTGTCGTGATATAAAGTCTGTTGTTTTTAAATTGCACGCACACAGACAAAGATTTGAAATAACAGCTCATTTTGAATAAAAAATCAAAAAGAAAGAAGGGTTAGATATTGCCCATTCCAACAGATGACAGGAACTGTCACTTGTCAAGCCGACTGACACTGCGCAGGTTTCGTTCGGAAATCGCTATCATAAAATTTTAAAGAACTGCGTTTCGTTACTGCAATATTTCTGACACATCATGCGGAGACTCTGTGGGAAGTGTGCTCAAATAATAAAAGGCAGGCATTTTCTCACATGTTCATGTTGCAAAAAGCATTACGACCTGCTTTGTACTAATGCGGAAAAGAGATATAATATAATGACATTAACTCAAAGAATAAATTGGAAATGTATGAAATGCTGCCAAGCGAGTCCAATATTACATAAAAATCAAATCAAAGATGCAGAAACCAAGCCAATTATTGCCCTGCAAACATCGCCTAGGCATAAACTAAATCCTATGCAAGAGATAGCTACCACCAGCAGTGAGCCACAAGTACCTCCCCAAAATAAAATTTTGGATTCTCATATACTCTCCAGTACCGAGTCATCGGATGAGGAGGAATCATTTACTTCACCTAATAAACTAACAAAGAGTATGGACTGTTTAAATGGCTCCACGAACCATTTAACTGACTATAATGAATTGCGTGATACAATATCCCAACTCACAGAACAACTGAATAGCATGCAAACGGAACTAGAGAATTCTATACTAGAAAATAACGCATTGCACAAGGTGAACAATCAACTTTCAACGGAGATCAAAGTGCTAAAATCTTTGTGCCTACTTTCAACACATGGAAGAAAAAGTGATGAAAACGGAAAGAAGAAAAAAAGACATTCATTATTCAACTCCACAGCAGCATCAACTCCTGCTTCACCTGTGTCAGTGACCAAAAACTTTGAAAACGGCCAAAATATAAGAATATTACGTTTGCAACAGGAAATCGAAAACTTAAAAGAAGAACTTGATAGAGCAATATTGGAAAACACTAACTTGATGCACCGTGTAGAATATCTTATAAAGCAATTGCGTGCACCTGAAACCATGATTAAGAACCAAGAAAAGGAAAATACAAAGAAAACTACTAAAAGGATTTGCGTTATTAGTAGTAATAATGAAGAGCACGTTAGAGGGATAATTCGAAAAAACTTTGATTCTGATCAAATGTGTCACTACATTATCACCGATGGTGGTGTAAATGAACTAGTTAAAGGAATTGAACAAAAATTGGAAAATTATACACTTAATGACACATGTGTGATTATTATAGGTGGTTCTGACTTTGAATTAACACGGAACTACCTAAATACAATTGAAGTCTTGAAAAAACAGTTGCAAATGGTTCAACATACAAATATTATCATATGCCTTCCTGTTTTCAAGCTAAGTAGATCAGCAAACATATTTAATAAACGCATAGAGGCCTTTAATAACTTATTATATCTTGACAATCTTGTGCACCAGTATGCTTATATATTAGACAGCAATAAAAGTCTAGTCTACTCACACAAGATGTTCTCAAGATTGTCAGGAAAGTTGAATTGGAATGGAATGAAAACAATTATTAACGACTTAAATGCGCTACTAACGCAGCTTGATTTTTGCATCCCCAACCTACAACACTCTAATAAAAATTGTGAAGATGTAAATACGACTAATGAACAAGAAAAATCAAAGGAGATTGATGGCGATGATCAGAAGAAGACCACTGATGAGCAAAATTCGACAACAAGCAAAGAAAAATACGGACAGACAACTTCTAGTGAAAAGGGAAATATTACACCTGACGAAACAGAAGAAAAACTGACGACTGAAAACAACAATCTGAGTGAGGGTAACTTTTTTCGTTCTTAAAGAGCAAGAACAGTCTTTAATAATTTTTCACCAAAACATCGCTAGTGTACTACGTAAACGCGAATTGCTAGAATTAACTCTCTCGGATTTGCGGAAGGCGAAGAAAGAGCCAGATGTTATATGCCTGTCAGAAACCTTTATAAAAAGCGGTTGTGAATCAAATATTAAAATCAAAGGTTACAAACTAGCTTCTTACTTTTCTAGAGAAAAAAATAGAGGAGGAGTATGTGTCCTCACAAAAATAGGACTTCAATTTAAAGAACTTACGCACATAAATAAGCAGGCAATATCAAAAGAATTTGAATGTTGTGCAATAGAGTTAACCTGTAATAAACTTATTATTATCACCTTGTACCGCACGCCAAATTCTGATGTAAACATATTTATAAGAGAGCTTGATACAGTTTTAAGTCACTTAGCTAAAGAAAAGGATAAAAAAGTCGTGTTAGCCGGAGATTTCAATATAAATACAATAATACCAACTAAAATTACTGATTCTCTGAATGACTTGGTTTTAAGACATAATCTTAAAATTCATATCACAAAACCTACCCGGCTTAAATCATGTATAGACCATATCATCAGTAACATAAAGGAAGCAGTCGGCCAGGTTCTTCCGTTAGGTCTATCGGACCACGAAACTGCTCAAAGCTTAAATATCCCTGTAAATGAAAAGCACATACAACCGACAGCATCATTTGTGACTAAAAGAAATTACAGTCTCAGTAATATACGTAAATATCGAGAATGTTTAAAATGTCTAAGTTTCTCTGAGACCTTTAATGCATCGGACATGAACGAGGCTTTCAACGCATTTCATGACTTAATCAGCTTATTCTATGATCTCTGTTTTCCATATGTAAGATTTAAAGTGTCAGTAAATAGCAAAACGCCAAAATGGATAACAAAGGGTATTAAAGTAAGCTGCAAAAACAAGCGAGCACTACGTTTTAAATATTATAAACACAAAACTGTCGAAAGTAGACAAAGATATAAGAACTATTCTAAAGTATTACAAAATTGTATAAATGATTCACAACGATTACGAAACCATAAATACTTACAAAATTCTACAAATAAAAGCAAGGCATGTTGGAATATAATAAAAGACCAACCAGATGTGGATAATCTTTGTATATCGGAAATAAATAAAGATGGGAATATAATTAAAAATGAAACACTAATAGCTCATGAATTCAACAATTACTTCATACAACCTGAGAATGGCAACAAAAGCTCGTCCATTAGAAATACAAACACAAAACATATAAATCAATCAATTTTCCTAACTCCTTTGGGTTGCAATGAAGTAAGTAGTATAATACGATCACTTAAAAATACGAATTCTACGGGATATGACGGAATATCAACAAAGATTTTAAAATCATGTATCGATGAATTAGTGCCCGTTATAACCCATCTAATAAATTTGTCATTTGAGTTGGGTTGTTTTCCAGATGCCTTAAAATATTCAGTAGTCATACCTCTGTTCAAAAAAGGGGATAAATCACTAATGTGCAATTATCGCCCCATAACACTTATACCGATTATATCTAAGATATTTGAAAAGGCCATTCATAAAAGACTTATGTCTTTCTTTGAGAAACATCAAATCCTTAAAAAAGAACAGAATGGGTTTCAAAGAAACAAGAGTACTACACTCGCAGCTTTTAACTTAATAAATAATGTGGTTAGAAGTATTGATAAAAAAAAACCAACAGTGGTAGTATTTTTTGATATGTCAAAAGCCTTCGATTTTGTGTCACATAAGCTACTAATTAACAAGCTATATAATTTAGGTGTTCGAGGTACAGCTTTGGAATGGATAAAGTCGTATCTGGATAACAGACGACAATGTGTCCAAATCAGGAGTACGAAAGATTTTACAGTTTCCTATCATAGGTCATCGTACGTGGTTAACAGCCAAGGCGTTCCACAAGGAAGTGTACTAGGTCCGCTCCTTTTCCTAACTTACATAAATGACTTACCAGATGTAACTACAAATGACTGTACACTTTTTGCGGATGACATATCAATTTTAGTAACTTGCAATGACATTGAAAATTATAATAATGAAATAAATTTTACAATTAGACAAATAATACAGTGGCTTGAATCAAATAATTTATCTGCTAATCTTAATAAAACCCAATTTATTCAATTTTGCAATGTTAAAAATAAAATTATGACATTAGATGTTCATTACAATAATATACAAATCCAAGAAGTATATGTTGCAAAATTTTTAGGAATTACTGTTGATAGGAATTGTAATTGGAAAAAGCAAGTAGATTTAGTCTGCAATAAGATTATGAGATTTATATATGTTTTAAGGCGTCTTCGAAATATCTCTACTTGGAACACCGTTCTCATGGCATATCATGGATATATTGCCTCGATACTACGATATGGCCTTCTTATATGGGGGAATGGTATAAATGTAAATAAAGCATTTATAGCTCAAAAAAAATGTATACGAACGATGTGTGGCGTGTCACCGCAGGAACCATGTAAACCGCTATTTGAGAAACACGGAATTTTAACACTGCCATGTATGTACATTTTTGAGGTAGCCATTTTTGTAAAGAAACACCCTGAACTGTTTAAAAAAGCAATTGAAATATACCCTAGAAGCACGAGACACCCGAATAAACTTGTAATGGACATGGTTCCCAATAGTGCACTCTTTATGAAGGGAAGCTACCAGATGTGTATAAAGGTCTATAATGCAATTCCAGATGATATAAAATCCCTGCCTATAAACCAGTTTAAAAAAAAACTGCACTACTGGCTAACACAAAAAATGTTTTATTCCACAAATGAGCTTTTAAATGAAAAGTCTTCAAATTAATATCGTATGTAAATTCAATATTATAATTATTACCTTCACTATTGTTTTTGCATGCTAATATTTAGCAAAATATGTTTATGTACCGGATAATATAACCTGACATCTAATTGTACCATATTTTAAGGCAAATAAAGAATATTTCATTATTTCATTTCATTTCATTTCATTTCATTTCATTTCAAAGAATATTAACCTAAATTACGTACCAGGACCGAGCAGCCTGGAGACGCATGGTACGGAGGGCCGACCCCAAATAAAATGGGAAAGGGCCAGACAAAAGAAGATTAACCTAAATTACGTAACCTACTTGCCTACTACTATACTTACTATTTATAAGTGAACTCTTCTGTGGAACCGATCTGCTCCGGCGCTGTGGGATGTGCTGCCCCTCCGCCCTGGTACGTTAGTACTCTTTATTATACTGTGGCCCTAGCGTAAGAAAGTGCGGGCATCAAGCGAGTCGCAGCGGATGAGGCTGGTCGCCGAAGGTGACTAAAAAGCCGAAGCTGCGGAGGCGAGCGTTGACAGCTTCGGTTCCAGACAAGTTCGGTTCGGTTGGCAGTCCATGACAGAATATTTTATCATAATATCGAATATTTAGTGTCATACTTAATTTCCCACTTTCCCGGACTCTTTCCTTTTCTTAATCGACTTGCCAAAGAACCGAAGCTGTCAACCCCGATTCCACGTGGTCTTGTCTGCCCTACCCCTAGAGTGTATATAAAAGCCCGGAGGCGAGCGTAGGTGCTGCACTTTCTTACGCTAGAGCGGAGGGGCTGAACATCCCGCAGCACCGGAGCAGATCGGTTCCACGGAAAAAACGGATTAGTTTAGTGTCCTGACACTTTTAAAGTGCTCATTGACTTTCGGGATTATAAAATTTCGAGATTTTAAAAATTTCGGGATTATGAAATTTCGAGATTTTCAACTTTCGATTTTCTGAAAATAGGTAATTTGAGCTTCGGTTTATCGAATATTGGCTATCGGCTTTTTGAACTTTCGGTATTTTGACCATTGGTATTTCGTAGGTATTATGAACTTTCGGGATTTTAATACGTAGCCCGCCCAGCTGTGGGACGCTATAGGCTAGATTAAATTAGATGTATCCCACTACGCTGGATTTTTGCAATGACAGTCGATTTTTTTATGTACCAATAGTAGAAGGGGGCATTACCATATCTCTAATACAGCTGAGACCAGCTGAGGGTTCTTCATCAAATAAATAATAAATAAATAAATATCGGACAACCTCACACAAATCGATCTAGTCCCAAATTAAGCTCTAGAAGGCTTGTGTTATGGGTACTAGACGACGATATACATACTTATATAGATAAACTAGCTTTTGCCCGCGGCTTCGCACGCGTAAACAAATATTACACGTTCACTACACATAAGCCCTAAGGAATTATTCCCTTATCCCAAGGGATAAGTTCGCACTTGTATTGTTTTTGAGTTTTTGTCAATATTGTTTTATGTGCAATTAAGTGTTTACATACATACATACTTACATAATCCGCGTAGCACCGAAGGTGCGGAGCGTCCCAAGGAAGCCGCCCACCCACTTAATGTAAGTTGAAGCAACTTAATGCGAGGCCGCAGGCCGAGCTCCGCGTAGCACCGAAGGTGCGGCGCGTCTCAAGGAAACCGCCCACCCACTTAATATAAGTTGAAGTCATTTAATGTGAGGCCGAAGGCCGAGCTCCGCGTAGCACCGTTATGTGCGGAGCGTCCCAAAGAAACCGCCCACCTTAATATAAGTTGAAGCAACTTAACGCGAGGCCGCAGGCCAAGCTCCGCGTAGCACCGAAGGTGCGGAGTGTCCCGAGGAAGCCACCCACCCACTTAAAATAAGTTGAAGTAATTTAATGTGAGGCCGGAAGCCGAGCTCCGCGTAGCACCGAAGGTGCGGAGCGTCCCGAGGAAGCCGCCCACCCACTTAATATAAGTTGAAGTAACTTAATGTGAGGCCGCAGGCCGAGCTCCGCGTAGCACCAAAGGTGCGGAGCGACCCAAGGAAGCCACCCACCCACTTAATATAAGTTGAAGCAACTTAATGCGAGGCCGCAGGCCGAGCTCCGCGTAGCACCGAAGGTGCGGAGCGTCTCAAGGAAACCGCCCACCCACTTAATATAAGTTGCAGTCATTTAATGTGAGGCCGAAGGCCGAGCTCCGCGTAGCACCGTTATGTGCGGAGCGTCCCAAAGAAACCGCCCACCTTAATATAAGTTGAAGCAACTTAACGCGAGGCCGCAGGCCAAGCTCCGCGTAGCACCGAAGGTGCGGAGCATCCCGAGGAAGCCACCCACCCACTTAAAATAAGTTGAAGTAATTTAATGTGAGGCCGGAGGCCGAGCTCCGCGTAGCACCGCGTAGCACCGAAGGTGCGGAGCGTCCCGAGGAAGCCGCCCACCCACTTAATATAAGTTGAAGTAACTTAATGTGAGGCCGCAGGCCGAGCTCCGCGTAGCACCAAAGGTGCGGAGCGACCCAAGGAAGCCACCCACCCACTTAATATAAGTTGAAGTAACTTAATGCGAGGCCGCAGACCGAGCTCCACGTAGCACCGAAGGTGCGGAGCGTCCCGAGGAAGCCGCCCACCCACTTAATATTAGTTGAAGTAACTTAATGCGAGGCCGAAGGCTGAGCTCCGCGTAGCACCGTTATGTGCGGAGCGTCCCAAGGAAACCGCCCACCTTAATATAAGTTGAAGCAACTTAACGCTAGGCCGCAGGCCGAGCTCCGCGTAGCACCGAAGGTGCGGAGCGTCCCGAGGACGCCGCCCACCCACACAATAGGAAAATATTTCATAGTATTTATGTTTTCAGAGATAAATGTTAATCATAATAAAAAGTATCCTATACTAACCATCTTTGGATGTTCAGCTATTCCTGTACCAAAATTGGTAACTTTTTATCTAGCCGTTTCAGCGTGATTCGAGGACAAAGGTTTTTTGAAAACAGATGGCGCCAGGTTGGCAAGGCGATGCGTGTCCATACAAAACAACTATCAAGCTGCATCACGCTATCGAGACTTTTCCTGAAATCATGACCTCCCTCCATAGAAAATGTATTTTCAATACAAATTTAGGATTTTATAATAGTATAGATATATACTTAAATACATAGAACAACCATGACCCAAGCACAAATATTCGAGTTCATCAAACAAATATTTGCCCTGGCCGGGACTCGAACCCGGGACCGCCGGCTCAGTAGGCAGGTGTTTACAAACCGAGCCAAACGCGTCGTCAAAATACTTCAGACCTTGGATTTTTGACAACAAATGAAGCGGCCCACCAAGTTGAATATTAAAATACTTAAACGGCTTTACTCACGTCGTAGAAATCGAATAACGCTCGACATGTTTCGAATCAGTACGCGATCCATCATCAGGAGAGACGATCAGTCGCGACGGCGGCCAACCGAACACAACAAGTTGAATATTTTTTGTAAAGGCGGTATGTCGATCTCTAATAGTTTGGTTGGGCTCTTGTGTTTTCTAATCAGAGTACTCCAGATCTTCGATTATCCTAGTTTTTAGGGTTCCGTACCCAAAGGGTAAAAACGAGACCCTATTACTGAGACTTCGCTGTCCGTCCGTCCGTCCGTCCGTCTGTCCGTCCGTCTGTCCGTCCGTCTGTCACCAGGCTGTATATCAAGAACGGTGATAGCTAGACAGTTGAAATTTTCACAGATGATCTATTTCTATTACCGCTATAACAACAAATACTAAAAATAAAATAAAATAAACATTTAAGGGCTCCCATACTACAAACTTGTTTTATGGTACGGAACCCTTCATGCGCGAGTCGGACTCGCACTTGGCCATTTTTTATAGTTTTCGCTTTATGTGGCCATTAAACCCTAACTCTGTACCAAATTTCAGCTCTCTGAATTTATGGGAAGTACTACTTCTTTACTGATGATCATGAGTGAGTGAGTGAGTGAATGAGTGTCGTAAATGCGAAACTTTGCTTTCGCTTAACTTCGGAACTAAATGACCTACAGACTTGAAATTTTGGATTTTAAGTATGTGATTATAGCTTACTGGATGACGAAAATTTCTGCGTTCTGGTCTTATCCAGAGGTACTCAAATAGGGGCCTCAAAAAGCGGCGAAATGGTTCCAGTAAAGGATGGTACGGCAGTGTTTGCTTCGCGCTCGACTTGGCGGGGGCACTGCCGTGCCCCCCGATTAATTGTCATTATGATGCCTATTTCCTAGCGTTCACATTTCCATAATCGGTTATTCGCCCAATTTCCCCGTCCTCATTCCTATTTGGTATAAACTTTCAAACTTGGCCATATGGCCGAACGTTCCTAAGCTAATCAGTTAATATGAACAGCAATAATCTTATTAAAACTTTCGTGAGACATATTGAAATTATCAATTTCACGTGAGTAAGCCGCAATAATTAAATATGAACAGCATTGAGAATATCGTAGACACGCTCACAATATATTACAATATGCGACATCTACGGCAAAATATTTATTGGCTTATATGTACACTTACAATAGCAACCCGTCCCGGCTTCGCACTGGTATATATGCATGTATTATACATATAAACCTTCCTCTTGAATCACTCGATTCTATTAAAAAAAAACTTTAAAGATCTAAGCATACATAGGGACAGACAGCAGGAAGCGACTTGGTTTCATACTATCTAGTCTAGTGATACAGCCTTAAGGCTGTATAAGCCGAAACAACCAAACATGACACAGCGTTGCAACAATTATCTGTCAAGGATTCAGTGGCCATTGATGACTTATCGGTATGATTGAAGTCAAGAGGAATCCCATTAAACTTTACCTACAAAAATAGGAAATCTATAAAAATAACTACATTGTGGATCAAACTAAATACCATTAAATTAAGCCTGTCCGCTTAGCAAACAAAGCCCAGTGTGGCCTACCCTGAACTCTATGCCACGAGCGAGGAAGATTTTCTGCGGAAAAATATGTACTCCCGAGGGAAATTATGATCAACGAGCACGGATACACACATGCGCTTCGTTCGATATAGTCACCATCGAGTTTCCGGCGGATTTTAGATAAATTCTGAAAATTGCGGAACATTTTGGCCGCTATATATACGGTTTTGGTGGAGGAAAACTGACAGCATAGGTAAACATATCTATACACTTTGTCAGTGCTTTATTAGGTTATAATCAGGGTGCGTGAAATGGGAGCAAAATTCATTCAAGTCGTCACTGGTTGTCATACGTCGTTTCAATCGGTTTTGCTCGCATTTTAAGATCCCTGTTCATATTATCATGTCTGTATAAGTCTGTAACTCTTACTCCTAAAGCAATCCAAAAAAAACCTACTCAGGTTTACAAACAACCTAAATTCAAAACGGAATGATCCCCACACAAGGAGCTGGCCTGGTCATCATGAGGGTCTGGAGCACACCCTATAGTAGACATACTGTAACGACATTTCGAACAGACGACAATATAATAACGGGCCTATATTTTGTCCCCGGTAAAAGAAGTTTCTACTTGTAATGTAATAGATAATTCGCAACAGATGTAAAATTCAAGATGACTAATTGTCCATCCGTGCTGGTACGCGACTCGCGGCCCACTTGAAGAGCTCCATATGATTTAATTTATTTAATACAATGTAATTCTATAATACGTAATTTACGACATTTTCATGCCAGATTTGTTGGCGAGATATGCTTACTCTGTTGATAAATTTTTAGACAATTTCATATTGTCTCAAACAATTAAACATCCCATTTTTAATTACCAATTCTTTATATTTAACAAGGACAAGGATTCAAACCATGAATGCATGACCGGCTGACCGGCCAAGCCTTGACCCAGATCTGTGAAGCAGCGAATGCTTGAGATGGAGTTGGCGGAGACGTTTCTATTATTACCCCCGCGTGTTCACGACTAACGTCTGATTGAGGCACTGACGAATAGAATACTTATATAAACACTAGGATCTGGTCCTGAACCTTCTAGTGTTTACTAAGATATGTTGATGAAGCTCTTATCCGGTGATATCGGTTATTAATGCATATTTTCGGAAGCTTCGTGTAAATTTGGGCTGTAGATTTTTCTTAAAATGATGACCTTCTTACAAAAGAGCGCTTCTGAAAGAACAAGCACATTAACCACGGAGGCGAAAATTTCGGTAAGTACAGTAACATAAAAGAGTAGAAATTAAAAAGTGGCGATACTGTAGTGTCGTCCCGTTTTCTCAGATTGATTAAAAAGTGACGTGTAGTGTCGTCGCGTATTGCCACTTTTTAATTTTTACTGTTTTATGTCGTACTGCAAGCGTTCCGAGACTTGGCAAATGTGTAGCTGCTCGTAGTTTATGTATCTGACCGCGTCGCCGCAACACTGCCTACTTTATCCTTCGGGTGGACGTGTAAATTATTGATTGAGCGGGAAACCTTTGTTTTCCTGGGCCCCTGTTTACTGACAGACCCTCCGTGTTTATTTACTTGAAATAATAATAAATGACGTTGAAAAAGGAAAGCTTTCGTCGGCATCATAGATTATCTTGGTTCATTCCCATTTTTATCTTCCTAACTCATGCTAGGTTGCCGTGTTGTCAACGCAAAAATCTTGAAATGTCATACTTAATCCCTAACCTGTACAGTCTAAATGCATCAACGGTAGCTGCCATTTTTAGTTTGCAATTTTGATTTTGTGCGTTCCTCGTTCATTTCGTGCTAACTATTCCAGCGTTTTGACTTTCATAAAATGTAGCTGATTTGATCTGCCAGAAACAGGAAACTAGCCTAGCTCTCTTGCAAAACTAGCGCCACCAATTTAACTTCTTTTATCAGACACTTTTGGATATATGAAGATGCTTTTCCTCCCCTTCTACACTTCATAGCGTGGAGACTACAGTGTAGGCAGTATAAATTCTAAAGTCCATTCACTTTCAAACTAGGATATATAAGCTTTTCCTTAATGAGGAAATCGCCTGAGCATAAAATGGGCAGACAGGGGTAAAATGAAACCGGATTGCGCGATCGTAATACGCGATATTTCATTATGTGTTCTGTGAAAACAGTTGTATTTTAACTTATTATACAATACATGAAGGGGTCTAATTAACTTAACATACCTGATACAGTGCCGTTGAAACACGTACCTGAACCTACTTAAAGGTGAAGTAAGACTATCACCAGGGGAAAACTGCCACAGTCTTGCAATAACGAACTGCTAGCCTTACCCCATTAGAAAATAAACTACGTTAGTCTTATAGCTGCGAAACGAGAGGAGACACCAAAATGAGAGGAGGGTCGCCTTCACCAACTCAATCATCCAACGAACCCCAAATGAGATGCGGACGTCACTGTCACTCCCGCATCGGACTGTGTAGTAATTTCAAACACTGCCACAAAAACGCTGCATAAAATCATCTGATAAAGATGTTAGTCTTACCTCACCTTGCCTTAAGGCGTTAATATTGGTCACACTCCTTCGTCAATTAACGAACACATTATTGTAGGAGAGTGACCAACAATAATCTTTCTCATAATAAAAATTGAAGCGTCTGCAGGGTCTAGTTTAGTGCCTAAGTTTTCTGTATGCAATCAGGCGTTATCGATCAGGCATATCCCTAGCTGCCCTATTATCATGCCGCGCGTGTTTACTCAGCCACTGTAGCCAGTGACGTGAGACCCTCCGAGAAGAATCGTCGGGGATGAGTGTGATGTTTGCCGTGGTGAATAGCCAGTGATGCATTACCCTCGTTTGCCGTCTATGACATAAAAATAACCCTGTTAAGTATCAAGCTTGAGGCTTTAATACGGCATTTGATGACAGCTCAAATCAGTTACTCTTTATGAACTGTCAAAAACGATTTGTTAGTATGAAGTTTTTATGTAGATACTGGCTTGTGACGTCATAAAAATCAGTAGTCAAAACACGTCTTCTTTTTAGTTTTCGTCTAATTAAATATAGTAAATTGTCGAAAAGTTAGTGGTAGTTTATTTGGTTCCGTGTATTTTTGAATGTGTTTTTAGTGTTTTCAACGATACTATTTTTTTTCACTAATAATAGTCAAATACCGTATTATGAGGTGACGTAAAATTTGTGTTAAGTAGTTTTGGGCGTGATATAGGCTATAAAATATTTGAAACCAAATTTAAATAAGAAGATCTTAGTTAGAATTCTTTAAATCAATATATAATCATGTATAAAAACTATAAATATCCGATTGCAAAGAGGGTGACTAATACACGTACTACTACTACTACAATACTAATATTTTGAAGAATCATAGAAGGAAAGATTGAGGGGAAAAGGTTTAAGAGACAGACTAAAGAGATTTATACAGACTAAATCAAGGAGAAATTAAACAGCGTACAGGAAATTCAAAAGAAAGCTGATGCTGGAGAAGCATGGAAGTTACGCCTAAAGTTGTGCCGTTTCCGAAAACTCCTCATTTTTATGGATAATAAGTAAAGTTTCCGGAAATTTTCGGAAACTTCACAACTCTAGCTACGCCACCGACAAGAGCTCTAAATAAAAGAATGATAACGATATATTATTTTGACACCACGTTTTCCTCAAATTGAAAATGGTAATTGAGCTAGTACAGTTGGTAGCATCAAGGCCGCACATGCGTACATATAGTGCGTCAAGTAGCTTTTTAGCGCACGCCGTATTTTAAGTAATACTAAATCATTTTACTGGCAGTGAGAATTTTTTGGAAACTGACGTTAAAAAAAAAATTTAACCAAAATATAACCGACTTCAGTAAAACTAAAAAGCCAAAAATAACCCGTTCAAGTACAGATTACATTTGACTCACCCTTTGAAATCGATCCCAAACCACTCAGTTATTATATTTATAATATTAAAGTTTACGTGAGGTTTGGCACCGACTTCAAGGGGTGAGTCAAATGTAATCTGTACTTGAACGGGTTATTTTTGGCTTTTTAGTTTTACTGAAGTCGGTTCTTTTTTTTGTTAAAATTTTTTTTTTCGCTTTTTAGTGATTCATGTAAAATACTTATGGCGGGGTGATCAGGGAGGTCTTGAAGGCCTCGAGGTCTCGTTTAAATTATCTCCTAACTCCTAACCCTTAAGGAGTTGTACCTTCCATCATCAGTTCAGCATCGGAAGATGATGACTACCATATGCAAATACTTAAATAGTTTTAGAAAATATATGAAAAATATTATGAGTGCCTATAAAATTTCAGGAATTCCTTCGATTCCTCATGGATCTCGTCATCCGATCTTCACCAAAATTGTATGGGACCAACCTTGAGATGTCTATTCATGAACCTAAAAAGAGTTTTCCAAATTGACTCATAAATGACGGAGTTATGAGGAAACAAACATTAAAAAAAAAAAAAAAAAAAATAGAAAAAACATACAACCGAACTGAGAACCCCCTCCTTTTTTGAAGTCGGTTAATGAGTAAATGTCATTGTTGTACACAAAGAGGAAACAGGACTAAATATTACGAAAATCTTAAGACATTTTCGCATAATAAACCCAAAACTAGGTATCCAAAGTGATATTATCTTTCAGAAGAATAGCGAAGGATTGAGCCGCATTCCGGTAAACAACGTTTTGAATCTGGTAGATGACATATCGCTATTGACATTTTATAATGCATTTATGACGTATGCGCATTATTCCCATATAAAATCTGTTTGTAGCGCCACTATCCCGGGGCAAACCGCCTCTTGTTAGGCTATGCCTAGGTACATGAACGTGATACATCGACTAAGAACATGCTCATAAATCACTGAAAATCTGCGTCATGAAGTGGGTATTTCTTACGCCATGACATTAAGCTGAGTGACGACCTTTTTAGCATTAATTTAATCTATACATATAGGTATTACGCGTTAGTCATGTTTATGTCTATATGCTAAATAAACTTATTTCTTTCTTTCTGTAAATACCGGCCGCGGTGCGAGGCGCCGTCTAAATACGGTTTATTGTGCGCAGCAAATTACTGCTGAAAATAGAAACGCGGAGTTTATTACTTCTTTTTATGTTTGATCACTCATAATTACTGTTTTTGACAACTTATAAGATTACCTATTATATAGAATAAGACATCAAGGCGATTCAACTTCAACATGATAAAGCGATGACAGGATTTATCGATAGCAATAATATGAAGAAGCACAGCACTAGTGGGTAGGTACTCATACGCACAACAAACAATCGAACCACACTTGTACAATTTATCGTCGTATATATTGACGCAATTAGTGCTTTAATGGTTTCTGTGTTGTTATGATGTACCGCGTTATACACAAATATGTATATGAAGTAGGTATATACCTAATATACATTTTGGACGTTAAGTTCATGTAGTCATCTGAGTCGAAAACACAATTTAGCTCTGCCTACTACAAAGTGCTCTAACTTGCAAATATTTAATACAGGACCGTACATGATGTGTGTTACACATATAACAAGATAACACTTGAAATAAAAACATAGAAAAATGTAAATTATTTAAAGAAGCACTAGAAAAATTCTATTAGATAAAAGTTACTATTCACTACAAGAATTTTTAGATGAAGTTCAATGAAGTGAATACCAATGTTACCTATTATTATATAGCAATGCGGGGAACATTTTATACAATAAGTATAAATAAATATACCTACACTATATTTTTTACATAAATTAAGCAAAAAAGAAAGCAGTTAGACTAACATAGTAAAGTAATTTATTAGAATTAAGTTAATTAAGTTAATTGATGTGCCCTTGCAGGATGCATATTATGTTGTTAATAAAATTGTAATATGTGTGCAATAAAAATATTGAGTTTGAGTTTAGTATACAATTCTAAAATTGTATAAAACGAGTTCAAATTTTCTATGGAGTAGTTTCAGGAAAAGTCTTAACATCGCAATGCAGGATTTATATGGGCGCGCCGCGCCATGTGTTGGTAAATAATTCTTTGTCCGCTCCACACCGCAACGGCTGTACGGATTTTAACAAATTGTGTTACATACCTAAATAGTTGGGGTCCTTAGATGATGGGATACTTACCCGACTACGATAAACGCACATAAAACATTTTGTGAGTCATTAGTTAGGTAAATACAATTTCACGCTAAATAAGCACGATGGATGTCTACATGCCGAAAATGCCCAGAGAAACTAACTATATAGTATCATCTACACTCATTTTGAAATTAGAACATTATGGTCTGTCTTCAAATGCTTTAAGCCTTATGTCGTCTAGTACCCGTAACACGAGCCTTCTTTAGCTTAATTTGGGACTAGATCGATTTGTGTGAGGTTGTCTGATATTTATTTATTATTATTTATTATTGCCAACCAGGAAATTTTATTTTCTCGTGATATCTATACTATTATAAAATTCTACATTTGTATTTTAAAATCAGTTTTCTTTGAATCAAGGTCATAATTTCAGGAAAAATCTTAATAGCGTGAATCAGGATCGTCATTTGTTTTGTATGGGCGCGCGGCAGCCTGGCGCCCTCTGTTGGGCATAATTACCATTGTCGTCTCAGCACGCCGAAACGGCTGAATGGATTTTAACCAATTTTGGTACAGCGATACCCAATCTACTAGACTACGGTAAAAAAAATACGCGTACGAAGTTGCGGGCGCCGTCTAGTCTTGATATATGGTAACCTATCGCAACTTCGAAACATTGTTTCCCCCCTGTATCGTTTCGCCGAATTTTCATTTGCCCGAAAGCAATTTTTCCTGAAACCCTTAATATTTTCAGGATTTTATAAACATCGTTTTATAGAACCCATTAGGTTAGGTTTGTTTTATAATTATTTTGAAATGTTAATAGCTTTCGGGCAAATGAATATTCGGCGAAACGATACAGCGGGGAAAAAAAATCGGGATTATGATAGGTAACCCTTTTTTTTGGGTCTCTAATATATAGGTACAACTAGAAATTTTAAGTTTCTAGGTTCAGTAGTTTCGGCTCTACGTAGACGAGTGAGTCAGTCAGTCACTCAGGACTTTTCCGTTTATATGTATAGATAACTCATTAATGTATTAGTTGTGTCAATATTTTATTGTAAAACAAACATGAAAATAAACTTTTAAGAGTATGTACAAACGCGAACGTATAACCTGTGAATAAAAAAGTAACAAACACAAGTATTCAATGCACAAATTAATTTGTGAGAAGATATGAAACAGCTCTTAAATTTTTAACACATTCCAACACAAATCTGGTACTTACTGTAAACTGTAATATCTTTTTAAAATTACTATCCTACGTCAGCTATTCCTTTGTTTAAGTTAGTTTAGTACCTACTTACAGTTGGATTTCTCTTTAACAAAAAATTGACACATGACAGCACCCATATAACGTAAATGTGTATGGTCTATTGAATTTGATTAAAAAACAAGCAACGGCATAATGGTATTTCATGTATCTATAAACGTTTTTTACTTTCTATTTGATACAAGTGAGTTTATGTTATATTTTTATCTTATTGCAGTGTTGAAGTATTTAACGATAATAAATAATTACATAAACAGTTACGTACTAGGTACGTGTTTTTTCTTTTAAAATCATTTAACTAATTACAAAACTCATAATAAATTATTTGCAGAAAAACTAAATTCATAATTTTAATTAACATAATAATTCACCAACAAAACCAGGCAATACTCAAAATAACATTAGTTATAATTGTCATAGCATAGAAAATATAATTTTACTTTGTATAATATACTTTGGTCATAATTAATAAAGTTCAAAACAACATTTAAAATAATAATTAAATAAAAAATATATATTATATTCGTTTTATGCAAAATGAAAATTCGGAAATCGTAATATGACAATCATTACACACCCCTGGCTAAATACATTGGTTTACACAGCTGTTTTCAGATTTGCCAATTGGGCAAGCTAGAACGAATTCGTATCACGACAAGGCCAAACGCAAGTCGATCACGTATTGAGGGCTCCGTACAATAATATCCATACCGGCTTAACCATATTAAAAATAAACTTTTCCGAGCTTTTGCTGATTTTCGATAACTATTAAGCTCATTTTATCACATACTGTGGGCCTGGTATACCTTCACTTGCCCGAATTTCATATGCCCGAATTTCGTGTGCCATAATATTCAGTTGTCCGAATCTTGTTTCTTATAATTATGTTTCCCATAATCATTGTTTGCCATATTAATCCTATGCCCGAATCTTTGTTTCCCATACTATTAATTCCAATAATCACATTTTCCATAAAGATTGTAATCCATAATTGTCACATGCTATAATTTCATATGCTATCCAAATGGAACATAGGTCGAAAACCGACATCTGTAGGTTAGGTTAGGTTTGTTTTATGACCCCGTATAGCGGAGCGTCAAAATACAAACCCAATCTTATCTAGTTTTAGAAGAACTGCTACCAAATAGTACATGGATCTAAAACCGAAAACTATAGGTTAGGTTAGGTTTGTTTTGTGACTCGTATAGCGGAGCGTCAGAATGTTTGCTTCAAAATACAAATCCTAATCTAATTTACAGTTTCCTAATTTACAATCTAACCTAGTTTTAGAAGAACTGCTACCAAATAGTACATGGATCTAAAACCGAAAACTATAGGTTAGGTTAGGTTTGTGTTGTGGCCCGTATAGCGAAGCGAGCGAAGCGAGCGTAGCTTCAGAATGTTTGCTTCAAAATCCAAATCCTAGCCTAATTTACAGTTTTAGAAGAACTACGATAAAAGGACGTACGACATTCGACCAGAACCGAAAACTTTAGGTTTGGTTTGTATTGTGACCATGTAGTACAAATAGTGTCTATACGTGGCCACAATATATAGTCAAAATGCTTGCTTGCATGTGTACATCGTAAATAGACGATTATTACATCAAAATGCTAGAAATTACTAGAAAAAAAAACACAATTTTAGACAATGTCAAATGCATAGCTAGGTTGGATTCGCACAGAAACAATATTTAGTATGGCGTTTAAATATTCTATCAAACAATATTATGGCACTTAATACTATGGAAAACAATACTTATGGCATTCGTATCATTATGACATATAATATTCGGGAATACAAGAGTATGTCAAATGACTTTTCTAGGAAACGAAACATTCGGGCAAATGAAATTCGGGTAAGTGAAATTCGAGCAAATCAATATTATTGCATATAAATTTCGGTCAAACAATAGACAACCTGTGGGCCTATGATGGTTTGGTTTTATCACGCGATAAATAAGTGACTAAAATCCGTCACGTTTTGACAAAATGCCAGTCTGAGTGACGGATGCTTTGTCACTTATTTATCACGTGATGAACGCAACCATCACAGGCCCCCAGGTCGATTCAATTCGTTGTGCTGTTTACACTAATAGTAGCACAAATATCGTTTTTTCAAAGCTCTAAAAGCCGCAGTTTACTGGTTCCCGTTTTCACTATACTACCTATAAATACTAAGTTTAATTTGCGAGGCTTTACATCTTTTAGCGCTGCTAGTTGGGAAACTATAGCTAACGAGTGTGGCAAATGGAGTGCGTCTCTTGTCGAAGGCTGCAAGGCTCTTGACGCAAGTTGATTTTGGGCTCTAGCTGCGAAACGTGAGAGGAGACACCAACATGAGAGGAGGGTCACTTCGCCAACTCGATCATCAAACGACCCCCTAATGAGATGTCAGTCTTGCGGACGTCACTGTCGCTCCGGCATCGGACTGTATAGTCATTTCAAACATTACCACAAAAACGCTGCATAAAATCATCTGATAAAGATGTAAAGGCCTATGATGACATCTTTTAGAACGTACAATAAAGATTATTTTGGAGTAATTAGATTTCAAACAAAATACATGTTTCTGAAGTCAAGCCCGAAAGGAAGAAGACAAACAGTTAACTAATCAGAGTTAGAAACAATTTTAAGATTATAATTTTGACGCGGCTGGCTCAGTCTGTAGAGGCCTGCGTACTGAGCCGGCGGTCTCGGGTTCGAATCCCGGCCAGGGCAAATATTTGTGTGATGAATTCGAATATTTGTGCTTGGGTCATTGTTCTATGTATTTAAGTAGGTATATTATAATATTTATCTATATAAGTATGTATCGTCGTCTAGTGCCCATAACACAAGCTTTCTTGAGCTTTATTTGGGACTGGATCGATTTGTGTGAGGTTGTCTGATATTTATTTATTTATTTATTATTATAGTACATATTCCAAATAAATGGTGGGTAGGTATTGATATAAGCGGTATCATTGTACTCGTTTACTTATACTTTATTATTGCATGTTTTTGATTTTAAATAAAATATGAAGCATATAATATTTATACCGACCTGCCGCTGCATTAAAAAATAAATACTTTTGGTGTCAGCCAGATTTGCGCGTTGCTATGAACAAGTTTTGACCTGCCACTCACTGGGGTCGCCAGTATATGTACATATACTACGCACCGATTTTTGTTGGGAACCCTAAACTTGCGACGCAAGTGAGCGTCTAATACGTGAATATTCATTATTATGCTTGGATTAATCTTGCGATCGACATTTCACTTGAAAAAATATCGTGCAGTGTTTATTACGCATCCCTCAATGATGATCGCTCTTCTGGTCGCGAGTCTGCTCGTAGCAGCGTACTTCTACCTGACCCGCACCCGGGAGTACTGGACTAAGCGAGGAGTCAAGCACGACAAGCCGGCCCTACTGTTCGGCGCCAACGTCCACTACCTACTGCGTCATAATGTCGCCGAAGTGGCTATGGAAACCTACAAGAAGCATCCAGAAGAGCAACTGGTAGGTATCTTTCGAGGGACCTGCCCAGAGCTGGTCATCAGAGACCCTGAGCTGGCCAAAGTCATTTTGGTACGCGACTTTAACTCGTTTCACCGCCGAGGCTTTGACAGCACAACCGAATTGGAACCTCTTCTAAAAAATCTAGCGTTTGCTGACGATGATCTGTGGCGCCAGTTACGTTTGCGTACGACGCCTGCCTTCTCGAGCAGCAAGCTTAGGGCGATGTTCCCTCTGATCGCGCAGCGCACAGAGAGCCTGCAGGCTCGGCTGCTAGCCATGCCCGACGACCAACCCATCGACACCAAAGACCTCATGACAAAATTCACCAGCGACATCATCGGCTCCATTGGCTTTGGCGTGGATACTGACTCTCTCCACAATGACGATGACGCAATGCGAGAACTGGGCATCAAGTTACTCCGTACCACCTTTTCACGTGCCTTAAAGCAGATCTCGAAAAATCTCATGCCCAAAATTTTCAGATCTTTGAGGATTTTGGGAGACGTAGACGAAGAAGTCATTGAATTGGTTCGGTCAGTTATGAAAGCGCGGAACTATGAGCCTAGCGGTAGACATGATTTTATAGATTTGCTTTTGGAATACAAAAAAGAAGGTCCTATGGTAGGAGACTCTATATTAGAAGAGAACGCTGATGGAACTCCTAAAAAGGTATCTATAGAGATGGACGATGGACTGATGGGAGCGCAGTGCTTCGTGTTTTTTGCAGCTGGATTTGAGAGTTCTGCTTCTACCATCAGTTATACACTGCACGAGCTAGCACACAATCCGCCCATACAAGAGAAAGTGCAACAAGAAATCGACAGCGTATTAGCCAGACACGGTAACAAACTAAGCTATGATGCGCTTATGGAGATGACCTATCTTAGATGGTGCCTAAATGAGTCGTTGAGGCAAGTCCCTGTTGGGGCTGCCGTGAAACGTCAAAGCGTACGGCCGTACACGTTCCCGGGGACAAAGGTAACCATCGACGCAGGCGTCTCTGTGATCGTTCCTCTGCTAGCGTATCACAACGACCCGGACATATTTCCGGAGCCGCAAGAATTTCGCCCAGAGCGCTTTGACCCTGAAGTGATGACGGCACAGCAGAAACTAGCTTATTTGCCATTCGGTAGCGGACCTCGTGGTTGTATCGGTGAGTAGATCTTTTCCTATTAACCCTTTCAATTTATTTCGAATGAAATAGATATCATCTTGTAGACGTAGACGAGTAAACATCTTATAATATCGCACCCTTGGTAAAACAAAGCCACATCTGCAAAATGTGCACTTTACAGGAGAGCAGTTTAAAAATTCTCCAAGTGATTTTTGCTGATAACATTTTTGCGTTTCGTCGAATTGTCATGTACTTTTGCATATAGGTTTATATTAATGTAATCAATTAAATGTGTTATGTCCCATTTAATTTAACGCATTATTTTTAATAATAATGTAACGGATGTGCACATACGGCTATTTATTACCAAGCATCAGCCGACGTATCAGCAGATCCGTCATTATTTTACAAAAATCTACGTGACGCATGTGCACATACGTCTTTGTTTTATGAATAACCCTTGAAATTATGAGGTCGTATATGTGTAAAATATTATATTTCTATAGAATCTGAAAGATTTAGGTATCTGTAAATGAATATTATTTCAAGTGAACTTATTTTACAGAATTATTTACTTAAATAACTAGGCAGCAATGAGTAAAAATACTGTGGTTTGCTACTAGAACACAGTAAGTGCAAGAAGATAAAACAATGCTATAAATTTTAATACATATTAACTTTGTATCGGCGTGATAAGGTCAGTCACTTACATAATAATTTCCATAAAATATGTACTCCATAAATAAAATAAGCGTTAAAAACTGAAACTAGTAAGTAACAACTCGTTCATACTAAACACTATATAAATTTTATTTATAAAATACCCGTACTTGTATTATATAACTTAATAAACGAATAGATAAGAATATTAAACTTTTTGATAGTAATATATACAACTGTTACTTAATGATAAGCCATAAAACATGAGCATTGACCTGAGCTTGGTTTTACGAAACACACGAATGTTTTAAGACCTAATAATTATATAAGTCATAAACTGTTTTCATCAAAGGCCTTAAAATTTGTATCAGTTGATTATTTTACTATGCAGCGTTTTTGTGGCAGTGTTAAGATTAAGAATGACTATAAAGTCCAATGCAGGAGTGACAGTGATGTAGATTGGCATTTCGATAAAAGGTCGTTAGATGATCGAGCTGGTGAAACAACCCTCCTCTCATTATGGCGTCTCCTCTCGCGTTTTGCGGCTAAAACCTGAAACAAGCTTTGATTTCTCAGTCTTACAGTCTTCGGCTAAAGACTTGCTCCACTTGCTATGCTCGTCGGCTAGAGTTTCCTAGTCTGCTGGGCTGATGCCAAATGCCGGCATTGCTCGCTTAGTGCAGTCCTTGAAACGCAACATGGGCCTCCCCACATTTCAGGGTACACAGTAAGCGAGTGGCATCCATACGGTGCACATGCTTCCCCAGCCATCACAATCTACGCTGTTTCAGCATTGCAGAAATCCTGGAAAACTGCGCGACTTACAACACACATTCGTGACCCTGTCTCGCCAAGTGATATGAAGTGTGACTGCTACGAAGGCACCGCAAGTGGAAAATATTCAGCCTTATTTCTTGCTTGGCATACGACGTACTGGTTTCAGTTCCACACAAAACTATACTCAGAACACAAGTTTGATACACAAACACTTTGGTCTTGATTGTCAGATAGTGACTAGTCTAGAATCCTGCACTGAGCTTCCCAAACATTGTAACCGCTTTACCAAGCCGGTTCCCGATATCCACATTCAGTGACAGATTGCTTGACAAGTGGGATTGCTAGATAAGGGAACTGGATCTACAACATCAAGGGACACGACACTATCCAACAAAATAGTTGGTTTCTGGTGAAAACCTTGCGCCAGAACAACTGTCTTCTTAGCATTAATGGACATGGAAAAGAGAGAACAAGGGTGTGCGAACTTATCGAAAAGAATCTGTAACTCTTGGGAATTTTTTGGCAACGAATGCGGCATCATCGGAAAATAACAGTGAATCGATGTATACGTTTACGACGAGACCTCAACAGGAAAAAATCATAAAGTTTCCCTTCTGCTCTTGTGTGTAAAGTGTATCCCCTAAACTAAAGTTCCCAAATGCAACCTTCAGAAGCAGGGAAAAAGATGTCGAAAAGTATTGGATTGGAGGCAATACTCGGCCGCAGTCCCTCCGCATGTCGAACAAAGCAGAAGTCCGGCTGTCATGAACAACAGCACCGTGCGTGGAAACATTTAACTAGGTTTAAAAGTTTTGGTGGACATCTGTCGAGAGCAGGGCCTTCCTTCTTATATTTTTTTGCTTTTACTGTTACAAGCACATCATATGCTAGCATGATGAATGCATTAGTAAGTAGTAACAGGTTATTTTTTCGCTGATAGGGTCGGGTAGAGCAGATTCTTCTAAGTTCGCTTTGTCCAAGATTTCCTCGTGTCCCAATATTTCGAGATTCCTTTAGAAACTTCAAATAACGAAAAGAATAATCACTTCTCTAAAAACGGCATCATAGAAATAAATACAATATGATAAATATGTTAAGATCTACAAATAAGTAGATTTTATTTGTAGGTAATAAAAATAAAAAAAAGATAAATTTCAGGGTTTTAGATGGTCGGAATTACAGGTAAGACATTTAGTTATTACATATTAATAAAACGTTAGATTTTTTTTACAATAACATGCTTTTAGGGTTCCGTACCTCAAAAGGAAAAAACGGAACCCTTATAGGATCACTTTGTTGTCCGTCTGTCCGTCCGTCTGTCAAGACCCTTTTTCTCAGGAACGCGTGGACGTATGAAGCTGAAATTTATATCAATTACTCAGGTCTACTGTCCCTTGAAGCTGTGAAAAAATCCAACTTCTAAGCCAACGCAATCAAAAGATACAGCCGTTTATGCCGCAAATTTTCGACACTTGCAAGGGAATCAAAACCTACAGGGTGCTTCCCGTGAACTCAGAATCTTGAAATTTGGTACGAAGCAACGTCTTATAGCATAGATAAAGGAATAATTACGAAAACCATAAAAAAAATTTTTAATACCTAACTTTGCACCTAATTTGCAAATTTTCGACACTTGCAAGGGAATCAAAACCTACAGGGTGCTTCCCGTGAACTCAGAATCTTGAAATTTGGTACGAAGCAACGTCTTATAGCATAGATAAAGGAATAATTACGAAAACCATAATTTTTTTTTTAATACCTAACTTTGCACCTAATTTATATGGGGCGCTATACATACCAGGTGCAAACTTAACTTAACCACTTAGGGATGGAAAGTGTTTGTACGGAACCCTCGGTGCGCGAGTCCGACTCGCACTTGGCCGGTTTTTTTATACCTTCAAACTTTTTGATAACGACGCATCTTAAACTACGACCTAAAATAACGCTACATGTTACGATGCGACTATGAATAGTTTGTACAACAACGACGCAAATGAATATACGACCATAATTAAAAAAAACAATTAAATTACCTTAAACTCTTCTTATAACATTATGGCAATATTGCCTAACATGTTTGTTAAAAAAAAATTTAATTAGTTAAAAATCGATAAATAACGTCTAATGTGATCATGCGACTGGCTATTTAATCTCGATAATTAGAACTCAAACAGTCGTATGTGCACATACGATTGTTTATAACAAGATAATTTTCTTGACCTGTAAAAAGTACTTATCATTACCGGTTTCGTTTTCCGCATCCATTGTCGCCGATTTAGATCCAAAACGCAACGCATGATCACAGTCCGGTAACACCGACGCATCTGACTTTACGACAACGCGCGCGCCGATATGCGCTCACAGGAACGACGTCAAAAAAGGACGCATACGCATTTGTAGCATTATTTTACGTCGCCTCTTCACTTGCGTCGTTTTCCGCTTAAAATATCTCAGAAACGACAAAAGTTAAAATTATAAAAAAATTCTACCGTGTAGAACGCATAATTCTAAGGATATTTCCGTAATAAAACCACTTTTGACGCAAAGTCACATGTTGCATTATTTTACCAAGCGTGCGATATATTGTTCTATCTACAGGCTATCGTCTCGGCGTTATGCAGGCCATGGCTGGGCTAGCAGCGGTCCTGGAGAAGTGTTCCGTGCACCCCGCCCCGGGGGCCTCCCGTCACCGCACCCTCACCCCGGTCTTCGACGTGTTCACGCAGCTCGAGGGCCCCATACCTGTCATCATTCAGAAGAGGAAACGGCATTCCGTTTTTTGAAGTTCTTGACCATCTTCTGTAGTCAATGTAATATTTTAATATTATTTATCTACCCAAATATCATAAACCCTGGAACCCATGATGCGTTCAAGAACCGCACATTATGACCAACATAAAAATAAACTGTTTTGTTAGAAAAAATTTCTTATCTGTGAAAATGTTATTATTGCTAATTAATAACATCGATTTCGATAATATTATATCATTCAAATTTCGAACATCTCTGAAAACCAAAGAAATTTGGTTTGACCTCTATTCTAATATCAGTCGAGATGACGTTTAGTGCGAAATGAATTGTCAATTTGCAGACAAATTGACAAATGTCGCACGCAAGTAAGATATCGAACGATATGGTAGTTCGGACCCACTCTAGTTTGTCTCTGAATAAAATAAAAAACTATGACAGCTGCCAGAAAAAAGTTTTCATTGCCGCCATTACCGGTTAGAATTTGTTTTAATGCATAAAGTTGATCGATTTGTTGAATATAAACCATAAAATTAGCTCATTTCAAGATGATATAGATATTTCGGCGACGCCTCCTGATATCCGTAACAAAGCACCTAACGTCATTAATTACTTATTACCAGCTAAGTCAAAGAAACAGTAGGTATGGTGGTCATAATATGCGGCTCCTGAATGCATCATGGAGGCTTATATATTATGTGAGTAGATAAAGTAGTGTATGTAACTATACATAATTAGGCATTAAACACTCGTGTGATGTTATTATGACACTCGCCTTCAGCTCGTGTCATAAACCCACACTCGTGATTAATGCCCTTCATTATGTACAGTCACATAAACTACTATTTGATTATTTTTTATTTTATTTATTTCATGACATACGTGTATTCTAATGTGTAGAGACATAAGTATAATTTCGAACACAATGTAGTATATTGTTATTGAATAAATAACAAAAAAAAATGTGACCTAGTTTAGTTCCTTATATTTTTATTATTTTGTATTTGATATGTATGTTAGTTTTAAGGTATGTATCTATGGGCCACAGTTGCCTGAAATAAATGTTTTCATTCATTCATTCATTCAAATAAATCAAATGCAATTTGACATAAGCCATTCGCAAAATTGACAGCTTATTTTGATGCTGACCGTATAACTAAATACAAACAAATATTGATGTAGATTATTTATTATTTTTTTACTTCTCATTGTATGTGTGGTTTTGCAAATTGTAGTCTTTTTTTGTAGATAAAGTGGATAAAGAATGCTTACTGACAACTTTTAAATTAAACAGATAATATATCTCTGAGTGATGCGTTAGGTATTAGTTTGGTATTTCTTAAGATTTGCTTGTTATATAATGAATATAAAATTCGAATTCATGTTTCAATTGCTGTATGCTGAGGACTGTCTACTATTGCTTTTAAATTTTACAATATTGATTTCTATGCAATACTACGAGTATAATGCAAAGTTATGAATTAAACGTTTTAAATGAAACCTTCTAATATTGTATTCAAATCAGTAAAATGCTCTTCTGCGAGCTTTTAACGAAAAGCTACAAGTAACGACTACTGGTACCCATATTAAAAATGTTAGAAAATATATAGTTATACTTTGTAAATACCGTAAAATGGGGTTACTTTAGGATAATTTGGGTCTACGTTGATAGATTTAAAATTGTTATAAAAACGCAAATATTAAAGATAGGTATTCCATTGCCACAGATGGTAAAAAAATAAGGATATGGCGTAAAAACAAATTTTCCAAAGTAGCCCCCGCATTTTAAAGTAACCCCATTTTACGGTAATTCATTTTAACTGGCAACTAACAGCAGGGCTAGCACATGCTATAGTAGTATATCATAATACTCTCCGATCCCCATGATGCCTGTATGAATGTCTTAAAATCAGGAGTGTTTAAAATCAATAATTACGACAAAAAAACATTTATTCAAAGAATATGTTTTTTTTTTATAAATATTGACACAAAGGTAAATTACGAAAGAAAAACCGGCCAAGTGCGAGTCGGACTCGCGCACCAAGGGTTCCGTACAAACACTTTCCATCCCTAAGTGGTTAAGTTAAGTTTGCACCTGGTATGTATAGCGCCCCATATAAATTAGGTGCAAAGTTAGGTATTAAAAAAAACTACTTACTAGATCTCGTTCAAAATAATTTTCGTTGGTAGTTTTTATAGTAATGTACATCATATGTTTTTTTTAGATTTTTCATAATATTTTCTTCGGTTTCCGCGACTGTCACACATTTAAATGTTAGATTTTTCATTTTCTTATTTTAGAAGTTAGAGGGGGGGACCAACTTTTTTCCACTTTGGAAGCGTCTGTCACGCAAACTATTCGGTTTAGAAACAAAATATTTTAGAAACCTCGATATGATTTTTGAAGACCTATCCATAGATACCGCACACGTATGTGTTTGATGAAAAAAAAAATTGAGTTTCAGTTCTAAGCCCCATATTTTTTTTTTTTGCATCAAAATCTTAATGCGGTTCACAGAATACATCTACCTACCAAGTTTCAACAGTATAGCTCTTATAGTTTCGGAAAAAAATGGCTGTGACATACGGACGGACAGACGGACAGACAGACGGACAGACAGACATGACGAATCTATAAGGGTTCCGTTTTTTGCCATTTGGCTACGGAACCCTAAAAATTTAATGTGATCTACTACAAGGTAAGCAGGACTTGAACCTGCGGCCTCCACGTTTCCGGCGCATTGCTCTCCCAATTGAGCTATTAGATAGTTACGTCAATCTTTCATTTCATATTTCTTACGCTACTGGAGCGCTCTCTGGGTCATATGTGTTTGAAATGCTTATGCGCATAGCCAAACCCTAGGATGTGCGCTTTACACGCACGACCCCCTGTCGTAATTTACCTTTGTCACCCTTTGTGTCAATATTTATAAAAAAAATGTGGTATTTCCACATAAAAACTAGAATCAATAAAAACATTTTATAGAAATATGACAATAGTAATGCAAAAAACATTTTTTTTCTCCGACTGGTGTTGAACGTTTTTTCCTTATAATTATTTTGTTACCATTAAAGCGGCAACCAATCAGTCTACGTCACAAGTCTGCCTTGTCGGAATGCCATACCCTGTTTTCTTATGCCATGGGCTGGCATATCTTGCCGCGACTTCGCTTGTCGCGCGAGCCAGCATCACCCGTCTTGCTCGGACGTTATTCAAAGGAAAGTGACAGGTAGTAGGTAACTATTTGTAGCGCGACAGAGTCGCGTTTCACAGTTGACGTAGGTACTGGTACGGGAATATTTTATTCAATTCAGTGTTATCTCAAAGTATGTTTGTCCGGCGGCGTTAGAGTAAAAAGCTATAAAAATAATATATACCTACAGTAAAAAGAGCATAAGTGATTTCTCACATAATAATAATAATAATAATAGACATACCGCTGACATTGACAGACGCTTTTTGTATCTCGTATTTTATAAAATGTGTTTTAGATGATTTTTGCCGTTTTTCTGTGTCAATTTAAAAATATTATCAGTGCCGCATCATGTTTTATTATTTAATAACATCTGTCGGAGCCTGCAAGCATATAAACAGAACATATATATATATTGACAGAAGTGACAGCAAGGCGAAATCTACAAATAAGACGAAACATTTATACAAATGATTACGAGATCGAAGCGGAAATTAGCGGATACTAACAACGCACGCCCACCACCATCACCCGCGCCGTCCTGCTCCTCGCCATCGTCGTCGGGCGACGTCTTCGCCACAGCGCCCGACACCAGCGAGTCGAGCGAGGACGAGCGCGGGCCGCCGCCCCCGCCGACACGACCACCTGCTCGTCGAGGGCGGCCACCGCTGCCGGCACGCTTGGGGCCTACGGGGCAATCTGCTCCGACATCGGCTCCCGCTACCGGTGGTGTAGTGCGTCGCATGAGATGGTCTCAAGCCATGAATGAGAACGTCATGCGCGCCTACTATGGGGCTACAGAGGGAGGAACCAACCTGTCCGCGTACCGGGACAGGATGCTGCCTCTGTTTCTGACTTTTGATTCGACCATCACCGTATCTGTGCAACGGCTATCCGATCAGGTGCGCTTCATCCAGCGGCGCAAGCTGCTGGACGACGCGACACTTGATCGACTGCGCCTGGAGGTACTGGCCGCTCGCATGTCTTCCATGCCGGCTCGGGATCCGCCTGCTACGTCACCGGATCCGGCGCCAGCGCCCAACCTGGTGCCGGAGGTGCCGCGGACGGATCGAGATGCCGACCAGGAAGAATGTGCGAGTACCGTAAGTACCCACGCCAATGAGCAACTGAGGAGGGCTTTGGAGGAGGCGATTACGCGCTATCGATCCGCACCTGACTCTAGGCCGCGATTACCACGCTTACCGATGCATAAGCGTAACTTAGCGTTAATGGGAGCCCTGGACGCTTTGCTAGACCCGTACCTTCGGGCTAGCGAAGACTTAGCTGATACCCACTCGATCATGTACTGTGGGGCCATCGCGGCGTGCCGCGTTACTCGTGTCAGATTCCCGGACACTGACCGAGCACCGCGGACCGCCGGGGGTGTTCCTGCCTGGCAAGTACGGATCGAGCGGCGTATCAGCTCGTTTAGGACTCTCATTGCCAAGCTAATCTGTTTTAGGGGGGGCAACAATCGCCCCCGTGTGATGCGCTACGTGACACAAGCCTTCGCGGGGACTGGCACCAGGCCCTGCGATTACATGGCATGTGTCACAGAGCGCATCGACTACCTAAAGCAGAAAGTCTATGCATGGGCAAGCCGTATTCGTCGCTACAGAGAGCGTGTGGATCGGTTCCAGCAAAATCGCCTCTTCCAAAGTGACCAAAGGAAGGTATACCGAAAGTGGGAGGGAACCGATCAATGTGTGACCGACGGGCAACTGCCGGATCCTACTGCCATGATTAATTTCTGGCGTAGTATCTGGTCGGTTCCAGTCGAGCACACCGAGGGCGAATGGATGAATGTTGTCAGACGTGAGTGTGAGCCGATCGAAGCCATGGGGGCTGTGACCATCAGCCCCGATGATGTGGGTTGTGCTGTCCGTACGACCCAGAACTGGAAAAGTCCTGGGCCAGACGGATTGCACAACTTTTGGATCAAGTGGTTTCGATCCTCACATGAACGCCTGGCAACACAATTTCAAGACGCCCTCGAGCTTGGTTCCCTGCCATCTTTCATGACTACTGGTGCTACCTTCCTGCTCTATAAGTCCGGTAGTACCACGGAAGCGAAAAACTATAGACCCATCACGTGCTTGCCTACTTTATACAAGCTCCTTACGTCCATTCTGAGAACAAAAATTAACACGCACATTGTTGCAAACAACGTTTTGGCCTTTTCTCAGAATGGATGTAGGGTTGGGTCCCGTGGTACTAAGGAGCTCCTCCTCATTGACACGACCATTTGCCAACAAGTCCGGCGGAACAGGGGGTCCCTCTCAACCGCTTGGATTGACTATAAGAAGGCCTATGATTCGGTGCCTCATTCATGGCTGGAGAGGATCTTAGAGCTGTATAAAATCGATACGGCTCTAAGATCCCTCTTAAGCGCGTGTATGAGGCAGTGGACCACAGTCCTTCGTCAACCAGGTGGCGGGGATGGCCCCCCTGGCCCGCGGGACTTGATAAGGATTGAGAGAGGTATTTTCCAGGGTGACAGTTTGAGTCCTCTGTGGTTCTGCCTAGCCCTGAATCCGCTCAGCACTCTGCTGAAGGATTCAGGACTAGGTTGCCGGCTTCGAAGAGGAGGTGAGGTCATTT
Organism: Apotomis capreana; assembly: GCA_947623375.1. Classification (NCBI taxonomy): domain Eukaryota; kingdom Metazoa; phylum Arthropoda; class Insecta; order Lepidoptera; family Tortricidae; genus Apotomis; species Apotomis capreana. Next base: position 38,945,473 of record OX392500.1, read on the forward strand.
CTCATCTGCTGTACATGGATGATCTTAAGCTGTATGCACCAAAACACCAGGATTTGGTGGATTTACTGGAAGTAACTGAAACCTTCAGTAGCGCCATCAAAATGGAGTTTGGTGTAGACAAGGGTGCGGTCATGCATGTACAGCGGGGGAAAGTCGTAAATTCCGCGAACTTACAACTTTCTGAGACAATGTCCCTCAGGTCTATCTCCGAAGTTGAAACCTACAAGTACCTTGGTATGTCACAGTCATTGGGTATTGCGGACGGAGACATTAGACAGGCGTTGAAGGAGCGTTTCTTTTGTCGTTTGACAAAAGTACTTAACAGTCTTTTGTCCGGTGGCAATAAGGCGCGCGCCTTCAACGCTTGGGTGATGCCTCTGCTCACTTACTCCTTTGGCATACTAAGGTGGACTCAGACTGAGCTGGACGCCCTGGATACGAGGGTCCGTCAGCTGCTCACTACACATCGCATGAGGCACCCACGCTCGTCAGTTATGAGAATGTACATCCCGCGTAAGTGTGGGGGCCGTGGCTTTTTAAACGCCAAGGACCTCCATAACCGCGAGGTGTGCAGTCTTAGGGAGTATTTCCTAAACAACGAGTGTGGGATTCATCGCGATGTAGTGGCAGTTGACAAAGGCCTCACCTCTCTCTCCTTAGCAAACGAGAACTGGCGCAGACCAAAGGTGCTTAGCACCGATGACCGCAGGGCTGTATGGAAGAGCAAGGAGCTACACGGACGGTTCTACAAGGCCCTTACGGGGCCCGATGTAGATCTGCTCGCGTCGGTGAACTGGCTACGCTTCGGGGATCTCTTCGGGGAAACCGAAGGTTTTGTCTGTGCAATTGCGGACGAAGTAATGATGACGAACAATTACCGGAGATATATCCTGAAGGACGGTACGGTCGACATTTGTCGGGCATGCCGCCGTCCCGGTGAGTCACTCAGGCATATAATCTCCGGTTGTTCTCATCTTGCTAACGGTGAGTACTTGCACAGACATAACCAAGTAGCCAGGATTATTCACCAGCAACTTGCTCTTCGATACGGTCTTGTGGGGTCTGAGGTGCCGTACTATAAGTACGCACCGTTGCCAGTTCTTGAGAATGGTCGTGCCACGCTCTATTGGGATCGATCTATCATCACGGACAGGACTATTGTAGCCAATAAGCCTGATATCGTGTTGGTAGATCGATCCAAGCGCCAGGCAGTGCTCATCGACATCACCATCCCGCATGACGAGAACCTCGTGAAGGCCGAGAAGGACAAACTCAGCTTGGCTCACGAGGTAACCGCCATGTGGGATGTTGACTCGACGATCATTGTCCCGATAGTCGTTTCGGCGAACGGTCTTATAGCGAAGAGTCTCGACAAACATCTTAAGAGACTCTCGCTAGATGGCTGGATCAAGGGCCAGATACAGAAGGCGGTACTCCTGGACACGGCGCGCATTGTCAGGAGGTTCCTCTCTCTGCAGCCCTAACCACCGGTAGCCTGGGCCCTGCCCCGCTGCCGGCGGCACCCTAGGTTAGGTTTTTTATAATGTGTTTATATATTTTGTAATTTCTTTATTGTATTTTACTTTTGATATAACTTTATTGTAAAAAACCTAACTTAAGATTTTAAATGAATAAAGGAGATAATAATAATGATGACGAACAATTACCGGAGATATATCCTGAAGGACGGTACGGTCGACATTTGTCGGGCATGCCGCCGTCCCGGTGAATCACTCAGGCATATAATCTCTGGTTGTTCTCATCTTGCTAACGGCGAGTACTTGCCCAGACATAACCAAGTAGCCAGGATCATTCATCAGCAACTTGCTCTTCGATACGGTCTTGTGGGGTCTGAGGTGCCGTACTATAAGTACGCACCGATGCCAGTTCTCGAGAATGGTCGTGCCACGCTCTATTGGGATCGATCTATCATCACGGACAGGACTATTGTAGCCAATAAGCCTGATATCGTGTTGGTAGATCGATCCAAGCGCCAGGCAGTGCTCGTCGACATCACCAACTCAGCAAGTACCTTGACTTGGCTCACGAGGTGACCGCCATGTGGGATGTTGACTCGACGATCATTGTCCCGATAGTCGTTTCGGCGAACGGTCTTATAGCGAAGAGTCTCGACAAACATCTTAAGAGACTCTCGCTAGATGGCTGGATCAAGGGCCAGATACAGAAGGCGGTACTCCTGGACACGGCGCGCATTGTCAGGAGGTTCCTCTCTCTGCAGCCCTAACCACCGGTAGCCTGGGCCCTGCCCCGCTGCCGGCGGCACCCTAGGTTAGGTTTTTTATAATGTGTTTATATATTTTGTAATTTCTTTATTGTATTTTACTTTTTATATACATATATTGTAAAAACCTAACCTAAGATACGAAATGAATAAAAGAATAATAATAATAAGGCGTAGGGATGTGAGGACCCCATCGCCCGCTGGTATTACCAGCGCAATCAGTCACGCTGGGCAGCTTATGGCGAGCTGTTAGCTGTTGGGGGGTAGTGACCCCACGTACCTGAGTGGTCCTGGGGGATCCTGACGGGGGGTGATGGGTCGGGGCCTCCGCCTCTGTTTTGCCTTAACCGGCCGGGCAGAGTGGAGTCGCGAGAGTTGCGGCTCGGGGGTGGATGTGGAAACGTAAGGCGTTAGTTGGCTTCAGTTTAAAGCCCAGTATTACATCTCTCCGTCCTTAGCCTTCGGCACCGGTGTTGCCCTTAGGCCACTCTATGTGTCGCTATTTTATGGGGGCCCATCTAGCGGGAGGCGAGTCATCGTCTAGGTACCAGTGCCATTTTTGCTATGAGACACTTTTCCTGGTAGACACGTCCGGCTATCTCAAACAGTAGCCCAGTAGTTAGTCCACCGCATTTCATGTACAATAGCCTAGTACCATGTTTAGACCACAATAGTTCTTGCATCTAGCGAGTGCTGTCTCTGTGTGCGTCCCATGACACAGGCAGGGGGAGCATCAGCATGGTGTACCCCTTACATTTCATTAAATTGTCGAAAGGGCCTCTGCACGTTGGCTTCGGCTCCGTGCACGCCTCCCAAAGGTCCGGGACACCATTGTCCCGTGAATTGGTGCGACATATAAATAATAATAATAATAAAGCTTTATTTCATTCCATACAGATTAAATTAAATTCGATTATCAACATACATTTCAAATTATTTACATTATTCAAATAAAAAATAAAATAAAGGAAACTGATTTCTCACATACTTATGCAAAAAGATGACGTAATAGTATGCACTTGATTTTTTTCACTGATTACAATTTAAGTCTGTCTGACTGATTAGGCTTACGTCCAGCGGTGGACTGCAATAGGCTGAAATGATGATGATGATGATGATGACTGATTAGGTCATTTTACTCAGTTTACAATTTTCTGCCTATAAATAAGTCTACCGATAAAATAACAATAAAAGTTGAAAATAGTTTAAATAATTACGAAAGTAGTTGAATAAATACTGTATCTTATTTATTATTTTATAAGTTAAATGAAAAATGTTGTTAGTTCTCATCTTTAAATCAATTTCTTCTAATATATTTTTTGCATGCCAGCTGCTGGTAAAATGTGTGTGTCTGTTTTGTATGAAACGTAACATCATTTAATTATACCAAATTTTATGCAAAAAAGACGTTTGTATTTGTAAAAATACGATCTTATCTCATTAAGGGATCTCTTCCAGTTAACCTTTGAGTGATATTTCTACTGAGAACCTACAAAAAAGCACAGATCTTGTACTGTTGTACTTAGTTCATATTAATATCTTCTTAAACATTACAATTCTACTTATTTTTATTAAAACAGTAATAGTAGGGTACGCGACGATGCTAAATCGGGATTCACTCGAGCGTCATAGAGACCTATTGGGTTGCGAAGCTTAGATGATAAAAAGAAAAAAATGTCATATAAGATATACCTTTTCATCGGTGGGGGGAGCGGCTACAGAGTTTCAAAAATGTAAAAAAAAACTGTTACATGGACATACTCGAGCGCGTCAGATATTGATAGCATCCATGTCCTACACATTTTTAAAGATGTACGCATGTTAAACTGATTGTTTCCATGATGGGGGTGGTCGTACTTGAGGGTTGAAAATGAAAAAAAAATTTTTTTCATCGGGCGCGTCAGATTTTCTAAGGGGATGTTAAGTGAACCTAAGAAAAAGCTCTTATATAATAATCTGACGATTTGGATGTGACGCAAACTCGCAGTTATTATTAGAATGTGCAAAAAAAAATCGCCATTTTGAAATACTCAAGCGCGTCAGATTAAGATATATATGGTTCATATTTATGCCCTAGACGTGCTGTCTCATAATCTGACGATTATCTGGCGGAATTCGCCTAATCTGACAATTAAAAAAATGAACAGGAACTTGTGACTCAGAGCACTCTCCAGAAACAGGAAAATGTGACTCGGAGCACTCCCCAGAAGCAGGGGCATGTGATTCGGAGCTGTTCCCAGCTATTCGGAGCTATTACTGGCATATTCTATTATACTATGCCGCTGTTGTAAATACTGAAAGACTCGCGGTATTTTATTGCTATAAATAATTTATAGCACTGTGCGTGATTTACTTCATTTAATGAAGATTCTCTCGAAAGTTCAAGGTTATCGTATGTTGTTCGGGATTTTCGGAGAACCGGTTTGCTCCGACTATATTCTAAAATATTTACACATTTTTGTTATGTTTCTAATGTAAATTTACTTAATTATTTTTTTGTAAAGTAGTTTTACCACAAAATACACACTTTAATATTAATATTACTCATACTACAGCTGCCGGCAAACTTTTAGAGCATAATCTTGACTGCGCAGTAGCCCATTTACGTACAAATGTAGGTACATGCGCAAATCTGCCATTTTTGTTCTAAAAGTTGCCGGCAACTATAAATATTTAATAGTGCGAGTACTTTAGTGTTGTAAACAACATGATCAACTGTCATGGCGTCATTGGCAACAGAAACCAGAGTGGAATACAGGCATCACGTAACTGCACGCATTATACTTTATCGATGAATTTTTGTTACTTCGGCTAGTGGAAATCGTCAGATTATATATTTTCCGTTTCATTAATTCATTCCCTTTTAAATAAAAGAAAAATTAGCCACGCTCGAGAATGTCGAGATGAGGTTTTTTTTTACAACTTTGTAGCCCTCCGCCTTCTTTACGTCACCTTTAAATTGTCAGATTAGAGGAATATACACGTTTTAGCATATAACTAACTCACCCTACCTTAATCTGACGCGCTCGAGAATTTCAGATGAACAATTTTTTTTTACTAATCTGATCTTTTATCTTTGACGGGCGGCCATATATATGAGGCTCATATTTGGTGGAAGTACTCAACTGGGTACAAGGTATCCCCCTATATATTAATCTGCCGCGCTTTAGGTACTCCCGAAATCCCCTCTTCGGCTCTCCTACTATAACGTCTGCTAACGTATGGCCTGAACCGTTAAATTTTTCAACTTTTCGCTTCATTGTAAACATTGCGTTTACGTTAGCAGACGTTACTGCTTTAATAAAAATAATTAATTTGGGTGTAGCACATCGTTACTATCGATTTTCAACATAATTTGAGACGATGGTGCCGATTATAAAGTCTGAATCGTTACGGTAGATGGCGCTACGATGCCACCCTAAGGCATGTAGAAGCAACTGGTTAAAAAATTAAATGGCTCTCGCATCAGGTTCGGTGGTCCAACAGGTAAGACGCCCGTGTTGGCCCGGAAAGCCGTTGGAGACGCAGGTTCGATCCCTGCCTGAACCGTTAAATTTTTAAACTTTTCGTTTCGTATACTCTAATCATTTGTTCAGATACCTACTTAAGTGGTAACATTAAATTTAGCCAAAAGTACAACAGATTCAAAATATCAATTAGATTGCCAGAAATCGTTCAAGTCACGTGGTGCTTTGTTTATACAGATTAGATTTATTTATTGCATAGTATAAATGTCACAATTGCACATAAGTAGTTAATTTACATGTATCTATACTGGGTGTGTAATGTTTTGCATAACAACAAATTGCGAATTTTCATTTTGCATAAAACGAATTGCATAATTTCAACCTGCATAAGTGATCATATAGCATAAAAACAAAATGCATACAAACGAATTGCATAATTTCGAAAATTATAATAGTTTAATTGCATAATAAACTAATAGCATAATAGTCACTTTGTATACTATACCATTGTCATATCATACTTTTTTCATAATAACTTAAAGCATAAATGTTGCCTAAATAAATACATCCAAAAAATATAATATTTTTTTCTTATTCATTCTTCCCCATTGCCGAGCCAAATTAGGAGCAGTTACCTTTTAAGGGTCATAAAAAAAACCCTAACCTACCTATCTCTGGGAGCTGTTTCGTTTTTAAGGGTTAAAATAACCCTAACCTACCTATCTCTTGGAGCAGTTTCATTTTTAGGGTCATAAAAAAAAATAACCCTAACCTACCTATTTCTCGGAGCAGTTTCGTTTTCAGGGCACAAAACCCTAACCTACCTATCTCTTGGAGCAGTTTCCTTTTTAGGGTAAAAAAAACCCTAACCTCCCTATCTCTTGGAGCAGTTTCGTTTTTAGGGTACAAAAATCCATAACCTACCAATTTCAGTGCTCACAACAACTTTTTATTCAGGACTTATTTGATAGGTATGATATTTATGCAACTTGATAATTATTTTAAGTGTTTTTATGAGTTTTCATAATTATTCTGAATGAATGTTATACCAAGTGACATTATGACTTATGAACATTATAACGAATGTTATTATGATTATTAATGGTTATGATGTTTAAATATTATGCTTGACAAAATTATGAATTTTGTTTTTATGCAATGTGTTTATTATGCATTTTGAAAGTAGTTAAATGAAAATATGCTAAAAGTTTTTATGCAAATTGAACCGCACCCATCTATACTATGTGGTTATCTTTGTTGTATTCATTCGTACCCATAACCTATACTAAACAAATCACGAATAAAACAAGTTCAGAAGACCGAATGCTGCTTCCTCTTCTGAATGATGATAGGTATGGGCCCCATGAGCTGTGTGAACACGTCGAAGACCGGGGTGAGGGTGCGGTAGCGGGGGGCCCCCGGGGCGGGGTGCACGGAACACTTCTCCAGGACCGCGGCTACCCCAGCCATGGCCTGCATAATGCCGAGGCGATAGCCTGTAAATCGAACAATCTTATAAGATGTTTACTCTTCTATGTCTGTAAAGGTAAGCTTAAGTACATAGGAAATGATCTGCTCACCGATACAACCACGAGGTCCGCTACCGAATGGCAAGTAAGCTAGTTTCTGCTGTGCCGTCATCACTTTAGGATCAAAACGCTCTGGGCGAAATTCTTGAGGCTCCGGAAATATGTTCGGGTCATTCTGATACGCTTGCAGAGGAACGATCACAGAGACACCCGCGTCGATGGTCACCTTTGTCCCCGGAAAGGTGTACGGTCGCACGCTTACACGTTTCACGGCAGCCCCAATAGGAACTATCCTTAGCGACTCATTTAGACACCATCTAAGATAAGTCATCTCCATAAGCGCATCATAGCTCAGCTTGTTACCGTGTCTGGCTAATACGCGGTCGATTTCTTGTTGCACTTTATCTTGTATGGGAGGATTGTGTGCTAGCTCGTGCAGTGTATAACTGATGGTAGAAGCCGAGCTCTCAAACCCAGCTGCGAAGAACACAAAACACTGCGCTGCCATCACATCATCGTCCATCTCTATAGATACCTTTTTAGGAGTTCCATCAGCGTTCTCTTCTACTATAGAGTCTCCTATCATAGGACCTTGTTTTCTGTATTCCAAAAGCAAATCTATAAAATCATGCCTTCCACTAGGCTCATAGTTCCGCTCTTTCATAACCGAATGAACCAATTCAATAACTTCTTCGTCTACGTCTCCCAAAATCCTCATAGACCCGAAAATTTTGGGCATGAGATTTTTAGAGACCTGCTTGAAGGCACGTGAAAAGGTGGTACGGAGTAATTTGATGCCCAGTTGTCGCATTGCGTCATCGTCGTTGTTGAGCGAGTTAGAGTCCACGCCAAAGCCAATGGAGCCGATGATGTCGTTGGTAAACTTTGCCATGAGGTCTTTGGTATCGACGACTTGGTCGTCGGGCATGGCTAGCAGCCGAGCCTGTAAGTTCTTCGTGCGCTGCACAATCAGAGGGAACATAGCCCTAAGCTTGCTGCTCGAGAAGGCAGGCGTTGTACGCAAACGTAGCTGACGCCACAGATCATCGTCAGCAAATGCCAGATTTTTTAGAAGCGGTTCCATTCTGGTACGGCTATCAAAACCACGGCGGTGAAACGAGTTAAAGTCGCGTACCAAAATGACTTTGGCCAGCTCAGGGTCTCTGATGACCAGCTCTGGGCAGGTCCCTCGAAAAATACCAACCAGTTGCTCTTCTGGATGCTTCTTGTAGTTTTCCATAGCCACTTCGGCGACATTATGACGCAGTAGGTAGTGGACGTTGGCGCCGAACAGTAGGGCCGGCTTGTCGTGCTTGACTCCTCGCTTAGTCCAGTACTCCCGGGTGCGGGTCAGGTAGAAGTACGCTGCTACGAGCAGACTCGCGACCAGAAGAGCGATCATGATTCAGGAATACGTAATAAACACTGCACGATAACTCGACAGGGGAAATGTCGATTGGAAGGATAAAGCAAGCATAATAATTAATATTCACGTAAGTATTATTGCGACACTCACTTGCGTCACAAATTTAGGGTTCCGAACACAACTCGGTGCGTACCCAGGTAGCAAACAGACTGTGTAAGAGCTTGATATTAACAAATAAGTACCATTTATTTGAAATATGTATAAACTTAAATTTGTTTCTAACTCAGATTACCTGTTTGTCTTCTTCCTTTCAGGCTTGACTTCAAAAACATGCATTATTGTTTTAAATCAAATTACTCCAAAGTAATCTTTATTCTATAGGTACTTTTAAAACATATATAGCCTCGCCAATCAAACTGATAACATTTAATTTAGTATATAGTGTGTAGTAACTGCTTAGCAGTGTTTAATGAACTGAGACGTGAGAGACTTCATCCTGTACTCGATTGAAGTTATTTAGTTATTATTTCTTTTTTATTTTTAACTTAGAGACTCTTAGAGACTATTACATCTCATTATCTCTAAGTAATTTAGTTCTAATATATATTTTTTTCTTTGTCCTGAAACTTTTCTGAGGATTTTAAGAGGCCTTATTCCTTTTAAAATGCTGATTCTTTAGACATTTTTCTCTATGTGCAAACATGTTTCTTAACATATTATTGATGTTACTTCCTAGAACAGGGCTATTGGGATTTATTGGTATATATCTGAAACCTATAGTTTTAATTTTTCATTGATAATTTTTGTTCGAAAAACTACTCTAAATTGACAAATTTCACGTGGAAAATTCGTTTTTTCAATTTATTTTCGACTGCACGCAATGAAAGCGTGAAATAGCTACGTTACTTCCTAGAACTCGGGAAAAAGTATTATTCACTTTAAAAAGTTGGTTGAAATTATCAATATACTATTTGTCATAATAAGCAAAAAATAAATTTTAAAAGGAATAAGGCCTCTTAAATTAATTTACCTATTTTATTATGTTGCATGCTCTGACGCCTAGAGACCTGTACAACTCTAAGAAATTTATTTTAAATAATTACTTTCTAACATCAGTGACGCCTTGAGACCTTATACATTTCAACAGAACTAAATTATTTAATTGTATACATACCGTCGGCCGTAGGTTCAATTGGGGTAAGGGACAAAATACGCAAAATAAGTTGAATATACAGTTTTGTTCAGAATTTTCCGCTCTATCGAATGGTGTATATAAAAAAAATCTAGCTTGAAAAAAGTGTTCCTTACACTACTGATTTCTATGGATTCAAAATCAAATCTGACCCACAAAAACCATGTATCTGTTTTTTATTTTAATAAAGCAACATCAAATAGGGTAACTACTGCCACCATTCCACTTTGAATAAGGTAAGGGTCTTTCCAATTAAGGAATTACCTTTACATGACTTATTTTTGAAGACAATCTTATGAAACTGGCTTTTACACTAATGCTTTTTTTTTGCTCATGAATAAATAACACCCATACCTTAAAATAATTGCACGAGCTTTGAAAAATATGCTCCTTACCCCGATTTGCCATCTTATATTTTTAGCAGTGTGAACCTTACACCAATTTAGTTAAGACGATATTTCGGTTTGATCCGATTTATGTTTAGATTCCGTGTCCGTTACGCAAATTTTCTCGTGAGAATCAATGAATTATTTATATACAAACTTTATATACAAACACATCTAATTACATATTATTTTAATATATTGACAATAAAGAAAGTATTATGTTGCGATAAAAACACCTTCATCAGTTTTATAACCTTTGTTTATACGGGTATCTGTGTAAACTGGATGTTAATTTTGGCTTTACTAAATCATTGAAACTACTAGCGTAGTTTGACTTATTCACATGCAAACTTTCACGATAAATGAAGGTATTCAAATACATTTGGTAAGAAAGTTTAAAATTTAGTAATGAATCCACCGAAAAATGTAAGTGTCTAATAATTTATGTTATTAGGTATAATTCGTCAGTTCGGTGTCTCTGAACGACAGTAAGTACTGAACTCTTTGTCGACAGCTCGTGATTGTTATTCTACCCGTGAAGTGTTTTGTTAAGCGGATAGTTTAAAAAAGTGGGCTAAGATTGTCGAAAAAAGCAATAACCAATGGAATACTGGAGGAGGTATTAACACGTTCTTTATTAAAAGTGTTTAATTAACTTTACACATTGTATGTTTAAAAATATCTCAAGGAAGATTAGATTAAATTTCCGAGGACTAGCTGAGTTGAAATTAGGTATATGAGGCTGGATTGTCGACATGGGTAAAACTTTATAGATAACGATAAGGTAATCCTACTGAGTTTGGGCTTCTTAAAATCGTCTCGGTACTTGATGAATTGCAAAGGAAAATTTTCACTGTCAATTAAAAGGCATTACTAAGTATGACACACTTTAATAGTCATTATTTGAAATTTCGCTACCGATAAGTGTTGAGAAATCAAAGGATCTAACTAGAGCTCTTGCTATTCATTGACTGACATTGATGTTGATATTGATTGTATTTCATAGCTATAAACAAGAACTTTTCATTTCATTGATGTTTTTCAAGTACATTACTCTTACGGTCATTTTATTATACAGCCTCATTTGACTCCTTAGGTAACAATTTTCAAATTTGACAAGTAGGATAATTTATAAAATACCATACTAAATAATAGAACAAGTTTCGTTTCGTTTATGCATGTCGTTCACACAGGTACAAGTCGTATTCTTTCGTTTATGCACGTCGTTCATAAGGATAAAATTGGTGCAAATAAATTGAGTTAGTACCTATGTCTTTAAATACTCGCGAACAAAAGCTATAACTACAAAAAAACATATTTATAGGGTCAATGCATTAGTCCTTTATTTATAAAATGAAAGCCTAACACTATAGCTTGTAAGTTCTAAATATCTACTATTGAAAAATAGTTTTTGTCTCTTCTGAAAAGTGCCGTTTTTTAGTTATCCCTTATTAACTGGAGGCACTGAATTGTGTGCAACTACTATGTTATCTAACAGGACTCCTAAAAAAGTACAAATGTAAAATGATTATTTCTGAATTGTATTTAATTTTGTAACTTTTATCGTTCAACACAAGCCCTAAACCTTTAATAATTTTGCTGTATAAATTACATTGGTTGTTCATTTCAGTATTCGATCATAGAGGTTGAGAAATAATTAATGTGATTATAATAAAAAAAACATAAATTAAAATGTGGGTTATTCTACTCGATAGAAACCTTACGTGTAACGATACAAATATTGCATGTAATGGACACTCTAAAAATGCTCACACGGTTTTAATACATTTATATACCTCTTACATTAATGCTTTAAACAAAATTATAGTAGGTACAATAAGTTATTAAGAAAATGTATGCTGACATCTAGAAAATTGGACAATAAAGTTAGGTTACACAATGCAACAAATATCTCGAAAACTAGTTGGGATATAATAAATAAAAATATAGGCAAGAATAATAGCAAAAATAATTTGATTGATAAAATTATTTGTAACGATCACATTGTAGACAAACCAGGAGATATTGCAAATGTGTTTAATGACTTCTTCATCAATACAACTCATAATAATTTTAATAATAATGTAAACCAATATGACCATACCCTAAAACTAAATTATTTAAACATGTTTATTTTGCCTACTGACCCAATTGAAGTACATAAAATAATAGAAAGCCTTAGTAAAACTCAGTTGGTTGGTTATGACGATATCCCCACACATATAGTTGAGTCTACAAGTGATATTATTGCCCCAGTACTTTCGCACTTAATAAACTTGAGCTTTCAACAAGGCGTGTTTCCTGAAAAGTTAAAAGTGTCAATTGTTAAACCTAATTTTAAATCGGGGGACAAAAACTCTCCTGGAAACTATAGACCCATTACACTCATACCAATATTTGCTAAAATCTTAGAAAAAGCAATGCACGCAAGGTTGATGTCTTTTATTAATAAATGTGGAATAATAAGTGACCACCAGAATGGCTTTCAGAAAGGTAAATCCACCACATTAGCAACATTCAACTTAATAAAAAAAATTGTCGAAAATGTAGATGAAGGACATAAGACTGTTGCAATTTTTTTCGATATGAGCAAGGCGTTTGACCATGTCTCTCATAGCTTATTACTCAATAAATGCGAAACTTATGGAATGAGAGGACTGGTACATTTGTGGCTAGAGAGCTACCTCAGCGATCGGCGCCAAATAGTAGAAGTGGTAGGTTCAGGAATTGACAAAATACAACAGAATTACAAATCAAATATGCTATATAATAAAGTTGGAGTACCACAAGGGACCATCCTTGGCCCTTTATTATTCTTGTTGTATACTAATGACTTACCATTAAACATAAATCACAGATGTACCTTATTTGCAGACGATATATCAATTATTGTTTCTGACATAAACACTCAAAATTATGAAAATATTATTAATAATGCTATTGCGGACATAATTAAATGGTTAAATGATAATAATTTACAAGTCAATCTAGCGAAAACTAAATACATTCAGTTTATTAATAGAAGAGGAAAGAAAGAGGAACTACAAATTGCTCATAATGGTCAGACTTTAGTAGAATGTGATACTTCCACATTTTTGGGGTTTGTGCTTGATGATCGGTGTACTTGGAAGATACATGTGGACAAAGTTTGCTCCAAAATTAATAGGTATGCTTATGTTTTATGGCGATTGACACGAATAACTGATTTGGAAACTGCTCTCAAAGCATATCATGCCTTTGTTGTGTCTAACTTAAGGTACGGTATCTTGATATGGGGAAATTCTTCACATGTAAACCGCACATTTATAGCGCTGAAACAATGTATTCGAGCAATGTTAAACATATCTAGAAGAACTTCATGTAAAAATTATTTCATTGAAATGAGGTTACTGACGGTGCACTCAATTTATATCTATGAAGTGTGTATATTTGTTAAACAGCACCCCGATATGTTTTTGACAAAAAGGGATACAACACGCTTTAACACTAGATACCCAGATAGATTGGTACTCCCTAAGATGCATACCGTTGTAGTATGTAGCTAATGTCTACATTTAGTATAGCATGCAGTATAACTGTAGCCTAATGCATATTGCTTGGATAAGCGTTAACCTTATTGTAAAAATGTATATATGCGGGACACCGCACCGTCCGGGACACCACACCGTCCGGAACACCACGAGGAACAAGAGGAACTCAAGAATGAAGATTTGAATTAACTTGAAAAAAAGAAGAAAACAATTATGAAAGAAGCCATAAGAAGAAAAAAGTCTCAAGAAAAGAAGAGCGTTGTCCAGGGTTATCCCGGCTCGCAAATCAAGAGGTGTCCAGGGTTATCCCGGCCCATCTCAAGAGGTGTCCAGGGAAATCCCGGCCCATGCTCGAGGGTGTCCAGGGTTAGCCCGGCCCGTCATCGCATCGCGCATCAGCAACGGCATCGTGCCTCCACGTGCCTGCCAGCCGCCAGCGCATCAGCGTCCCGCCGCCATGCATCGCGCAACGTGACGACTCGTGATGACCTCAATATCGTTAGGCATAACTCCTACGTAAGCGTTGAATTAAGTAAGTGAATATTTTATTGTATAACTTATGTTTTCGGTTATAATTATTTTAGATTTACGCACGAGTTAATTTTATTATGTCTACTAATTTGCAAGATTTATATACTAAGTTGGAATATATAAGAGAATATTCAGTTAAACTTGGCCCTCAGAGGCGTCAAAAGGAAATCGCATGTAAGAAATTAGAATGAGATTTTTTTTATGATATATTTTTTTATTATATAAAAATTAATTAGCTATACAGGTTAACGCCCAATTCATTCAAAAATTTTCTTTTACATACATAAATTGTTAGATAACTTTCGTACATGAAATTGTTACCCGTGTCACTTAGCATTTCTAATTATTATTTTTTAAACCAGATATCATCACTTAAAATCATTATAATAATCGTCGCTAATATTTTTTTTAGATGCAAATGTCGTAAACAACTTACACATTTCGCAATTTCCGCCCGCACGGAAATGCATACGCAGCCGCGAAGTCCGCGCGTAAGCAAAAAATTTAAGTAGGTCACGCGTGTTCGCTGTCTACAAGTAAACTTTTAATTATTGGTGAATGTAATTTGATATTCACACTTAGAAATTTTATTGAACAATTATACTTTAGCTAGTTATTGGATTGATCACCTAATAATTTAGTGACAGTTAATTGAGTTATATTTGCGTAGATATTTCTATGTTCTTCATCATGGCTGATGATGATGATGATGATGAGATATTTCCTTTATAAAGTAATACAATATGAAATTTTAATTTCAATTTTTTTTTACTCTCTCACTACTCGGTAAGGTACGGTACATATTGATTAAGTATAAATTTTGGGCGCTAGTGCTTCTTGTTTGCTCATGGTGTTCTGGACTATCGTGCCCTCCGTGAAAACAGTTATTTTTAGGAGCGAAGACTCCATTGATACGGCATTAGATATTTTATAGGGTAAATGTACCGATACCGTAATACCAGTACCTTATATGTGACTAATACACAACGTTAATGGCAAATTTTCATAATTTTTTTTTTTGAGAGAGATTATTTGATAATAATAATACTTTTGTTGGAACAGAGAAATTATAATAAAAATAATTTAAACTTTAACTAAAAAATATTTCATTTGAAACAGTGACACTGGGACATGATGATGATTTTTTTTTAGGGGTACCAACTGACTTCTTTTGTGTATTCTTTTAAAGTGTATAAACTTAGCTATAAGTAGTTTACACAGTGGTCCCCATCTTCATTTCGAAGTGTAAACAAGTAACATGCATTTTTTTTTTCTTTTTCTCCAGCACCCCGGGGGTGAAGGGATCTTACGGGGAAGCTGTAGTATGTAGCTAATGTCTACATTTAGTATAGCATGCAGTATAACTGTAGCCTAATGCATATTGCTTGGATAAGCGTTAACCTTATTGTAAAAATGTATATAAGCTAATGTTTTAAGTAATTATACGTTCACTACTATCTAGAGCTCTGCATATACCTTGTCTCCCATCAACGACCCTGGTCGACCACATTAAATACATATATTACACCGTCATGAAAAGCAAAAGTTGTTACGCAATGTGCATCAAAATATTTAACTGTTTACTTGACGACCTTAAAAAACTGCCGCTCAATAGATTTCAAAACAAGCTGTATGCTTTTCTTGTAGAAAAGTGTTACTACAATCTAAATTAATTTTTAAATGGTAATTAATTAACTTGACTTTTTAATATAATTTTAAATTTATAATTGTAATCAATTTCGTAATCGCCAGTAATCATAATTTGTAATTTAAGTGACTATCTTATAATAATTTGCATGGCTTTTTAAAGTCTAAATGTGTAGATCTGAAATCTATTGTGTAACACCACTTTTGTACCACATTTATGGCAAATAAATATATTTCTATTTCTATTTAAAGGTTTCCGGTGTTAAGATACGCCTTACGTCAAAGGTATGTACTTATTTATTTTTACAACGAACCCTTTACGTTATTTTTTCTTTCACACATACTCTCAACCAGTCCCTTACGCCATTTCTTCATCAATATAGTGGATACAATGAATAGGTAAATTTAAAGTAGGGGCGAGACTACAGAATACTCTGTCTGTAAGGGACATCAGCAGCGAAATAAGTTGGTGTAAGGGACATGTCATTTTCTATAATATCTAAATTATTAAAACGAGGACTACATAGATAGACAGAACACTAAAATACAAGATTGTGTATGAAATCAGGCCTAAAAAAGGCTCACTACAAAAAAAGTTGTGAACGATTTAGTTAAAAAAAAACTTTGTCAGCCTCTCCTGAAAAATCGTATTTTGTCCCTTAGCCCAATTGAACCTACGGTCGACGATACATTATTACTATAAATCATTTCTAATGGATAAAGAATAAAACATAAAATATAACAAATTTATGGGATTAAAACTAAAAATTAAACTAAGATTAAAATATATCTATAAAACTAAGACCTCTCGGTAGGGTGCCCATGACGCAGGCAGCATTCCCACGCTGTATGGCTATGGAAAGCCTTTGCACGAGAAAACTGCCCGCGCGTGGGTCCCCTGTTGCCTCGCTCAGGCGCTTACTGAGCTCCCTGTGGAATCCGCGCGGGCCCTGGCCCCACGGACCAAGTGTCTCGACGCCAAAAGCGATGAAGTCGTATTGGGCGCCGAGACAGCTGTAATTACTGATTTTGATCCGATATTAATTTATACATATTGTCGTGACGCCTAGAGACCTTCTACATCTCTGAAAATTCTTACTTTATTTTATACAACTTATGTGTTTATAAGCTTAATAATATAATTAGGTCACGAAAATCAGCAAAAACTCGGAAAATTTTCTGTTATACCAATTATTATTAATATGGTTAATGTATGGATATTATTGTACGGAGCCCTCGATGCCTGATCGACTTGCGATTGGCCTTAATTCATTCTATAGCTTGTCTAATTGGAACCTGAAAACAGCTGTACCCATGTAGACGGTTGTTGTGACGCCCGCCATTACTACCTATAATCGAAGTAAACACTAGGCACTACTTAAGTAAGGTTCAAAAGGCATTTGTGGGGCTCTGTTGTACACGCTACTACTATAAGTTGCCCGACCATATTCTTTGTCTGACGGAAAATAAATCAAGGATAAAGCAAACTTTACAAAAAAAAGCCTATTTATACACTAGAGGAATACGTAGCAGACAAAGGCATATGGTCAGATGCATCAACTGCAGCCTAACAAGGCATTTTGTAAAGTGGGTGTTAAGTTAATAAGTATATTGTAGTTTGTTAAATTGACCTTTCTTGTATATTGTTGTAGTTAAGTAAGTATTAGGTGTAAAATTTACCTTCAAAAAATATTCGCTGGGAATTTACTTTGAATAAAATACTTTTGACTTTGACTTATCGTAGTACCACTTCACTACCCTTGGCGCGTTACTTAATGCCACTCGGAGATGCCATGACTGCGCCACGAGGGCAGCGGAGAGCGTCGAGCGACAAAAACAAAATCAAACTGATGTTACGGCATGTAAATAATGAAGCAACTGTAAGAAAAATTCAATGGCTTATGGCTCTCGCATCGGTTCACTAGTCTAGTAGGTATCACGCCTGTGTTGGCTCGGCAAGCCCTTGGAAACGTTATTGTTTCTAATTTTGCTTTTTAGGGTTCCGTACCCAAAGGGTAAAAACGGGACCCTATTACTGAGACTTCGCTGTCCGTCCGTCCGTCCGTCCGTCCGTCCGTCCGTCTGTCACCAGGCTGTATCTCAACAACGGTGATAGCTAGACAGTTGAAATTTTCACAGATGATGTATTTCTATTGCCGCTATAACAACAAATACTAAAAATAAAATAAAATAAATATTTAAGGGGGGCTCCCATACAACAAACTTGTTATAGATTATATATATGTATAGGTACGGAACCCTTCATGCGCGAGTCGGACTCGCACTTGCCCAATTTTTTATGTAATCATTTGGTTTACGCTCGCGGACGTTACTGCTTTAATAAAAATTAACCCATTTCCTCTTTAGCCTTGCGGTAAATTAAAATTCACGAAATGAGAATCCGAAATTCCTTGACGTAAAGGGCCTGCGTAGTGCCGATTGGTAACCAAGGTTTACAAACAACAAGGTTTGTAACTGGCTACAAAATGGAAATGCAACCAGTTACAAAACGGGATTTTCTTTTCCCGTTCCAAAGCTGGTTAACAACCGCGGTTACGAATCGGTAATGGGAAGTTCCATTTTGTAACACCTGTATAGTAGCAATTATCTAAACTAAGCTCATCCACTTACCTGCATTCACAATGGCATTGTGTCTAATATAATCCTATCTGCTTTTGCTCTCGTAACCGCCAACCAGTTACTTACAAAAAAAGGTTAGAACTACATTGCGTGGATATTTAATTTTCAACCTTATTCCTTGTTGAATAGGTTTAAAATGGGTGATAATGAGAGTTCATAGTCCTTTTTCTAGAGAGTACGTTCTTGTTGAGTTGAGAGTCGGGCGGTTGCAAAATTCCAAAAAAGTTACGGCCACCATTATTCTGTTAGTGTATTTTGTAGTCTACTGTCCAAGGAAATAGAGTCGATAATCTATATTAACCTTCCAAGGTGGTTACAACCTGCTTTTACTACGAGCTCGTTATCTTAATTTGTGGTTAACCACTCAATGGTATTGAGTTCTTAAGCGGATGAGCTTAGTTTAGAAAACAACACGGGATTTTTTCCCGTTTCGAAGCTGGTTACGAACTTTTAGTTACCAAACGGTAGGTTCAAAAATCAGTAAAGTGTTATAGAGCGTACTTAATGTAGTGTCCCGAATGTGGTCGATATTTAATACCCATAATGCTGTGCACCATTCCGTAGACATATATTCAATTTAGATTGCATCCTTCATGTTTAATACCAAAGATGTTTGTGTAAAAACGTTAAAAACTAACTTTATGCGAAATCTGGAGGGAGAGCACACCGTTCAATGGTAGGTACCTAATGCTAGTAAAACCCCTCAAAGGTAATTTTAATTTAGTGCAGCAATGATTGCATTACAATACAAGCCGCGACGCGGATGTTCTATACGTACATGTTCGACCGAGCGAGCGAAGCATCTCCGTTTTAGCTTGGCGTAATTTTCTTTCGTATACGAAAGCTCGGCTGTTCTCGCTTAGAAATCGCATTTCTCGACCGAATTCGCATGAAACTCTCTCTACACGAAAAATAAGCTCTGTTTTCTTGTAAGCTATTCCGAAGACAAAATTCACATCGTATTTGGAAGATAATTTCATTCGTAGCTAATACAATATACAAGCCAACTTCCAGAGATACGTAAGAGGCTAGACTACAAAAGAAAGGCATTTCGCTTAGTTAGGTATTCTAAACTGTTGAATTCAATACTATAGACGCAGAAGTTAGTTCATACCAGTAGGAAAATGTATACCATTTTCACATTTAAATATGTTTAGTATTTTAAAACTTTGTCCGACTTTTTATTTACCATACCTAGTCGTGTAAATAGTATCCTACAGCCATTTTTGGATGTTCAGTTATAAATTGGTTAAAATCCGTCCAGCCGTTTCGGCATCATGAGAGGACAAAGTAAATAATACAGATATAGTGAATGATAAGTAGTTTGCTATCGTATATTGTCGGAAAAGTTCGTTTTAGCAATAAACTTCGGTGAAAAAGTTGAGATGAAAATATTAAAACGACCTTATCCGACAAACTACGTTCGCTACCAGGTGCGAACTTAACGTAAACGGACGGTAAGAAAAGATGGCTAGTGGTAAGGGCGGGATGATAAGTAACTAGCCTTTGCTATTTAAAAAGTTTGAATTTAAATATAAACTGGTGTAATTTAAAATTCACGTATCTGTCTATCTGTGTTCCAAATTTTGAATTTGATGGCTTAAATATTTTATTGATTTTCTATCATTGCAAAATAAATAGTGACGATTGTTTTCAAAATGGATAAAATTGAATAAAGAGCGGGTGATAGATTTTCTTTATATGAAGGGGATAGCTATTTATGAAGAGTTACAGAATGTTTTGGGTGAATGTGCTTTTTCTTACGCCACAGTAAAAAACTGGGTGGCTGAATGTAAACGAAGCCGTACAGGTGTCAAAGATGAAGCCCGCTCCGGGAAAATGGTCTCCAAAGTGCATGATATGGTTTTGGCAGATCGACGATTGAAGTCATCAGAAATAGCTGACACTACAGGGATCTCGAAGCAACGGGTACATCATATTCTAAGTGAAGAATAAAATATGAAAAAGTTATCCGCCCGTTGGCTGCCGCGATTGCTTACGCACGATCAAAAAATAATCCACATACAAAATTCGAAGGAATGTTTGGATCGTTTTCAGAATAATAAAGCTGATTTTTTGCGTCTATTTGGAACAACAGATAAAACATCACTACACGCCAGAATCAAAAATTCAATCAAAACAGACTGAATCTGGATGTTCGGGTCCTTAAAAAGCTATGGCTGTAAAGTCGGCTGGAAAAGTTATGGGCTTCCGTCTTTTGGGATGCAAATAGAATTTTGATGATACACTACCTTCCCAAAGGTGAAACTATTAATGGGGAATACTATGCTAGTCTTTAAGATAAGCTTCGTCAATGCATTCAGCAAAAATGACCCGGTTTAGCAAAAAAAAAATCATCTTCCATCAAGACAACGCTAGGGTTCACACATGTGTTAAAGCTATGGCAAAAATCGGTGAATTAAAGTATGATTTGCTGCCCCATCCACCTTATTTGCCTGATCTGGCACCACCCGACCTCCACCTGTTCCCGAAGCTTAAAACTTTTTGGGATAGACAGAAATTTGCCACTAATGATGCCGTCATAGCCGCTGTAGAGGAGAATTTTGGAGGCCTCGAAAGGAATAATTTTATGGAGGGCATCGCAGCTTTAGAGCGAAGATAGAATAAGTGCATAGAGCTACGCGGAGACTAAGTCGAAAAATAAAATTAGTTTTAACACCGAAACTCAAGTATTTTCTACTTAGGCTAGTTACTTATCATCCCACCCTCGTAGTCTTAAGTTGTATTATATTAGGATAGGTTGACGACGCGGTTGGCTGAGCTCAGCTACTGAGCCGGAGGTCCCAGGTTCGAATCCCGGCCAGGGCAAATATTTTGTGTGATGAACTCGAATATTTGTGCTTGGGTCATGGTTTTCCTATATATTTTAGTATATATTTATCAATATAAGTATGTATATCGTCGTCTAGTACCCATAACACAAGCCTTCTTGAGCTTAATTTGGGACTAGATCGATTTGTGTGAGGTTGTCTGATATTTATTAAATAAAAAATACTCTTTACCCAACTACTGAAGCCACAAAGG
This sequence comes from Apotomis capreana, assembly GCA_947623375.1. NCBI lineage: Eukaryota > Metazoa > Arthropoda > Insecta > Lepidoptera > Tortricidae > Apotomis > Apotomis capreana. The sequence goes on from OX392500.1 coordinate 38,967,048, forward strand.
TACTTATGCCTTGTGTTTCTTCCGAGACTAGTCTTTCGGGTCCTTCTTAGTGTTATATAATGCGGCTGGAACACATAAGGAGTTGGTCTAAATCAGCAGACATAACGTGAGCACCGTCGTTATCCGGGTAAATGGGCGGCCGCTGTTTCCGAAACGATCTTGTGTAATGTGTTTGGAACTTGGGACACGCTCTGAGAGACACGTGTGTGCATAGTGTCTAGGATTTTAGTAGTTAGTTTTTTAGTCAAAAGTTTTCAGGTACCGGGTAGTTCAAAAGGTAAGGTAAAACGAACTTTTCCGACGAAATACGATAGCAAAACATCATTCAATGCATTTTGTAATAGGGATAGAATAAGAAAGATACGTGCTGTTGGAAAAGGTACAAAAGTAATAGACATCCTGACTATTGGTTTGTAGTACTATTAAGTATTCTGTGCTAAGTTTAAAATAATAATACTACATAACCTATGCCCGAACCCGAAGGTGAGGGCCATAAATATGGGATCCTGGGCTTTACTAATTACCGCCCGTGGGTTGTCTAAAAATTTACGTATTACCTTGGCCAGGAAGTGAGATTTCTCTCCCCAGGGGTGGGGAGGGGAGGTGTCCCCGGTAAATCCCTCTTACGGCCTAGGGTAACGTTTGTTATATCGAGGATCACCAACTATAGTTGCCCAGAGAAGTGTCACTCTATTAATTTCATACTTTTTCACATATAATACATATTATCACGCTTTTTTCATAGAGGCCACTTCATACTATCTGTCCATTTGCCACCCGCAGGCCCAGATGTAAGGCTTGCCCTGGGCGCCATTTCCAGGGGGAGCTAAATTCATATACTCGAAGGCAAAAAACGTCACAAAGACATCATAATATCAAGTTTTCGCCCCGGTAAAAATAAAATCATATGTCCAGTGCTGGCTAACAGACTTTTGCATACCTCTTTCGTTTCACCAACTTTCATTATATTCTTCAATATTCATCATTCAACTATTCTTGGCCTGACGTTTCTTTAGAAAGTCCTCGATTTGAACCCAAGAACCAAGAATGAATGAATTCCAAGAACGTTTCTTTATAGGTTTTTCTCTCCCAACAAGTCTGCCAACACTTGCTAGTTACATCTTCTGACGGCAGCTTTACAAATTATTTTTCACGTCTCATGGTAGACAACGCTGCTAAAGTGTAAGGCGAGGGAAGGATTAAAAAAAATATTTGAGTATTTAATATTTCCTGGCGGTTAATCCAATTTCCCAACAAAGAGGCGGCGGCTCTAAAAACGGTAAAACCATGGCGAGACTAGTGCGGACTTAAACTGATCCGATTTAAGCGAGCTGGTTGGTTCCCGACTTTCCCGTTCGAATTTATCCGGCTCAATATTTTTTACAGCTGCCGTATTTCGGCCAATTTAGTTTCGATCTTTTAGCCAATTTGAACTGAACGTACCTACTATTTTTTATGCGGAAACGGTAACGCTTTTATTTCAATAATACAATTCCGATGTACAGTAGCGGGAAAAAATCTATCATATTGAAATATTTTAACTTTAAGTCGAATTGGATCCAAGGATAAGATCCGAATGAATATTGCCAATAGCGCAATAAGTAACTTGCAGTATAGGAAGTGTGTAAAGCAGAAAACATATGTATTTTATTAATAAGCGTAGTTGCAAATATTAACTGAACGGCAAATTAGTGTAAAGACGCAGAATGTCGACAACGTGTTTTAAATTACAGAAAAATAGATGTTTTATTGGTTAAAAAAAAATCTCAGCTCAGTACTTTGTTATATCACCGTCTGCAATTGTAAAAGTGAGTCAACTTTCGTACAAAATACACCAATATGATAGATTTTTTTCCGCTACTGTAAAAGTGTACAGCCGTTGACGTCCCAAACAGCATGCTTACCTTGAAAATACCTATTCAGGCTCGTTATATTATGGACTGGAGTTCTACAAGCGTTTCTTTAGTTTCACCTAGTCCGATGTCACCCTATCTGCAATCAAATATTGCATGTTTTAATTTGAATTTGACCCAGTTCCAGACCTCCAGGACCGATTGAGCTGAAAATTTGCATACATGTTAAACGGATCACAATGCTTTGCCAGTTGTCATTTCAAAGATATTTTTTTTTGTGCCATAGGGGCAAACGAGCTAGCGGGTCGCCTGATGGAAAACGATTACCGTCACCCATAGACACCTGCAACAAGTGCCACAAGTGCGTTGCCGGCCTTTCAGGTGGGAGTACGCTCTTTTCTTGAAGGTTTGAAGGTCGTATCGGTCCGGAAATACCGCAAGCGAGAATTCATTTCACAATGCAGTCGTGCGAGGCAGGAAATTTCTAGAAAACGCACAGTTGTGGACTGCCAACTATCTAATTGGTGAGGATGAAAGGATTGTCGCGTAGAACGATGGCGGAGAGATGCGGCAGCTCAAAATTACCACTATATGTTTACTTCCGCGATATGTTCTATTATCGCGAAAGTAAACATATAGTGGTAATTTTTGAGATTGATTTAATTAAATATATCGAAATTAGCCCCTGTAAAGCGTTTCATAACATTTCATACCGAAGTTCGTAGTCAAAGAGCAAAACTCTCTGGAAGTAATACGTAGAATTCGCGAGTCGACTGTCAAAAATAACTTCCCCCAGACAGCCGGCCGCTTTGCATCTCAAAGTCGCAACTCAAGCCAAAGCTGAATTATATAATTACATCGACTAGAACACTTTCAAGACACTTTTCGCATCTGTTTATCTGGTACTAACATAAAAGCGGTTACCTATCATAATCCCGTTTTTTTGTTTCCCCGCTGCACTGTAACGTTTCGCCGAATGTTCATTTGCCCGAAAGCTATTTATTCCAAAACTATTAATATTTCAAAATAATTATAAAACAAACCTAACCTAATGGGTTCTTTAAACCGATGTTTATAAAATCCTGGAAATATTACGGGTTTCAGAAAAATTGCTTTCGGGCAAATGAAAATTCGGCGAAACGATACCGGGGGGAAACAATTTTTCGAAGTTGCGATAGGTTACCCATACAAGCATTTTAATAATCGGGATTAATGGTGGATGATTATAATCGACATAAGAGTGACTTGGTTAAGAAATTTAAAAACAGGTCATGTTATCGCCCATTTTTTATCTAAAATTTTATGTCCTGCCTTGACCAGGAAGTGAGATTTTCTCAATACTCAGAAGTTAAAAGCTCATAACGCCAGAAATCTTTAATATTCAAGATGTTTCGTTTTTTAGGGTTCCGTACCCAAAGGGTAAAAACGGGACCCTATTACTGAGACTTCGCTGTCCGTCCGTCCATCTGTCACCAGGCTGTATCTCAACAACGGTGATCGTAGCTAGACAGTTGAAATTTTCACAGATGATGTATTTCTATTGCCGCTATAACAACAAATACTAAAAATAAAATAAAATAAATATTTAAGGGGGGCTCCCATGCAACAAACTTGTTATAGATTATATATATATATGTATAGGTACGGAACCCTTCATGCGCGAGTCGGGCTCGCACTTTCCCAATTTTTTCTGTATTCTTAAGAACTTTCTGTTTTGCCGGTCATTGTGATTTTTAAGTGCGGGGGAGGGATTTTTAAAGACTCATGGACATATTAAGACAGAGATAATAGGTATCCATCTTAAGTCGTGCTATATATGACGTCATAAAGTTAGTAAATGTCCTTATATTGTTGTTCTTAATATTTACTGAGGGTCTTTAAAAGGTTCCCGAAGCCCATCTCGAGATGGAAAACAGAAAAGGAAATAAGTATGATTCGTTGCACACTTGCTTCGGCACGACGAATATAGGTATAAAGACTATAATAGAAGATAATATTGAAGAAAAGAGAAAGAGAGGAAGACCAAGAAGAGCTTAACATGGACCAAATAAAGAAGGTGAACGACGTGTCGCACCAGGCTGTCAAAGAGAAGGCTCAAGATCGAGATGCATGGAAATTGCTCCACCGACAAGAGCGTAGCTCTAAAATGTATGATGATGAACACCCTAGTATTTGAGGCTAAAATTACGTGGCCCTTATATTTCCTAGAGCAGTAGGTTTCATTGCGGCACGGCTCAGGGATCTTTTCGCTTCATATTATTTTAGGATCGTCAGACAAAAACACAGGGCTATAAATAGAGCTCCCACCATTCCCGTTCTGGAGATGCCGAAGGCTTCTGAACATAATATTTGCCAAGTGATGATGTGCCGGAATAGTTTACTGGCAAGATAGCATCCTACACTCCACTAAATGGAAAGCGATAGACATAATATATCAAATGACGAAATGTATTCCTCTGTAGTCAGAAATTTATCATAACTCCTGCCAATATCATCCAATTGAATAGGTTTGTTTTACAACAATCTCAACTAGTTTACGGTTGCAAAGAAAAATGCTTTCTACATAATGTTTTTTCTACATAATGTTTTTTCTACGTAATGTTTTTTCTACATAATGCTTTTTCTACATAATGTTTTTTCTACATAATGTTTTTTCTAGATAATGTTTTTTCTGCATAATGTTTTTTCGGCGAAATGATCATTCGACGAAAAATGATTCTAGGAGTTATATAGACCCGCTCCCGCTCGGGCACGGATCCGAGCAGACCATTCCAATCTCATGTTCAATTGTCATTGAGTGCCAATTTAACTAGCAAAATTTTGACGTCACATTATACGAGGGGTTGAGACAGTGGATATAATAAAGGGTGATCAATCCAAATGGGTCGGTAGGCAGAAGTCACAATTTATAAGAGACTAGCTGTGCCCCGCGGTGTTACCCGCTCATCCCACGGGAACACTACATTTATTCGGGATGAAAAGTGTCCTATGTCCTTCCCCGGGACTGAAACTATCTATATACCAAATTTCATCTAAATCGGTTCAGCGGTTTAAGCGTGAAGAGGTAACAGACAGACAGACAGACACACTTTCGCATTTATAATATTAGTATGGATAGGGAAATCTGTTCTTAGGAAGCATGGCGTCGATTTTAGATTTAATAAAAAAAAAATTATATAAATCTCATACATAACCCGGTTAAAAACGCTGTAAGTATAGAATGTTACAATATGACATGCGATTACTTACAGAATTTTAACCAGTAAAAACTGTTTCTATTAAATCTAAAATCGACGCCATGGTTTCTATCAGATTTTACTATCTCTTATAATTTTCGTTTTCTCCCTACGGACCCATTTCGAATTATATTAAAATATTAACAAGAATGAACGAGCCCCGTCCTCAATGGTAAACATCGAGTACAAAGGGTACTTATAATTGTATTATGATCCACAAAAGGCGAATATAATTACATCATTATACCTTACCTACTTCGGGCAGTCTTCTAGAACATCGCATGTCTTAAAACAGCTCAATTGCTTAGTACTTCTAAAATATGTATATTCTTTAACTTCCATTAAGAGGATATATTACTGCTCATTTTGCAAGGTAAATTTGACTCACTTTCCGGTCTCCGATTGAGCTGAAATTTTGCACGAATATGCAAATCGCGTGACTATGCAATGTTATGGTACCATTGAGCTGGTCTGATGATGGAGCCGGAAGGTGGCCCTAGGAACTCTGTAATAAATAAAGCAATCATCATTTTCGAGTTTGGGCTCTTTAGAACCGTCTCTGTAAGCGATTGATGGATATTCAGAGAAAAGTACAGTGATCTATAAAAGCTTGTCACAAAAATGAAATGTTTGACAGAAACTTATTCAATAAAAATCGAGGTTTAGTTTTCGACTGTTTCCAGGAGGAAACAGGTAAGTTTTGGAGGACCAAAACTTGACCAATCGTAACGAAATTTTAGCAACTGGTATTTGCTCTTAAAACACTGCAAGTTCGTCGGTAATATTCGAATCTAACAAGTCCAATAACATGGTTTTTAGACGTTTCAGTCCTCTGATTGGTTTAAATTTATCGTAATTATAAATATTTAGGCACACATCCATCCATAGATGACATCTTTCATAAATAATATCATGACATAAACAATGGCACTACATGTATTAAGTAATTAAATTTCTGCTCTTCACCAATTCTAGTACTTATCTCTGTTTAGCCCTATGGTTTTACTCATAGAAAATGCCATTTGGCATTAAATCCTCCTTTTGTTTTGTGCAATAAAGTTTAAATAAATAAATAAATTTGTTACGTTGAGACTTTTTAAGCGCTATTGCATATGGAGAATGGATTATCTTTACGTTACATATCATTTTCATTTGTCCGGAATCAAGTCATTGCAATAAAATAATGAACTGTATTCTTAACTACGTATAATTACTCTGTTAACTACTTATTTTCATAAACTATAGAGTATTACGATACACTCGTTTTTCGTAATACCTATATGTTAACTCTTATGACTAGATAGGTACTTAAGTTTATAATAGGGAGATTATAGATCAACTATTATCCTGCCCATTTTCTAGACTAAATTAATTCGACCTGCGAATTCCGTTGCAATATCATATTATACCACTAATTTGACACCCATTGTTCGAGCAAATAGGTGTCAACCTCAAGAAAAATCCCCGCTGGCTGTTGTTGGATAATGCCTTCGACTTAAAAAAGCTAGTATTTTGCTTCTAATTCCGCCGCAATCGATATTAAATAATGTCGTAGAAAATTAATACTCCTTAATGGCTATATTTAATATTAATACTCTGTATGCAGGATACAACACATATTTACTTAACTAATAATTGGAACAATATTAAATTTTAAAACAAACGTACCCAATTGAACGGTAATCCTAAAACCAATTTATAAACACTGGCTGAAAAAATATTAAAAAACGAACACGTAACCACAGAGGTTTAGGTCAAATGTTTTTCATTTTTTTTTTAATTTGGCACGGGAACCGCGCGCGTCGGGTGCCGAGCGGTGCGGTACTAGCGAAATGGCGGGAAAGCAGACATGCGCTTTGGGAAATCGATGGGAATGAGCTGTCAGGCTTGTTTGAGTTCCCAGACGTTGTCTAACCTATTTTTATTATACAGTAAAATAAAATGAGAAAGTCTAATCTGATCGAAAAGCAATAAGTATTTCATTTTATTTAGACAGGTAGTAGGGTATGAAAAATGTAAAACAATAAATATAGTCTAAAAGAATGGGGAAGAAATGTAAATCTGTCCATAAAAGTTGGTTGAGCACTGTTTAGTGCCCTTGTTCCTTGTCATAACAAAATTCTAACCAAAGGTACAACTGTTTCGAAATGGCTGAAACTTATATTTGTTACGTTTTCAAACCCCATATCTCCGCCTTAATTCCTTGAAAATTTACTAAGAGCTGAATCGAGAAGAAATATCTATGGATTCCATTAGACATCCGGACATCCAAAGTTTGGATTCCAAACATATTGTGAACATACGAAAGAACTGTTGGCCAAGCTGAAATGGAAACGCTTCTATTATATATCTATCGCGGAAAGATTCTAAATATTTTATTACATTTATAGGTACTGTACCTAGCTTAGTTAATATCAATGTTTGAGATTTAAAGTTGGAACTTTTCGAGCATCATTGTGGATAGTTTTGGGGTTATATTAAAATACTTAAACGGGTTTACTCACGTCGTAGAAGTCGAATAACGCTCGATATGTTTCGAATCGGTACGCGATTCATCATCAGGAGAGACGATCAGTCGCGGCGGCGAACACTCAGTGTTCGGTTGGCCGATTCGAATCATGTCGAGCGTTATTCGACTTCTACGACGTGAGTAAACCCGTTTAAGTATTTTAATACGTCTGAGACTAACGATAGTTTTCTATGTAAAACAGTTTTGGGGTTATGCGAAACATTTAGCCCTGTTTACCTAATGTTTTGTTTACACGAGTGACATTTGATGACTTTCAACGTCAGTAATAAGGGAGTGTGTGTACCTACATTTTTCGGTCTATAACTTGTAGAACGTTTCACGTGATTAAATTCAATCTTTTTTTAGCGAGCCTTCCTTCCAACATAACAAAACTCATTAAATTCCCCTATTTCATTCGGCCCACAAATTTCACAACATAACCATTAAATTTCAAAACGGCACCAATGCCTGTTAGATTGGATGCACGTAGGCTCTTTTCGATCTGGGCGCCCGTTATCCTGGCAACCACTTACAATAATGAGTTGACAACCGGTTGTTTACGATTCCTGGATCACGCGAAGGGGCAGGATAAGAAAATGGCCGACTGATGTGATTCCAACACATAAAATAAGGGTAAGAACATTTCGCTTCAGTATAGTAGTGCATCCGCTGTTTTTCATTGAAATGCTCTTAAATCAAAAATAGAGTCAGAGTAAATCAACTTCTTATTATAGGTACCTACATACATACTAATAGGTCAAACCGCGCAGCACCTTAATAAATAGTGGTCGGCATGGGCGTCGCCAAGGGGGGATCCAAAAATAAAAATATGTCCGGTCACTTGACTTGTCTGATCGATCATTCTTGCACATCGAAATTCAAATGAATTCAGTAACAGGCCAGGTCAGGGGCTAAAGGAAGATCGTTGGGCTACCGTCAGTAAAACTCACGGAAAGTGACTCTACGAAACGAGTGGCTACGTGTCTCACACTGACAGGTTACACTTTATAGAGAGTACCGAAGAAGAACTGGTCTATAAAACATAGCATAGGACTAAAATGAAATTATAGAACTACTCTAGTGACTCTGTGAGCTGAAGACCTCGCGAGTTTGTTCCGAAATTACTGAAATTTGTTTTTTTTTACGTTTCCAGTCCCATTACTACCCGTCATTTTGACAAGAAATGCGACCGGTAGGCGAGAACATACGAAAATACGAAAGAATGTTTGGCCAAGTTGTATCGGAGATGCTTCACTCGCTCGGTTGATGAAGCTTTGTGATTTTGCGGTTTATTGGGCAACCTTGAGTCTTTACTCGTCGCGTCCAGCCAGTGGATCTTCGGTTCGTGGCAAGATCTCTCGGTCCCATGACTCGTGATTTTCCGCACTTGCATCAAAATGTACTTATTGAATGATTCTTTCAATATACGTTATTGCTAACGACAATTTTTGCGCTCGCTGCGCTCGCGTTAATTTTCATCCAGATTTATTTTGATCCTTCCTCTCGAAAAATGTCACGTTATACTGACCATAAGTATTATTAACCGTCCCCTTCCAAAAAATTGTCGCGCTCGCTACGCTTGCGTTTTATCTGTCTATAAATATTATTAACCGTCCCCTTCCAAAAAATGTCGCGCTCGCTACGCTCGCGTTTTATCTATCTATAAGTATTATTAAACGTCCCCTTTCAAAAAATTTCGCGCTCGCTACGCTCGCGTTTATCTGACTAAAAGTCTTATTAACGATCCCCTTCCAAAAAAATTCGCTGAATAAGTATTGTTATATACGTGTGTATGTGTGAGTGGCTGCTCCCACCACCCGCATACGTAATAAACCAGTGTGCATTAGACTAGCATTTGTTTCACTCGTGTCCCCCGTATACCCATATATATCAGTGGCGACGACTACCCCCATTGTTGTTTGATTAATTAAACAAAATGGCAAGTGCAATTTTTGGGATTTTACCGAGCTTTGATCATACCACGCAAACCTGGAAGACTTACAAGAGCCGGTTATTTCAGTGGTTCATCGCGAACAGTATAAACACGTCTACGGACGCGACGGGGGAAAAAAGGCGAGCGATTTTGCTCAGCGCACTCACAGAGGGTTCGTACGAACTTGCAGCACACTTGGCACTGCCTAAGGAGGAACAGGATGTGCCATTCGACGACATTATCAACTTGCTGGACGAGCACTTTACGCCGAAGCGTGTTGGGTTTGGGGAACGGCACAATTTTTACTCCGCAACGCAACTACACGACGAGTCTTTCCCGCAGTTTGCTGCTAGACTGCGAGGCCTGACAGCTCATTGTAGCTTTGCAAATGTCGAAGAAGCGCTGCGCGATCGTTTTATAATGGGAATGGTACCGGGCAGCGAGAAAGAAAAACTTTACGCTCAGGATATAACTAAGTTAACATTATCAAAGGCGGTAGAATGCGCGGAGAATACTCGGTGTGCGCGGTTAGGCGCCGCGGCAGCCGCCGGACGCCCCGGTCTCCCTGCCGCACCGGCCGATCAGCTGTTCAAGATCAAGCAAAGCGGCAATAACGGCATAAAAAATAGTAGTGCTAAGTGTTCAGTGTGCGGCTACTCAAATCATAGTGCTTCACAGTGTCGTTTCGCAAAATAGTTATACGTGCAAAAAGTGCAATGTAAAAGGACATCTGCGTAGAATGTGTACAAAAGTTAATTACATGGACACCGGCGCAGATAGCGAGGGCGACAACGACGATGACGGTGAGGTCGTATTTCACATAAGATCTATGCGAGGTGAGCCTATGGTTGAGACAATAAATATTAGCGGATTGAAGTTAAAATTTGAAATTGACAGCGGGTCGGCAGTTACGGTAATTTCAGAGGTCACATACAAAATGCATTTCAAAGACGTGCCATTGTCGCCTACCAGTAAAAGGTTAATGACCTACTCAGGTGATCGGTTAACATGTGTGGGAAGTTTGCGTTTGCCCATAGAATTTGCGAATCGTAAGCACACACTAACAGTATTCGTTATTCGTGATGGCGGTGTTCCTCTGCTCGGTAGGGACTTTATATCATTGTTTGGGTTACAATTAACGCCTATTAAATACTGCAACGACTCAATGGTGTCTGTCATAGAACTAGAGCAACGTTTTCCGGAGTTATTCTCAGATAAGTTAGGGTTGTTCAATAAATATAAAGTTAAGTTGCGTCTTAAGGAAGGCGCGAAACCGGTTTTTTTTAAAGCGCGGCCTATTGCGTTTGCGTTGCGCGACGCTGTCGGGAACGAAATAGACAGATTGGTTAATTTAGGAGTCCTTAAGCCAGAGGAACATTCAGAGTATGCTTCACCTATTGTTCCGGTCTTAAAGAAAAATCGCTCAGTTCGGTTGTGTGCTGACTACTCTGTATCGTTAAATAAACAGCTAGTAATCGAACACTATCCGCTTCCTACAGTAAAAGACTTATTTTCAAAGTTGTATGCAGGTCAAAAGTTTACGAAGCTAGATTTATCGATGGCGTATAATCAGCTTGAGTTAGACGAGGAGTCACAAAAACTGACTTGTATCAACACGCATCGTGGTTTATTTTCTTTCCGAAGACTTGTTTTTGGATTAGCCACGGCGCCCTCATTGTTTCAGCGTGCCATGGAGTGTGTTTTGGCAGGGCTCGACGGCGTGTTGTGCCTCCTCGATGACGTGTTAGTCACGGGCCGGGACACGGCCGAGCATATCTCCCGGCTGAATGAAGTGTTGCGTAGGTTGCAGGACGCAGGATTAGTTTTGCAGCGGGACAAGTGCGAATTTCTTAAAGAAGAAATTAATTATTTGGGGTACGTGATAAATAAAGATGGGTTGAAAAAATCACAAGACAAAGTAAGGGCTATAGTCGATGCTCCGGTACCGTCTAGTGTCAGTCAACTACAGTCGTTTTTAGGATTATGTAATTATTACAGGGATTTTGTACCGTCAGCATCATCTATTCTTAGTCCGCTGTATGATTTATTGAAAAAAGGCAGTAAATGGCAATGGACAGAAGAACATTCCCAAGCTTTTAATAAAATTAAAAGTATTTTAGTATCTGACCAAGTGTTAACGCATTTCGACCCACGAGCTAAGCTGATTCTTACGGTAGACGCTTCCCCTTCTGGTTTGGGGGCCATAATCTCGCAGATATGCGCAGACGGGTTAGAACGTCCGATTTCATTTGCATCACGTACTCTGAACCCCGCCGAAAAACGCTATGCGCAAATACAAAAAGAGGCCACGGCCATTATATATGGTGTTCGGCGGTTTCATCAATACCTGTACGGACGGGCAGACCCGTTCATACTGCGGACTGACCACCGCCCCCTTACCTCAATTTTCGGGCCTCATAAAGGCATCCCTGTGGTCTCGGCAAACCGTTTGCAGAGATACGCGCTATTCCTTAGTGGCTACAATTACGTAATCGAGTACGTCCGCAGCGCAAACAAAAGTGCAGATTTTTTGTCGCGGGCGAGCCTGCCCGAGCGGGCCGGGGACGAGAGCGCGGCGGGCGCCGGGGCCGAGCTCATTGATAACGCCGCGTATGTAAGTTTTATTACCGACGTTAATAATTTACCTGTAACACTCGATGTGTTAAAACGAGAAATCGAGAGGGATGCCATTTTACGCGTTGTAAATAAATATATTATTGATGGGTGGCCTAAAAAGATCACAGATTTAAGATTGCGCCCGTATCATTTATGCCGAACGCAATTAGCGGTCGAAAACGGGGTCACTATGAGAGGTCATAAAGTGATAATTCCGGAATCATTGCGTAGTAAAATTCTAGCGGAGTTACACACGTCCCATTTGGGGATTGTTAAAACCAAGGCGGAAGCTCGGTCGAGGTTTTGGTTTCCGGGCATCGATGAAGCGTTAGAAAAATACCTCGGTTCGTGTGAAGTATGCTCACAGTTGCGGCCAGCGCCACCTCGCGCCGTGCCTGCGCCCTGGCCGCGGCCGACGCGTATGCGCGAGAGGCTACACATTGATTTTTTAGGCCCGATCGGAGGTCACTCGTATTGAATAGTTGTTGATGCATACAGTAAATGGCTCGAAGTATATCAGATGAATAATACGACATCGGTCGCCGTAATAGGTAAATTGTGTGAATTTGTGTCCAGATTTGGGTTGCCGGAGACTATAGTAAGCGACAATGGCGCCTTTTTTTGCTCCGATGAATTTCTAAAATTCTGTAAAATTAATGATATAAATCACGTAACTTCGCCTGCGTACCATCCAGCCAGTAACGGACAGGCTGAGGCGGTTGTCAAAGTTGTCAAAAAGGGAATCAAGTCGAGTATATTATCAAACAGAAATGAAAGACAAAAACGATTAGCGCTTCTCAGATATGTAATGGATTATCGTAATTCTGTGCACTCAACCACAGGCTTCACCCCCTCTCAGTTAGTGTTTGGACGGAAACTGAGATGTAGATTAGATTTAATAAAGGTAATTAAACCGAGTTCTGCGTTGCCGTCCTCGCCTGTGCGTAATGCACCTGTTCAATCACAGTGTTCACAGCATAAAGAGAAAAAATACCGTGACTTTAAAATAGGTGATCTTGTATTATATTTATATAAAAAATATGCCAACAAAGTTCAACATAGCTGGTGTAAAGGAGTCATATCCAAGAGAATTGGCATAGTGTTGTACTTAGTTAAGGACCTGCAAACGTTAAAATGTAGTAAAAAACACATAAATCAAATAGTCAGATTTAATGGAACTGTCGATAACCTAGGCCACGGCAATGAATACCTACCCGATTATGAATGGCAACCACCGTCTCCGATTCCTTCGCCGCCGCCGCCGACGCCGCCGCAGACGCCGCCACCGCCGCCGCCGCCGCCGCCGCCGCCACCGCCGCCGCCACCGCCGCCGCCACCACCGCCGCTGCCGTCACCGCCAACACTTCCGAAACACGCACCCTTACTAGCGTCCTCACCGACGTCTCCGTCAAATGCAGAAGTTCCGGCGTTGCAATCACTCGGCAGCTCACGCACCTTGGTTGACGATGTGGCAAGTCAGGTTCCAGTGGAGCCGCGAGACGATACCTTCTCCGACAGCACGGGTGATAGAACACTGGGCGCAAGTGACCCGGAATTCGAAGAGGCGGAATCGTTTACGGACGTGGTGAGCGAACCCGCGGAACCTATCATGAAGTCAGCCCTAGACAATGTCGATCAAGCAGCCGGGCAAAGCACAGACATGCAGAGCAGGTTACGTAGACGTTCCAAGTTAAACATAGATTTTAAGAAATATTTCTAAAACAAGCAGCTATAGTTAATAGTTAAATTACTTATATTTCTAAAATAGGGGGAGAATTGTTATATACGTGTGTATGTGTGAGTGGCTGCTCCCACCACCCGCATACGTAATAAACCAGTGTGCATTAGACTAGCATTTGTTTCACTCGTGTCCCCCGTATACCCATATATATCAAGTATTATTAACCGTCCCCTTCCAAAAAATGTCGCGCTCGCTACGCTCGCGTTTTATCTATCTATAAGTATTATTAAACGTCCCCTTTCCAAAATTTCGCGCTCGCTACGCTCGCGTTTATCTGACTAAAACTGTTATTAACGGCCCCTTCCAAAAAAATTTGCGCTCGCTACGCTCGCGTTCCCATCTCCGTATACGAGGGTAGATCAAATAGTACCCGTGTTTGACGGCAGGTGGCGTAACTTAGAAAAGTTGGCATTACCGTCGTGTAGTATTGACCTTATCAAATAAAAAAATGAAATCTGTCAATTGTCTATGGTTCAGTTTTTTTTCTGGCGGCAAATTTTGTAAGACTTGTTTTGTTTTTCGTACAAAATGGAGAAAGAGCAATATCGTTCCGTAATTCGCTTCTTATTTTTGGATGGAAAAACATGCGAACAAATAAAAGTTAAGTTAGGTGCTGTCTACGGAGATCTTTCGCCGTCTATGACAACCGTGAGATATTGGTTTAACGAATTTAAACGAGGTCGTACATCTGTTTTCGACGAGGACCGCCCAGGGCGCCCGGCAGACGTGGTTACCGAAGAAGTCGTGCAAAAGGTAAAGAACATAATGGTCACCGATCGACGTACCAAAGTGCGTGAAGTAGCAGAGGCTGTAGGGGTGTCGTATGGAACAGCAATTAATATAATACACGATAAATTAAATATGAAAAAAGTGTCCGCCCGATGGGTGCCGCGATTGCTCACGGATGAAAATAAGCGGTTACGGCTGTCAATGTCGAAGGAGTGTTTGGGCTTGTTTGAGCGAAATCCGCAGGAGTTTTTCCGTCGTGTCGTCACTGTTGATGAAACCTGGATCCATTATTATACACCTGAGACCAAGCGGCAGTCTAAACAATGGATTTTTTCTAACGAATCTGCTCCAAAGAAGGCGAAAACGGTCCCTTCAGCCGGAAAAGTCATGGCCACGATTTTTTGGGATAGTAAGGGAATAATCCTTATAGATTTCTTACAAAAAGGGAAAACTATCACAGGGCCGTACTATAGTGAGTTATTGGACCGGTTTGATAAAAAAATAAAGGAGACACGGCCGCATTTGGCTAAGAAGAAAGTGTTGTTCCATCATGACAACGCACCAGCACATTCATCCAAAATTGTCACTGCCAAATTAACCCAACTACGTTACGAATTGCTGCCCCACCCGCCTTACTCACCGGATCTGGCTCCCTGTGACTTTTTTCTGTTCCCCAATATGAAAACATGGCTCGGGGGTAAGAAATTCAGGTCAAACGAGGACGTTATAGCTGAGACAGAAGCGTATTTTGAAGAGTTTGACAAATCCTACTTTTTGGAGGGGTTAAAGAAGTGGCCGAAACGCTGGGAAAAGTGTAAGGACCTAGATGGAGATTATGTTGAAAAATAAAATAAAACTTTTAAAAAATATATGCGTCTTTATTTCTAACACAGGTACTTTTTGATCCACCCTCGTATTATGACAATTATGATTATGACTGTAAACCGAAATCCACTTCTATTTTTATGTGCTGGGTAAAGCTTCCTATCCTCTAGCAAGGCTGTACCTTCCTTCCTTTTTTTCCTCATTCTGCATTTATATCAACTTGCCCCCCCCTGGACCTTCGGCTGGCGACGCCCTTGGTGGTCGGTGTTCACGACATATCATACATATGAGCCTAATACGACATTTGATGATCAGGTTTCCTTTGGCAGGATTGACCTTCTGAACCCTAAGAGAGCGAGTTTTAATAATGAATGCAGGAAGGAGATATGACGTCATTAATTTTTTGTACTACGCGGTTCCCAATTCCCATGCCGAAGGGGAGCAATTTTTTTAATTTGTTTTAGTTTATTTTAATTTTAGCTTTTTTATACATAATTGTTAGTTAGTAGTTTTTAAGTTTTTACCTATTTACTTACTGTTTGTTTGTTTTTTCTTCTTTCTTGAATTACTCGATACTTTTTTGTATGGGATTATGACATTTGTGTTCTGAACCGTATCATTTGGGGTATTTATTGAAAAGGCTTTATGAGCTGATTGCATATATATTAATAAATTACGGGATATATTTAATTGCACATCTGTATAATTTTTCAGTACACTAGGTAACTCCCTAATTAACTGAATGCATACCAGAAAAACGAATGCTGTGCAAAAAAAAACAATGGATTAACTGAACATGTCCTACAAAAAATACTTAAACATCATACAAAACGAGATGCCCTTTTTAACCGAAATCACACCAAAAATATGGTTCGTACATCGGATATATTTGAAAGTTTCACCAAAAATACTGACTGGCACACTAATTATCCTCGCACTGCACACTAAGATCCGACTCGGCCGGGTTAGGTTAGGTTAGTTTTTTTTTATATCCTATAAAACAGTTTTGCAAATACCTTTAAGAGGCCTTATTCCTTTTAAAATTCATTTTTTGCATATTATGACAAATATATTGATAATTTCAACCAACTTTTTGGAGTGAATAATACTTTCCCCCGAGTTCTAGGTAGTAACATAGCTATTTCGTGCTTTCATTGCGTACAGTCGAAAATAAGTTGAAGAAACTTATTTTCCGCGTGAATTTTGTCAATTTCGAGTTGTTTTTGAAACAAAAATTATCAATGAAAAATTCAAACTGTAGGTTTCAAATATATACCAATAAATCCCAGTAGCCCTGTTCTAGGTAGTAACATCAATAATATGTTAAGAAAAATGTTTGATCATAGAGAAAAATTACTAAACAATCAGCATTTTAAAAGGAATAAGGCCTCTTAAATAGTATATTGAATTCGCATTATTTAGTGTGCATAATTAGTGTGCAAGTCAGTATTTTTGGTGAAACTTTCAAATACGAGTACATGCCATAAATTACTGCCTTTGGCTATTACTTACTTGTAAAAAATCTGTAACACGTTATCGAAACATAGGGTACCAACTTACCAAGTGTGGACTTTTACAGGCAGGGTAATTTTTTACGTCCCGGACAATCTTTCCCCGTTTCCTGGGTGCCCAGGACTTAAACAACTCACTAAAAACTTCAATGAATGCGAAATTCAACTAGCGACCCTCTTCGGTTTCGCACGGGTACAATGGACATGTATTATACATATAAACCTTCCTCTTGAATCATTGTATCTATCAAAAAACCCGCATTAAAATCCGTTGCGTAGTGTTAAAGATCTAATCATACATAGGGACACACAGACAGACATCAGGAAGCGACTTTGTTTTATACTATGTAGTGATGATAGTGAAATACCAACTCGCTGCTACATTCTCTTAGTTTTTTATTAGGGTTCCGTACCCAAAGGGTAAAAACGGGACCCTATTACTGAGACTTCGCTGTCCGTCCGTCCGTCCGTCTGTCACCAGGCTGTATCTCAAGAACGGTGATAGCAAGACAGTTGAAATTTTCACAGATGATGTATTTTTATTGCCGCTATAACAGCTAATACTAAAAATAAAATAAAATTAATATTTAAGGGGGCTTCCATACAACAAACTTGTTATAGATACGGAACCTTTCATGCGCGAGTCGGACTCGCACTTGCCCAATTTTTATAATCGCTGACTGGTAGAAATGCCATCATTTTTATTTTTTTATTTTATTTTATGAGAAGCGTTTGTGAAATTCGACATCTAGGTGAGAACAGCCGGAAATCCGGTAAAACGGACATACGAATGAATTTTAGGACAAGCTGAAACGGCAACGCGACGCTCGCTCGCTCGGTGAGTAATGTAATTTTTAGCAAGTCAATTCTAATTTCGTCCAGCATGACTATTCACAAAATATGTCAACATGGCGCGCCGCCCTGACTAGATCATCCCGCTGTGATCTCTAGAGGCATATGAGAAATGTATGTATAGCTCTTGACTTCGTTTTCTTATTTCAAATTACTATTTCCTAGATGGACCAGTATATTGTGACCTGTGATCTGACGACGTGGCCGCGTGGTGCGTAGGTATCTATGACGTACATAACACTGTATACGTTCGCGGTTTATACACATGTTTAAAACTTATTAAACTGGTTCCTTCACGATATTGTTTTTATTTACATTTATTGCCTGACGAGCCGTGGTCTCAGACGTGCTGTGACATCCCTGTAGTATACTTGAAACACCTAGCTTGATTCACCTAAGTGAATCAATTATACTAATAGTATCCTTTACCTATTCACTTTGTGCACCTAGTGAGTGCATCAAGTTTACTAGAAGTTGACTTAACGCACACTCGTCTGGGGGCATGGGTGCATTAAGATAACTTTTGGTGTACTTTACACACCGTAAGTGCATCAAGTTTACTAAAAGTCAACTTGAAGCACTCGTCTGCTGGCATGGGTGCATTAAGTTAACTTTTGGTGTACTTTACACACTCAATAAGTGCATCAGGCAATGAAGGTAAATAAAAAAAATCGCGAGACCCGTTTTAATAAGTTCAGTTTTAATGATGGCGTACATGTCTGGTTATAATCAGGGGCAAACAGGGCATAGCGATATGGGTGATTTCAACTCCACTCCAGTACCCTTACAATGAGTAGTTAACGTGACCGTACTCGCGTAATCGATTTGCATACGAGGGGCACACCGAAATGATCGGGAATAGAGTACTTTAAACTGAGTTACATTAAATCCTTTTTTGTCACATGCATACTGGCGACTTACAATCACGATGCCGTTTTAACAATTTAAAAAAAGAACGATATATTTTTTTAATTCCATTTTTAAATTGACAACTCGATGAACAAAATGGAGCTGACGCGTGAAAATTTTCGTGCAATTATTTACCATAACTTTCGTCGTGGCTTATCTCCAGATGAATGTCGCAATGAGCTTGTTACTATATACGACATTGAAGCACCTAGTCAGACGACAATATATCGGTGGTATGCTGAGTTTCGACGGGGTCGTGCCTCTCTTGGCATCGTACCTTCATCAGGTCGGCCGAAAACGGCGGTTTCGCCTGAAAACATCGCGGCTGTGGAAAAACTACTAAAAGAAGATAGACATGTGACATACGAGCAGATTCGGGCAACCATAGGCATTGGAATGACTGCAATTCACACTATTTTGCATGGTGAATTGGGTGTCAGAAAATTGATTTCCCGATGGGTACCCCATAATTTGTCTGAAGAGCAAAAGGCGGCTCGTGTTGATTGGTGCCGATCTATTCTGAAATGCTACAATGGAGGAAAGTCAAAAGCCGTTTATAATATGGTCTCGGGTGACGAATCCTGGATTTATTCTTATGAGCCTGAAAGAAAGCACCAGTCGGCAGTATGGGTCTTCGATGACGAGGTCAAACCAACGAAAGTTGTGCGTTCTCGAAGCGTGTCGAAGAAGATGGTGGCTTCGTTCGTCTCAAAAAAGGGGCATGTTGCCACAATTCCTCTAGAAGAACAAAGAACCGTTACCGCTGATTGGTATATCACAGTTTGTTTGCCGGAGGTGCTGGCCGAACTTCGCCAAGGGAACCCGAGACGCCGCGTCATCTTACACCACGACAATGCGAGCTCCCACACCGCCCACAAAACAACTAAATTTTTGAACGACGAAAACGTTGAGTTGATGTCCCATCCTCCATACAGCCCTGACCTGAGTCCAAATGATTTTTTTACGTTCCCTAGAATTAAATATTTATTGCGTGGTCAGCGGTTTGAGAACCCAGAAGCCGCTGTGGAAGCCTATAAATCGGCCATTTTGGCAATGCCTACTTCAAACTGGAATTATTGTTTTAATGACTGGTTTAAAAGAATGCAAAAGTGCATTGAATGTAACGGAGAATACTTCGAAAAACAATAAAATATAATTTATGTATATAGTGCACATAGTTTTTTAAATTCCCGATCATTTCGGTTTGCCCCTCGTAGTAGAGCGCCCCTAGTGATGATTTGCAGAACTACAATTCTCCATACAAATTGTTTACGCAGTCCCTAGCAAATACGGTCACGTTAACTCAAGGGAAGGATACCGGACGGTCGACTGTTGATTTACCAAGTTCGTATGCCACTCAGCTACAGTATAGTATAAGAAGTTTCTGTCAAAAATGACATTTTAGTGGCAAGCTTTTATAGCCGACTGTACTTTTCTTTGGATATCCATCAAATGCTCACTGAGACGATTCTAAAGAGCCCAAGCTCGGTAGGCTCTTTTTCTATTATAGAGTTCCTATGGCCACCCGGCTCCATCATCAGATCAGCCCCATGGTACCATATTATTGTATTGTCATCAAAGTTAAGTAAGTATGCAAAATTTCAGCTTGCAAGATTTCACCCGAACAAACATACTTTAAACATACAATGCAAGTTAAATAAAAGCTTTTAATATGACCATGACTAATACCTACTCTTTATGAGAATGTATCACTGAACTGATGTTTACTTATTGCGCTGCGAAACTATGCTGATTTACTAATTAATGTATGTCGTACGTAGTACGTATGCCGCCAATTATGTTTCAAAAACTGTTTCCTTTCCCAATCAATTTTTTTTTCTCTATGGTACATTTTTAAACTTTGAAACTTTTATAAAATGAAACTCGCTTAAAACTAACTTTACGAAACCACCTTGAATCAGGTCGAGTAGAAGGCAGGCGATACCCCAAATATATATGTTTCGTAAAATCTGTTAATACACAATATCCCGTAACAGAATGTTCCCGAGAAGGTGTGAACAGTGACTAATTAAACGAAACAAGACAATGAAGGTGACATCTTTTGGGACTGTACCCAAAAGATGTCTCTTTCATATTGTGCTGATTTGAGAAAGATTTTTCGGTTCTTTCTTTAATTTAGTGAGATAATTGACTATAGTTATGCAAAAAGCGACCAGCGCACATTTTTGTCTAAGTGCCTTAAGTCTCAATCAATGAATAAGCTTGCTAGCTTTCTGCAAAACTATGACGTTTAGGTTCATTTAGTTTAGGGTATAGGAAATAGGGAAATGCGGACGAGATGGGAATAAGGACGATATGGGAATGTGAACGAGTTTGGGAATGTGGATAGGATATGATTGTAGACGAAGTGGAAAGGTGGACGAAATAGGAATGTTGACAAAATGGGAATACGGACGAAGTGAACCTAAACGAACTACAATCAATTATGGATCAAATAAAGCCCTGTACTATCGCTTATACGCCGTGTGACGAGCAGGGTCTGACAGGGCAAAATTTGGGCGATGAAATAAAAAACGTTTAATATTTAAATCGATATTTATATATTTATTGTAATGCATACGGTAGCTCACAGCGACTACGAATCTAATGGAAGATATTACGTACACAAAATAGGCTACGCTGCGTTTGTGGCTTCGTCGGCAACTCTGACCCTGACTACGGAGTACCTGCCAGCGGGCGACTACCGCCCTGAGATCATTAGGACCAATTTCACCGTGCTCTGTCAGCCATTAACGGCTGATTACCGTCTCGTGGCGTCTGTTAAACTACCGACATTAACGAATGAATCAATTGATAACAGGACGAATCAATTTTTCAAAAGACTTTTAAATGTCTCTGAAGTTCCCAAGAAAACGGGCTTGTAATATTGTCTGTTTATTAGGTTTAACAGTTGGGACATTGACCTTTCTAACGTAAACCACAAAAGCCATCATTTAAGGTGTAATTTTACAACTAAGTTGTGGACAGATTTGAGTCGGTCAAAATTTGATTCAGCCAACTAACAGAGCAGGGAGAAATTCGACCTTACCCTTTAAAACACAGCTTAAATATTTCCGTATGTTACGACTTTAACCCAACACATTTCGTTAGATAAAGGACTATGGAGAAGATATAAAGAGCTGTATTAACCCATTCAGGGCCAGTGACTCAGCGTATGGGTCATGCTCAAACAGTCGCGCAGGGCCAGTGACTCGCATGTGCGTCATGACAAAATCCAAATTAAAAAAAAAGGAATCTTACTATGACTTAATAGTATTAGTATAATGGCTACCTGGCTTCAGAAGCGGCGGTCTATTTAGCGTTCGCGCCGGGGTCATGACCAACATGTTGAGTCACTTGTTTTAGCAAAAAAATGGTTGTATGGTGGCCTGGCGTACAGTGTACGGTCGACGGCGCTTGGCCGTGGATGGGTTAAAAACCCCAGAGCGCATTTAGGGCCGTAACCCAATTTCGTCTAGTTGTATGAATGAGCATCAACAGTAACTTTGTATGTTCACGGCGTAAATGTATGATTTCTATTTGACTCTAGGTGCAGTCAGCATCGTAAGTGGTCAACACACATGCTTACTGCTATACAACTAGAGATGTACCTAGAACGTTTCTCGATTTGTATGGGGAAAGAACGTTCTCGAGAATCCCATACATATTGGGAAACATTTTTGAGAACAGCACGGCACATCTCTAGACAAATAACGATATATTTGGCTTCTTTAATCGCTATTATTTAACGCTGATTATACAGGTGTGGTGACTAATCTTTAGCCATCGTCTATTGTCTGATAAGTATTCGTTTTCTTTTCTCATATAAGTGAAAAAATTGTGATGGAAATAAAAATACGACAAACTACGTGACTGAACATTATGTAACTGAACTGCATTTACAATTTACATACTTATAAAGCTTGTACTTACTAAAAAAAGCGCTAATATAAACTAATATTTGACTATTCTTAACTTTGTAACTAATTACTTGATGTTAATTGCATTATCCCCTTTCTAGGCCTTGCAGATCTATAAACAATGTATGGTTTTGCCCTAAATTTCGGTAGTTAATGCATCAAAAAACCCCGTTCTTATCTAAATGTTAATGTCATTGTGATAAAAGCGAAAACCTACATTTCCTTGACTGTTAATACTTTTTCAATTAAACAAACGCAGCGTTGCCTAAAACAATAATATTATTGAATATCCTATTGTATGACCTGGGTACGGATTCAGGGGCGAACAAAGACGGCTCGCGGCCGCGTCTAAGACACCAGCTGTGCCTTTCAATAACTTTCAATACGAGTATACAATACAACACAACAATTCTTTATTAATGGTAGACAATATTTATGGTATATTGATACGAATTCGTTGAAATAATTTACTTTTAATATTTTCACTCACTTTTAAATAGCGATTTTCAAATGATTCCAATGTCCAGGGCACCCAGGACATTAAATCTCAATAAATAAATAACTGGTATCGTTTAGACGCGGCCACACATACAGGAGACTGACTATATTATACACATTGGCACTCCAATCAAATAAAAAACCTTCAGTCGCAGCCGTTGGTTGTCCGGGCATATGTACGCACTTATAAGTTCATGGAAAACGTTAAGGGCAATCGGGACAAGCGCCACTCAGGGTAAGAGAACCTAACACAAAAATATCGAAAAGTACAGATGTTATAAATACTACTACTATGTAATACTATAAAAACTAGCGTGAGACATCATTAATAATTATAAAGTCGGTTTAAACTCACGTACAAATACGGTATTGGACTATAGTGAAAATAAATTGTATAATTAGAAACCACTAAACACACATTCAAAAATACACGGAACCAAATAATCAACCACTAACTTTAGGACATTATGCTATTTTTAATTGCACAAAAACTGGAAAAAAGACTTTTTTGACTACAGATTTCCATGACGTCACAAGCCAGTATCTTCATGGAAACTTCATTCTAACAGATCGTTTTCGACAGTTCATAAAGAGTAGCTGATTTGAGCTGTCATCTAATACCGTATTGTCAGGAACGACCCGACATGTTTCGAACTCATATGGAGCTGTTCATCAGGCACAGGCATTCCTGCTGCTAAGCGACTCACTCCATCCACTCTAGAGTTCGAAACATGTTAGGGCGTTTCTGTCAATTTTTACGCGAGTTTAAAATCGTTTTTATAATTACTACAACTGTGTTATACAACAAACTCAGTTGCGTAAATTGTAAGATGGCGTTAGTAGTATAAGGTACTTTTCGATATTTTCATGGTAGCCCATACGCGCTTGCCCCGACTTAACCTTATTCGAGCACAGCCAACCAAACTTCAGGCTACACATCGGTGGGTTAAGTGCGAGCCATCTTTGGTACACTTCGTCAATTTGCTATTCTAGTTATTTCCGTTCTATCATTTTAATTTGAGGATCGTTTCGCCTATAGGAAATCAATTTAGTAAATTTGTTCTATTTCATTATAACTGTTACTATGATAATGCATCTATATATTTTGTAACCACACTTAACATTTGTTTACGAATGTTGAAAATAACACTTAATTTACCCCTAACGTTATATTACACTTCTCATTTACCAACAGATCATTCGCTCTACGCTATACTATTTATATATTATGTGATAAACAGATTTACATGTACAAATAAATAGTGAGTCACTATAAAACATTTATATTTTTACCTAAAACTAAGTATTAATTTACCTATGAAATAATAATATTAATATTAAATTTAGTCTATTTTTTATAATAACAATTGCGAAAAGAAATAGTGAAATAGCATTAATACTAAAATTTTCGATTACACTTTTATACTTTTAGCTACACAGAGTAGAATCGCGTTTTTTACAAGTACTTGTTCTGCAAGCACTCAAAAACGCTCGTTTTTTTAAACGTCAACCAACAAAGTGTTCCTACGAAACTGCGTCTTGTTATTCAGTAGACAAGAGTAAAAATCGAATAACAACGTCACTATTCAAAAATACACAACAGTAAATGAAATTACCCTGTTTAGAAACATTGTATATCTTAAAAATTGTGTCCTCAGCCTTTTTTCAATGATATCAAGTTTTTTTTATATTTTCATAGAGGTTTGACAGAGAATACTCATCTGCGTCGAAATACGATTCGGCAAAATGTTACAAAGAAAAATTTAAACAGTCTTAGTTAAATACTGATTTTGAAGTTAAAAAAAAATATTATGCAGATAAAAATCACTACTCGTTGCTCTATGCTTGAGATGTTTTAATCATCAATCATCAAATTGAAATGTTTGAATCAAAATTATGTGAACGTTTCCCGATTTGTATAGTATTTGACACATAGGGTAAATCGCCAATAACTGGCCACCGTTCAATAACTGGCCACCGTTCAATAACTGGCCACCTCATACAAAAAATGAACTCTGTTCACCAACAAACATAATTCATTTTAGTATAAGGCGTTAATTACTGGCCAAGCTTCAATAACTGGCCAGGTTATACTAAAATTAGTTCAGTTTTTAGGTGGACAGAGTTAATTTTTAGTATGCGGTGGCCAGTTATTGACCGGTGGCCAGTTATTGGCGATTTACCCTATATAGCATACGATAAATAATGGGCAAAGAACGTTCTCGACAACATTTTATATACAAATCGGTATTAATATTGAACCAACTCACCACTGACAGCCGACCGAGCGATCGCTGTGGTTGAACATATAATTAACCTTTATTTCTTTGGTAAATTTATATTTATTACTATAATTAACCTTTTGAGCGCCAGGTGGTTAAGCAATTCGACGTCTGTCGTCACAGCAAGAAACAATAAAAAGGGATTGAAAAATACTTGTAGCGGTTTAAATTACCTACAAAGTTGATTGATCAATGAAATTTGGACGACATTATCAATTAAGAATCAATGAATTAATTATTTTTTGCAAGTACCGTTACAGTCCATGGGTGCGTCTGAAGGCGTGCGGAATCGATCAATCCCCTGAGTTGAAATCTGTATCTCAGCTTCGCTTCACTGTGATTGGTCGATTCCGCGCGCCTCCGCTCCGCTGCCTGCTCACAAAAGCGGAGCGGAGCGGAGCTGTGTAAACGGCGCAATCACATTCCTCAGATTTAATTGTTCTCCTTTCGGGCTTCACAAGGACGGAGCCTTACTCAGAATGCTAGTTTTCCATGTGCAGAATTAGTTGGGCCATTTATTTTTTGTTGTACACTCCACTTTTTTTTTGGAGTTTCGATGTTTTAGGTATTTTCGAGCTATTTCTATCTAATTTGGAGAAAAAAAGTGTCCCAATATATTTTCGTTCGATTCCGTTACCATACTATAGCAGCATCGGAATGGAAAAACAAAAACGTTTTGGTACACTTTTTTTCTCCTAATTAGATCTAAAAACCTCTTGAGTAGAAAATACCTAAAATATCCGAAATTTAAAAAAGGGGGAGTGTATAGTCTATCCGGAATTCTAAGATCAAATTCTGTCAAAATGGCACAAGTGAAAAGCGACCTTAAATTTAGTTGTATACGGTTGTTTGTGCATCGTGCCAAAGTGACTTCATTTAATCTTAGAGATCGGACAGACGATACAACAAAAATGTCCCAGTTTAGTTTTTTATTTTATTTGAGTTATGATTATCACCATTACAATCGATTTCACCTGTTTGTTACACACACCAGAACGACGATGTAATGATTTTCAGCTCTCAAAAACATCACAACCGACCATTCAAACGTAACAGATAACTATTATCTGTCAAAAGTTCACTAGCTCGCTAAGGGGTCTCTATGCAATACAGGGTTTTGAAATGAAAGCGAAATTATAACATTTCCTACGATTTCGGGGCTCGGCAGGATATCAGATGACTTCTCTTTACCTTATACGCTAGGAGTGGAATTTTATATTTGGACAAATTTTAATTACACCGGATACATTTAAGGTTATGTCGTTTCGACGAAAAATGTATCGTCCATTGTACACTTTATGTACTATTATTTTCCCTAAGTTTGATCAAATTAGATTATAATTATTTTAATACGAATTACATAATATTTACGAAAGGAATCGATTGAATTTCAAGTTGACTTATAAATTGTATTGACTATTGACTCGAAAATGCCATAGGCCAAATTATAACGACGGTCAAACACATGAATATACTACATACTTTATTAATATTGAAGAGATATTTAAATACTGTAGAGTAAAATAAAAATAACATATTCGAGTAAAAGAAATGCACATTCCGACAGATCATTAATTTTATAATTAATAGGAAATAATTTGGTAAACATTACTCTAAGCTTAGAACTATGCAATATTTTATTTATTTTATGTAACGCCTTCAAAAGTTTAGTCAAAGCTTTATATTATGTTCATTGTTTTTAAACTTTCCATCTAAGCGAGACTACGAACCAGGGTTTTCATGTAAAAAACGAATCTCATTAATTATTATTTCAACGTAATTATTTAAATAATTGTCTTTATCCAAGTGTCTATTCTAAGCTGCGTTTATAAGTAAATATAATAAGTCATTAACACAGTAAGTACCTATACATAGACACTGTTAAATTCTAGTTTCTTTTATTTAGAAGGTTTGCAAAATACAAAAGAAAACAATTATATTCATACCATATGATTGAGAAAGGGAGTAAATAATAAAACTATTGGTTAATTGATACACGTGTGCAAATAATGCGTCATAAATGAAATATGAGAAAACACTTGCCGCTGTCTCGCCTTACGGAATTACATTTATATAATTATTATATTATAGCTATTTAAACTGCGTTTTGGAGTATCGTTGGGCAACGCAATGGTGGGTCACACTAACGTTAATTTTAGGTATAATATCAATTAGAGAATAATTTAATGTACACATACTCTAGGACACGAGCACGACACAGCCTGCCTTCATTTAGACGAAGATTCCGAAACGGGGTACGTTAAAACATCATTTTAATTCGGTATTTCACCATGCGACCAGTTTAAAACAAACTTATCAGACTACCGTTTAAAATATACATTAGTATTAAAAATTAATAAAAGTTTTTGGCATTTGATCGATTACACGATATACAACGTATTTACAAGACGACATCTGTTATATTAAAAGAACTTAAAATTCCTTAATTTACGTAGTTTATTCGATTTCGTATAGAGTTCAGTGACAATAAAAATTATACATTTCAGTTTAATACAGTCATTATGGAGTGTAAAAGAGAGGAGCGGAATCTTTCATAGGAGACTATTTGAAAAAGTATCCAAAAAATCCGTTGCTAAGTAACGGAACTACTTTCAGCCACAGTAGCGCCACCAATTTAACACCTTTCAGCGCCCACTTTTGGCTATATGAAGACTTCGCTCCTCCCTTTCGTGCTCCATAACAGTCATGTACACTAATCTGACATGTTTGGAAATGCTTTAAAATGCGCAGTCGATAATTGCAACTTCAATTCGTGTGTTCAGATTTTTTTAATCAACTTAAGGACTATTTATTCACACATTGAAGAATTTACGAGCATTATTTTGTAAGAGATAGCTGTCACACATTTTTCATTAAATCACTCATTAAGTAATTCAATATCAGAGATGGCGTAATATCAATAGTAAAAACATTCAGGTTGTACAGAACGCTAACCCGTATGATTAGGTGAAAAACGTTTAGGTATATACCGAATAATTGGGAAAGGGACAGCGTCATATGATAGAGAGTAACAACGCTACAATATGTAACCTTACACAACGTGTACTTTAGGCCTGAGATACATCTCACACATTTTCAAACACAAGTTTGATATAAAATGACTATGTAATAATAACATTCCTTAATATTCGAGAGCGTGATGAACATTTTCTATCTCATTTGTGAGCATAAATTACCTTTATAACACTTTAAAAGCAACTTTTGCAGGCAAACTTTAGCTCAACTAGGTCATAATCCTTATAACAGTGTTGTACTTCTCAAAACCTTCATTTGGGTAACAATGTCAATGAGTATCGATAACATGTTTCGACACATTCGGTTGAAGTATTGACAGCTCTTGCATCGACCAATCAGGGTCTCTGCTTATGACTAATATAAATTTCTCATTAATATGAAGCGATATAAATTAATAAAAAATGTGATGCGCCGATGTCATGATTAGTAACAAAAAGTCATGTAAATAAATTAAAAAGTGTCTTGTGATTTCAATGTTAACGGTCGCAATTTCAAGATTAAATTATGGATCTACCAGTCACTCAGTTTAACTATAATTTTAGATGTTTATAATTTATTACCCTTGACATATCTATATATAATTGTTTTCACTAAACTTTACATTAGATTTGGATAAGGTAACTAGAGGTTATTATTACTATTTTCTTTAACTTTATGTAAATTTGACTTCAATTAGTACAACCATAACTTAATCTGGACGTGGCACCAATCAAATTAGTTTTACTTACGCTAAATTCGCCCAGAAGTTTCATTCCGAGTTTAACTCTTGAAAAAAATCAATGTGAATAGATTATGGAGGCAAGCATTTAGACGAATCGCCTGATGGCAAGAGATTACTGTCGCCCATAGACATTTGAAATACCAGAGAAGTTACAAGTGCGTTACCGGTTTTATCTTAAAGTAAGAATTAAACTCGGAATTATGTGTCAGTCGAATTTATCCGTAAACTAGTAACAGACTTCTGATTTGGCAGAATTCGATTGCTGTTGGAATGCCAACCATCAAGTCGAACCGTGTGTTGAAGAGCAGAAATCACCATTAATAAATTGGTGGGAAGTAGTCAACTCAATGGAGCATCCAACGTCTGGCAAATTGCCAAAGTGAAGACGCCAACGTCAAAGCGGTAAAAATGTAGACAGTTGAATACTTGAAGTATTCACATTAGAGACATTGATGAAGAAGCGGCCTCCAAAGGTAATCGGTCGTCGGATGCTGTGGGTCTAAACGCCCATAGACGCGCCAAACTAAACTACGATTTCTAATTCAAGACCAAAAAAACTACCACAAAGTTGCCACTACAACAAAATATTTTTACAATAGTAAATTCCTTTTTAGGGTTCCGTACCCAAAGGGTAAAAACGGGACCCTATTACTGAGACTTCGCTGTCCGTCCGTCCGTCCGTCCGTCCGTCCGTCTGTCACCAGGCTGTATCTCAAGAACGGTGATAGCTAGACACTTGAAATTTTCACAGATGATGTATTTCTATTGCCGCTATAACAACAAATACTACAAATAAAAAAATAAAAATATTTAAGGGGGGCTCCCATACATCAAACTTATAGAGTATTTAGATTATATATATATATATATATATAGGTACGGAACCCTTCATGCGCGAGTCGGACTCGCACTTGCCCAATTTTTTCTTTTTTAAACACGCTAAGATAATTTATTTATTGGTAACTTTAACTCTATGTTTTAACAAAATAACTAGATATATTTATTATTGCATAATTACGAGAGGAGATAATAAAAACTTAAACATCGGATATTTTTGGTACAAAATCTGGTATTGTACTTGTAACACTTGAGCATTTGGTGCAAGCCAAGAAACAAACTCAAATGTCATTTAAATGTTGTCAATTTTGACAGTGACGTATCTGTCGTAGTTTTTTTGGTCTTGAATTAGAAATCGTAGTATAGTCGAAGTCCGATGGAGTATTCCGTCGGCGTCTACCAAACCGAAGCGCATGTCCACAAAACCGAATCAGCCGTTAGACCGTTAACACTGAAACCACAGGGTGTAGGGTATGTAGTTATGTAAATTAGAAGAATTCGTGCACCTTGCGAAATACCGAGAACGCTGTTCATTTGTTCTGCTGCTTCACCGTCACGTAGCTCGGCTCGTCGTCGCGCGCGCGCCGCAGCAGCAGCGGCAGCCGCCGGTCCTGCCACACGCACAACCATTGTTATACAACAACATGCCACGCTCCAACTAAATCTCTTTTTTGCTTAATTTAAAGAACTCAGCTCATTATTGGAGCGGAGCGAGCGAAACGAGCGAAGCTCCCATGGATCGACTCGAATCACAGACCACCCCCACTAGACGGAGCATGTAAGGCGACCCGCGCGCACCAACGATATGGTACGGCAGAACATTACAGTATCAACACGGCGGCCACCGTTTAGTTGCGTCCATGTTTATGAGGTCTCTCTACACCACTTAACACTACAATTTACCATGTTATTTATTTAATTTATTTTTTCGTTGACGTACGCATGGATCATAAACAAGGACGCGACTAACCGGTGTCCGCCACGTTGATACTGTAATGTTCTGCCGTACCATATCGTCGGTGCGCGCGGGTCGCCTGACATGCTCCGTCTAGTGGGGGTTGTCTGTGACTCGAATGGACTTTGTGACAATGCGCAGATCTCAGCGAGTTCTCAACCGATTTTAGAAATTTTTGTTTTAAAATGCAAAAATTAAATTTCGCTAGGTCGTGACGAAGAGAAAATTTCGAAAAAAAAAAAAAAAACTCCGCTCCAATCTATGGTGCAAGCTTAGCCGGTGGCTGACTGCATCGACCTAGTATTTGTAAGCGACACAATTTTCTAATCAAATTTAACTCTTCGTATGATTAGGTACGGATATGAGCGGAACGTTTGAACCATGTGACGTTTTCATGCAATAAATGCCACTTTGTTGCTTACTATAGAAGGCGTTGACAGATTATTAGTAAAAGATATAAACAAATTTCGTCCCTATGGTAAGCGGAAAAGTGGTAATATTGCTTGAGAAAGTACCTGTATTAACTTTTTGGGATCATATTTTAAGTAGCCAAGTTTCTATATCTATATGCATTTGTTCAGTATTAGTCATTCATTGTCAACAAGTAGGTATATCACTGTTTAAATCAGATCCTGAATAGAATTGTATAATTTCCTACAAAATACTTTTAGTATTTCATAGTTTTGACGTTAAAACGTCAAACTCAGACCACACGTAGCGATCTGTTTGCAAATACCAGCGCCATGGCTTCTGTTTTTATTTGCCTGATGACAATTCATACATACCTACGAGATGGTTTCAGAGTCGTTAGCTAGGCATACATCACATATATCAGTGTTTCTACAGCCTTAATGAATTTTTCGAAAGTTGACCTATTTATAAAATATCTAATGTGTAAATGACATCATAAAATATAATGTAATACGTGAAATTTAACAATGATAATATAATGCTATATATGAAAGATTAATATTAATCATGTTTATAATAATAATTTGAATTTAGTAATGATATAATTAATGTGTGATGGCTCTATTTTATATAATGTTGATGATGATAATAAGAATTGAGAAATTTACATGTAATGATATACCTAGATATTAAGTTCAGTATTGCACGCCTCTGTGAGGCAGGATATGGAAGAACCTAAACTATTATTCTAAGAACTTTGTACACACATAACCATGCAATAAATATTTTGAATTTGAATTTGAATGTTATTTCCACGAATTTCCGGAATCTCCTCATTTTGTATTGCAAATGTCTCGAGAACGTTCTCTGCCCATACAAATAGGTGAGGTGTAGCGGTTACCTTGACAACGGACGCATATATGGGCGGCAAAATGTCTCGAGAACGTTCTCTGCCCATACAAATAGGTGAGGTGTAGCGGTTACCTTGACAACGGACGCATATATGGGCGGCAAAATGTCTCGAGAACGTTCTCTGCCCATACAAATAGGTGAGGTGTAGCGGTTACCTTGACAACGGACGCATATATGGGCGGCAACATGTCTCGAGAACGTTCTCTGCCCATACAAATAGGTGAGGTGTAGCGGTTACCTTGACAACGGACGCATATATGGGCGGCAAAATGTCTCGTGAACGTTCTCTGCCCATACAAATAGGTGAGGTGTAGCGGTTACCTTGACAACGGACGCATATATGGGCGGCCACATGTCTCGAGAACGTTCTCTGCCCATACAAATAGGTGAGGTGTAGCGGTTACCTTGACAACGGACGCATATATGGGCGGCAACATGTCTCGAGAACGTTCTCTGCCCATACAAATAGGTGAGGTGTAGCGGTTACCTTGACAACGGACGCATATATGGGCGGCAACATGTCTCGAGAACGTTCTCTGCCCATACAAATAGGTGAGGTGTAGCGGTTACCTTGACAACGGACGCATATATGGGCGGCAACATGTCTCGAGAACGTTCTCTGCCCATACAAATAGGTGAGGTGTAGCGATTACCTTGACAACGGACGCATATATGGGCGGCAACATGTCTCGAGAACGTTCTCTGCCCATACAAATAGGTGAGGTGTAGCGGTTACCTTGACAACGGACGCATATATGGGCGGCAACATGTCTCGAGAACGT
Source organism: Apotomis capreana (assembly GCA_947623375.1). Taxonomy (NCBI): domain Eukaryota; kingdom Metazoa; phylum Arthropoda; class Insecta; order Lepidoptera; family Tortricidae; genus Apotomis; species Apotomis capreana. The sequence goes on from OX392500.1 coordinate 39,000,116, forward strand.
TCTCTGCCCATACAAATAGGTGAGGTGTAGCGGTTACCTTGACAACGGACGCATATATGGGCGGCAACATGTCTCGAGAACGTTTTCTGCCCATACAAATAGGTGAGCAGTAGTATTTACCTTGACAACGGACGCGTATATGGGCGGCAACATGTCTCGAGAACATTCTCTGCCCATACAAATAAGTGAGCAGTAGTATTTACCTTGACAACGGACGCGTATATGGGCGGCAACATGTCTTGAGAACGTTCTCTCCCCATACAAATAGGTGAGGTGTAGCGGTTACCTTGACAACGGACGCATATATGGGCGGCAACATGTCTCGAGAACATTCTCTGCCCATACAAATAGGTGAGCAGTAGTATTTACCTTGACAACGGACGCGTATATGGGCGGCAACATGTCTCGAGAACATTCTCTGCCCATACAAATAGGTGAGCAGTAGTATTTACCTTGACAACGGACGCGTATATGGGCGGCAACATGTCTCGAGAACATTCTCTGCCCATACAAATAGGTGAGCAGTAGTATTTACCTTGACAACGGACGCGTATATGGGCGGCAACATGTCTCGAGAACATTCTCTGCCCATACAAATAGGTGAGCAGTAGTATTTACCTTGACAACGGACGTGTATATGGGCGGCAACATGTCTCGAGAACATTTTCTGCCCATACAAATAGGTGAGCAGTAGTATTTACCTTGACAACGGACGCGTATATGGGCGGCAACATGTCTCGAGAACATTCTCTGCCCATACAAATAGGTGAGCAGTAGTATTTACCTTGACAACGGACGCGTATATGGGCGGCAACATGTCTCGAGAACATTCTCTGCCCATACAAATAGGTGAGCAGTAGTATTTACCTTGACAACGGACGCGTATATGGGCGGCAACATGTCTCGAGAACATTCTCTGCCCATACAAATAGGTGAGCAGTAGTATTTACCTTGACAACGGACGCGTATATGGGCGGCAACATGTCTCGAGAACATTCTCTGCCCATACAAATAGGTGAGCAGTAGTATTTACCTTGACAACGGACGCGTATATGGGCGGCAACATGTCTCGAGAACATTCTCTGCCCATACAAATAGGTGAGCAGTAGTATTTACCTTGACAACGGACGCGTATATGGGCGGCAACATGTCTCGAGAACATTCTCTGCCCATACAAATAGGTGAGCAGTAGTATTTACCTTGACAACGGACGCGTATATGGGCGGCAACATGTCTCGAGAACATTCTCTGCCCATACAAATAGGTGAGCAGTAGTATTTACCTTGACAACGGACGCGTATATGGGCGGCAACATGTCTCGAGAACATTCTCTGCCCATACAAATAGGTGAGCAGTAGTATTTACCTTGACAACGGACGCGTATATGGGCGGCAACATGTCTCGAGAACATTCTCTGCCCATACAAATAGGTGAGCAGTAGTATTTACCTTGACAACGGACGCGTATATGGGCGGCAACATGTCTCGAGAACATTCTCTGCCCATACAAATAGGTGAGCAGTAGTATTTACCTTGACAACGGACGCGTATATGGGCGGCAACATGTCTCGAGAACATTCTCTGCCCATACAAATAGGTGAGCAGTAGTATTTACCTTGACAACGGACGCGTATATGGGCGGCAACATGTCTCGAGAACATTCTCTGCCCATACAAATAGGTGAGCAGTAGTATTTACCTTGACAACGGACGCGTATATGGGCGGCAACATGTCTCGAGAACATTCTCTGCCCATACAAATAGGTGAGCAGTAGTATTTACCTTGACAACGGACGCGTATATGGGCGGCAACATGTCTCGAGAACATTCTCTGCCCATACAAATAGGTGAGCAGTAGTATTTACCTTGACAACGGACGCGTATATGGGCGGCAACATGTCTCGAGAACATTCTCTGCCCAAACAAATAGGTGAGCAGTAGTATTTACCTTGACAACGGACGCGTATATGGGCGGCAACATGTCTCGAGAACATTCTCTGCCCATACAAATAGGTGAGCAGTAGTATTTACCTTGACAACGGACGCGTATATGGGCGGCAACATGTCTCGAGAACATTCTCTCCCCATACAAATAGGTGAGCAGTAGTATTTACCTTGACAACGGACGCGTATATGGGCGGCAACATGTCTCGAGAACATTCTCTGCCCATACAAATAGGTGAGCAGTAGTATTTACCTTGACAACGGACGCGTATATGGGCGGCAACATGTCTCGAGAACATTCTCTGCCCATACAAATAGGTGAGCAGTAGTATTTACCTTGACAACGGACGCGTATATGGGCGGCAACATGTCTCGAGAACATTCTCTGCCCAAACAAATAGGTGAGCAGTAGTATTTACCTTGACAACGGACGCGTATATGGGCGGCAACATGTCTCGAGAACATTCTCTGCCCATACAAATAGGTGAGCAGTAGTATTTACCTTGACAACGGACGCGTATATGGGCGGCAACATGTCTCGAGAACATTCTCTGCCCATACAAATAGGTGAGCAGTAGTATTTACCTTGACAACGGACGCGTATATGGGCGGCAACATGTCTCGAGAACATTCTCTGCCCATACAAATAGGTGAGCAGTAGTATTTACCTTGACAACGGACGCGTATATGGGCGGCAACATGTCTCGAGAACATTCTCTCCCCATACAAATAGGTGAGCAGTAGTATTCACCTTGACAACGGACGCGTATATGGGCGGCGGCTGGATGGAGGCCGCGTCTCATGTCTGCAGCGCCGTGTTGATCTCGCGGTGGATCGTCGTCTGAAACCACAAACATCATTTGGTATAATTTATCATAATCATAATCATTTATTGCAATCATGTTCATATCATTTAAGGTGTCACAAAATAAAGTAGGTAGGTACATGATACCCTGTTAGGGCGCACAATATAGTCCTTAATTACAATTAAACTTAAATTAAATATGAATTACAATACAAGCCAAATACATGCCATGTCATTTTATATGTGAATTTGCAATTATTCTTAAACTATAATTAAGCTACTTACATACAAAAAATTATTTAATTTCTACCAATGTTTTGTCATTTAAAAATTCATAACATTTATCAATAAGCAATTTCTTCAATTTATTCTTAAATAAGGTCATATCAGTTACTAGTTTTATGGATTTAGGTATTTTATTCATGATACATATACATCGGTAATAGGGACCATTTTTAACGATAGTGAGTTTCGTGGAAGGTACGTTAATTGATGTTTAAGTCTGCTATTTGGTTTACGGATTTCTGCCGATTCGAATAACTGCGGGTGGTTTCTGACGAAAAGCGCTGCCTCCAATATGTAAATACATGGTAAGGTTAAGATGTTATGCTGTTTAAAATGAGGGCGACAGCTATTTGGAATACGAGTGTTGGTCAGGATGCGGATACATTTCTTTTGCATAACGAATTTAATACCAGATTGCATTCGAGTGAACTCGTCAATACAATTCGACATAAATTACATTACAATTTTACGTATCCATATCATGCTACTAGTAACGAAGCGAAAGAATGTGAAATTGAGGCGTTTCCACCAGTTGTGTTTTTATTTTATTTTATGTTAGAAGGCATTTTTACCCGCGTCAGATGAAATGGAACAGAGATGGCGAGGCGGAGGACGTCCTGTTTTTGTTCTAATTTTCCTGGAAAACTCTTGAGCCGATTTCGGTGTGATAATTTCAGAGCAAGTCCGTAGATATGTTTACAGTTGTAGATCACTGGGGACCGCTGAAGCAGCCAGGATGGTTGACGCTCGAGGCACAGTGTAAAAAGTAACAGTGGGCCAATCTTTGCGTAAGTGCCGACACCGCTCAAGGCCACCGTACCTACCAAGGGTTGTCACAGACTTACGTAACTGCCCAAAAAAGGAGGGTAATGTTTTTAGGGTTCATGTATGTAGGGGGAAGTCCCCTAAGGCCGGACGGCGCCTAACGCCGGACACTCGAACTATCTCGGCAACTAGCAACGCGAGCGAATCAAGGACAAGTGGAAGGGGCGCGGGGGTCCCCCACGCCCCTTCCACTTGCCGAGTTGCCGTTGCCGAGCTTCCAGTTGCCGAGATAGTTCGAGTGTCCGGCGTTAGGTGCCGTCCGGCGTTAGGGGACTTCCCCCTACCTATGTGTACTAATTTTACATATGGAATCCATTTTGGAAATAAAGATGGCGGACGTCACTTTCTTGAAAAAGTTGACATGAGTGTCGTTTTCTAGGGTGTAAATTTCAAAGATGGCATCCATTTTGGAAGTAAAGATGGTGGACGTCATTTTTTTTTAAATCGTCATGGATGTCGTTTTGTGGGTTTTTCGGGGGGTGTAGATGTAGATTTCAAAATAAAAAATTAGATTTAAAACTGGCGGAGATATATTTTTGAGAAATGGCACCAATATTGTTTTTTAGGAAAAATTTATGTCCGCCATCTTGGATTTCAAAATGGATGTCATTTTCGTAATCGGAACCCCGAGGAACCTTGGAGATGACACCCATATCGATTTTTAAGATAAAATAATATCCGCCATCTTGGATTTCAAAATGGATGTCATTTTCGTAATCGGAACCCCAAGGAACCTTGGAGATGAGACCCATATCGATTTTTAAGAAAAAATAATGTCCGCCATCTTGGATTTCAAAATGGATGTCATTTTCGTAATCGGAACCCCGAAGAACCTTGGAAATGACACCCATATCGATTTTTAAGAAAAAATAATGTCCGCCATCTTGGATTTCAACATGGATGTTTTTCACGTAATCGGCACCCCGAGGACCCTTAACAATAATTAAAAAATCTGACTACAGGATTCGGAAGCAAGGAACAATTTCTTGCTTTTAAATAAAGTCTTAAACTACGTAGGTACCTCGTAATTTTTACTTAAAATTAAGCTATGGAACATGTCCGACATTTTGAATTTAAAAATTCATGTGACATGTCAGATCATATATTTTTTGTTTACACAGAAACAAACAATTAAATAATAATTATAATAGCGATATTTAAAATTTTACTGGCAGGCGTAACGCTTTTACATCCGCCATTTTGTTTACGTTAGCATGACATGAGAAAATGTATGACGTGGGCGCTATAAAATTCCACACAGCACATGTCGTATGCACCATTTTAATTGTGAATTGCAAGTTGCAAGACGCGCCAGCCCTCAAAGTCAGCACCCTCATTACTAACAATTTCGTCGTATGACACATGGGGTGCGCCCCTCCCGCCGCCGCCTCTGTCACCCCGCACAATTGCCCTGTCTAGACGCCTTCGTCGACCGACTGTATTGTTTCTTAGACTGTGCTCGAGGGCTTCGCAGAAACTATTCTATGCGGATGCAATTCACAGATTTACCTCGCACACCAATCAACTTATAATAGCAGAGACAGGCGGAGTGTGACGTACCAGTTCCTCGAGCTGGCACGCGAGCTGGTCGTTGAGCGCCTGCAGCACCTGGCGCTGCCCGTCCTGCGCCGCCAGCGCCAGCTCCAGCTGGCTCTGGGCCTACTTATAATAGCAGAGACAGGCGGAGTGTGACGTACCAGTTCCTCGAGCTGGCGCGCGAGCTGGTCGTTGAGCGCCTGCAGCACCTGGCGCTGCCCGTCCTGCGCCGCCAGCCCAGCTCCAGCTGGCTCTGGGCCTACTTATAATAGCAGAGACAGGCGGAGTGTGACGTACCAGTTCCTCGAGCTGGCGCGCGAGCTGGTCGTTGAGCGCCTGCAGCACCTGGCGCTGCCCGTCCTGCGCCGCCAGCGCCAGCTCCAGCTGGCTCTGGGCCTACTTATAATAGCAGAGACAGGCGGAGTGTGACGTACCAGTTCCTCGAGCTGGCGCGCGAGCTGGTCGTTGAGCGCCTGCAGCACCTGGCGCTGCCCGTCCTGCGCCGCCAGCGCCAGCTCCAGCTGGCTCTGGGCCTACTTATAATAGCAGAGACAGGCGGAGTGTGACGTACCAGTTCCTCGAGCTGGCGCGCGAGCTGGTCGTTGAGCGCCTGCAGCACCTGGCGCTGCCCGTCCTGCGCCGCCAGCCCAGCTCCAGCTGGCTCTGGGCCTACTTATAATAGCAGAGACAGGCGGAGTGTGACGTACCAGTTCCTCGAGCTGGCGCGCGAGCTGGTCGTTGAGCGCCTGCAGCACCTGGCGCTGCCCGTCCTGCGCCGCCAGCCCAGCTCCAGCTGGCTCTGGGCCTACTTATAATAGCAGAGACAGGCGGAGTGTGACGTACCAGTTCCTCGAGCTGGCGCGCGAGCTGGTCGTTGAGCGCCTGCAGCACCTGGCGCTGCCCGTCCTGCGCCGCCAGCGCCAGCTCCAGCTGGCTCTGGGCCTACTTATAATAGCAGAGACAGGCGGAGTGTGACGTACCAGTTCCTCGAGCTGGCGCGCGAGCTGGTCGTTGAGCGCCTGCAGCACCTGGCGCTGCCCGTCCTGCGCCGCCAGCGCCAGCTCCAGCTGGCTCTGCGCCAACTTCGCTTCGGCGTCCTGGAACGTTCAGTTAAGGTGTCAATAGTATATAAAGGAACGATACCCGGTACTTTACTACGAAAAGTAATTTTATGGATTTGTTTGCAAGTAATAGTAATCAAGTAATTACTCATAAAGAAACACATCTAACACTTGCGCGGTAAATATGTCGATGTCGTGTACAAAAACCTTTAAAGAACCAATAGTTTTACTTATAAATGGACGTGGGCCCGTTTGTGTTTGCCGCAACGATGGCACCAGCTCATAAAAACACTGTTATCTAACTAGGTATACCTGTTCGCTCTTCCGCGACTTGGTGATTTGCGCGAGCTCTTCATTCTTCTGCGCCAGTTCTGCCTCGAGTTGCGCGACGCGCTGCCTCAGCTGTTCCGCCTCGCCCGCCTCGTTGCCTAGAACAGCGCAGCATAACGCATTACCACACGGGCTTATGATGGCAATTATGGCAGAGCTACAGTGTATTCTGAATTTACACAACGGTCATCGATTTTGATATCCAATCAGCTGCAGAGAAGTCCTGGCATACATGTGAAGCTTGACAATAAAAGTCAAAGAAGAAAACAAACTCCACACTATGACTTGCACTGGCGTTGTCCTCGGCAGCTCAATATTCCTCTTATTGGCGCAATCAGTAGGATATTTAACTTGTCAAAAGGTTGTCAGGAACGGCATAGGGGTTCGAAACATGTCGACAATTTCATATGTCTCCGCTAAGTGCCTGGCACGGGCCTTCCGGTACTGGTGGCAACTGCCGCTTCCACTCGTCCACGTTGTGGTGGTCTCCTGCAGGTTTACTGTCGATAGTTCTCTTCGAGGTTACTAGCTCGCCGTACCAACAATGTTCCACGAACTCACCTTTCCCTGCGAAGTGCCTGGCGCGCGCCACCTCCTCCCGGTATTGGTGCAGCTGCCGCTTCCACTCGTCCACGTTGGCCGTGCTCTCCTGCAGGGCTGCCGTCAGGCGCAGGTTGTTGCTCTTCAAGGTTGCCAGCTCGACCTCCCACTTCTTGGCATTCGCTGAGCTGTAAAGAAAAAGGTCTTTATAATATTACATTTTCTTTGCAACATGAAAGAATTCAAACCCTTATACAATCAGTTCTTCAATCCTTATCAATTAACTAGGTAACTAAGTGTAATAATAATAATAAGTTAACGTTATTATTATACTCGCAACAGAACCAGTAAAGACCAAGCACGTACGTATCAAACCAATAGCTCTTTGTAGCTAATACGAGGGGCAAACCGAAATGATCGGGAATTTAAAAAACTATGTGCACTATATACATAAATTATATTTTATTGTTTTTCGAAGTATTCTCCGTTACATTCAATGCACTTTTGCATTCTTTTAAACCAGTCATTAAAACAATAATTCCAGTTTGAAGTAGGCATTGCCAAAATGGCCGATTTATAGGCTTCCACAGCGGCTTCTGGGTTCTCAAACCGCTGACCCCGCAATAAATCTTTAATTCTAGGGAACGTAAAAAAATCATTTGGACTCAGGTCAGGGCTGTATGGAGGATGGGACATCAACTCAACGTTTTCGTCGTTCAAAAATTTAGTTGTTTTGTGGGCGGTGTGGGAGCTCGCATTGTCGTGGTGTAAGATGACGCGGCGTCTCGGGTTCCCTTGGCGAAGTTCGGCCAGCACCTCCGGCAAACAAACTGTGATATACCAATCAGCGGTAACGGTTCTTTGTTCTTCTAGAGGAATTGTGGCAACATGCCCCTTTTTTGAGACGAACGAAGCCACCATCTTCTTCGACACGCTTCGAGAACGCACAACTTTCGTTGGTTTGACCTCGTCATCGAAGACCCATACTGCCGACTGGTGCTTTCTTTCAGGCTCATAAGAATAAATCCAGGATTCGTCACCCGAGACCATATTATAAACGGCTTTTGACTTTCCTCCATTGTAGCATTTCAGAATAGATCGGCACCAATCAACACGAGCCGCCTTTTGCTCTTCAGACAAATTATGGGGTACCCATCGGGAAATCAATTTTCTGACACCCAATTCACCATGCAAAATAGTGTGAATTGCAGTCATTCCAATGCCTATGGTTGCCCGAATCTGCTCGTATGTCACATGTCTATCTTCTTTTAGTAGTTTTTCCACAGCCGCGATGTTTTCAGGCGAAACCGCCGTTTTCGGCCGACCTGATGAAGGTACGGTGCCAAGAGAGGCACGACCCCGTCGAAACTCAGCATACCACCGATATATTGTCGTCTGACTAGGTGCTTCAATGTCGTATATAGTAACAAGCTCATTGCGACATTCATCTGGAGATAAGCCACGACGAAAGTTATGGTAAATAATTGCACGAAAATTTTCACGCGTCAGCTCCATTTTGTTCATCGAGTTGTCAATTTAAAAATGGAATTAAAAAAATATATCGTTCTTTTTTTAAATTGTAAAAACGGCATCGTGATTGTAAGTCGCCAGTATGCATGTGACAAAAAAGGATTTAATGTAACTCAGTTTAAAGTACTCTATTCCCGATCATTTCGGTGTGCCCCTCGTAGACCGATGGTATTTTATGAGCCTTACAATTTTAAGGGTGAACAAATGGTATGGCCTGTCTATCAACTTGCCGCCTAAATCCCTCTCTCTCGTTTTCTCATCACTGAAGAGCTTACATTCACCAGATGCCCTAATCATCTAACAGTGTTTCACCACATCCATCCGTACTTGGTTTCTACCTAAATTGGAAGAAAAAATTACACCCGTTATGTCACCCGCAACCAATGCAAGCGAATCAGCAAGCACGGAGCCAATCGCTTAATTCCCTAATTATTGCATAATTTACAACCATATACATGCAAACTATCTCGGAAGCATTATGCGTTTCGCTACAATAAAACATAAGCCTATAGCAATTAAAAGATATGTAAGATCTATTTCATCGATTCGGCAATGTGTGAACATCTCACAATATCAGTCATTGTAGTTATCGTTGAAGGAAAAGTGACTCCGTTTTGTAAGAAATTGAATGTATATTTGCATGAAGAACAGCAGTAAGATACGAGTATTTGATAGTAAGTGGAGGAGATTAGAGATCTCGTGATCCGCACTGGTTATTCCGAACGTAACGAGGCGCCAATTACGAGAACATCTGTATCATAACTCTGTGTAATTGGAAATATTGTTTAATACTTGCTACCGTGGTCTAGATTTTGTCCATTTACACAACTCTATCAACATAAGTTATGTTCGGAATGAAACCAATTAAAATATATATTTTTTTTCTTTTCAAGTGAAAGTGACTAGCAGTCACAACAATTCACGACTTAAATCAAAGCTTGCTCTGTTTCATCTAGTAAATATTTGATGGTGGGAGTCAGTGTACTTTTTTCGTGTTACCATTTCTCCCCAAGCAACCTGTTTCCATTATGAAATTATTTCCCAGATTTGCATCGAAACTACAATCGGCAGTGCCGTATTTACCCCTAGGCCCACAAGGGCCGAGCCTAGGGTCCCAGCCAGTCCCTAGACTGGCTCCTCGGCCCCAGTCCCAGAAGCAGGACTTGGGTCCCAAATGCCAAGCGCCTAGCGGCCCCAGCCCTCTAAGACCAGGCCTGCTAATCGGAATATTTAGCTAAATTTAAATAAAAATACGGTTTCACAGAAAAAAATAAGATGGCTTATCGAAACAGTTGGGAAATAGTGCAGTTTGGGAAACCTAATTAATTAGCCAATTCGTCAGAAACGGTGGAGATCTTTGGGAGGCCTTTTGGTTGATGTGATGATTATAATTATTTTGGGTGTGATATGATATAGCCAAAAGCCGTACATGTTTCTGATCATCGACTGGACAGTGAGCGATTCGACCGTTACATGCTTTCCTACCGTAAACCGTTTAGTGACGAGCGTGAAGATCGGATCGTTTCCCGGTACGATCTGGATCGCTCGTTGCGCAAGCGAAGCGATACGTGCGTTACGTTTATATCCATAATTTTAAACCAACAATTATAAGATGAATAAGCGAGAGCTTGAAATTGAATTTGTAGGGTTGTACAGTCGAGTTCATTTACATCTACACACTTACGAGAACAAAAATTTTATGCTCCTGACAATAGGGTCGTGTTCAGATATTTTTGTTCTCGTAAGTGTGTAGATGTAAATGAACTCGACTGTACCTACAACCCTATTCGCATAAAAAGGAGAATAACTTAAGTATTTCTCTTAATTTTATGAAATTACATACTCTTCTTAACAAGGAAAAATATTTTGAAAACTGTGAGCATCCAAAAAATATACGCAAAACGTAAATAATACGTATTTAGGAAAATACTATGCTATAAAATACTACTTAACTAACTACACTAATACTACTATACACTTGTTGACTTAAATTAGTCGTGAAATAATTGTCGACCTATTATTGAATAAAAAACAACCGGAACTTTTTAAACTTACTAGCGGCTACCGTCTTCCGCGTATGCGAGGACTCGTTTCATTAGCGGCAAATAATGTTTACTGCTGGAAAGTGTTTTTTCGTTACTTATATTATTATAATAAAGTTTGTCTAATACAAAGAACTATGACATTTAATTCTTGGTCACGCGACTAATAGGCGAGTAGACATTATTTTTTTAAAGATGTCAATCGATCCTATTTTCTATTGGGATCAAATGTCTATATCGGACTACATGCATTTAGAGCGCTCTAAAGCGCTGAAAACGCTCCATACAAATGGCGAGCGGACCGTGACGTCATCACCCCGGAACTGTCTATGCAGGGAGAAATGACTACATAGTTGTTAAACAATTCTTGTTTTGCTGATTTATTAGGATTTTGAAAACAATTACAAACTTTCTTTTGAACTTAAAAAAAACATCTTAAAGTTTGCGTAAAGTGAGTCGGGGCTATTGTAGCTATGGGGTTATTGTATCTTCTTACCATTATAATGGTCTGTGACCCTTAAAATGGTCTGTGTATATATAGGATTGTGTATATATACCATTGGTCTGTGTATCCTATATATACACAGACCATTATAATGGTCACAGACCATTATAATGGTAAGAAGATACAATAACCCCATAGCTACAATAGCCCCGACTCACCTTACCTACATTTTATTTGATGATTTATTTATTTATTTATAATATTATAATGCGTTGTATGGTTCAACATCTGTCTACACCCCTATTGTCTACCCTAATTCAGGGTATCCTATATCAACTCCGAAACATTGTTTCATCTGTAACGTTTCACCAAATTTTCATTTGTCCGAAACTATATTTTTCCTGAAACCCTTAATATTTTCAGGATTTTAAAGTCATCGTTTTAAAGATCCCATTAGGTTAGGTTAAGTTTGTTTTATAATTATTCCGAAAAAATAACAGTTTTGGAAAATGGCTTTCGGAATAATTAAAATTTGGCGAAACGTTACTGATGGGGAAACGAAAATTTGTGTTTCAGATAGGTACAGTCAGCAAAGAAAGTGGTCTACCACTTTTGGACTCTATTACATGTAAAATAGAGTCGAAAAGTGGTAGACCACATTTTTGGTTGTCTGTACGAGTAACCCTTATTCAGTATAGTGCGGGAGAGACAGTAGATACGTGATGATGCTCGCGCGACAAGCTATATCGCGGCCAGTTAGGTACCTATGCCAGGATTAAGTTTCGCCTCATTCACGCATAATACTCATTGAAATCTGTCGTTGCGTTTGACAAAGGCCTTACCTACTAAATAATTCAGAGCCACGCAACACAGGGAAATATTAACGAGCCAAGTTTCCGGTAAAGTGGCAGGCATTAATCTTTTAGCGGTTTACATACTGGCCGACTGATTTACTATCTTCACTGTAATAAGCGGTTACGACCACGTTTCCCGTCCATCACTTGCACATTCTTTCTGACGGAAAATGTACGGATTATTAAAATACGGCCCGATAAATAATTACGCGGGAATACTAAGTCTTTGTTCGTAAATGCACCAACGTTACCTAACATTAACATTGCTTTGTATTAGTCAAATAGACGCAGTCTTTCCATACGTTTTTAAGACAGATATTTTTGTCTTCGTTTCTGTTTCGGCAAAATTCTTTCGCATGTCCGTTTGTCCGGATTCCTAGATATTACTCGTATCAGTTTCAAGCACATATTTTCATTTTATTGCCTCCATATTGTGTACCAAACGAACCTTCTTACTGTACCAAGACAGTGCGCGTCACGCTCGCGCGCTAAACTTGACAAACGCCCTGAATATTTTACATCGCCGGCGGGCTTCGCAAGAATACGCTGTTATAATTAAATGACACGTTCTCGAGACTTAAAAGACCGCTTCAGGCTTAGGTTAATGTAGATACACGTTATTGTGTATTTTTTACAGATATATTATCATATTAATCTGTTCACCGCCACGAGGACAGCAGAGCAGGTCGTCTTCTCACCGCCACGGTAAAAGATATTGACCCATGACCACAAAACTGCCTCTACGAGGGGCAAACCGAAATGATCGGGAATTTAAAAAACTATGTGCACTATATACATAAATTATATTTTATTGTTTTTCGAAGTATTCTCCGTTACATTCAATGCACTTTTGCATTCTTTTAAACCAGTCATTAAAACAATAATTCCAGTTTGAAGTAGGCATTGCCAAAATGGCCGATTTATAGGCTTCCACAGCGGCTTCTGGGTTCTCAAACCGCTGACCACGCAATAAATCTTTAATTCTAGGGAACGTAAAAAAATCATTTGGACTCAGGTCAGGGCTGTATGGAGGATGGGACATCAACTCAACGTTTTCGTCGTTCAAAAATTTAGTTGTTTTGTGGGCGGTGTGGGAGCTCGCATTGTCGTGGTGTAAGATGACGCGGCGTCTCGGGTTCCCTTGGCGAAGTTCGGCCAGCACCTCCGGCAAACAAACTGTGATATACCAATCAGCGGTAACGGTTCTTTGTTCTTCTAGAGGAATTGTGGCAACATGCCCCTTTTTTGAGACGAACGAAGCCACCATCTTCTTCGACACGCTTCGAGAACGCACAACTTTCGTTGGTTTGACCTCGTCATCGAAGACCCATACTGCCGACTGGTGCTTTCTTTCAGGCTCATAAGAATAAATCCAGGATTCGTCACCCGAGACCATATTATAAACGGCTTTTGACTTTCCTCCATTGTAGCATTTCAGAATAGATCGGCACCAATCAACACGAGCCGCCTTTTGCTCTTCAGACAAATTATGGGGTACCCATCGGGAAATCAATTTTCTGACACCCAATTCACCATGCAAAATAGTGTGAATTGCAGTCATTCCAATGCCTATGGTTGCCCGAATCTGCTCGTATGTCACATGTCTATCTTCTTTTAGTAGTTTTTCCACAGCCGCGATGTTTTCAGGCGAAACCGCCGTTTTCGGCCGACCTGATGAAGGTACGGTGCCAAGAGAGGCACGACCCCGTCGAAACTCAGCATACCACCGATATATTGTCGTCTGACTAGGTGCTTCAATGTCGTATATAGTAACAAGCTCATTGCGACATTCATCTGGAGATAAGCCACGACGAAAGTTATGGTAAATAATTGCACGAAAATTTTCACGCGTCAGCTCCATTTTGTTCATCGAGTTGTCAATTTAAAAATGGAATTAAAAAAATATATCGTTCTTTTTTTAAATTGTAAAAACGGCATCGTGATTGTAAGTCGCCAGTATGCATGTGACAAAAAATGATTTAATGTAACTCAGTTTAAAGTACTCTATTCCCGATCATTTCGGTGTGCCCCTCGTAACCACAGAAGCGGAGCGGAGGAAATTAACCAATCAGGCTGCGTCTTTGCGGAGCTCAAAAGAAGTGCATTTAAATCTGAGGAATGTGATTGGGCGATTGGCCCACTTTACACATATCTGCTATGAGATTTCTAAAAGTTTTCTGAGTTAACTTAAGTGATGAAGCGCATTTAAAGCAGATCCGTAATAAATACTTTCGCCAACGGTAATTTGGTGACCTCTGTTGCAAATTACACATTCCCGGCCGAGCTTAAGGGACAATACAAGGGTCAATCTACTTTTTCTGTTGCTTCTTGCCATGGTGATGTCCCCTGGGTTACTCTTTCAAACTACGATTTTCGGCGGCAATATTAAACGAAAATGTTGTAATTGCAGCAGTTATAAGCCCATTCTTATTTAGATACAAATATTATAAATAATCAACACTTTTCTAAGAAGTTTAATCACCATTGTCTCCAGGGTGACGGGACAGAATAACAGCAAGAAAAAGTTGATCCACCCAACAAATGCTTTATTGCACACCAAATTATACCTGCAAATGAAACACAAATACAATAATTTAATAACGATTTAACAAGGAGTCTTAAACAACTCAAATGGGTAAGAGCATGGATAAGCAAATAAACAACCGCTGTATAAGGACTCAAAGCCCTCCCAACCTCAGAGGCTTCATCGCCAATAATCCAGGAATATAGGTACATGTCGCTTCGGATGTAACCTTCGAGATATTCGCGACGCTACAAATAACCTCTCATTCGCAGACATCCACATTTACGAGCCGCTAGATGAGGAGCCAATAATAAGGGTTAAGGTACAGTTACACTCGTAACTGGTACATTTCAAATTTTTAATCATCATCATCCTCCTAGCGTTTGTCCCGTCCGGAGACGGGGTCCGCTTTCCTGCATTTCTGCTTCCACTTCGCTCTATCCTGGACATCATCTTCGCCTACTACCTGGCAATTCAAATTTTTAAATAGGGTTTAAAAATAAAAGTTTATTTAAAAATAAAATTTCATTACTTTATTATCCTGTGATAATGTCTGTGGGTTCTGTAACCCACATATAATATTTTTGTTTGATTATACGGACTAGTTTTGAAAATATTATTAAAGGCAAAGGTGAAAGCGGCGTCGTCTAAGAATCAGCACTCAAATGACGTTACCTTGTGGAAAATTGATAGTTGCAACGTACAAAAAAAAAAAGTGGTACAATTTCTGACTGTATGATTAACTCTGATGTGACCAAGTACTTGGCGACTACACTCTTTAGAAGGAGGAACTTTTGAAATGGATTGTTTAATCATGAATTAGGGTATTTTCGAAAATGTATTAAAAATGTGGATATATTTCATCGTTTATCCTTAATTTGATTATATCGGAAAAAGGCGAGGTCAAAAAAATTAAATGTTGTCAAGTTACCCATACTTGATATCGGACCATAAGGGATGGCGCTGATCTAACTTTCTCTATAGCATCTAATAACAACATAGAATTTAGGCAAATACCGACCCAAAGAGCTATTTAAGAAAATATGCTCGAGATTTACTCGTTACAGCATAACAAAGGTAAAATATTAAATAACTATTCGAGGAAATCTTTTGTTTCAAATCGAAGGATCAAAAGAAACTATTTCCTCGGAATGTTCTTTAGAATATTTTCCAAAAGTAACAAAACATCCAGTACTATCAAAAAGTTGTAAAAATGTAATGTCAAAAGGAGGGTTATGACTTGACATTACCGAGGTCGTTTGGGTTCACTTCATCCGTATTCCCATTTTGTCAACAGTCCTATTTACCACATCATAACATCATTACATTAATTATGTGACTAATTTAGAATTCATATCGAATCTGCATTATTTTATTAGATAAGTATATGTACGTACCACCTCCTTGAAAGAACTCTTTAATTGGCCACTTGTACATTATCCATTACCTCACTACCCATTACCGTAATCGTATTGTCGTTTGTATTTTCTTTTCTTTATTATTGCGTCGTTGGCAAGTTGACAGTGGACTTTCGAGGAAATGGACGAACTAAGAAGTGGACGAACAAGGATATGGGCGAACTAGAAATTTGAACGGTGGGCCTTCGGGGAAGTGGCCGTAGCTGACGATTCCTTATCATTCATAGAAAATGCTAAATCGATAAGTTACGGAGCCGTGTGAATATTAACGATACTGAGTGTACTATAAAATCTGGGGATGAAATCAATCCGAATTCGCTGAATTTCCTTTATATTAGGGCTAAGACTTGGTTATTGAAGCGAGAAAGGAATGTTTGCGGTACAACTCGTTTGACATCGCTGATCTAAATATATGAGATTTTCAGTTTTATGACGATAATAGCAGCGAGCGTACAGCGCAGCATTTTTTGTCGTTTCTTTCCTATTTTCTTACCAATTTTGAAAACGCTAAGCACGGGTTTCTCTTATAATTTTTCTATGTGTTGCGAGAATGTACGTTCCACTTAAACACAAAAAAACTACGTAACAGACTTCTATAAAACATTTCGATCCTATAGCCTAAACATCAGAAGGCTACAAAATACATATATAAGGATTCATAAGAGGGCTAAACGGAGGTGAATGTTTGTATGGGATGGGCACATTTCATCCTTCTGTGCGAGCTGCCGGGAAAAAGCTAATTAAATAATATTTCTACGCGATAAATCCCGTTTTCGTTATAATACTCGTAACATTATAAAGGAGTCGTAAAGGTACAAAATCTTTCACAACCACTGCTCTTTGTCCTAAGGCTTGACCATAATCGGGCGACTTTTGTGAGATTCAGATAAGTCTTAGGTTGCTTCAAATCTGAATGGGCCCGAGACTTATCTGTTTATCCACAACAAAGGGTGGCATTTAGTTAGAGAAAGGTCGGAGCAGGCCGGGTTACAAACGTAAGTATGCCTTGTGGAGCGCGGTACGGATCTTTTTTGCTTTTTGTTAGAGCTAAAGTTGAAATCGGTTAGCTTATAATACGAGTTAAAATAAAATTGGTTACAGAACTACAGGTCATTAAACTTTTTAGCATGTTTTTTTACGTTTTTTTTTAGTTGACAAAATAAAAACCGGTCGATGGTTGACACTTGTCGATGTCAAAATTTCAACGCTTTGACACTGACATGTATCACGATTTGAATGGTTTGACACTGACGTGTGACAAAATTTCAACGGTGTGTCATCAATAGGTCGCTGGCTCAATATTACAGGGTTCTATCAATCTACATACAAGCGCGCTCGAGCAAACGCACACATAGACATTGCTCACGGACACGATATCTCGGACCAGTTCAGACCAGTGCGAGCGCTAGTGCCATCCGCTTGACGTATCCGTGAGCAATGTCTATTGTTGCGTTTGCTCGAGCGCGCTTGTATGTAGATTGATTTTTGTACCTATCTGTTTTGTGGTTGTATGTTAGACTTTTGACGAGTTCAATTTGAATATTGTCATAATTTTTTTGTAATAAGTTTCGAAGGCACAGATCCCTTCAGCTACTATCATTGAGAACTGTCAAATTGACCATTTAAAAATACATTTTTGAAAAACCATGCTAATGAAAAATTAACGATCTGCAGTTCGCAGATCCTCACAGCCAGGACCATCATAATAAAATATAATTTAATGGTCGTCCAAGAAGATAAATTGATGATAAGGTAGCTACACTGAATGCTGAATACACATAAATCTAGTCATAAAAACAGGCCTAAATGTATTATTAATGTACACCAATAGCCATTATCAAACTAACCCAAGACTAGAAACAACGACAGGCAGTCAAAAGTACTAACCGATATTTGTAGGACTTTGTACTTTCACCAATCCGACACATTGGAACCGCCGACGGTATGTTCAGTAAACGTGACAAAGTTCTACAAAGACTAACTGGACATTTTCCTATTTCCTCATACACGTGTGTATTTACAATTGTAATGCGGTTCGATAATGTGAAATATTGTTGTCACGCTGTTTTGCATAACTGTATATGTACATATTACATGGGTGTTTTCACTTTAATGACATTAAGCCAACACGAGCTGATGTCTGGGGAATTAAACTCCAAGTAGTATGTTTTCAGACCAAGTAACAAACTTAAAACTTACTCTCATAAGAAGTCAGCAAAGACCAGGGGACTAAATTCGACTTTTCAAATGATATCTGTCTGAAATATCGCCATTATATGTCCCTCTATCAATATTGTCTATTTACCCTCACACATGTAAAAGCTCCCTTATGGCCTACTTTCAGAATAATAGTACATTACCGCAGACGCTGGAAAGGGCGTAGAGTTCCTATCGCCACCTTCCGGGTCCATCATCAGATCAGCCCCAAGGTACCATATTAATGTATTGTCATCAAAGTTATGTAAGTATGCAAAATTTCAGCTCAATCGGTTGACGATATCTGCTTCAAAATTGAGTTGCAAGATTTCACCCGAACAATCATACTGTAAACATACAATGCAAGTTAAATAAAAGCTTGAAAAAAAAAATGTTCACTTCAAATACCGAATAACAATATTAATTCCATCCAACAAATTTGCCATCCAACTCGGCATTATTCGAATTCGAACCAAAAACCTTTTTATATCTTTAACGCCTCTTTAACACATATACTCCTAGAGATATAAAAGTGCCAGCGCAGACAGACACATTAACTATTTACGGCCGAATCTGTAACGGTCGCGTATCGTAGACGGCGCGAGCGTCGCCATAAACTACAATTTATTTCCCTTAGGGCAGGTGCGCCGAATTTTAATCTCCTGAAGCGAGAAAGCATTCACTGACTTAGGGTTCTTTAGGGCTCGTCCAAAATCCTATTTCGTCACCTTTTTACAATCTGTCCAATCCGTCTACATTTCTATATCGACATTTCTTGATGGCAGGCAGAAAACACTGTACCTCGAAAATGTTTATTTGACATCCACTTGACTGTATTCTAGCAAATAAATTATGATTCTGATTCTGATTCTTGATCTTGTTCACTTCCTGTCTCTTAGCATAGATATATGCTAACTCCTACATCCCTATTTCGACCACAGTGCCAAATCGTCCATATTCCTTTTTCGAAACAGCTTTGATAAATGTGGACGAGTGTGAATCAAATAGCACTGTAGACGATATTGGAATAATAATAAATCTTTATTAATAAAAAACATAATAGCTAAAAAGCTAGCTCGTTAGCATAAAAAGTCTTCTCTACACAGAACACACTTAATACTTGTGCCTAAACTAGGAAAATCCTGTATCTCAGGCTTTGAGAGAGGCCATTTAATTACCAAAATTCTTAGTCAATAAATCTTAAAGAAATCTAGATAAAAACGCGTACAAATTATATTTTAAGTGTCATTGTGTAAGTGTCAGAGTAATTGGAATGTGGGTGAATTAGAACTATATGGACCATATAGGAATGTAGACGAGTTAGGAAGGTGACGATTAAGGAATATGCTGAAGACATTGCGGACGATTTAAGACGACTGTGGACGAAGTCGTCCTGAGCCCCCGTCACCTACAAGGCGCCAACTCTCCAAAAACCTTTTCGTTATTTTATAGGACGCACACGAGCAAACGAATTGACTGATTGCCAGTCTTCCTTCTATCAACTTATAAATACCCCAGATTTAAAAAAAAGCTCGGCTTAGAAAGGCTCGAGTCTCTTGGAACTGTGTAGTCAAATCTTAATCCCGAGCTCAAAAACACGGTCGTTATATGATTTTATCAAAACGTACTAATGGAATAAATGCCTTTAACAGAAACAAATGCTGCAAGATTGCAAAAACGAGACCAAACCGAACACTCCCTTCCGACCTCCATTCTGCAGGACATTGCAATAATACAAAAATATCCATAAAGAAAATTATTAGATACGGAACTCTGCCTTCTGAGCCTGATACTTGTCGGTATTTTTGCTAAAATTGAGTTGTCATAATGCGAGTATATCATAATTATTATACCAGACACGCCCTACGCGACGTGCTGCGATACGTGTGACTACCTTGGAGGGCAAAAATTCGTACAACCCGATTCGCACTTGCTCGCGCTGTACATAAAATAGAAATTAGAAGATGAGAATGAACTGATGGAGTTAGTTATTGTTAAACCTTATAATGTAACGCAGTTAGATGATTAAAAAAATACCAAAATATCATGAAATAAATAATCATATTCTTGATATAAGACATCCTCACCCTCAGTGTCGAAACTTCGGTGTATTTTTTGCATTTCCTACAAGATTGATCGCAGAAGCCTGTTTGCAATACGTTTTATAACCAGACGCAAACTTAGGTTGAAAAATCAAAACCATTGAAGAACGAATTGGTCATCTCCCAAAAGTGGGGGGCGCAAGAAGGGGAAGAATTAACTACTTCTCGGATATAAGTGTGCGCGTGCGCAAAATAATTTACATTTTCGCTTGTGCACGCGACGACAGTGCTTGACGTTCAAAAATGGAAAAGTCAATTGTGAGTAACGGTTTCAGTATTTCGGTGGCGGTGATATGTGACGTGTTTTGTTAGGATTTTGACCACGTGCTATCAGTTTGTTTTTTATTAAACACACAATGTTTGTGTTTATGCATTTGAGGACTATAATAAATAACTTGTTAAGTGTTGAAGTTATTAATAGAGCTGTTATTGAGTATTAGCCGGAAAAGATAATTTACGATGCAGTGATGTTCATAGTATCTAACAATCGTATTAAACCTTTTTTTGAAGTTTTGTTTTTTGGTCAACTGTTCATATGAACTTCATATAAACCTTTTGATATAAAGTTTTAAAATAAAAGGTAATTTAAGTTGACAAAGAAATTAGTTGTGTGAAAATAAGTGTTTTATTTTAATAAAATTGTTGCATTATAATTGCTGAAAAGCATATTTTGGTACTTAGTTAATTTTAACAGCAAAATATTGGAGAGTGGAACTCTTCTTGAACTCAATTACGATTTCCGATTTATCACGAAATGTAGGTTTAGAATTTAGATATGTTTGTTTCATTAAACCTACAAGTATAATATTCGTTAATTTCAATTCATTAATTTATGTAACATTTGATCGCAAAGGCGAAAAAAAGTATTAGACCGATTTGGCAAATCCGCATTCGTTTTACATTGTTTTATGTATTTGCACTCTTGCTAACCAATCAAACGATATAATTTCAACAGAAGTACCTACTCGTACATTTAACTCTGGCTAAGTACTAAAAGGTGTTATGAATTGACGATTTTTTTTAATCGGGCCTTTGTCCGTTGTAATCAAATAAAGCATAAAAGTTAAATATTTCCCGGTTTTTTTTAATTGGGAATGCATCCCAATTTATGATTAAAAAATCCATTTAAAAAGTTCCTCATTCTAAAAGAGCGTAGGCGACAAGTAATTGGTCACAGCGCAGTAAATCATACAGTCGGACTATTACTAAGACGGATTTAGTATGGAAATTGTACCACTGTTCTTTTTGTAGGTTGCTACTCAATGTTTCCACAAGGTGACGTCATTTAAGTGCAAGGACGACGCTGCTCTCGCCTTTTTTTTCTATTTTCGAAGCTATTCCATTTTATAACAAAAAAACAGTAGCATTGGGTTCTGTGATAATAAAGTTATAAAATTATTTTATACCTAACACACTATTTGAAATGTTGACAATTTCAACAAATATAACAAAAGTAATTGCAGCCCCATAAATCCAATACACAAATGGGTAATTGTCAGTTCAAAAACAAAATTTGTCCCTTCGGTGGTCAAAAGTTAAGAGCTTGTATGAATCTAGGTTATGTTGCTATTACATCGGATGATAGAAGAGGGAACGTTCTTTATTCTCACAGGAATTTAAGCAGAAAATTAGGCCCTGGAATCCTTAATTTCGCAAATGTCCACCGGAAAGACGCGCACCTAAATCTGACAATGACCCAAATGCAAATAAATTAAGAAACGTTACGCTAGTCCCTTCCAATTTAAAATCAAACTAATTATCACAAATATAATTTAAAATTTAGTTCAGTTTACTCGTAGAAATTCAATAATAGTTCACAAACTATCCTAAACAATCACAGGCACTAATGACCGATTCCATTAAAACCAGGATGAAACCGCTTCTAAACCACTCCGAACTTTAATCACCAGCCCGACTAGCACGACTATGGTTCGCGATTCATGTCGTGCGACATATCGTCAGTTCGTCACCTGTCACTCTCTCACTGCACTGTGCAGAAAGAGATAGGTAGTTTGGAAAGAGTCGTGTGTCACAGTTGTGCTAGAGGTGCAGGGATCGTAAAATAAGAGCAGATAATTTTAAACTTCAAGTTAAAATATTTTAATAATTATGATGGATTCTCGCCGATACTGTACTTAAAGCTAAGTAAACTGCCTACAGTTATTTATCAGTTCTAAACGCATTTCCGAAGTAAATTACCACCAAAGACTATATACCCCCTAGACATATGTTCTCATACAAAAAAACGTAACTCTGAAAAAGCTCAAAATTCGGTATAAAAACTAGATGGCGCTGCTTCGTAGCCTGGAAGTGACAAAAATGTTATTTTTCACCAACATTTTTAAGTGATTTTTGATTTTTGGAAATCAAACGCATTACTGCTTTATTTTAATACGATAATATAACTTAAATACACAATTTTTAAGGATTATATTTTTTACTCTTCAAAAACGTGGTTTGATCGTATTAAAATAGATGGCACTACCTCTGGATAGCTCAAGGTTGCTTGCGGGCTCGCCAATTTTTGCTACACAAAATAGCTAGATGGCGTTGGTGCACTGATGTAATGGACAAAATAAGTTACGCCCGAATTGTCATGCGACATTTCCCACTAACAAACAGTCAGTAACGTAATATTTGTTAGATAAGTTTTGTACAGTCAAGGAATTTCATTTCCTACCCATTTCGTTACAATGTCGTTAGACATTCGCAATGCATTAAGGTCGAAAATTATATTTCAATAATAGTATTGAAATGTCAATATTATTATTTGTCACTTCATTTTACAAAAAACCTCCTCGCGAAAGGTTATCATTTGCTTTTAATTTCTAATTAGGAACATATGTCAGTGTCAATCGAGAAAATCGTAAAATAATTTTCAGCAACGTTATTAATATGAAAAATAAAATGCTTGCCGCTAACCGTGAACTATTAAAAGATAATGATAATGACTGAAAACAATGAAGAGCTCAAAGAGTGGAGTTACACCAGGAAGGAATACGGATTTATGAGATCACGCGTCGGCTCAATGCTAGCAGGGACACAGTTTGACGTTGGGTACGGCGATATAATGTTGAAGGAAACCTTATTGATCTACTGCAAAGCAAAGTAACCATTGCATCGTCCGTTTGCCATGGCCCAAGACCAACGCCGACGACAAAACGGCTTTACGCCAAAGGGACGATTTGCGGAAATGTTTGACATTTACCCTAGAACAATTAGAAATTGCCTACATGCAGGCGGCCTGCGAAAATATATTCGTTCGTTTTGTTTTTGTTAAAAGTAATATAAAAAAAACGTTTATAAAATTGTGGTTTTATTGAATTATCACTGTCGTTAGTTCTGTTAGTTTTTGTATAGATAAATTTCGGGTGCCTGTCGTATCGCATAACGTTTTTTGTCCTAAAAATGTTTGGCCGAGAAAGTTTGGCATACTGTTGAATGGCATACTACTCGTTTGTCCTAATAATTTTTGCGCATACTCTCTTAAAGTCCTAAATCAAGTTTGTCCTAATATTGATAACTAAAATCTAATTACCTAAAGCATAATATTCCTAACATGAATTGCCCTAAGAATTATTTTGCCTATTATCAAATTGGCTAAAATTACAGCACCTAAACTAAACTATGGTAGGCGTGAAGTCAGAATCGTTACGTATTCTACCTTCAGGCAGGTAAGGCAAGGTACATAACTCGAAAGTTTCATCATAATACGTCCAGTAGTTTTTTGAGATTAAGTGAAACGTACATACATACATCCATCCAAACTTTCACGTTTATAATTAGGATGTAAGTAATTTTTATGTTTAAATAAAACATACACAAATAGTGAAATGAGACGAAAAGTGAAATGAGACGAAACGGAACGTAGTAAACAAACATCGCACCTAACGTCATCTATTCACTTTTTACTGTCACTTGGAAGTTGGAATGTCGTTGAACGCTTGACGACTGTGTTACTTCACGCTTGCGCGTACCGTACAGTAGAAATTGAAAAATGTCGACTTTTGAATGAATTGATACCCTTAGCGGCATCTAGCGATGTAGAACGATAGTAACAAACGGAGTACGGTGCGTAGTATGAAGAATATCGGTCTAGGGGGTATATAGTCTTTGATTACCACCGAAAAAACCGCAAGAAACCAAGAGTTTATTTCTATTATGAGTAAGTGAAAACATTTCTTCGCGTGACGACATGCGATCCAACAGTTTGCCAATATCGTAGTCTCTTGTGGTATAACCGTAAGGTCGCCTTTGCAAATTCCTAATCCAAGGAGATATGAGTTAGTGGGACTGATAGATTAGATACAGCAATAAAGTATAGGAAATGTAATAAATATCGGTGGAATATGTCAGTTTCGCTTAGGCCGATTCGCCTATTCGACATAAATATTGCTCTGTTATCTATAGAGTGGTGCCTAATATTTATATACCTATATAAATCCAATTTAATCATGTTTTATTTCAAGGATGAACTATTGCTTGCAGCGAATGCCACTTATTTCGCATTTTTATGTCTGAAACTTATTTATCGCCACTTATATAACGCCGAAAAAGTTTCGCATAATTTGATTCCGCCGATCATCATCTATCCAAACCCATATGCATACTATTGTATTGCCGAATTTTAGTTGGCTGATGCCAATTCAACCTCTAACGATAAAGAAAAGTAGGTTAGGTTAGAAACCTGCGATCTCGAACAGATCAAAATTGCTACCAAAAAACAAGGTTTTTGGAACTAACGAGTATTTGCTCGGTGGACTATGCGTAAAGATATACTTATGCGTAAGCAAGGGGAACCGCTTCGAACATGTGAACAATGTCATTTTTATATTGAACATTCCTGGCACTAATTGCTTAATCAAATTAGACCCCTGAGCACCAGACAATTTACTAAATGTTGCCATAAAGACTTTTGTCTTCAACCTGTGTGTGTTCTACCTACTTTTATCTTCAGTGTCCAGGAAAATTACGCATTTGGTCAGATATGACGGTCCTTTTATTGGTCTTTTTGGATTACAAAGCGGAATCAGGCTGATCATATTTGAATGGCCTGTAATTATCATAGGGTAACAGTCCTATGTATGTTTAATTTTTCCTTTTCTTGTTGTGAAATTTTAAATGTTTAGTTACTTGTATTTTGGGCACAATACAAAATCAGCGCTGCAGCCCAAGTATTACAATAGCATTCCCTAAAATTGCGACCGCAGAATGTTAGCACAATGCTGAGTGGTGTCCCATTTAGCGCTACATTTTTCCATTTTAATTGTATCTCTGCCGGTATTGTCTTCTCGACGTTGAATAAGAACCTTTTCTTTCCTTTCTTGGGGCGTATGATATGTTTCCATAGAGAGATATTGTGTAAAATTGTCCCCATTTATTTGTTTGTTCGTTAAAAGGCTTAAGGGCCCTGGGTCATAACCCCGGTTAGCTATTCCACTGGTGATTTATATTCGCTGTCATGTACTACTAACTCTTGCTTTGATGAATCCGTTTGAATCGAGGCAGATTTTGCCACAGCATGAAACCACACAAATGTACTTCAGCAACCGTACCGCGGTAAAACGCAACATATATGAAGCTAATGGATACTTACAGCTACGACTGGGCAGCGCGAGTTTCAATGCAATAGCAAATCTCATTACAATCAGTGGGCACATCCAATGTTACGAGCGAAACCGCACAGATTACACGGATTATGTCACGTTTGGTCCACTAAGTAGACGTGATGTGTGGTCGGTAAATGCAAGCGGTAAACGTACCGCAGATGCCTGGCCCGGGCCGTCTAGATCAGATGATTTAGATACTTTTATACTATATTTATTTATTTTTATATTTATACCACAAATAAAAAACAAACCGTACAAGTCGCACTTAATGCTATTGGGCATTCTTTACCAGTCAATCATGGGTAAAGCAGATAATTTGTGGGCGGTCCAGCTAACTTAAATAG
Source organism: Apotomis capreana (assembly GCA_947623375.1). Lineage (NCBI taxonomy): Eukaryota > Metazoa > Arthropoda > Insecta > Lepidoptera > Tortricidae > Apotomis > Apotomis capreana. The sequence goes on from OX392500.1 coordinate 39,026,504, forward strand.
GTGAGACCTATAGTCGGTTTCAAACAGCTTTGTGGCTGTGAAATCTGTCATTTCAGTACATTTTATAGTATAAAATGGTACTGAAATGACATAAGCACAGCCGCAAAGCTGTAGTTTTCAGATAGCTTTATATTTGTATCTATAGTTGATCAAATTCATTATCGTACCCTCCCCTTTTGTGTCTCAATCAATTATTGGCTGATCCGCAACATAGTAACGCATGAAAAAATACAAAAATAAGTATAACAAATTAACTGGTTATTATATCACGGTAGCAAAGCAATATTATTATGTTAATTAATATAGACTTGCGCAAAGTAACGCCTAATTCAATTAATTACTATTTCATCTCCAGAAAGAGTGTTTTTCCTGCCTATATACGACACCGATTAAGGCCCGGAACTCACAATATAATATTAAAAGGGCGAAAGTTTGTAAGTGTATTTAATTTATGCGATGTTTGTTACTTTTTCACGCTCCAACGGCTGGACCAATTATGATAAATTTTGGAATGAAGGTATTAGCTGACACCCTGGATTAACACATAGGCTACTTTTTATCCCGAAAACCATCCGACATATCGCAAGCAATCGTAGAAACCGCTCAAAACCCAGTAACATTAACGCAACAATCCAACACACGAGTCTTCGTATAGCGCGAAAATATTGTCTATCCCTTTCAGTCCAGTATAGTGCCAGAACAATTGAGACCGGGACCTCTAGCATAACTGTTCTGGCGCGAGATAATTACCCGTCTCTCACTGTGCAGTAATGTGAGAGAGTGACGGGTAGCGCTATATCGCGCGACAGTCGTGAAGCATTGTTGTGCTAGATCGGATAATAATCTCCAAACCGCATACTAGTCTGACATTACTATCTAAGAGTAAACTTCTTGAAATGACCATAGTTATACAGAAACCGACCAGTAAGTAGATTTGTTGTCAAAGTGACTTAAGTCTTAGTTAATGAATAAGTTTGGTCGCTTTTTGCATTATGAAAAATAAAAAAATCTTTGGTCGCATTCTGCATAACTATGATCAAATAAAAATTTGGTCCAATGCAGCCTTAGCTAAACGTAAAAGTGAGAATATACCTTTAAAGCGATTACTGTTAGCATTGGCAGTGAAACCAGCACGCGACAGTGACAGACTGACACAATGTTTACATACGTATCGTACATTATCTAACTGTTTTCTCCGAGTTTGTTCTGCATCGATTACCGCGTGTTGCAGATTATTCATATGTGCGATTTCTATCGAGTCAATAAACAGTGTGTAATGTATGAAGATTTGAAGAACCTCAATCTTCGAGTGATCTAGTATTTACAGGTCGCACCCAACTTCTAGACCTCTCTGGGCCTACATTTGACAGTTCTTATGGCATCTATCGGTGGTTTGACCCCTAGGAATTTAATCGATTGACGCTGACGTCATGATTAAGCAAAACGGTCATATGGCCTTAATTTGGTTACAGCCGTTACAGGGAACTTGAACAGTGCATATTTCGTTACTGAGCAACCAAATTTGTGTGCCTTTTTTTATTAGGATCACAAAACTGAACTCTTCAGTGCAGTACCTTCACGGCGTGCAGATGTAAGTGTACAAGGCCTGAATATTTTGTCACTGTATCTTATTGATACAGAAATATAAATACGAGCTTATCCGACAAAATACGATAGTAAAATATTATTCACTAGATCTGCGCGTATCATAATTGTGACGCGACTCTTTGACGCGCGACAAATACTACCTGTCACTCTCCTTTCAATACCATGCGAGCAAGACAGGTGATGCCGAGTCGCGCGACAAACCAGCTTTACTGTAGGTAATAGAAGTTTCGGGCGATAGTTTTATGTTTACTTCTGTTTCGGCGATAGTTTTATGATTGCGGTTTGGTGATTGAATATCGATTACCTTTACTTGATATAGAAATTAGATCACGATTACATCCGTCTCAATTCTGAATAGGTATCATTCACACGCGGTATTCCAATTTCAAACATAAAACCGGCAACTTCCTCACCGAAACCGCCATTAACGAATACGGAAACATTCGGAAACGCGCGGAAACGTCCGACCGTGATAGCGTCGCGTACGCCGATGTGATCCATTACCACACGCAACCCCACCTCCAGTGGAAAAACGTATTAAACGCCTACTAGACTACAGCATAATTCTGCGTTTTAAAATTACCACACATAACGTTACCTCTGGTGGAAAAAGGTGCTAACTCCGTGCTAATATAGAACATAGGTAATTACACGGTTTTGCTTTTGACCGCACGCAACGCCGCCTCTAGTGGAATAATGTACTAACTCCCAACTAGTCTAGAACATAATATACGTTTTTTTCTAGACAGCGAACCGTCGCGGTATCACGGAAGTTTGTTGAAATTAATAATTAGTCGGGTACAATTAGCGGGTATTTTATCGCGAGCATTGAAGTAATTTAATTCGCACTTTTTTGTGGGATACGAGTGACTAAGCTCTGATTGAGTAGAATAATTATAATAACAACGATATAATATAAAAGCAATAAATCTTGGATCTGTTAGCGGTTATTTTAATAATACACTAAAGCTATAAAACGAGTGTGCTACCTATGGTTATTAAATACGAGCCGAGGGGAGATACGGCTTCTATTGAAAGATTTTTACAAGCTTTTATTTGTGTGAACTCGAATATTTGTTCCTAGGTCATGGATGTTATCACTACATAGTATAAAACAAAGTTGCTTACTGCTTTCTGTCTGTCCCTATGTATGCTTAGATGTTTTAAGCTACGCAACGGATTTTGATGTGATTTTTTTAATAGATAGAGTGATTCAAGAGGAAGGTTTACATGTATAATACATGCATAATTTATCAGCATTGCACCCGTGCAAAGCCGGGGCGGGTCACTAGTCTATATATGTATTTATATATTATACCTATATATCGTCGTCTAGAACCCATACTTTGCTTAGTTTGGGACTAGGTCGACTTGTGTAAGACTTTCCCTTAGGTAACCTATTGACCGCCAAGAGGTCTAGCAATATACCGTGCCACTGACGGCAGAGTAAAAAAAAAAGATGTGCCCCAAAATCAACAGGGATTGAAAAATACTTGTAGCGGTTAGAATTACAAAGTTTTTGATCATTGAAATTTGGACGGCTGTGGCCGACGTGGCGTCAGGGGGCACGATTTTTTGTTGACGGCCACAGCCGACTGTGGCGCTCAAAAGGTTAATATTTATTTGTTTCTGGGGGGCAGCGCGCTCTCTCCCTGCTGCTGGTGGCGGCCACCGCGCTTGCGCAGTACGAGGGCTACCGCGGCTTCGAGCACGACCTCGACGCGTACAGCTTCAAGCCGGCCTCACCCCACCAGAGCCTGGACGAGCACCACGATGAGTACGAGCTGGACTATCACGTGAGTACAGAGTTTACCACTTCGTATCCACAAAAATAATATAGCCTAAATTCAAAATAATATAGCCTACATTCAAAATATAGCCTATATTCAAAATAATATAGCCTACATTCAAAACATTATAGCCTAAATTTAAAATGATATAGCCTAAATTGAAAACAATATAGCCTAAATTCAAAATAATATAGCATAAATTCAAAATAATATAGCTTGAATTCAAAGTAGAATAGCATAAATTCAAAAAATAAAGCCGAAATTCAGAATAACATAGCCTGAATTCAAAACAATATAACTTAAATTCAAAATAACATAGTCTAAATTAAAAACAATATTACCCTAAATTCTAAATTTAAAAACCCCCGAGCTGGTCATCATGATGCCCTCAGCCCCCCCTCATTTAATGAGTAGGATAAAAATGCTACTAAACCTGAACAAGTGAACATAACATCAAAATTTTGAATTATATCGATTGATATGACGTATGACAACCAGTGACGTTCAAAGAATTTTTCGCGCATTTCACGAACCCTGTTCATATCCCACACTTCAGGCTGGACTAACACCACGAGTACCAACTGGACTAACGTGTGAGTGACTTGTTCCTTACGCTCTCAGAGAATTCATTTATTTCTCCCTAGGCCGTGAATGGCATTTGAGAAAATCTCACTTCATGGCCAAGGTAAGGCGTTAAACTATAGACAAACCACGGGCGGCAATTCGAAAAGCCCCAGATTGCATATTTATGGCACAAACACCTGCGATCTGGCACATTCACAACTTTACCGCCCGAGGTATGTAATGTACAGTCAACCAATTTGATTCCTAGGCCATTTCGTACCTTGTCACAGTGAACGTCAATATGAATGCCGCTTGAAATCTCATATCATTGTCATTGTGACAAGGTTCTATAGTGGCCTAGAAATCAAATTGGTTGACTGTACTATTAATAGTTCCCAAGGGACAAAGCCATGAAGTACGGAAGGCTGACTCCACTATCATGTAGAATAATGACTAAGAACACGATCAGTTATGATTTTTATAACAAATTTCCAGGCGCACCCGAAATACGCGTTCGACTACTCGGTGAAGGACCCGCACACCGGCGACGACAAGGAGCACTGGGAGACGCGCGACGGCGACAAGGTCAAAGGTGCGTACTAGAGGAACTATAGCGAGAACTGTCAGCGTCTTTTTCTTCTTTGTTACATCTTCACGCTCAAACGGCTGGACCAATTTTGATAATTTTTTGTATGAAGGTAGCTTACATCCTGGATTAACACAGGATACTTTTTATCCCGAAAAAATATAGTGTTCCCGTGGGATGAGCGGGTAACACCGAACGGCGCTGTTAGTATTACATAATATGCTTAGATCTTTAAAACTGCGCAACGGATTTTGATGCGTTTTTTTTAATAGATAGAGTGATTCAAGAGGAAGGTTTATGTGTATAATACATGCATAATGTATCAGCATTGCGCCCGTGCGAAGCCGGGGCGGGTCGTTAGTAAAGAATATGATGATATGATACTCAACTCATCAGAAGGGGCGTTGTCTTTCGATCGTATGTGCATACCATTTGCACCTTAAACGGCTGTATGTCTGCCTAGTTTCTGTCTTTTCAACAATGGCTTTTCCGGAAACACATTCGGTCTTTATAATCGTGCTATCACGCTTATTCAGGTGTTTAATTACCGATATAAAATTACTAGAACAAGCGAATTTGGCCAACTGTCATTGTAAAGAATCAAATAAATAAATGGGTGGATCAACTTTTTCTTGCTGTTATTCTGTCCCGTGACCCAGGGAAAAATATTGATTGAACTTCTAAGAAAAGTTTTGATAATTTATATTACCTACTGGTATTGTCAGGAGATAGTCTACATAAGAAAGGGCTTATAACAGCTTAAATTACAAAGCTTTTGCTAAATATAACCACGGAAATCGTAGTTTTAAAAAGTGACCCAGCGGACATCACCTTGGCAACGAGTGGCAGAAAATAGCTGATTGACCCAAATATAATAATAAATACATATCAGACAACCTTTTATAAGCGTAGTGTGGGACGCCCTCAGACTAGATGGAGCGATGATCTGTGCAGGGTGGCTGGCAAAAGCTGGATGAGAGTAGCCGAGGATCGCGTACAATGGCGTGCAGTTGGAGAGGCCTATGTCCAGCAGTGGACAAGAATAGGCTGATGATGATGATGATGATCAGACAACCTCACACAAATACAAGTATGTCCTTTATACAATTCCAGGCAGCTACACGCTGACGGAGACTGACGGCACGAAGCGCGTGGTGGAGTACGAGGCGGACGACAAGAACGGGTTCAACGCGGTCGTGCACAAGATCGGTACTCCGGTCGAGCACCACGAGCACCACGAGCACCACGAGCCCCGCCCCAAGTACGAGCCCGCGCACTACCATCACGAGTTCAGCCCGCAGCAGTTTGACGACGGCTTCGTACCCATCGCTGGATACGAGCATTAAGGCAGTAGAAACGCTACGACATTTATAGCAATCTGACTTCAATGTGGGGCAGTTATAACTAGGCATCGGAAAATTGTTGTAGGTATAGGCGGCTTTGTGAGGTATGAGTGAGATAGCAATAGGATTTTGGCAACTTTATTTAAATATCCACCTGAATTTCCGATCCTTATAACCCTGTGGTTACCTTCTTGAAGGTGGTTGGACAGCTTTCTCCTTGTTTTGAGATCAAACTGTGTGAGGCGTACTTATAACCCTTTCCTTTGGGTCCCTTCGTGGGTTGGACACCTTTCTCATTTTGAGAACAACCTATCCTAATCTATCCCAGCAGCAAGATTTGACATCATGATGTCTACTCTATTGTTTTTGTTCCCCCCAACTTTTTCTTGACCAGCGACCACGATTTTTTTGTTGCCCGCGGGGAGTTAATCTAATCAAATTACCCTCCTCCGACGTTCGCGGATCACATTTAGACTTACCGACCACTGGTTGGGAACCACTGACATAGACATTTGAATGTCTGACTGAGTATCTATACATGTCGTAGTTTAAGTCTAGCTTAAGTTGCATTGTTGTTGCAGATGTAGCGAATATGACATTAGGAAAATTCGGGAAATAGCAATTCACCAACGTTACTGAAGTATCCAAGAGTTATCGTGTTAATCGTTGAAATATGGTACTTTTTAGTCAAGAACAACTAAGTTTAAAGTTTAGTACCTATTTAATTAATCGGCCGGCCATATTTGCCGCATGCATCCACAAAGGTGGGCAAACTTAGCCACTTGGTGGATGGCAGGCGGCGAGACAGGCCCATGCGGATATGGCGCGACGACCTAGATGCGTTAAATAATTGGCCCGTAACGGCTATTAGGAACCGAGAAGAGTGAAAATCCATGGGAGAAGCCCTTGCCCAGGAATGGGACACTACACCAGGCTACAAAAAATAAAACATGATCATCGTCGAGGCTTCCATATAATTAGATTTTCATAGTTTTAGTCATTTTAGTACCTCATTGTACTGTTTTTAAAGAAGCCATTACATTACCTACATCGTCGGCGTAAGCAAAGACATTGGCTTTCACGCCACTGCCCCCTGATTAACACGATAACTTACGAGCCCAGGTAGCAAACTAGCTGTACCTATAAGAGTTTATGCAGCCATTATAACTCTAATTCAAGCTGTATAAATGCTGTATAAGTGCTATACGGCCTGTGTGACATTTGGGAGCGTTCTGAAATAGCTGTTTATTTTCCGAATTTTTCGAAAAAATCTTTTTTTTTGCCTAAATTGCGACTACATATCCTCGTCAGTAAAGTGGGTATGTGATTCATTCGTGTTATAGACAATATGGATTATTTGGAAAACTTATTTACAGATTATCTATAATACAAATGTATTAAATAATAATAGCTTAAGTGTTGTCGTGCACGTGTATGGGAGCTTTGTTTTTATTGTCTCGCTTGTTGAATGCTTACTTAGATAGTAATTTAATGAGAATTTACGAGAAATCACCAAATTCAAATTGGAAAAGGACTTCGATCGATACTTTTATTTTCCAAAATCCGCCCAAATAGGTTTCATACAATAATGTTAGTAGGTAATAATATTGATACCTTTGTTTATTTATCTATCTGAAGTTTGGGATTTCTTGTGAATTCCTATGTTTTAAACTGAAGACTGTACCTTACTACTACTTACTTTTACTTAGTTTTAGTTTTTAAGTATTGTACAAAATACTTGCAATGGAATATAACTTAAAAAAACTGTTATTTGTTTCATTTATAACTTATCCGACGGTGAATTTTGATGTAATTATTTTTAAATACAAGTAATACATTTTATGTAAAAATATTATACAGGCAAAAGTTTGTGAGTGTTTGTGTATTTTAAGCCACCGACGAAAAAGAGACTGATTTTAATGTAATTACTTTTAACAATTACATTTTGTAATTGTAAATTATTAATTGAAATAATTACCTGTCTTTGTAATTGTAATTAGTACTTGCAATTACATTTTGTAATTGCAACTGTTAATTGTAATTACATTTTGTAATTGCAATTGTTAATTGTAATTACATTTTGTAATTGCAATTGTTAATTGTAATTACATTTACTTTTTACCCGACACACTGATGGTGGGTTGGATTTACTTATTATTTTTGTACGATTCAGATTTAAAAAAAAAACGTAATAAGTTTAGATGTTTTTTTGTCCAATAATTGAATAAAATAAAATAGGAAACTAAAATTAACTTTTTGCCCAACACTACCATGGTATACACCATTATATATTTTTTCTATATATCTTGTAAACAAAGTTTTACATAACCTAATTGAGTAATTTAATTACCAATTAATGTGATTGTAATTACAAATTAAAATTAATATTTTCAATTCAATTACATGTAATAATTGAATCAGTAATTAAAGCACAAAAGTAATCATTCACGCCCAACACACATAGGCAAGTTTTTATCCCAAAACAATGTTATGTACCCGTGGCATGAGCGGGTAACACCGCAGGGCGCAGTTAGTCTGTAGAACAAAAATGGCGGATCTGCGCATGTACATCTGTACGTACATAAATCGGCTACTGCGCAGTCAAGGTTATGCTCTAAAAGTTTGCCGGCAGCTGTATCGGGGTGGTTGTCCGAACGTCATGTGTACGTACCTCTGCGCGAGCGCGAGCTTGAGCCGGTCGTTCTCGTACCGGAGCTGCTGGTCGTCGGGCGGCGGCTCGTGGCGCGGCTCGGGCGCCGGCGCCGGCCCGGCGCGCGGCGCGCGGCCCACCGTCGCGTAGCCGCCCTGCACACACACACACACATAATATAACATTTGACATAATATTTGACGACGCGGTTGGCTCAGTGGTTAAGCAACTGCCTACTGAGCCGACGGTCCCGGGTTCGAATCCCGGCAAGGGCAAATATTTGTGTGATGAACACGAATATTTGTGCCTGGGTCATGGATGTTCTATATGTATTTATTTATCTATATCAGTATGTATATCGTCGCCTAGTACCCATAACACAAGCCTTCTTGAGCTTAATTTGGGACTAGGTTGATTTGTGTGAGGGTGTCTGATATTTATTATTATTATTATTTAATATGCCAGTGTTAGGCGTAAGGTATGTTAAGGTAACACCGGAAGTGGGAGATGTCCGTAAGAATTAAATTTCTGCTAGGCTTTATTTATTATTGCTGGCAACATCATGCAAAACGCCATTTCATCGCGACCCGACTGAATGTCACTGCCAGCCGCTCTGTGATGTTAGACGTGTGCTACGCGCTGTTAAAGGGCGCAAGGTTATTTTCGTGTTTTTTGTCAATCCGTTCTTTCCCCTTAAATTTATTTTGTATACGAGGGTCACTCAATAAATACTTAGCCTCACCGTACCATGACACTGCTGTTACAAAATAGTTATATCATCGTGCAGTAAATTTTTTTTGGAATGTACTGTCAAATTTTCAGTCAATTACCTTCATTTGTTTTGTTTTCATGCCCTTTGGAAGCGAGCGTGTCGGACGATTTTACAAAAATGGAAAAAGAGCAATAGCGTTCTGTGATTCGATTCTTGTTTTTGGAAGGGATACGCGCAGCGAAATCAAAGGCCGCTTGGATGGTGTGTACGGTGACTTTTCTCCTTCGATGGCTACCGTCAAAAATTGGTTTAACGAGTTCGTTCTTGGCCGCACGTCGGTTTTTGATGAGCCACGCCCAGGTGCCCCGAAAACGGCTACTACGGTGGAAAATGTTAAAAAAACCCACAATCTAGTATTGGCAGAACGCCGATTGAAGGTTTGCGAGATAGCTGAGACTATAGGCATTGCAGAAGAAACGGTACATCATATTCTACACGAAAAACTGGGCACGAAAAACCTGTCGGCGCGATGGGTGCCGCGTGTCCTTACACCAGACAACAAGCGCAATCGTGAGACTACATCAAGCGCAATCGTGAGACCACATCGGAGACGTGATTGTCGCGGTTCAAGCGGAATCCAGCGGAGTTCTTGCGTCGTTTCGTGACCCTTGACGAAACATGGATTCACTGGTACATACCAGAGATCAAGGAACAGTCGAAATAGTGGTCTTTACCCGCGAACTTGCTCCGAAGGCAAAAACTGTTTCATCGGCCGGTAATGTGATGGCGACCGTTTTCTGTGATTCACAAGGTATGATCCACATCGATAACCTAGAAAAGGGTAAAACAATCTCCAGGCTCTGATATGCCGAATTATTGGGCCGATTCGACGCCGAATTTAAGAAAAAACCGGCCAAGTGCGAGTCGGACTCGCGCACCGAGGGTTCCGTACAAACACTTTCCATCCCTAAGTGGTTAAGTTTTCACCTGTTATGTATAGCGCCCTATATAAATTAGGTGCAAAGTTAGGTATTAAAATATTAAAAAAAAACTACTTACTAGATCTCGTTCAAAACAATTTTCGTTGGTAGTTTTTATAGTAATGTACATCATATGTTATTTTAGATTTTTCATTTTCTTATTTTAGAAGTTAGAGGGGGGGGGGGACCAACTTTTTTCCACTTTGGAAGCGTCTGTCACGGAAACTATTCGGTTTAGAAAAAAAATATTTTAGAAACCTCGATATCATTTTTGAAGACCTATCCATAGATACCCCACACGTATGTGTTTGATGAAAAAAAAAAATTTGAGTTTCAGTTCTAAGTATGGGGAGCCCCCAATATTTATTATTATTTTATTATTTTTGCATCAAAATCTTAATGCGGTTCACAGAATACATCTACCTACCAAGTTTCAACAGTATAGCTCTTATAGTTTCGGAAAAAAATGGCCGTGACATACGGACAGACAGACATGACGAATCTATAAGGGTTCCGTTTTTTGCCATTTGGCTACGGAACCCTAAAAACGGCCACATTTGGCGAAGGAAAAATTGCTGTTTCACCACGATAACGCGCCGGCTCACACCTCCACCGTCGCCATGGCCAAGTTGGTCGAATTGCGCTACGAATTGCTGCCTCATCCACCGTATTGTCCAGATTAGGCCTCCTGCGACTTCTTTTTGTTTCTATACTTGAAAAAGTCACTCCCCGGAAATAGATTTGGGTCGAATGAGGAGGTCATCGTCGCCACATAGACCTATTTTGTAGACCTCTGGAAAACGTATTTTTCGGATGGGTTGAAAAAGCTGGAGTATCGTTGGGCCAAGTTTATTGAGTTAAAAGGAGACTACGTTGAAAAATAAATCGCCACTTTTCCAAAATTTTCATTATTTTTTTGTAGGCTACGTATTTATTGAATGACCCTCGTATTGTGATGAAACTATTGCCTTTTTTGAAATTATTTCCTTAGACTATTGCGTTTTGAAGGTTTATGGTTAAATAAAACCGATCCAAATAGACCTAGGACTGCTGTAGGCCGATATCCGATCTTCAGCCTTACAGGTGAAGATCGGAAGGAGGGAATCCGATCTACTTATAGCCATTCAAAATACAGCAGTGATTGTCAAACTTAAAAAAATTTAAGATGGTAAAATTTCTCTCAGATTTTTAATTACAATGTTTTTATTGATCACAGTTTCCTTCCGTTATTTTTACTCGACTGCGGCAAAGCCAAAAAAGAGGGTTTAGTATGATTTTTCCAAGTGACGCAAATTCTTTCAAGTGACGTTTCAAAATTTGAGAGTCACAGATTCACCAAATTTCTGAATTAGGGTTAAGATCGGATGCCTGAATACGAAAAATGAAGCATCCAATGAAAGCATTTAATATTGCAGTTATTGGTCCTTTTATTAACGCTATTCTCCTAGCATTAGAAGCGCTTTTAAATTTGCATCCGGGATTACACCACGATGGAAAATTATGCGTCACAATCTAAAAAAAAGTGTATCCTATCTTTGCACAGGGATAAAACTGAACCCAGCTATAATTCAAAATTATCCATAATCAGGATTGAAGGACAGATATTTATTTACCATATGCGCCATATTTCAATAATTTCACGTGTATTTACTGATATCTAGAAAAAAATATTTTTGGCGAGATCTCTCAACTAGTCCTAAATCCGTCCGGCATTACCCCACCTTACCTTAATTAATTACTTTTTGTTATTTAATTACGAATTACATAGCATTAAATTCAATTACATTTAATTTCATTTAATTGCAATTACTATGTTTGAATCGGCGATCTACAAGTCGGTGGAGGCGCAAGTCAGCTGCCAGTTGTCGGATGCCCAATATGGCTTCCGGAGTGCACGTAGTACCACCGGCAACTTACTGCATCTTATGTTTCACATAGTTCCAGCTGTTGATGCAGGAGATCAGGTTGATGTGGCATACTTCGACTTCCGGAAGGCATTCGACACGGTCGACAATGACGTCCTACTAAGTAAGTTGGCTAATGCAGGATTTAGTCCACATACTCTTATATTCTTTGCTAACTATATGAGAAACAGGCGACAGTATGTGGACTATGCTGGCCATTTATCACAGCCGTATTTTACGAGGTCAGGTGTAAGCCAGGGGAGTAACTTAGGGCCGTTAGAATTTATTTTAATGGTCAATGACCTTCCCGAAGTCGTACGAGACTCGGTTTGTTTGCTCTTCGCTGATGATCTGAAGCTAGTTCGGAGAATAAACGACAACTCAGACTGTTTAAAACTACAGGAAGACATCGATCGAGTAGTAGGCTGGAGTCAAGCGTATAAATTACGGTTTAACGCATCAAAGTGTGCCGTAATTTCGTTTACCAGATCTCGAAATCCTCAGTGTTTCCAGTACATGCTGGAGGGCGTCCAGATGCAGCGGATTAATGAGGTAAAGGATTTAGGAGTGCTTCTTAAATCAGATCTTAGCTTTCGGGAACATATAACGCAAATCTGTAAAAAAGCTTTCCGGAATTTGGGTTTCGTAATGAGACAATCGCGAGCATTTACCAACATTAACGCGATTCGTGCACTGTACGAGGCGATAGTTAGGAGCCATTTAGAATGCAATGCAGTCATCTGGAGCCCGCATGAGACTAAATATAGGCTCATGTTGGAGCGTATTCAAAATAAATTTATCAGATTTTTATATCTGAAACTGTATGGAGTTTACCCCTTTTATCCCCTGATGTATCCTACTTTGTTCGTGTTAGGAATGGTAGGATACACCCAGTTAGAAGTCCGAAGGGAGTTGGCGCTCGCTTCGTATATATTTAAGTTGTTACGGGGCAAGTTGTTCAACCCTGGAGTACTGGGGGAGGTGCGTCTGAACGTGCCGGACCGATACGTGTGGCGGCGCCGGCGGCCGAGCCTGCTGGCCGAGCCGCGCGCGCACGCAGCTGCTGCGCCAGGCCCCCGCCACCAGGGCAATACGCACGCTAAATCGAGTGGCAAATGTGATAGACATTTTCTCTTGCTGTCTGAACGAATTCACAAGGGTAACGCTATATGTTTTGTGCTATGCTGGGTTGTAATATTTTTATATTCAGTTGATTTGTATTAAGTATATAATTTAATGAATCATGTATATTACATGTATAAGTTCCTAGTTGTAAGAATCCCGCACTGTCGCATTAGGTAAGCCTGTAATGATAGTTGTGTGATGTAATAAATAAATAAAATGTAACTTGTAATTGTAATTACATTAATTAATTCATTAATGTGTTAACGTAATATAATGAAAAGATAATTTCTCTCGTTTAACAAATATAACACTGATTACATTAATTATTAATTAAATTACTCAATTACTTTAAGTTAAAAAAATTTTTAAACAATGAGGATGCATTTTTACTTTGACTGATTGCTATGAAAAAATCGTCAGAAAGATAAAATAATTGGATTTATTCGAATTGCTATTACTTCCCGGCCTCTGTAATAATGCACTATTTTTACAAATAAAATTACACTCAGTTGTTAGGCCAATTAGAAAAATAAAAACGATCAAAAATATTTTATGAAACAGAAGTAATTTGTAATTAAAATTACAATAACGTTTAGTAATTGTAATTGTTAATAAAAATTGCAATTACCTTTTCCCTGTAATTGTAATTTGCAATTCCAATTACATTTTGTAATTGTAATTATTAATTAGTAATTCAATTTTTCAAACTTCAAATTTGTAATTGTAATTGTTAATTAGTACCCAACACTGATATAAATAAATAAATATCGGACAACCTCACATAAATCGATCTAGTCCCAAATTAAGCTCAAGAAGGCTTGTGTTATGGGTACTACACGACGATATACGTACTTATATAGATAAATATCTACTTAAATATATAAAACAACCTTGACCCAAGCACAAATATTCGAGTTCCATCACACAAATATTTGCCCTAGCCGGGATTCGAACCCGGGACCGCCGGCTCAGTAGGCAGGTGTCTACAAACCGAGCCAAACGCGTCGTCAAATATGCAGGGTATTTCTGACCTTGGGGCTTTAAATGCAAGGTTTAATTATAGTCTCCAAATTGAGCATCCTTTGTTTTGTAACTTTTTAAAAACATCTAGTTAAAATATGGGTAATTTTATTACACTAATTCTATTTTCTGAATTTTATATTTTAATTAGCAATGTAATCCCCGTCAGTTTGAGATTTCGGGACAATCTTGACCAAAGTCTTTATTTATAATCATCTCTTTGGTACCAATTTACGTCCCTAAAATATAAAGGCCCCAGCATACCTAAGATACCAAAGGCAAATTTGAAATAATCAGTTCAACATAAACGAACGACAATTTATGAAACCAAACAAATCAGAACAGCGGAAATCATAATAATAGTAGTTAAACTAACCTGCAGTGTGGAGGAAACGGAGTGAGCTCTTTGGTGGACCATCATCTCTTCATTATCAACTTTAGGCTGCAACAACATAAAAGTCATTCGAAGATCAATTTTTTACATACTTTGACACCATTCACAACTACAGTTGGATTCTGTTTTAACACATATTTGACACTTGTTTGTTAATGTTCGTAGTGATGTAGCTAAGACAAATTGGAATAAATGGGACTATTCCATTTCCGATTCGTAACCGCGGATGGTAAGGTAACCAGCTTCGAAACGAGTAAAAAATCCCGTTTCGTAAGTGGTTACAAAACGGGACTTTTCTATTACCGATTCGTCACCGCGGTTGGTAACCAGCTTCGAAATGGGAAAGAATCCCGTGTTGTATTGTAACAACTCTGGTTACAAAATGGGACTTCCCCATTACCGATTCGTAACCGCGGTTGGTTAGGTAACCAGCTTCGAAACGAGAAAAAAATCCCGTTTCGTAAGTGGTTACAAACGGGACTTTTCTATTACTAATTCGTCACCACGGTTGGTAACCAGCTTCGAAACGGGAAAAATCCATTCGGTAACTGGTCCCAAAATTTCAACAGGGAATTTCGTATTCCCATATTGTAGCCAGTCAGAAAACTCGGTTAACAATCGGTCGGTCGCCTTGTACCGTGTACTGTGTATATAATATTCTAGCCTCTAGTTTTTTATTTATATAATTTTTTTATGTGTTGACGATCCTTTTTAGGATTTTTCTTTTATTTCTATAATGTTGTTTTTTATGCTTTTTTATTTTATTTTTAGTATAAGTTTATCAATAAATTGCTCTGCTCTCTGTAACTGACGATTCGAAAGTGCTTGTAGCTAGGCCTACTTGAATAAAGAATATTTTGACTGACTTTGTGTACCTGCGGGGGCGCGGCGGGCGGCGGCTCGTCGGCGGGCGCGCGCGTGGCGAGCAGCGGGGACGCGGTCGCCGACGCCACCGGCGTGGCCGCGCCGCTGTTGCCGTTCGTCGCCTTGCCGGACATCTGCTGCGCCTGGATCGCCTCTTTCACCTCTTGGAATTTCTCTATGAACTGGAAGCGAAAAATCATCAGACGGGGAAGACGCTATCGACTAACAACTTATGTCTAAAATGGCGCTCTTAAGTTTGGTTACAAAAAGTTTGGTTTTAGAATAAGTTTCTTCCCTTGGCATATTGCGTGGTAAAAAAATCTTCAAAAATTAAAACAAGGACCGGGTAAAAATCAGTTTACTAAGACTTTACTATTTCAATTTCAATTATGAAATAAGCGATAGTTTTTAGTAAAATAAGCGATAGATTTCGTTTAGTTTTTCATAAGGGCACGTTGACAGATTATTGGTATAAACAAGCAAACAAAGGCCGTTTCCGATTAAGGGAAGCAAAAATGCCCTTTAATATTATGACTTAGTTTTTTTTTCTACAGTCAGTTACGTCTAGTAGAGTAACTGTGTCAAGTTTGGTTGAAAAATTATTTGCGGTTCCGCAGAAAAAAAATAAAAACGGAAATAATGAAATATGGTTTCTCTCCAAAACTATTTAACTTTAATGAACTATTATTTTTTCTTTCTGTAAAGCTTAGTCAAGTTCATGTTTTAAGTGAAAATGGTATCTTTATATCTAACGATTATGTAAAAAATTGGTACTTAAGTCAAAATTTTAATATATATATTTTTTTACTTTTGTGAGAGATACCACTCTAATTGACATTTCTAAATAAGCCTTAGTTAACGTCCTGTAACACATATTAATTTGATGGATAAAATCGGAAAGCAACTGTGTCAAAATGAAATAAATAACTGGGTTGGATTTTATTACATTTTATTAGTAAGCTATTCTAACACTTCCAAATAACCAAAGCATACATCCTCTTTACAAATAAACAAGATTTGACAGTTAGTGACGTTTGCCTTTTATTGACATTGAAAATGTCATTATTTTTCTAAGGCATGTATTTAAATCGATATCTGAAAATCCCTTTTTTCGATCAAAATATTTGAAAGTTTCACCAAAAATACTGACTTGCACACTAAATAATGCGAATTCAATATATACTATTTAAAGGTATTTGCAAAACTGTTTTACTGGATATAAAAAAAAAACTAACCTAACCTAACCCGGCCGAGTCGGATCTTAGTGTGCAGTGCGAGGATAATTAGTGCGCAAGTCAGTATTTTTGGTGAAACTTTCAAATATATCTGATGTACAAACCATATTTTTGGTGTGAATTCGGTTAAAAAGGTCATCTCGTTTTGTATGATGTTTAAGTTTTTTTGTAGGACATGTTCAGTTAATCAATTGTTTTTTTGCACAGCATAAGTTTTTCTGGTATGCATTCAGTTAATTAGTGGAGTTACTTAGTGTACTGAAAAATTATACAGATGTGCATTTAAATATATCCCTTTTTCTAATAACATAAAAACTATGCATATATTAATAATTTTTGCTATTTGGTATATAAGCTTTACTTAACATTATACCAAATTATCAATTTATAGGTTTTAATCGGACACTAACTGTAAAATGGAAATTAAAAGACATTTCGGGTATGACTTCATTATCTTGAAATTGTAATTACAAACTATTCTTTTTTCGCCACGCATTAATCCTCTTTCTAGCGAAATTAAAATAAATACATATTATGACAGTAATAAAGATGAATTGTTTTTTTTTAATGTAACATGACATTTCAGGGACTCTAGAATGATAACTCGTCTTTACAAAATGAATTCTAAAGCGATTGCAATCAAAAAAATATTTAGAAAGAAACCTACATCATTATATCACCTCGCAATGATATATGTATAAAAAATAAAAAAAAATGTGAAGGAAAATTCTAATATACTGAAACTGAAAGTCCAATCTCGCCATATTTCAAAAAAGATTTACAGATGCTTTATCGAATATGTCCCAAACAGCATTGGTGTTGGATCCATAAGGCGGCATTATTGTGAATGTGCCAATGGAATGCGAACAGTAGGGTGTTGTTCACACATTGCTGCTATTGTTTATTATTTATCGCACGCAAGATATTTGTCCAAAATCGTTCGGCCTGCTGAAACTTTAAGCGGACTTTTTTTGAATCACGGAATTCACGTTACTGTCAATGAAGATAGCGATGAGGATTAGAATAAGTGTATTTTTTTTCATTACGTAACTAAAAAGGTGTCATTTTCTAGCAAATGTCACTGTAACTGTCAAATCTTGTTTATTTCTAAAGAGGATAATTATGTTTTAGTTATTTAGCTATGTTAGAGATGAATTCCAGCCCAGTTATTTATTTCATTTTGACACAGTTGCTTTCCGATTTTATCCATCAAATTAATATGTGTTACAGGACGTTAACTAAGGCTTATTTAGAAATGTCAATTAGAGTGGTATCTCTCACAAAAGTAAAAAAATATATATATTAAAATTTTGACTTACCTATTTTTTTACATAATCGTTAGATATAGAGATACCATTTTCACTTAAAACATAAACTTGACTAAGCTCTACAGAATGAAAAAATAATAGTACATTAAAGTTAAATAGTTTTGGAGAAAAACCATATTTCATTATTTCCGTTTTTATTTTTTTTCTGCGGAACCGCAAAGAATTTTTCAACCAAACTTGACACAGTTACTCTACTAGACGTAACTGACTGTAGAAAAAAAAATCTGTCCATTATCACGAAAGGGCATTTTTGCTTCCCTTAATCGGAAACGGCCTTTGCTCTCTATGAAAACCTGAAAAATGGAACCTTATACTAAACATATATTCTTAATCATCTATGAAACGATTCAGTCACTCGCAATCACCTCTACTTCTATAATACCATGTTGTTATTCAGTCCCGTGGCCCAAGGGACACTAGTGATTAAACTTCTTAGAAAAGTGTTGATAATTTATATTACTGGTATTTTCAGGAGATAGTCTACATACATACGAATGGGCCAACACAAGTTTTGGTAAATATAACCGCTGAAATCGTAATTTTACACGCAGTTTTAGAGTGACCCAGGGGAAATAACCATGGCAACGAGCAACAGTATAAAGTCGATTGACCTATTGACAACAATGATTTAGGATAGTAAGTACGTACCTTGCCAAGCTCTGCTTCGGACGCGAACCCCAGCCCGTACACCGTGTTGGCGCGCACGTCGCTCCACTGCCCGAACTTCTGCGAAGTCTTTGTGAACGTCATGTTCGCTGTGATCGTGCTGTTTATCACCGCCTGTGCCCAACAAAACAACATTATCTCTGTGGATTGCGAAGGATGATGCAGTAGGGTTAAAGGCGAATAGAGGATCGAACCTGAGACGTAATCTGAAGAATGAGACGGAGTCCCCGGAAGCTTACGACTATGTTCGACTTTAATGATATTTGCGTTTGCCTCAGCCCCTTCCTATAGTTCCAATACACATCCCCTCCACGTGCGGGTGAAAACAGTGAAAATGAAAATGAAAAACTTACCTCGGCAACGAAAATTACCTGTCCAGGGTAAGGATACAAGGAGCCGCGTGCCTGTGTTGATAAAAGTGATGAATTTTGAGTCTACTGCTTTGTCGAGTCTAGTTCCGATGGTATAACAGCAACAGCAATACCTTGGTGCCCTCCACGCTGATGATGCGGTACAGGTTGCGCGAGGAGTCGTAGAAGGACACGGAGACGGCGGCCGAGCTGGCCGACATCCACGAGCTTCGTGTCCGGGTCTATGTGGAACTGTACCTTGGTGCCCTCCACGCTGATGATGCGGTACAGGTTGCGCGAGGAGTCGTAGAGGAATGACACGGAGACGGCGGCCGAGCTGGCCGACATCCACGAGCTTCGTCCCCGGGTCTATGTGGAACTGTACCTTGGTGCCCTCCACGCTGATGATGCGGTACAGGTTGCGCGAGGAGTCGTAGAATGACACGGAGACGGCGGCCGAGCTGGCCGACATCCACGAGCTTCGTCCCCGGGTCTATGTGGAACTGTACCTTGGTGCCCTCCACGCTGATGATGCGGTACAGGTTGCGCGAGGAGTCGTAGAAGGACACGGAGACGGCGGCCGAGCTAGCCGACATCCACGAGCTTTGTCTCTGGGTCGATGTGGAACTGTACCTTGGTGCCCTCCACGCTGATGATGCGGTACAGGTTGCGCGAGGAGTCGTAGAAGGACACGGAGACGGCGGCCGAGCTGGCCGACATCCACGAGCTTCGTCCCCGGGTCTATGTGGAACTGTACCTTGGTGCCCTCCACGCTGATGATGCGGTACAGGTTGCGCGAGGAGTCGTTGAAGGACACGGAGACGGCGGCCGAGCTAGCCGACATCCACGAGCTTTGTCTCTGGGTCGATGTGGAACTGTACCTTGGTGCCCTCCACGCTGATGATGCGGTACAGGTTGCGCGAGGAGTCGTAGAAGGACACGGAGACGGCGGCCGAGCTAGCCGACATCCACGAGCTTTGTCTCTGGGTCGATGTGGAACTGTACCTTGGTGCCCTCCACGCTGATGATGCGGTACAGGTTGCGCGAGGAGTCGTAGAAGAATGACACGGAGACGGCGGCCGAGCTGGCCGACATCCACGAGCGCTTCGTCTCTGGGTCGATGTGGAACTGTACCTTGGTGCCCTCCACGCTGATGATGCGGTACAGGTTGCGCGAGGAGTCGTAGAAGAATGACACGGAGACGGCGGCCGAGCTAGCCGACATCCACGAGCTTCGTCCCCGGGTCTATGTGGAACTGTACCTTGGTGCCCTCCACGCTGATGATGCGGTACAGGTTGCGCGAGGAGTCGTAGAAGAATGACACGGAGACGGCGGCCGAGCTGGCCGACATCCACGAGCGCTTCGTCTTGGGGTCTATGTGGAACACGTGCGCCTTGCACGTGAAGATTGGCTGCTCACTGTTGACAAAAGAAACCGTCCTTTTAGCACCATGGGAAACTACGATCTTTGTAAAACTATTTTGCGACGACTCTGCTAGCGCGGCTTACTTATGGAGCAACATGGACCGTCGAGCAACTGTTCTAATTGGCGCTATACAAAGAAACATTTAAAAAGTTGACTGTCAACCTTCAGTAATGGAGAGGCACTTGAAGAAGAAGAACAACATGGAAAAAGCACATCAGCTAATAACCTCATAATCTTAATAAAAAAGTATAAAACAACAAAACTTTGTCGCGATAAAATTAATAAAAATTTTACAGAACATGCCAACTAACATTGAAAATAGCCAGGTAATAACAGATTGTTTGAAAAGACTAAGATAAGCCCAATACGTTTCATTGTATTTAAAGCAATCCCACCAAAACATTTCATGTAAAATTGGCGGCCAAGACTCACATGCTCATAACGTTTAACAGCCGTGCCATACTTTTGAAACCAAGGTGTAGGGTTAGTAAAGTCAGGGCTTAGGGGCTTGGCTTTTCCTGGGATCTGATAACTTTTTACAGCGAAAACGTTATGAGCATGTGAGTCTTGGCCGCCAATTTTACATGAAATGTTTTGGTGGGATCTCATTTCTTTTTGTAAGGTGCGCTAGTTTTTTTTTTGGGCTGTAGGTGGGTTTGAAAATGAGACGAAACGGTTCAAGAAAAGGTAGGTAGAGCCCCGCCTCTTTTTTGCTCGTCTTGGCGGGGGCACTACCGTGCCCCCAGATTTAAAATACGAAGTCAAAGTGTAGATACAGAAGTAGTAATAATTGTGTATTTAAGAAATACTTACGTTTAGCCCCATATATAATATACACTTTTATCCCCTATTATGGGAACCCCATACAAACTTCCATCTCCTTATTTAAAGGGTGGGAGAGTGATTTTCTAAAAACCCCAGAATATTATGTGTTTTATTTATAACAAGGAGTCCCTATATCAATTTTCAGACCTCTAGTATCAAAATTTGCAGTAGTCTCATACAAACTTCCATCCCCTAGGTTAAGGGGTTGGGGGGGTAAAAGTTCCAAGTTTAAGAATTATTTTGTTGTTTGTGTACTAATACTAGCTTACATACCAAATTTCAGCTTTCTAGGTCATCGGGAAGTACCCCAGAGGTTTTGATACGTCAGTGTATAAGTGAGTGGCAAAATCGGCGTATTTTAGGTACCAATAAAACCTAAAGTATCTAGATCAGTGAAATTTAGTACATTTCATATGTTCCCTAATTGCATCTAAACCTGTGAATTTGGGCGCTCTGGTGTTAACTGGGACGAATCTATGAGGGTTTGAAAATGAGACGAAACGGTTCGAGAAAAGGTAGGTAGTGCCTCGCCTCTTTTTTGTTCGTCTTGGCGGGGGCACTGCCGTGCCCCCAGATCAGATCCCGTAAACAGACAGAGTATCTTGAGAAATAATGGTTTACATTCAAACGCCTGTTTATTTTTAAAAGCAATCTCGAAGACCATAAATTGGCCGGCAGGCGCTTAATTAAAACATGTCCATTAAAAGTATGCCGCAGGTGTAACTTAAACCGAAACCAATATGACAGGTCATTACCATTAGCAAGTAATAAAGCGCGGTAAAATTGACCCTAAAGCATTGTAGCAGCTCAAGAACTCGATGGCCCCAGCGGCCGTCGGGGCGTCGGTTCTATGGGCGATGTGCCCTGCCCATTGCCACTTAAGCTTTGCATATATCGCTTACACCAGTAGATTAGGTACCCTAATGCGACAGCACACATAAAAATATTAAGGCAGCGAATCCACCAGAGCTGTAATGCGAAGCGAAGCTGTAAAACAATATGAAGATAATCTATGCAAGATAATTGTTTAGCTATTCGCTGGATGCGAGGTACTAGGTGGGGCTAGGTGGGGCTGGAGATATAACATAATCGATCGCAGCGCTCGTAGTGGCCAAAAGTAGAAATAAACCACTACATAGCATGAAACAAAGTCGCTTCCTGCTGTCTGTCTGTCCCTATGTATGATCTTTACAACTTCGCAACGGATTTTGATGCGGTTTTTTTTTATAGTTAGAGTGATTCAAGAGGAAGGTTTATATTTATGTATAACTAGCTGTGCCCCGCGGTGTTACCCGCTCATCCCACGGGAACACTAAACTTATTCGGGATGAAAAGTATCCTATGTCCTTTCCCGGGTCTCAAACTATCTCCATACCAAATTTCATCTAAGTCGGTTCAGCGGTTTAAGCGTGAAGAGGTAACAGACAGACAGACACACGTTCGCATTTATAATATTAGTATGGATTTATCAGCAATGCACCCGTGCGAAGCAGGGGCGGGTCGCTAGTAATAAATACAATAATGTACTCTGTCAAACAAATCTGTGGAAACAAAACAGATGATGGTATTTTTAATACCATATTGACTTGACAGGTAAATTGAGTCGCCGTTCTGTTCTAAACGAACTATCTCACGTTTAAAATTAACCAGTTAGGCTGCGTCTTTGTGACGCCCAAAATATTTTTTTATTTGTTCGAAAGCCATTTTTTTTTTTTTTACTGTAAATTTTTCAGAATTATTATAAAACACCTAACCTAACCGAATGGGTTCTTTAAAAGGATGTTTATAAAATCCTGAAAATATTACGGGTTTCAGGAAAAAATCACTTTCGGACAAATGAAAATTCGGCGAAACGTTACAGATGGGAAACAAAAATTAGTGTTTCAGATAGGTAACCAAAATAAGTGCATTTAAATTTGAGGAATGTGATTGCTACACTTTACGCAGAGGCTTACTAAAATGTAGTTTTATTTCGCCATCGCTTGGCTACTGGTGGATACGCAGCCTTAACATTGTGCTGCTTCTGTCGCTCCCCTTGTCGGTTGGTTGACTAATTATCAGGAGGCGGCCTAAACAGACGCGAGATATTTAGGTCCCTTACCGACAGGCTGAGAGCGGTGCCAAGTTGCCAACGTAACAGACCTTAGGTGTTCCCTCCTCGCCATAATAAGTATTAGATCATACTTATGAGATAAGAATACACATTCCTAGCTTCTTCGAGCAAATTTCTAGTTAATTCTCGTTTGTTTAATGTGCAACCTCCTCCCCTAAGCCCGTTTCTATAAGTTACTAAAATTAAGTTTTTAGGGTTCCGTATCCAAAGGGTAAAAACGGGACCCTATTAATAAGACTCAACTGTCCGTCTGTCAACAGGCTGTATCTAACAAATCGTGATAGCTCGACAATTTTCTAGAGATTATCGTCGGCTGTGCAAATACGAATCCTCAAGTTCTTCGGTCACATCACCCGCAACGAGGACTCCATGGAACGATTGGTGGTGCAAGGGAATGTGGAGTGCAAAAGATCTCGTGGGCGCTCTCCAACGCGATGGACAAACCTCATCAAATCTGTGACACAATGCGGCATAAACGAGGATTCTCACTCCGCCAAACATAGGACTATATACATGGCGGCGCATCACGAGAGGAGCGGTGGCGATGGAATCGACCTAACCATGACCACGACCACTCTGCCAAGATTGCACGACTACGAAGAAGAAGACAATTTTCACAGATGATGTACAAATATCAAAAAAAGAATAAAATTAATATTTAAGTGTGGCTCCTTTACAACAAACGTGGTCGGTTGCGATAACTTAGCACTTCATTTGTGTCCCGCGCCCATCGCTTAGCTACTGGTTGATACGTCGCCTAACATTGTGTCGCTTGTGATGCTCCCCTTGCCGGTTGGTTGACTAATTATCAAGAGGTGGCCTAAATAGATATTTAGGTCCCTTACCGACAGACTGGGACCGATGCCAGCTACGATGGGACCTTTAATGTGATCCCCTATTAGCCATAATGTAACAACGATGATAATATGTACGACGATGTGTGTTGGTTTATCAGCATACCCGTGATATGTTTATCAGATAACCACGATTCAAACATCTGTAGGTACAAACAGCAGCAAAAGTAGTTAAGCATAGTTTTAATCCCATAAATTTGTTATTTTATATGTTTTATTTTTGACCCAGAATAAAATAAATGTTATTATCTAGATAATAGTTTAATAGTATAGAGTCCGTGTGTATAATTTTGAGCACCTGACGTGCGTAGCAACTTCTGCTACTGACTGTACATTTAACACATTTTCTAATAAATAAGTGAAAATGACTATTTGAAAATCATCAAAGAAAAAATATTTTTTCATGTCTGTGCGTACCTGTACATGTAATGTAAATATTATGTATGTATGTATGTGTCTTTACGTTCTCATTTATTACTTACAAGCGACTAGGCGGATTAAAAAAAAATGCCCATGAGTTTCTGAAGCGAAATGCCTCCGACACTATCATATTCGCCCAACCTCGGACAACATCGCGAGTAGTGTGGAGCCGAGGTTAGAATAAAGATTCTGACTTCGACTGAATAGCCCAAATAAGTCAGGTATGTATAGATTGACAGAAGAAGTATGCAACAGTCTAGTGAATTATGACTGTAATTCGCAATTGCCCGAACAAGCCGGCGAAGACTAGAACCTATTGACCTCATTGTCCCTCCAACTCGGACAATTGGCTAAAATCGTCGGATGAAATCTGTGTCGCATACGATACGTGTACGGACAAAATTGTAGATCAATGTTTTGTGTCCGCAAAGTGTGTTCCGCAGCACACTGAAGTACCGTGGTAATTAAAAAAACTATAGTCCAACCATTCAACTTCTGACAAAGAGTCGAAGTTTTGACATTGACAAAGTGCAAGCACCGGCTTTTTTTTTGTTGGGTTTCGAATTTGTCAAATTCATAAATTGGCAATTTAAAAAAACATTTGTAAAAATCGTGGTAAAGAAAAATTAATGACACTGCAGTTTGCAGATCCTTACAGCAAAGACTATCAAAAAAAATATAAAATTTAAATAAAACAAATTTAAACGGATTATATCGCGTATATCGAATCGACTCGCGCATGAAGGGTTCCATACCATAATCTATAACAAGTTTGTTGTATGGGAGCCCCCCTTAAATATTTATTTTATTTTATTCTAAGTATTTGTTGTTATAGCGGGGCAATAGAAATACATCATCTGTCAAAATTTCAACTAGCCTAGCTATCACCGTTCTTGGGATACAACCTGGTGACAGACAGACGAACGGACGGACGCGGACGGACAGCGAAGTCTCAGTAATAGGGTCCCGTTTTTACCCTTTGGGTACGGAACCCTAAAAACGGAAAACCAGCCCGCGATAACCTATAACCTATACGTATTTGTTAATTTGCATATTATTACGTATCTCTTTTTTCTCCGCTACCCAAAGGTTGTCTAGCTGAGATAGCTCTTTAGCGATAAAACCGCCTACTGTCTACCATTGTTTGATTTAAGGTTTCTATTGTATTATCTCTCCTATTTGGTATGCAATAAAGAGTTGTTGTATTGTTATAGTCGAGTAGTTTTAGGTATTTACTTGTGATTCGTGAAACAATTCCCCGACATAATTCGCAACATTGCTCGGTATCTCGGCGACAATGTCCAGGTCAGAGACAAAAGGGGCACCGGCTAAATATAGCCTGTTTACTTTAGCGACTCCACAGGGAAGAATATTGAGTTTCTAAAGGGCGGGAAGAAAACTGATGCCCGATGGGGAGCCCGGGGCGACACGAACGCAGGGCGCACGTAATATATACCTCTCATTGTACCTTTTTGATTGAAATTTTGGATATTAGGTGACGTTGGCGTCTGTGGTACAAATTTCCGATGACGAGCGTGGCGTCAAAAGGTTAATAAAAATAATAATAATAATAATAAAAAATCGGACAACCTCACACAAATCGATCTAGTCCCAAATTAAGCTCAAGAAGGCTTGTGTTATGGGTACTAGATGACGATATACGTACTTATATAGATAAATATATACTTAAATACAAATAACATCCACGACCAAGGCACAAATATTCGTGTTCATCACACAAATATTTGCCCTTGCCGGGATTCGAACCCAGGACCGTCGGCTCAGTAGGCGGCTGCTTAACCACTGCACCAACCGCGTCGTCAGAATAAACTATTTCTTAAGTAACTAAATGTTTTTTACTTAAACTAAAAGTGCCTCATTGGCGAGATTGGCGAGCAAAAGAGACGTAGATTGTTATATCTAATGTCATATTTACGGCATTCGAAATGGTCTTTCTAAGTTAGATATTCATTAAAAGAGAGTAATGTACGAAATTAATAGTCGATTTAGTTTAATAGACAGCTTACAGCATTCATTTGTCTCTGTTATGTTGTTCTCATCTTTCTAACGTAAGGCACTTGCAACATTATTCATCATGTTGATAAAATTATCTTATACCGATGTTACTCGCTGGAAAGATCCGTAGTCAGAAGAAGTAGCAGTCCACCAGAATCACGGAGATGTGACGCCATTCTTTTCATACTTCTATAAGGTTTAGGAGGCCAATTTTTGGTGCGTCAATATTTTATAACTTGGATGTTGTACTGGTAGTGAATCCTGGGATTTTTATATGATTTAAAGTTAGCTATAGACTTTCTGGTGGAATGTCCCATCAGAAGCTCCCTTCTAATTCTGACCCCTGATACTTCTGAAAAGATTGCTTTCACTGCAGCCATAAACACCGGGTCTTAAACGACCTGCCGGCAGCCCCCCGTAATAATTTATCACACAATTTTTCAGAATTATTTTATTGAAGAAAAAATAACTTTTGCCTCCTTCATAGACGAAACATTTTGTAATATAAATAATTGTGTTTTTAGGGGTCCACTTTGTCGCTTGTTAATAGAGTCGAAATTAGTTTGCATTTATATACAAGTAAGTGTCTACCGTTTTTTAATTTGTTTACTTGTTATTTCTTGTGTAAATGTTTTTTGGTGTGCAATAAAGCATACTTGTATTGTATTGTATTGTATTGTATTGTAACCTGTCAATGCGGCCTTATGACCTTACAGAGTGGACCCATTTTGATGAAACACCGGTCCTGTGTAAATGTACAAAAACTGTTAAATGCATTTACGATAATGGGACGTAAATTTTATCCCAACCAGAAGTTGTATGAGTGCTATGTTTATCCTCGAAATTAGGTCAAAAGCATAATTACCAGTGATTAACACACAATTCGGACTATTAGTCTATATTAGTACCATTCCAGCGAACATATTTCAAGGCCAGTTTGTAAAGATGGCCATTCACAGTGATGTATGCTCATAGAGTGAACAGGCGGATACTCTGTGTTGAGATTCAGTCAACAGGGAGGCAGCTGTATTGTTTTTGTGTACATTTTAGTCAGGTTTAGTAGGTCAATTATAGTTTCATAGTTTAGATACAGATATTTTACTTCCTTATCCTCGTATCAGATTAAATATTTAAATAGTAAATATAATCATAATCTGAGAAGAATAAAGAATACTATCATATCAAAGTATCCAATCATATATGAAGCTGGGAAGGTATAGGGGGCAATGTGCAGGATGTGTTGTGTGAAATGCTTTTCTTTATTATTTAGCCCAAAACCTTTTTTAGATCACACCATAAGGGCATTGTTAGAGGTCAACTCTTTGAGATTGCTTCTTTATAGACTGGTATAGTACGGCTCTTCCCAGGTGAATTTTTCACTTCGAGCCCTAATCTTTCCAACAAAGGCCATTGTCTCTATTATCGCAAAGCCGCAAGCTACTGCGTTAGCACGAGCCACTACAACATTCATATGAAAAACAAACGGTATCGTCGTAGTATTAAGGTTCAAATTTAATGTCACTGATATTCTATATATTGCGTTTTGGTAGTGTAGGACAATAGACCACCCCGACGAAATACAGCATTCATATTATTTTGATTTGAACCTTAATACTATGACGATAACGTTTGTTTTTAATATGAATGTTATAGTGGCGCGTGGCAAACTTGAGCTTGCGGCTTTGCGATAATAGAGACAATGGCCTTTGTTTGAAAGATTAGGGCTCGAAGCGAAAAATTCACCTGGGAAGAGCCGTACTATAGTTCAAATCAAAATTTTCAAGTCTAACGGCATTTTGTGAGCCATTTTGGCAACATGACTTTTCTGATGTAAAAAAGCCTGCTGAATTCGATTCTGGATGTTGCCAAGCCGAATTTTGCCCCCCTCCCCCCTTTTCCCCCCTTTTTACCTCAAAATATGTCCCTAATCACGGTTTTTACGGTTTTATACAAAAAGTATTACAGCTAGAAAAAAAATGTCAAAGACAAGAATGATCTCTATAAAATTTCCTATAACATGGTGTATAAACTTTTTTAGTAGGCCTTATGGTTTGTGAGCAATATCTTCCCGAACTTCATAGACTGGTAGAAAATTCTAAATATCGGCTTCCTTTACCGTGCTAACGGCATTTTAGGATCCATTTTGGCAACATGACTTTTCCGATGTAAAAAAGCCTGCTGAATTCGGTTCTGAATGTTGCCAAGCCGAATTTTGCCCCCCTCCCCCCTTTTCCCCCCTTTTTGACCTCAAAATATGTCCCTAATCACGATTTTTACGGTTTTATACAAAAAGTTTTACAGCTAGAAAAAAATGGTCAAAGACAAGAATGATCTACATAAAATTTCCTATAACATGGTGTATAATTTTTTTTAGTAGGCCTTATGGTTTGTGAGCAATATCTTCCCGAACTTCATTATTTAAAAAAAAATTGATGAACTTGGTCGAGGCAGTGAAATACATTTTTTTTTTTTATTAAAGCAGTAACGTCTGCTAACGTAAACTAAATGTTTACAAATGAAGCGAAAATTGAAAAATTTAACTTAATTTAAATTAATTTAGTTACTATCGATTCTCAACAAATTTGAGACGATGGTGCCGACGATAAAGTCTAAATCTTTACGGTAGATGGCGCTACGATGCCACCCTAAGGCATGTCGAAGCAACTGGTTGAAAAATTCAATGGCTCTGACATCTGATTCGGTGGTCCAATTGGGAGGACGCCAGTGTTGGCCCGGAAAGCCGTTGGAAACGCAGGTTCGAATCCTGTCCGAATCATTAAATTTTTCAATTTTCGCTTCATTTGTAAACATTCAGTGAAATACACTTATTTTGGGATAATTGGTTTCGCACAGGATCCAGCCGCTCTGCAGCTCTTGAAGCTGACATCCAGTTGGCATGCTGCTTATTATATGTCAAGACTTACGAGGCTTTCAGTCATAAGCAGCCGTCAGATTTACACGCAGAACTGTATCCAAGTAGGGCTAAAAGCGACGTAGAAAATAAAAATGCTTTACTACTGACCATGAAGTCATTCAAAATGCTCAGTTATACGCCAGATTCTCCAGAAACGGGCCTTAGAAATGCAGTTACCCAGGATCTTGCAGCAGAAAACAATAAAGTGTCACTTCTCACTGCCAAGCAGCTCCTTAAAAATTACTCAATACCTTCAAACTAGGTTGGGCTCGCAGTTTTTATCCCGCGAACGCGCGAGCGGGACTAATGTCGTCGTAGTGCGAGGATTTGCAGACGAGACTAAGGTTCAAGCGTCACCAACTGAGGTCGATACCTCAACATACGTGCTATTCATGAGGAAACCGACACTCGACATGTGCTCCACACTGTGCATAACCCACCCAGAAGACTCGTTATTAGTGTTGTTGTTGCTTATGATTCATCATCATGACAAAATTAAGGGACTGCTTTAGAACGTTAGAATATTCTGGCGTTTTACTCAGGCACTGGCGATTCGAACGGCTTTATTGCAGGTAACAAAATAATTAAATTGATCATTTGCGTTTCTAAAACATTTACTCCTTTGATTAAAAGTATTCCGTTTTCCGTTATCGAAAGCACTGTGAACTACTCAATGAGATAGACATACACCCCATGAGCGAAAGGCTGAGAAGTTCCTGTCCCTGCTGTACAAGTCGAGTATGTGACGATGCAGGCTATGCTTTGTTTGGCACCACTCCAGCGCCTGAGCGTTTGCCCCCCACATCAGACGCAAATATGGTAGATTTTTAACGACCTGCCCGTCTAGCACAACTATGCCTTGCGACTCTTGTCGCGCGACATAGCGCTACCCGTCACCCTCTTACATTACTGCACAGAAAGAGACAGGCAATTATCTCACGCCACAAAAGGCCGTTTGCGACAGTTGTGCTAGGGGTGCAGGTCTACAAGCTACAACGCAAAGTTCAAAATGAACAAGGTCCGACCTTCAAGATCTGTACAAGGCAGCACCCCTAGCACAACTGTCGCAAACGGCCATTTCTGGCGCGAGATAATTGCCTGTCTCTTTCTGCTGTTGGTGAGCCTTTCGGAAACAAACTTCGTTACTTAGAGTGAGCCAAGCTGCTTAGCAGTGTGAATTGACACTTTATTTTTTTCTGTTGCAAGATCCCGGGTAACTGCATTTCTAAGGCACATTTCTGGAGAATCTGGCGTAGAACTGAGCATTTCGAAGGATTTTATGTTCAGAAGCAAAGCATTTTTATTTTCTACGGCCCTTTTAGCCCGACTTGGGTACGGTTCTGCGTGTAAATCTGACGACTGCTTATGACTGAAAGTCTCGTGAGTCTTGACAGATAATAAGCAGCATGTCAATTGGATGTCAGCGTCAAGCGCTGCAGAGCGGCTGGATCCTGTGCGATAACAATTATCCTAAAATAAGTGCATTTCACTGCCTCGACCAAGTTTATCAATTTTTTAAAAAATAATGAAGTTCGGGAAGATATTGCTCACAAACCATAAGGCCTACTAAAAAAAATTATACACCATGTTATAGGAAATTTTATATAGATCATTCTTGTCTTTGACCATTTTTTTCTAGCTGTAATTTTTTTTGTATAAAACCGTAAAAATCGTGATTTGGGACATATTTTGAGGTCAAAAAGGGGGGAAAAGGGGGGAGGGGGGCAAAATTCGGCTTGGCAACATTCAGAACCGAATTCAGCAGGCTTTTTTGCATCGGAAAAGTCATGTTGCCAATATGGATCCCAAAATGCCGTTAGCACGGTAAAGGAAGCCAATATTTAGAATTTTCTACCAGTCAATGAAGTTCGGGAAGATATTGCTCACAAACCATAAGGCCTACTAAAAAAGTTTATACACCATGTTATAGGAAATTTTATATAGATCATTCTTGTCTTTGACCATTTTTTTCTAGCTGTAATACTTTTTGTATAAAACCGTAAAAACCGTGATTAGGGACATATTTTGAGGTAAAAAGGGGGGAAATGGGGGGAGGGGGGCAAAATTCGGCTTGGCAACATCCAGAATCGACTTCAGCGGGCTTTTTTACATCAGAAAAGTCATGTTGCCAAAATGGCTCACAAAATGCCGTTAGGACGGTAAAGGAAGCCGATATTTGGATTTTTCTACCAGTCTATTATTGATTGGGCAGTTAATTAAATATGCAATGTGTATTTATTTTTTTGTCAACACAAATTTCAAACCAGCATGTATATTTGTATAGTCTGTCCGATCTCTAAGATCAAATGAAGTCACTTTGGCACAAGGTACAAACAACCGTATACATGTAAATTAAAGATTGTTTTTCACTTGTGCCAGTTCGACAGAATTTGATCTTAAAAATCCAGATAGACTATACATGTTTTTATCAAAATTGTTCCAGTAATTGGCCATAATAAGGTAAGAGACAGATTGATTTACTTTTACATTATAATATGGAAATTTTGATACTTACAATATTTCATCGACAATTTCCATTTTATAACACAATTTCACATATACAATCCAATACTCAAGTTTAAGCTTGCAAGTTGAAGCTATTGTTCACTTCAATAGGTATCACATGAATGACTAGCTTCAAAGTGTTCACATGTCAAGATAAAATACTAGTTTGACAGGAGATAACTGGGATGCTTAAGAGAGGAATGCAATGATAATTTCGAATTTATGAGTGCAACATGGTCTTATCTTCACTAACATTATTGCAAAGTATGTATCTTAAGTATTTCATGCAATTGATCAATATAATTTCTGCTTAGTTATTTTAGGCTAGAAAATGTCCTGGGATCCTGTTATTCTGGAAATATAAAACTGCTTGACAAATTGGCAAAGTTAGAGATACAAATGGAAATTTCATGGAAATAAAATGTGTATTCTATTACATATGCTTGTGCCACTCGGTTTCTTATGTTTTTTTTTCAATTTCGAAAATAGTTCTCTGTTGTAAAAAATATTTGAATTGGGTATTGGGAAATTTTAGGATGCTTTAGTTGTCTCGGGCCCCGATTTTGATAGTCTATTTATCCAAATTTAAAGTGTTACAATTTCTTTGTTTTGGGTTTTCATTTCACATAATGCTAGAGCCTCTCGAGTACTGAAGAAATTAATTTTTGTGCTTTAGTCTACATTGATAATTCAACAGGTTTCACCACCTCTAAGATGTTAATTCACTTCTTACTATGCGTAGGTGAAAATATACAAGTTATAGCTTCTGAGGAAATGTACTTGAGGTAAATTCTAAAAATTAGGTTTGAATAGTTGTAATTAAGGGAAAAGTCACTTACTCCTTCATTTCCACTTCAGTAATGGGGGGCAGCAACCCTGAATTTTTATCCTCACGCATTGTATCTTTTCAGAATAGATTTTCAGTAAAATCTAAAAGAATTTTGCGACAATATACGCCCAAACGTACCAGGCGATCAGAGCCAAGTGAAGGTTTACACAGGTATGAAGTTTTTAAAAATAGAACCTTCTGACCCGACCCCAGGCGACCTTACTGACCGTAAATTCACTCGATCGTGTGCAATCGATGTGCAATTGCCTATTTAGGCGGAAATAGATGCAATATACTAGGAGTGAGAACGAAAGCGCAGGAAATGGGGTGTAATTGATTGAAAAGGTCGCATGTTTACGTGCTACACGCTTTTATCTGACGTCATGGTATGTTGTGATTGTAAATAATACTCATGTTTAGAGGGAAAACTTAAAATACCCCTACGCATGGGTAAAATGCATCCCCTCCCTCGAAATGCCTAAGGGTATTAGAATTGGAATTTTCTTTTGTAACGTATACGTTACGGGAGAAATGTTTCATAAATTAAATTCTAGTTAAAATGCAACATATAACTTACCCCATCGTTTCTTTGCCTGCTGTCATTTAAACACAATAATTTAAAAATATTTTACTTCATAATTTCCAATTTTTCTCTCACGAACTGTCACAAGCGGTGATCACACCATAAACTACAAACTTTTATCGAGCTACCAACTACATAAAGTAAACTAAGTTTTTTGACTATCGTAGTTGTCTATGAATTACAATAATGCAGCAAGATATGTAAATAGAAACACGGAATTGGCCATCAAATGTTATCCAAATAGAAACGTAAAAAGAGAAGAACACTAAAATAAAATTCAAAATAACTTTCTTAATTACTGCCATCTAGTTTACTATTTTATAAACTTCAGCATTTTAGTCCAGCTATTACCCACTAGAGGGTGTTATCTCTGTAACAACAGTAATCCATTTGACACAAGATGTCGCAACAATATTAATATCTTGCCTTGGCAATAGATGGCGCTATATTGCGTGTAGCAATAAAAAATTACTTTCGTGTGATCAAGAAGTCGTCGACCATGACTTCAACCACTTGGACTGATAGGGTTACAATACATACAAGGTTCTGAAATTGAGAATTATTGCTTCACACTGTACAGAACCTTTATTTTAATTATTTTTAATGATCGGTAGACTGCGTGTCGTTGCTTTGAAATGGGGAATTGGTGTTTTTTTTTAAATCTTAAAATTTTGTTTATAGGCAGGAATAAGCCGCCTCATTTCTAGAAAAAAATACAGATATTTCTGTAACTTTGTGTATTTCCCTCCTTGCACGATTTCGTAAGGTAACCTCACCGGGGTGATAATTTTTTCGACTTGCCAGGGGTGCTGCCGTGCTCGTTTTAAAAAAAATCGTCCATTCTCCATTGTGGGTTTTTTTTCGGTAAATGATTGGCCTAAGTCTTTAGACTGTGCGAGGCGGTCTGAGAGTGCGGGTAGGGTTGCCGGAGGGCATCTCCTGTCCCGTAGTGTCCATTGTGGGTGCAGTGTAGCTTTTTAAGTACCTGGGGGGCAAGTGCCACCCCTGGAGACGCCAATGGAAACCGCCAAGACATCTTTGCCTGAGGTTTTAGTGCAGCATTGCCACAGGGGATGTTTTTCGGCTAATGATGATGATGTGCCAATATGTCTGCGTTATTAGGAGAGGCATAAAAGCAGTAGATAGATGGTATTTATAGTGATACGGGTTTAAGAATCTTTAATTCTTAGAAGAAGATTTAAACAACTTCACCTAAATGATAAATTATTACTAAACATATTATATAACTAGCGATCCGCCCCGGTTTCGCACGGGTGCAATGCTGATGAATTAAGCATGTACTATCCATACTAATATTATAAATGCGAAAGTGTGTCTGTCTGTCTGTCTGTCTGTCTGTTACCTCTTCACGCTTAAACCGCTGAACCGATTTAGATGTGGTATTGTCTGGATAGTTAAAGTCCCGGGGAAGGACATAGAATACTTTTCATCCCGAATAAATGTAGTGTTCCCGTGGGATGAGCGGGTAACACCGCGGGGCACAGCTAGTATTATAAATGCGAAAGTGTGTCTGTCTGTCTGTTACCTCTTCACGCTTAAACAGCTGAATCGATTTTGATGAAATTTGGCATAAAGATAGTTCAAGATCCGAGGAAGGACAGAGGATAGTTTTCATCCTGGAAATTATATCTAAAAAGATTGAAAAGTGAGTGAACATTTCTGTTGGGGTGCGGTGACCCTGTAGGAAATGTAATTATTAGACCAAAAGCACAATTGCTCTTACACTTGCTTAGGCGCTTTTAATAATCCCTTTTATCAAGTTCCACGCGTACGTAGTTGCGGGCAAAAGCTCTTACCATATAAACCTTCCTCTTAAATCACTCTATCTAAGTATTAAAAACTATTCTATGTGAGGACTGGTTTAGAGGCAATGGACTGAAGCTAAATGCGGAAAAGACTAACATCATGTTGTTCCATCCACGAAAAGCATCTGTTACATTGGACATCCCAATGGAAGGTGAGAAAATTGTGCAAACTGAAAACCGAGTAAAACTACTAGGATTCCAGCTGGACTCTGCATTAACATGGAAGCATCATATAGATATGCTTTGCAATAAAATGGCAAAGGGAATTTGCACTGAGACAGTTGAACCTATCGTAAATTGTGAAAGTCTAAAAGAAACCTATTATGCGTATGTACATTCAATGTTATCGTATGGTTTAATATAATGGGGTTGCTCTGCATAAAATGAACGTGTCTTAAAAATGCAGAAACGAGCAATAAGGATACTTATGGGAGCAAACTATAGGGAAACCTGTAGGGAGCACTTCAAACATCTTAGAATATTAACATCCATCTCCGTCTATATCATGGAGGTTATTCTATATACTCGACAGAACTTGCACGAATTTACGACACGATTCAAAAGCAATCCCCGCAATATCGAGACATCCTTAAATCTCATTCCAACTGGACACAGGCTTAGACTGACTAAACGTTTACCCAATGGTATGGGTTGTATTTTGTATAACAAATTACCGTATAGTATTAAGAATATAAAGAGTGAAAGTGTTTTCCGTCAGCACCTAAAAAGACTCCTCCTAGATCGGACATTATACAGCATAAAAGAATACTTTAATAATGACTACTCTAATTTTGACATAAATGATAATTACTAAAAATTATAATTATGTGAGTATTGTAATTATTTAAGAAAGATACATAATTGTATTAAATGTAGCAGTCAATATTTGAGTTTAGTTGTATAATTTAATATAAAAACTAATAGTAATAATAAAACATTTATAGGTAAAAATAATGGCATAATCCAAAATTGTGTAAATACATACATACATTATGTAATAATAATCCCACCAAAAACATTCTGTAAAAAACTAGCCAAGTCTCGATGGAGCTGCTTGTTTATCTCTAAAAAGTAATGAAATCTAGACAAAGTCATACTAAGTCTAAGGTTCCTTACTGCGATTTCTTTATTATTATAGTTAATGATGTGTGACTAGGCCGTTGAAGGGTACACCAGTATGGGCTATTATCTCGCTTAACAAACATAGGTAGTTACAACAGATATAACATTACGTGTAAACAAAATTTACTTACAGCGGTTCTGGCCACAGATTGGTGCAATGGTGTCATGGAGCACCTGGTTTTGTACCCTTGTGTACCCTTCCACGGCCAAGTCACACAACATTAACTATAATAATAAAGAAATCGCAGTAAGGAACCTTAGACTTGGTATGACTTTGTCTAGATTTCATTACTTTTTAGAGATAACAAGCAGCTCCATCGAGACTTGGCTAGTTTTTTACAGAATTGTTTTGGTGGGATTTCACTTTTTTTTGTAGAAACGTGGGCATATTGTTTTATTAGAGCCGAGCGAGCGAAGCGAGCGAAGCTCCCATGTATCAACTCGAATGGACTTTGTGACAATGCGCAGATCTCAGCGAGTTCTCAACCGATTTTAGAAATTTTTGTTATAAAATGCACAAATTAAATTTCGCTAGGTCGTGACGAACAGAAAATTTCGAAAAAAAAAAAAAAAACTCCGCTCCAATCTATGGTGCAAGCTTAGCCGGTGGCTGACTCTGCATCGACCTAGTAACAACCTGCTAATTAACTTTAGCAAACCTCACGAAATAATAAGCGAAATCAACGAAATGCAAATAATCCCTCCGAATCCCTAGCAAACGTTTCCAAGCGCAGTAGAAGAATGTCGTAAACGTAACTGTAACGCGGCCGGTTGCCACTTCGCCATATAAGATTATCGGAAAAACAAACGACGGCGCGTTTTAAAATACAGTCAGCGCCATCTAGCGACGTGTGCGGGTATCACCGCCACTCTTAGTCCAATGCATTATATTTTGACCAAATTTTGAGCGAAATTAATATTTTGGTGTAATTTGTTTATTTAATTTGTGTAATGTTCGCCGGTGGCGAGGTTAGTCAGTATTTAAAATGCAAAATGCACAACCCCCCGCATTGCATTTTCAACACTGACTAACCATCCTAGACAACATAAAATTCAAAACTACCGGACCGTTTGTAAGGTCTAACTCCTTTATTCACTGGATTACTAAGTAGGTATAGGTATTATTTAAATTAATAAGTAGGTACTCTGCCAATGGAAGGGCGTTTTCAGCGATCAATTAATTGTGATTTCTTACTTGGAGTGTCACTAATTGTTTTTTTTTTGGCACAACATGACTGTGGCTCCACTTCGCCTGCAAAAAAGGAGAGCCCATGTCGCAATGGTAACTGACAAGAAACCAACTTTTGAGCATTATTGTAGTTGGTGTGAGATTGTCCAATATTTATTTATTTATTTATTCATCTGGGTTACGAAAATATGTTTAATTTCATATTTTTTACAATTTCAATAATGCATTAACATTTAACAGTAGTTAAACAGAAGCTTTTATTACCTACTAGGTACATATATGTTCTGCTCATCCAGAACATTCTAATGTGTCTAAGCTTGGCTTAAAGATTCTATATACAACCATATGTCATCTACACATTGAGGCCTGCTCGATGATCGCACATTAGGTATACTCTTATTTACGCAAACTGCCTCGCTTCTTGCCTCATAAAATAAGTAATATGTGAATCATCCAAAGCCACACACAACTCTACACGTCATTATACTACTTTCCCTTAAACGAAAGGTCTAACTGACCGACATATTTATAGAAAAAATAATAAACAGTCGTTACCGAAAGAGGGCGTTGAACCCGCTCGTAATGTTTACATAACACGCCATCTCGCGAGATCGATTTTATAACAAAAAGTAATATCAGACGATCTTAAAACGAAACAGAATTCAAATCCAATAAAAATACGACAAGAAAAATGAGAGTAGGTATTACATACAATCTTTAAGAGACAATAATTCCGTAAGTATTAGATATTAGTTGGTCATTCAAGTATTACGTTAGCACCCATGGGTGCGTGGTCATTGCAAAACTTATTTTAGATGACATGGGGGTGTCTGGATGGGGATTTCGTCATCAATATTTAGTATTGACTTTTTATGTTTCTTCTGCAATTAATTTGTTGCCTATTTTTCTTCACGCGGTGTTAAAGTTTGGATTGTCTCGCAGAGAACAATCTCGATATTAAATAATTATAAAAACTGTTTAAACTCACGTAAAGATTGTCAGAAGCGGCACGACATGTTTCGAACTCATATGAAGCTCTTCGTATTTGTAGTGAACCCTCGGTGCGCGAGTCCGACTCGATCTTGGCTGGTTTTAATATTACTGGATTATACACATATACACGTTAAGGTCGTTTAGTCAAAATCACTTGACTAGGGCAGCTCCTGCTATGCATCACGAATGTGGCGGTTAGCGTTTCTCTTCCGGAACATTTTCCTGCGACCTCAGCGAATGAAGATTTCGTACGCGCGACCTCCGCCGGGGCCGGGCCGGGACATGCGTGACTTACTGATACACACTAAAGGATGTTTACGCATTGAAACCAACAGGTATCTAAACCTTAGTAACATTTAATATTTTCTTCGTTTTCCGCGACTGTCACACATTTAAATAAAACACATTTTGAACGCACTATATCGTAGTATTCTACGCGATATAATCCGTTTAAATTGTTTTATTTAAATCCAAGTAACATTAGTAGGCTAAGCTTTCTTTGCCTTAGGGTTACATTAAATTTCATGTACCTACTTATCTAATGTCTGAGGCAGGCGTCAATGAACTTTGTGGGATCGGGTGCCCTGCAAGAAAATACGGTAGATGAGTGTCTTTGAGACCTTCTTAATGTGAATTTCAATTTCACACATTGATCAATCGATCGAATTAGGCCTATAAGCTTTCGACTTCCCGATTTTTTTTAGCATTGATGACGAGGTTTGCACGCGACCGCGATCCTGACCTCATTCTCGGTCCACCTTGTTAATGTTCCGACCGGTCGCCATACAAAACTTTTTGACGACGCGTTTGGCTCGGTTTGTAGACACCTGCCTACTGAGCCGGCGGTCCCGGGTTCGAATCCCGGCCTGGGCAAATATTTGTGTGATGAACTCGAATATTTGTGCTTTGGTCATGGTTGTTCTATGTATTTAAGTATATATTTATCTATATTAAGTACGTATATCGTCGTCTAGTACCCATAACACAAGCTTTGAGCTTAATTTGGGACTAGATCGATTTGTGTGAGGTTGTCGGATATTTATTTTATATTTATTTAAAACTCCTTCTGCCCCGGCCATCAGATAATGTAACTAATAAGTAATAACTCATTCAAACGCATAGAAGACCTGCCCGTCTAGCACAACTATGTTTCACGCATCTTGCCGCGCGACATAGCGCTACCCGTCACTCTCACATTACTGCACTAAAAGAGACGGGTAATTATCTCGCGCGAGAAAAAGTCGCACATAACAGTTAAGCTAGAGGTGCTCTTATGTTGTGACGTTTAATGGAGGATGTAGATAGTTACACGGACCCGCAGGTAGCTGACGATGTGGCCCCCTAACCGCCATGTCACGGGGTCATAACGCGAAACGATTCGCCCCACTCGTATCAATTGACCTGAGAAATCAGTACCTCTACCACGAGTTAACGTGACCGTATTCGCCAGCGACAGCGTAAACGATTTGTATAGAGAATAAGTACAGCGCCCTAGCGGTTTCTTTGTAGAACTACAATTGACAACATTTCATATTTCTAACAGGCGGAAATTAATATAGAGATCGAGAGACCTTTGCGAGTACGCCCTAAATCTACTACAACTATGCCTGAATAGAGCTGTATAGTCTTCGACCGATCCGCGAAAAAAAATAAGCTGTCAATAATGTCAAGCTGAATGTCATAATTTTTTTTTAATTAGTCACCAGACTAAAACCTTTCCATTGTGTCATAGATTTGGAGTTACCACGTTTTAGAATGAGTATACATTTTAATAAATTAATATGAAAATAATTAGAAATCTTAGAAAAAATATAAAAACCGTGATAACGTCCTCTTCCTAAGCGGAATAAAGATAAGGTAATAAAATTGTAGTCTTCAAATTATGAAATCTTATCAATTCTTTATACAAGTCGTTTACGCAGTCGCTAACGAGTACGGTCACTGCAAACTCATGGTAAGTGTACAGAGTGCGATGCTAACTTACCTACGCTCACACCATGTGATGATGATGATGATGTCCTCCTTTCCATGACGTATCCGTAACGGCGACACCCTCTCAACTGGTTCTGGCGTGTGCGCACGTGGCTCGTGGATCTGATCACAAGAGAGACAGTAGGATAGCTGTTCGTCAGCGTTGTACGTGTAGCTGTAGGAAGGCCTGGGTCGCGCTACACCAAGTACCAATAGTAAGACTGCTATTGTTAATGCCTATACTAAGTCGCGTTCCATCGCCCCATGGTCAACACCCGCC
The DNA here is from genome assembly GCA_947623375.1 of Apotomis capreana. NCBI lineage: Eukaryota > Metazoa > Arthropoda > Insecta > Lepidoptera > Tortricidae > Apotomis > Apotomis capreana. Next base: position 39,067,488 of record OX392500.1, read on the forward strand.
ACTACGCCACCACGTTCAAGGACCAATGGCGTCGCATTTTATAGGAACAACAAATAAACTATAACAACTGTCGATAAAACTATAAGTGTTTTCTGTAGTTCTCTGTCCCATATATTTGGCATTGTGTATACACCCTCGCCTAAAACGCTTTGAAGCCATCCATGATCTACCACGATCTACTTAGTTTCCTCTATTGATCTATTGAGAAACGTTACTTAGTTGGCGTTAATGTGTTGAGAATAGTCTAGTCGTCCTACGAAATGCAAGGGAATATGAATAATAATATTTTATTAAATAATATAATATACCTCGTCAAGGTAATGTCTACATCAAGTTCGGCGCCTTCGTGAACATTTGGTCTAATATATGCTTCCAGATAAAATTGTTTAATTTAATACTTAATCTCCTTTCGGTCTTTACGTGAAATCATCGTGAAATCAATCAATCGTGGCATATCGCGTGCAAATTTCTATGAGATTGTTGTGACACCAAAAATCTGAAGAAAAAAAACTTCATTACGATATTAAGTGCCATTACTTTTCAATCTCAATTATGCACAAGAGCCTGCAGCGGACGTATTTCGTTATTGGAGGATAACGAATCAATTAGGTATAAAAAACACGTAATTGTAGCCGTACCGTAGGTACCAAGCTCGTACAGGCTCGGAAGAAGACATACTCATCTATATAAAAAGCTGAAAGTTCTGTATTAATTGTTAAATTCTGTATTATCTATGTATTATTAGTTTTCGGTCATTCTCCAGATTTGTGTTCTAATTCTAATTAACGCGTCGCTTTTTTTCTACTTACTTTTCAATCATTTTTATCTGAAATATAGTAACATATCGACCATTGAAACTTAAATGTGGATAGGGCACATGATAATTATTAAAGGTTCATTACTTATAAGCAAATTAAAATTTATATGACGCATGAATTAGAAAAACGACGTGTTAATTAGAATTTTGGACTTTTTGTATGACGTGTTAATTAGAAAAGCGACGCGTTAATTATACAAATTCAGTTATATTTTTTAAAATTAAAATAAAAACGTTTCGTATAATAATATATGGCTCATATGGTGACAGTTATATGATATAAGCTATGTTTTAAATAATATGAAAGTACCTAAGTACTCAAGAAACAAGCACACCGGCCGTTACTTACTAGGTAGGTTAGGTATGCAATTACGTATATAAATTGAACTATTATGAAAAGTTATAATAAATAATTTATACATGTACCCGCCCTCGCTACGCTTACTATATTATCTCCTCCTTCTCCTTGCGTCAGTTGCCTCATTGCTGAGGGTCGTGGTCATTCCCGGATGATGCGGCGCCATCTATTGCTGTCAGTAGCATCGTGTACTGTAGTGCCAAGGGTTGTGAGAATCTGGTCTATCCAGCGTGTCGTGCTCCTGCCTCTTGGTCGCTTGCTTTCAACTTTTCCAGTGATAGTCGTTTTTCCAGGTTATCACTGTCTTTCCTGGCAATGCGATCAAAGTACTCCAGAACCCTGCGAAGATAGGTCGTCGACAGTTTAGTTCGGATCTTGAGTTGGGCTAAGATCGGTGCGTTGACGTGGCGTGCTGTCCATGGTATGCGCAGCATTCTTCTCCAGCAGAAAGCATCAATTCGATCACGGTCCGCTTTCTTCAGTGTCCATGTTTCTGAGCCGTATGAAAATAGGGAGAACACCATAGTTCGGACGAAGGTAGTCTTAGTGTTGGCGGAGATGTTCCCGTCCGTCCGTACATTATTAAGCTGCGATATTGCGCCCTTGGCCATCCCAGCGCGAATTCTGCGAACTTCCGTCTTACATGAACCATTATTGCTAATGTTAGAACCCAGGTTCTCCGTGATTTCGAAGTTAAGTGTTCCACTGTTCTACCTTGCCTGTACGATCAATAATCATGAGTTTGGTCTTGGATCTGTTGATTGAGAGTCCGAATTCTTCACTAAAGCGTGCCATCCTGTTCAAGGCTGCTTTTATCCCCCAGAGCTTTGAAAACCTCGGAAGTAATGTCGTCTGGTCCAGGAGCTGTTATCTCTGATTTGAAGATGTTGAGCTTCAGGTTCAGAAGTCCCCAGTGTAACCGAGTGTCGGTGGATGTACAGGGTCTTTTGTACAGCTGCTCATAGTGGCCACGACAGCGTTCTGCAATTTTGTCAAACCCATGCAGCGGTTGCTCATCGTGATTTTCAATGACCCAGAACTTGGGTTTGAACTTTCGACTCAGCAGGCGAACTTTCTTGAACAGATCCGGAGTTGTAATTTAAGTGGATGCGACTCGACTTCTTGGTATATGCTCGTTCTTGTCTCTGCGGCGTTCCCTTTGAATTGCTTTACATAGTTTCGAGTATTCCCTTTTCACCTTGGAGTCTTGACGGGCATTAATTTTAATTTCTTTCCGGCGCTGAATTAGGTTCCACGTTTCCTCAGTGATCCATGTGGACCTTCAACAGTCCCTTCCTCTCTTAGATACGATATCCTCAAAATCTTCATTTATTACCTGGACTCAGCGTCACCTGTCCGCGGTGGATCTAAATTCATGAGCGTCGCTTCCGTCAGATTCTGGAAATGGGATCGCTCTATTGGATTCTAAGTTCTGGGTTTAGGTAGCGCGTTACGGTAAACGGCTTTGAGACGAATGGCGAAGGAGGGAACCAGTAACTGCATTCAGCTCAAGGGAAGGTTTTCACATTTTGGACAGATGACTTCCAGCACTTGTCTACCAGTATGTAGTCTATCTGATTCCTAAAACGACCCAGGTTCCAGGAGACTTCCAAGTGTAGAGTCATCTTTTGTGATGGTGAAAGAGTGTTAGAGTAATGGCCAGACACAGAACACAGAACTCTGCAAGCCTCTGACCTCGTTTCGTTCCTAGAGTCTAGACCATATTTTCCAATGGTGTCTCGGATTTCATGGATTATTTCTGAGCTTCCTATTTTAGCATTCCAGTCTCCTAATACCATTGCGATTTACCGGCTTGGTATGCTGTCTAGAGTTTCCTCTAGTTCTCTTCCGTGGACTGTGTTGTAAACTTGCACGATGTTGAGAAGACATAAATCGGTGTTCAGCTTCACTGTTATTATTCTATCAGACACAGGGTTATATCCAAGTACGAAATATTGTTCATGCCTGATGGTGCTAATATATGGAAAAAACCGCTTCGGCTAGAATTTTCCAGCCCTGAGAAATACAGCTTGCTACCTGATGAGGTTTTAAAATGACCTCACGACGATGTGACTATATATTATAGGTACTATTACTATTATATATACAAATCTACTATTAATAATGTATTGCTGTTGATGTTCCAAATAAATAAAATAAAAATAAATAAAAATGTACTAGAAAAAAATTCCAAACTGATGATTAGAACCGCATGGATGGTAAAATTCTAATTAACGCGTTCATTTTGATGCGTGAATTAGACTTGTGAATTAGGGATTCTTGAAAAATAGAAAATAACTTTTTATAGGTACATGTAATTATCTACAGAATCTAGTATCTATTAAATAATGCGGCCTTTAATGTGCACTAAAATTCTCTGCGCGATAGACTTACTGGTTGATTTTTAAAACGTGAACGTGTTAATTAGAAATTTCGTGAGCCAAAACGCGTGAATTAGATACTTACATTCATAATCCGCGACCCGTACACAGCTGACACAACCATCCCACACGGGGCTCTGGGCACGACTGACCGCTTCACCGAAATGCGTTAGTGAGATCCGTACCTACCTTCAGAGGACTTGTGTGATCACAACCGACCGCGACACGTCAATTATTATACGTTTCGAGACAAAGTTACTATAATTGATATCTTTGTGATATATTATTTGTATTGACTAGGTTTTTTTTGTGCAAATTAAACATGTATTCTTTTGTTTAATAATCTTGCTTACATTGTTTTTTCTTCATGTATATCATCAGGAGAAATTGGTATGTAAGTAATTTGGGTAGTGGGACGCGACGTGTCAATTAGGAGAATAGGACTAAAAGTTTTTTTATCTACCCGAAGGGTTTTAAATATGTTCTTGAAAATTCATGTACAGCTCAATACGAATACCTGCTACGATCAAAAAATATAAGACATAATTAAATCAATAATTTTATATTTTTAAACAGCGAAGACAAGCAAAAATGTACGTCTGGAGAATGACCGTTTTATGTCCAGTGCAGTGGGCTTACAGGGTTTGTGTTGGAACATCATAGATATTTAAGACCTTATTGTACACACAAATGCATTGAATAAATGAATATGAATATGAATGGTATTACTAATTTACTTCTAGAAATTAGAGAGGTTATTCCTACCTATAAAATCATTTATGTGTTGAAAATGTTCATATGGGGGATCATTTGAAAGTTGCGGACCCTTAAAACATGCTCCAATCCCAGCAGTTAACCGAGTTTAGCGTACTCCAGTTCTGAGAACGAAGGCACCGGATTAACGATCAGGTCAAGTCAAAGTATATTCAACCCATTATCGTGGGAGCGCCCGCGCCGCCGAACCGCTGCTGTCGTGTCGTGTACGCGAGCGACGACAGCAGCGAGGGTTCCGTATTCCTGAGGCCACCTCGAGCACAATTGTGATACGCGACTCTCTCGCGCGAGATATTTATCTATCTCTTTCTGTCCAGTATTGTAAGAGAGTGACAGGGAACAACGACAAGAGTCGCGAAGCATAGTTGTGCTAGCGGGCGGACGGGCTGGCCTAGCTAACATACCGCGACTTTTCGCTTGTCACGCGACGTTTCTATGTCGCCTTTCTCGCTGAGCGATAAGAGAGTCGAGCGAGAAAGAGTCGAACCTGTGTCACAAGTATGTTAGAGCTCCTGTGTATTGTAGTATTTATATGCTGCGATCAATAAATAATAAGGCATTTTTGAGGCCTATATGAATGATAAAGTGTAGGACTTCTATCTATTGAGCAATAGATTGGATTTGAGTTGTATTTTTATATTTTAATAATTTTAATATATATTTATCGGGTGCTGTGGTTCACCCTTCTTTCACACCGCAGCTCCACATTGATTGATTGCACTAATGACTTGATTGATCAAATCCGCAGCTGATCGAACATGCGACCTATAGGATAAACCGATATTTTTAAAATTACACTATTGGTCAATCAAACGGAATCCTAATAAAACAATGGTGCAATAAAAATTATGACAGTTTAATTTTAAATGGTATAATTACGCTACATTTTCTTACGCTGTTGTACAAAATGCGTTATTGTTGACCGTGAAATGTTGAATACAATTACTTCAGGTAAGGAAAGTGATACTTTATCGATCCATGTCCAAATCGGGACTTTAGCTAATTAATCCTAGGTAATTGTTAAGTTCCATCCATTATAGTATTGTCTGTAGTAGTTTAGTTCGATAGTAGCCAATACAGGCCGTAATTTAGTGCCTACAGGGGCCAATGATGGTTGCTTTTATCACGCGATAAATAAGTGAGTTTTGAGAAGATGTGAGTGTGAGTGACACATGCTTTGTCACGTGATAAATGCAATAACCATTATATTATTTTTTGTTAAGTTGTTTTATATATAGTTTAATTTAATTAGATAAAAGGGCAATAAATTAACACTAATTAATATTAAATACAACTTATTTATATCTAATAAAATAAAACTCATACTTAATCAAAACTTGAAATTTATATCTAAAACTGAATTATATGGCATCGTGCCTGGGACGCTAGCAGCATTTTCAGCCCGCTCATCCAATTTGCTATGTACACCAGATCTGCTTTAAAGTCTCGAAAATAGATTTTTTATAGAGACTTGTATAAATTTGTAACCTATCGGAAACGCTAACCACTCACTTGCTTCGGAATTCGAGTTGAACTCTATTTATATAATAAAATAAGAGCGTTGATAGGTAGCTGTAGTTACCAAAAGCAATCGAGCAAAGACCAAATTATTTCAATTTGGTACAAGCACAGTACAAGTTACAAATGATCGTATATTTAGTAAAATTAAGGTACCTAGTTTTTCACTCAAACAGTTTGACATAATTTGATCTTGATTTCCGGATAGACCATACTTTTACTTTTACCGTAACTTCACAATGTGAATCTTCCTAGCGTAGCAAAACGTATCGTATCGTGTCTACAAACCAATCATAGAGACATGTTGCTTGCGAGCTTGACGTTGTGACAGATGCGCACACGGACAAAAGGAAATTATTACTTTACTTTCAAGCGCTCTAGGTTTTTAGGCGTATTTATTCGAAGTCACCCTACCGCCATAATATTCCGGGTGGTTTGAGAGGGTTCTCTGTCTTTTCGCTGAATGAGCTTTCGTCGAATTTTCCATTTCCCGGAAGTGTCATTTTGTAAAAACCATTTTTGGTGGTAAAGTATTAATTTATTTTTCTGGCAGTGACTGGCGTTGGAAGTCGGTGAATGTCACTGATTGTACACCAAGAGCCAAAACTATCCACACTGAAAGTCAAGTTATTTCAATTGAATTCAGATTTACTTCGCAAGAAGTACGAAGAATTGGAAATTTTCCGGTAAACAATGTTTCGAATTTGGTTAATAACAAATCGCTATTGACGTTTAATAATGCAAAAATATTACATACTATATATGACGTATGCACATTTTGTCATATGAAAGCTGTTTGTAGCGCCACTATCCCTGGGCCGGACCGACACTTGATAGGCTGTAAAAAACAAGAAATACTAGTCAGCGATTAGTTACTACCTTACAATAATAGAAAATTGATTGGTTTTGGAGAAACAATAAGCCGTAATGATCTCTCGCGGGGGCCGCACGCGCATGTCGGTCTCGTTATGTTACGTACACGTTATATAAAATGACACAAATGACAGTCAGGGCCTGGTTCATGGGCTGCAGGAAGTATTTGCTATTGTCACGACTAATAGCTTTTGCACTATGATGTGTGTAAGTTTAAAATTATATAATTTACACTTGTTTACATACTCACTTGTACGAAAATATTATTTAGCTACTCTTCTGTTTTTATTCTGATACAGTTGCTTAAGCAGTGGTGTAACTTGGTAAAATCATTGAATTAGGGCCCTTCCTCTCTGGAACCAATGCAAAACCAACTCATACGATTCGTATTAGTTTCAGTAGTCTAAAATGTAACACGCTTTACAAAAATAGTATGTACCTTCAACTAACAATACTTAGGTATACGAGTATACGTGAATGTTTAAGAAAACTAAGCTCGTATCTAAATATAGCAAGCAGAGCGTATGATCGCAGACCGGCTAGGATTTCATTGAGCTCAATGATTCGCCCTTTATATGGGCTGGAATTTCAAGACTTATTTGGAAAAACGAATATTAAATATATCACTCACTTTAAGTCAGCTACCAATCATCATCATCATTTCAGCCATAGGACGTCCACTGCTCGACACAAGCCTCCTCTATAGACTTCCACATGGACCGGATAACAGCGACCCGCATCCAGCGAGTCCCCGCAACTCTAAACAGGTCGTCCGACCACCTTGCGCTTGCCGGTACGTGGTCTCCACTCGAGAAACTTTCTGCCCCAACGGCCATCGGTTCTTCGAGCTACGTGCCCCGTGCATTGCCACTTCAGCCTGCTACCAATGCTGACTTCAATTATATTACTAGTACAATAGTCAAATGTAAGTGTCAGTTTCATCATCAGTCACCACATCATTGACATCAGCGGATAGACGACCACTGCTGACCAAAGTCCTCCCTCTCGCACGCATATGCGTGTCAGAAAGTGACAGGATTGTTTGTCTATCGTGTGACAAACATGTCCCCCTTTTTATACTTCCCGACCTCAACATGATAGGGTTGGGCTAGAATGTATCATCCCGACCTTCAACTCGTCTTAAGACCAGAATCGAAGAGGCACATAATTTTATTCACAGCTCGGTGACGTTAAGGGCCGATATAAACGGACAGCATTTCAACTGCAACCCAGCTGCAAATTGGCAGTTCCAGAGCAGTTCTGATGCAGTTACACCAACTGCAAACAGACTGTGCAATCAGCTTGCAGCTGTCGTGCAGTCCTGTCAACCGCACACGCACTGCAAGCTGGCTGCACGGTCGTAATGCAGTATCATATATTATGTATATCATCGTCTAGTACCGTCTAGTTTACATAGTCCATCATCGTCTATCATAAGCTTTGCTTAGTTTGGGACTACTCATATTTATTAAATTTATTAAATACCTACTCTTGTAGAGGTCCGGCAGAAAGTATCACACCCCCTGCGTCATCCGAAACACAACTAAGTATCACAGATATCTCGTGGGAGAAACAGTTGAAATCGTTGCAGGGCAAAACTGCGACTCTTATTGTTTACAGTAGGTATGGTAATGCCTTCATAACGAATGTAAATAGTTCTCGGTACGCGCAGACCTAGTTCACTCACCTTCTAGACTAGAACAAGGATCTGGAAAGATGTTCTATAATAATTAGTTGCATCATCTTCGCATTAATAATCGAGATCTAATTAAGGCATGGTGATTTTCGATGACGTTCGGATAGAGATTTTGCATGAATCCATTTCAAAAACCTCATCATCATTTCAGCTTACATTAGCCACCGTTGAGGACCTAAAGACATTTAGGTCATTTTCAAAATTCACAACAAACACGACCAGCGCTGCGCCGGCGCACGTGTTTCCATTCTCGCCGTGACGTAAACGAAACCGTTATAAAGTTCGATGATACTCAATTAAAATTCGGTAATCTGTTATTGTTTAATCGGTTACGGCGGCGTTACGTGGCCGCCCGGTCGGAACCGGTTATTTTTCCGACGGCAACAGGATTAGCCTGATTAGCTGGCCAATTAGTGGACGGACGGTGAGTCCTCGATTCTTACAAATAAATAACGTATGTATAACCTGAAATTGGATTTCCTATAAGCATTAGAACGACTCATTATATTAATATATTATACACCTACCCAAGTAGCACACCATGCTGTATAAGAGGTTATACAACCCTTACACAGCTTAAATAAGTCGTATAACAGCTGTATATAAGCTCTTATGCAGCCTGTGTACCTACATGGATACTAACTATGATATCCCGAGATAATAAAAATAGCAAAAGCATCGTTGGCATATAAAAAATTAAATCCAAACGCTTTTCTCGTATACTAAGTAGGTATAGATTTTTTCAAAAAATCCGTATTAGCGGTTAGAAAATCTTGTAAACATTTGTACAATGTATTGGTAATAAATAGTGGGGTAGTGTATCTGAGTGTAACCTAGACGAAATGTTATTTAGTTTAAAGTGAGGTAAGTTTGAATATTTTTGGAGTTTACTCCTTAAGAATCGATTTTCATATATAAGCCCGGGGTATGAAAAATATGGGGTATAAAATCGAACGTATCTGCCGTGCTAATTTAAAAAGTCGTATCTCAGTATACGATCGGAGTAAAAATACGACTTCTTAATTTAGCAGGTTATGCGTTACGCGTTATAGGCTAAGATCCCGATATAAAATGACCTTCACCGAGATGTTTATTTTATGAAATGTATTTTATAATCAATTTAATATGTCAATAAATATATTGCATATGGGTTGCCTAACAAATTTTAGTCCAGGGTATGTTTAATTTAAAAAAAAAAAAAAAATGTTTTAAACATTTCACCGGTTTGATTAATATTAGATAAATTATATACCAATCGAAAGTATGAAGCCCATAGAATATGCAAACGTTAGGTTACCTATTCTTTTCCCGTCACAACTATCGGGTAGCCAGGTATAAACAGGTAAATCTATACCTACTAGCATTTTGCAACGGTCTGATTATTGAATTGAAACTGAATAAAATTAAAGATTATTAAATTATGAATTTATCTAATAATCAAATCGGTGAAATGTTAAAAAAATATATATTTTTATTTTTTACTAAACATACCCTGGACTAAAAATTGTTAGGAAACCCATATGCAATATATTTATTGACATATTAAACTAAATATAAAATACATTCATCAAATAAACATCTCGGTGAAGGTCGTTTTATATCGGGATCTTAGTGTATAACGCTTAACGCATAACCTGCTAAATTAAGAAGTCGTATTTTTACCCCGATCGTATACTGAGATACGACTTTTTAAACTACCATTATGTTCACATAAACAAACTATAAAATTGTCAATGTCAACTTCATGTCGAGTGTCAACAAAATTTTATAAATAAAATAAAATTTAATAAAATCTACGCTTAACGGGTAAAATGTGCTGCTTTTGAAACAATAGCGCCCGTCACACAATCGGCTAAAAGATACGTGTTCGTTTCAGCTCCCAAACAAACCTAACGAATTTTTGTGATATCCAAGATTACAACTTTTATAACGTGCAATGCAAAGACCGTGTTTTCTTGGTGTTTAAGCCGTGCTTGTATGGTGCTAAGATCGAAGAAGACGTCTTGCTGTAGAGAGAGAGACCGCTTTAATTGTGACTCAGCTTTAAGCTTAGAAATAGAGAAGGCGTGAATACTTTTCCATCACCACTGCTCTCATTTTCCTGCATTCAGCCGCAGAATGGTTTTGATTTCGTGAAACTTTCCAGGATAAATACATACATAAATCAAGGATCCAACACAACCGAGCCATTCATTTTCTAGACGGGAGTCTTGCCGACCGACAAGAAGCTATGAAGTTTAAATCGAAATTGTTATGTTTTTGATGTTGGCTTTTAAATTGTATCTTTTTTTATTATAATTGCTTGTATTTTTACTTTTATTTGTAAGTGTTAGTTATAAATATGAGTGATCCTTCTTCATCCTTGCGCTGTCCCCATTGTCCCAACTCAACTCGAACTTTTACCCCTCATGGACTTAAAGTGCATATAGGGCACATGCATAAACATTTTCCCCAAGTCATCCCCTCCAACCCTAGACTGTCGGTTTCACAGCAAGCTCATGGTAACAACCCCATTCATCTAGATTTTGGTGATCTAGCTACGTTAAAGCAGTCAGTACGTGTGTTACGGCATATCCCCAAAGGGGCGCGAAACTTGGCAGCGGCCAAATTGAGCGACCTCATTGATAAGTGTATCGACTCCAATGGCACTCTCGAATGGTTTAGTTTACTGTCTTTTGCCTATTCCGCACTCAAATCGCCTGAAGCGTCGGCCACGGGCAATTTAACCACGAAAGTTAAGAGAAATATTAACTCTGCTTCTTTTGATATCAGTGGGAACATCGGTGCAGAGACCACGCCTTTGAGATCACACTCCATACTGAAGACAATTGAGCGTAAAGTACATGAAAGGGATCTCAGGTGCAGTGCGAGTGCTTATGTCGGATGAGGGCGTGGCGCCGTCGAGCCCTGAGACTTTAGCTACGCTGCAGTCGAAGCATCCAGCCCCGTCCCGGCCGCTGGTACTTCTAACGGAACCTGACATATCTATTTCTGCCTTAACTGTTAAGCCGGAGGAAGTGGTGCAGGCACTCAGCTCTTTCAACAATAGTTCGGCCGCCGGTTTAGATGGTATCCGCCCTGTTCATCTTAAGGAGCTTACGTCTGCATCTGCGGGAGACGCCGATTTTCGGCTCCTGGAACATCTGGCCAAGCTTTGTAATTTTTTGCTCAGTGGTCAATTAAACCCTGAAGTTTGCTCCTATATTTATGGTGCTTCCTTATGTGCGCTGTCAAAAAAAGACGGTGGTATAAGACCCATTGCCATAGGCAGCGCTTTCCGCCGCTTAACGGCAAAGCTAGGATGCCGTGCAGTGAGAGAAGAAATGGCAGCTTACCTGCAACCTTGCCAATTAGGGTTTGGCACAAGATTGGGCTGCGAGGCTGCAATTCACGCTACGCGGGCTTTTTCGGTAGATAGCAAAAACTTAGAATCCGTTTTAATACGTATAGTTAAGTTCATATCATTGTAATAGTTAAGTACTTATGCTTTCTGAAAAAATGACTGACTGTTGAGTTTCTTTCGGCGTTTCTTCTCAACAGTGGTCTCCTCTTGTGAAATGCCGGTAGACTCAGACATGTAAAAGTGCCCTTGTGGCCTACTTGCAGAATAAAGTTCATTATTTCATTATTATTATTATTAATTAAAATTGATTTAAAAAACGCGTTTAACTCAGTGGAGCGTGATGTTTTACTGTCCGAAGTGAAGGATAAAGTGCCATCACTCTACCCCATCATTTTCCAAGTATATTCCTCCGCTTCTAATCTTTTCTACAATGGTCCTCTTGTTCTTTCCCAAGTTGGTGCACAGCAGGGGGATCCGCTAGGCTAGTTTTCTGTCTGGCCATACAAAAGGTAATTTCAGAGGTTAAATCCCCATTGAATATCTGGTACCTAGATGACGGTACCCTAGGTGGTAAACCTGAAGAAGTGGAACAAGACTTGCTCATGCTCCTGCCTCGTTTAAAAGCTCTGGGTTTAGATATTAATTTCAGCAAATGCGAATTTTTCCCCTGTAGTACCAACTCACATGATTCTTTCCCCTTATTCAGTGCTCTGCTCCCCGGACTGAAAGTGTTGTCGGCGAGATCTTTCAACCTCTTGGGGTCCCCAATATTCCCAGAAGCCATTCCTGAAGCCTTCGAGGAGAGAAAGCTGCTTCTGCTGATGGCTGCGCTGAGGTTGAATGAACTTTCGGCTCACGTAGCCCTCGTTATGTTGCGAGTTTGCTTTGCCGTGCCTAAGCTGACATATTTCTTGTGCACCGTGCCAGCCTGGCTGCACCCTGTCCAGACAGACTCCTTTGACTTCGTGTTGAAGGAGAGTTTGGAAAAGGTACTGAACGTCTCCCTTAACCAAGGTCAATGGGACCAGGTTTCTCTGCCGATTCGAACTGGTGGTTTGGGCGTGCGTCGCGCGCGAGATGTGAGCCTCCCGGCCTAGCTGGCTTCGGCGTGTGGGGTGGTGGACCTTGTCACTCAAATTTTATCTTTTGATGGTGACAAGGCTATCATTCCTTACGCCTCCGATGCTTTGACGGCCTGGACGGCTCTTAATCCCGGCGTAGCCATACCCGTAGAATTGTTCCGTCAGCGTCTATGGGTTTATTTATATGAGAGTGCGCGCACCACGATTTTCATAAACCCATAAGTAAGCTTATTTCTGCGACAAAATTATCGCGCGACTAAAAAAAATCGTGGTGCGCGCCTGGCCTGAAGAGTAAACTCCAGTCGTGCGTCGGAGCTGACACACACACTTTTTTTTTGTTATTTCCTCAAAAGTGTGTTGAAAATCGTCGTTACGTTGTTTGAATTATTATTAGGTAGGTTTACAATTAACTTTATATATAATAATAATAACCCTCATTTTTACAATAATGAAGCTGCAAAAAGGCGCTGCGTTTAATTACCAATATAACAAACTTGTATTATAATATATTTCCTCGCATTAGTCGTGAAAAGCACTATGTTTAGTCTCGCTGAAAGTGCAATAAATGAACGCGTATTATCTTTTTTTACTCGTTCTTAACTTTACTCGTTCATCTATTGCTTACTTTGCAGCCTCAGTAAACTATTTGGGATTGTAATAAAACAAACCTAACCTAACTTAATCAATATCATCAAGTATCATCCGATACTTGCAAGAATTACGAAATATGTATGTCAACAGAGGAAAAAAAAATCTGCGAAGCGAATTCGGCGAAATGAAATATTCCACGAAAAATAATTGTGCGAAAAGGCAGATGACTATTTAAAAGCCGACAGGTTCTATTTTTCCGACACTGAAAACACCCTACAATAGGCGTGTACAGATTTTTTGAGGATGTCAATCGATCATATTTTTTATTGGGATCAAATGTCTATATGGGAACACTACAGTTAGACTGCTCTAAAAGTCAGAAATGACCTCAAAGATCAACATTCCTACAGAGTGCTAAAAACGGTCCATACAAATTCCAATTACATTGTAAATTTGTAACGTCATTCCGTGGTTTCCGTACCAATTTTGTATAGAGATAATAAGTAATTTGCCATTTTCACTGTGAAAAATCACGTGTAAGTTGCATGATTGTCATACAATTATTGTTTTGTTAAATTATGAGGATTCTGAAAACAATTTCAATATTTTTTACATATTAAATAAAAATAGTAGTTTTTTTTTTCTTGACATAATTATGGAGCAAATTGTATTCATATTACCTAAGTATGTTGTATAATTCAACACCAGTCAACACCCCTACTCCGACCTTTGGACAAACTGCCAGGTCCGGTATGAACGGGAAGTCCAATACGGAAGCACCAAGTTTAGTGTGGTCTGGTCAAACCCGTTCATTTGGCGCCTTCGTTGGACACATCTTCTTGTAAACACGTTATAGGAACGGCCACACCGCTGCTCATCAAGCGGTGACGGTGCGGTTACGCAGTGAAGTGTCATATGTGAAACATCTTTAACGCATACCTACTCAAAAACGCAGTCGGTGCAGCTTTTTCGCAATCAGATGTATGAAAAACCACCCACTTTTTTTTTCGGGATAAAAAGTAGCCTATGTGTTAATTCAGGGTATCAGCTACCTTCATACTAAAATTTATCAAAATTGGTCCAGCCGTTTGAGCGTGAAGAAGCAACAAACATACACACAAACCCACTCACAAACTTTTGCCCTTATAATATTAGTGTAATAAAACATTGATGCAAAGATCAAAGCTTAAAGAAAATTTTAAGTTACCTGGTTGAAGAGATTAGTGTGATAATTGACGGAAAAATTTTGCGACACGTGTTTTTCTTCATTTGACTATTACGTTTACGGTGCGTTAACGTCTTTTGAGCAGCGGTGTACAGAGTATACATTAAAAACGTGACGCATACGCAATGTCAGAGCGTAAACGCGTCGTCATCGTTTTCTGAGCTGCGGTGTGTTCATGTTCAATCCTTAATCTTAATGCTGTAGTCATAATAGATAAATTAAGACGAATAAACAACAGCAATTAAAATACCTACGAGTAAATAAAGACACGTTTTACAAACATTCTAAGAAAGTGGGCCGTTTTAATTGCTTCCGGGTCTAAGTTTGAATGTGTATTTCCTTTTCGCATCACTACAATAATTATTTTTGCAAAACTACCTATTTCACTTCGCAAGTATTTCCTAGGGTTCCCCTCCGTTAGCCCGAAAAACTTTCATCCTAATTTCATTGTCCCTAATTTTGGTAACCCTAAAATCACTAACCCGAATTTTCATTCTTCCTAATTAATGAACAGCCCTAATTTCAGGATTCCGAATTTTCATAATACCTAATTACTTCATACCAAATTCTAGCTAGCCCTAATTTGCACTTAGCCGATTTTTTTAGACTACTAATATTATAATACCTAATAATGCTAAAACCTAAATTTTATTAAACCTACAAGTATTTATCTATAAACCTAAGGCGACGGCTGCTCTCCCTCCGCACCTCCGGTTTTGGAATAACACTAGGGTAGGACAGGCAAGACCACGTGGAGTCGGAATTGCCATAGACCCAGGATGTACATGGGAATCTTTTGACGCTCCGCTCGCTTCGCACGCTCCGCTATACATTGTCACAATAGAAACCTAACCTCACCTACAGTTTTCGGGGTTCAGCCAATTCGATATTTGTCCAAATCCGTATTTTCTGTTTTAACGTAAAAATATGTTTAATAATCTTTAGTACTCTTGACATTTAGTGTCAGTAATGATTAGGTTTAATAATCATTAGGTGTGGTAATTATTAGGTTAATTCATATTAGTATTGTTATTGTTGACAATTAGTACAAATCATTATTAGGTCTAACAACTAATTAGGGTATAAAAATTAGGTGAAATGACATTAGGGCTAATGAAAATTAGAGCTAACGTTGATAGGTGTAATAATATTAGCACTTGCGTTATTAGGTCAAGTAGGGGAGTACCTACCATTTCCTAGCTCACGTGAGCTAAGAAATGAAAAACTTCAGAACTTGAGAACCAGTTTATGAAATTCAGAATGGCTTTCCTACATTACGGTTTCAGAGATCAACTTGAAGAATTGGAATTACCTATTCCGTTCGTCAGTAAACGGTTCACTATATACATCTACCTCTGTTGTATTTGAAATGGTACCGTAAAACGGGGTCACTTTAGGAAAATTTGGGGCTACTTCGATAGATTTAAAATGGTTATAAAAACGCAAATATTCATAGTGCGATTGATCAAATGAAGTAAAAGAAAGGTCATTGTTGAAGGTAGGTATTTCATTACCTACCACAGACAGTAAACAAATAAGGATATCGCTTAAAAACACTTTTCCAAAGTAGGCCCTGCATTTTAAAGTAACCCCGTTTTACGGTAGATATAATTTTCGACCGCTGGGGGCCTTTTGCTTTTATCACGCGATAAATAAGTGACAAAGCGTCCATCTACTTTATTTATCACGTGATAAACACTACCATTATAGGCCCCCTGAATATTTTATACCGTCGGGGATAGTGCAAGACAGCGTAAGTAACAAGTGTAGATACGAATCAATATTCAAACAAATGCTAAGTATTTTATTGAAATGAAAACTTTATCGACAGCTGTTATTTACGCGGTATTGCACTATCTCCGACGGTACCCATTCAACTGATTCACACAGCTGGTCATGGTCACACTAGGTCACAGCATCTCACTCACACGCACATTGCAGAAAGATTAAGGCGTATCATTAATAAAAAAATAAGCTAATAGCTTGTGCTAGTAGACACAAGTAAAAGTCTTGGGAAACGTCTTTTAAGAAAGTAGCTACCATGATTCATGGATAAGTTTAGTTGCTTCTCTGTTTCAGCTTCGCCAAAATTTATTTCGTATGTACACATTACTCAACCGATTCTCATGAAATTTTGTGAGTAGGTTATAGTATATAGTTCTTTTTTGTCGAGTCAGATTTTTGAAATTTATCAAAATGGCTGAGAAGTCGAAAGCGTAATAATTAGGTAAATGACAAATTTCAGCAATTTCGAAAAAAACTCACGAGGTGTACAACCGTAACTTGGTTATCCTGCGGAACTATGATGGTTGCTTGTATCACGCGATAAATTACGACAAAGCATACGTCACGTTTTAACAAAAAAGTAAAAAAAAATATAATAAGAAACTTTTTTTCTTCTTTTTTTTATCGTAAATGCGAGTGTGAGTGACAGATGCATTGTCACTTATATTTATATCGCGTGATACGCGCCACCATTATTGGACCGCTGGACTTTATTGTACTTTGTTGGGCTTGGATGTTGTCCGGATTTTAGGGAATAGAAAACTCGATAGCAACAATAAATATGAAATAGTCTGAATAACATTCGATCCAACTCAACTGCCCTATTGATGTAACAACGACAATGACTGTATTTGATTTTTTCCGCGGCTCCACTCGCTTCGCGAAAGTATTCTCCTCATCCTTCAGGAACCTTTCATTGTTTCGGGATTGAAGTAGGCTTTGCCTAGCGGAGCTGACAGAAAATAATAAATTAGTACATTTTTGGTGGCAGGAGATAAGAATATTTAAAAATGTATCAATAATAGTTTTTACATGGTTGTAAGTACATATCTGGCAATCATCTTATCTAGTCAAGAGTTTCTGCAATGGTAACTGTGTAACGCGTTAATTCCCAACGGATATATCGACTTAATGCATTTCTAAGATTCCTTGCCTCGCTGTTGTAACTGCAGAGATACGTACACACATACACACTTATATGTGTACACACAAACATACAAACAAGGGAAGCGTTTGACATTCTCAAATGTATTTTCTCTTGGAGCCAACGTATCATTTTTCCCGACTACATCGGCACAGAAAGGAGGATATATATTAGAGTGTGTTTATTTACCTTTCACAAACTAAATGGCAAATCGATGTCAAATCAAATATAGTGATTACTCCTTCCTTATCATACTTATTATTTTTTAATTACAGTTATGTTATGTAAACGTGCAGCGATTACGCGAATGCAACGCGAACACGGCTCCTATAGGCGATCATTACAGCCGATTAGAGCCAAATTATTACCAGTTACAGTTAGATTAGATTCTGACACTTTTTGTCCAACTCAAATGGCAGTCTTATTGATTGGAGTAATCTGTTATGTATAAATAACTATAATGTTATTAAAACTATCGTGAGACATCTTTACTAATTATAAAAACGGTATAAACTCACGTAAAAATTGTCAGGAACGGCCCGACATGTTTCGAACTCATTTGGAGCTCTTCATCAGGGGTAGCTATCCGTGCTGCTACGCGACTCGCGACCTCGAGGCAATTATAAATAACTGTACATTAAAAGTGTTTTAGTTAAAGTTAACTAAGCTAAAAATTGGGGTATCAGCTCCGAATATGATTTTATTCGTGTCCGTGGGGGCCCAGTGCTCGCCAGCTCTTCAAAAGCAAATTGCAAAAAGACTGGTGGTGTCAGGGGACCGAAGAGCTGGCCGCTTCCTCGCTCAACGTATTAGCGTTGCTATTCAGCGAGGAAATTCTGCCAGCGTCTTCGGGACCCATGCCAAAGGGGTCCGATTTTTACTTAAGTCCTTTTGAATATGTAGTTTACTGTTTTAGCATATACTTTAAGTTAGTTAAAAATTACATAGTTTGTCTGTCTGTATTGTACCAGGTTGTAAAGGAGAAGGCTAAAACAACGAGTTTCATAGAAATTGCTCACCGAAAAGAGCCTAGCTCTTAAATGTGTGATGATGAAGAAAGTAAAAGGGTGTTATGAGTTTTTTCTTCGCGTTAAAATTGATGAATAGACAAACTCAAAATGTTTAAAGCCGAAAAAAAATACATATATATAATATAATATAGTAAAGTAAAGGATAACAATTCGCGTGCCAGCGTAGAACCCTGTCGCAATTAACAGGTTACTATTATATCACTCAAACTCGAGTAATAAAAGTCACGTTATTGCGACAGAGTTCTACCAGGCATTTGAGCCAATTTTCCCAATGTGAACTGCAATATTTTTCACAAACTTTTGCAGATCGCTGTAGACCATCAGTAAACCACACAGACCAGGAAATTAGTAAACATGGTCTACACGTAGTTTACACAACGAAAGTCGTTAAAACGCCTAAAAATTGCATCTTTTGGCTTTAGCCTGAATTCCCGTTAACTAAAATTTCTGTTAACTTTGTTTACGAGTACTTATTATAAATGTTCATATAGAAGCAACAATTAAAAAAAAATGCTTTGAACGGGATTAGAACCGACGTCCCCGCGGCTTTCCTGGCATCCAATTTATTCAAACAGTTGCTAAATTTCTACTATTATGCCTTAGGGCGGCATCGTATATAACGCCATCTACCGTAAAAAATATTTTTCTCTTCTATATATGTATAAACATCTATATATGTTTCTAGAGAAGAGATCACTATTCAAAGGTCTGTTACCGACTGATATTCTGTCAATTTAATTGTAGTCATTTGCGTCACCGTTTATGCAAATATTATGATATAGTTCAAGTTCATACTTTTTATTTACAGTGAGTTAGGCAACGTTATTAGAAGCGTGAGAATTGATTCGACAAGGCAAGCAGGCCGAAAAACACCCACTTTCCAGTACGAAGGTCGAAAATAACACTGTTAAGATAAGGACTGCCGAATTTTGGTCAATAGGGCAATTTTCGCCATCTTCATCTTTACGTACACTTTTCATCATCAGTTGGGATGGGAGAGCCTACGCCGGAAACGTAGGGTCACAGGTTCGAGTCCTGCTTACATTGTATTAGATCACATTGTATTTTTCTTTCATTATTTACCTTTGTGTCAATATGTATACGTACCTACACATATTTATTTTTCTTTTGTCATAAAATTCCATTCAACTTCGCTCGCTCAAAATCCTATTCTCGTTTGCTTATCTGTTTGGCCCAAAAGATGGACAAACGAATAGGTTAAGGTCACCGGAAGCCTCTCTTATGGATATAGGTGCATGTTTACAACGAAAATCCATGTTTTGAAGTACTAAAACATTTCCGGGTTAAAATAAAATTGGTGACCTGCACGTTTAGCATAACTATGACACGCGACTCTTATTGTCACGCGACAAACACTATCTGTCACCTTTCTTTCGATACCGTGCGAGCAAGACAGATGACGTTCAGTCGCGCGACAAGCGAACTCGTCGAAGTGAACGCGAAGAATTCTTCTCCAGAATTGCGAAATCAATAGTGGTTTTATAGCTAAGCTTATAACATAATGTTAAGCTAACTGAGACACCATAGCAATAAGGTACTAAGGTAATTTTCTTCATCATGGTCCAATGAAAGCGACAAATTAAATCTAAATCAATTGGATCATGATGCGTAAAATATCAAATATGCAAATTATTACTGCGGGCAAAATAAAAACAATACGTTCTGCAAATCTTATTTTATTATTTAAAAAGTTATTTCTCTATAGTAAAATAGACAACAGAGGGGTCACCTCATAAAAAGCACCTCAGCGATCGGGGGCCGTAATTTGTGAAACCGATTACCCTCCGAGCCTTAGAATAAATTAAGAATAACTTGGAAATAAACTATTTAAATTAAACATCACAACGAACTTATATAACATTAAAAACTTAAACGAGAAGATGACATGGCGCGGCTGACTTACTTTAATATTATGACTTAATCGTATTCTTGCATGAGACGATTAGTTCCGCCGAAGCACGGCGGGCCGTTACTATTGTTACGATTTTATCTCATTCCATTCCTCCGGGTCCGGCGAACGACAGATTTTTACAGCGATGTACGACTTTTACTTTTGCTCTGGTGTTTCGCAAGGCTTATACAACGACATCGCCATCGATCGCCGGCCGGCCATCGAGTCTACGATCACTCGCATGTCGATTTTGTTTATTTCGTTTTGTGCTCACAACTCTGACATAATCGGATGAAAACTCGCGACCCGCCGCGCGCGCGCTTCGCAATAAATACGCGACAATAAATACAAATAAATTACAATCAAAACTTAAACGTTTACACCTAACACAGCTTTCTGCGGCTTACGACTAAATGAGCTCATTCTCGATCACATTCTTTCAAAACGCGGCTCGGACCGGCCCCAAGTACAAATAGGTAACCGAAAATTCGGCCAATCCGAACCGGCCGCGTTAAAAAGATCAACGCGGAGAAACTTAAACTAAACCGTCTAGAACACACGCGATCACATAAACAATTCGCTTCCTCGTACGAAATAGATTAAAAACTAAGCGGGCATAACGTGAAAGGCAGTTATCCAACGCGGTTAGAAAGGTGTCACGGTTGGCGGGCGCTTTCTAGCGCGAGTAGAGCGCGAGGTCCGAGATTCTGCGCTGGCGCGCGGCCGCGTGGAAGCCGCGCGTGCCGTCCGGCACCAGCGGCGTCCGCGGCTCGAACCGCGGCGCGCACGACAGCCGCCGCCCGCCGCCGCCGCACTCGGCGCCGGACAGCGAGCAGCCGGACAGCCGCCGCGCCAGCCAGCCCTCGCCGCCGCTGCTGCCCGTGCTGGCCGCCGACGTGCGCCGCGACCCGCAGTAGAACGACACGCCCGAATCCGATCCGCTGTGGCTGCACGTCGACACGCGTCGCGGCACCCACGTCTGGATCTCCGGCGTGCGCGGCGCAAAGAACCCGCTCGAGTTCCTTCTGAGGAACGGATTCCCGTATCTGTATTCGTACTCGGCTTCGCTGCCGCTGCAGCACGAAGAATACTCGCACTCGTGGCGGCGGGGCGGCGGCCGACGGATCGGCGCCTTCCTTTTCGGTTCCCGAGGAACACCGTTCAGCTCGTACACTTTCATGCCCTCATCTTCAGAATTCTGCAGCCTCAGCGCCTCCCGCGCCGATTCCGATTCCGTGAACTCTACTAAAGCGCACACACAATTCACCAGACTGGGGTTCTTGTTGAGGAACTGGCGCACGTCGGCGGGCACGGGGTTGCCGGGGCGCAGCACGCGGACCAACGCGATCTCCCCGCAGCTCGCGAACAGACGAGACACGTTCTCCACCGAAGGTTTGTCGATGGGCATCCGGACGGCCACGACGGTCCTGGATGGTGTTGTCTCATCGTACGCTGGTAACGGCTCGATCCTGCGCAATTTGGTGCCCGCTTCGTTGATTTCCAGCTTCGTAGACCGTTTCAGAGCTTCAGCGACTACTCTCCAATCCTTGGTAAGGTGCTTGACGCGCTTAAAGCTCGATATTAGCTTAAGGGAGACGTAGCCCTCCTTGTTGCGGCGGACGTGTTTGAGCAAGAAGGCATCCTTGGTAATGTTCGCGTCGGAGAAGTAGAACTCCACTTGGGACACTATCCTGTTGGCCAGCTCGTCATCGGGAGGGGTGTAGGGTGCTTCCTGGGTCTCGGCCGCGACCTCACAGCCGGAATCCTTTCCGCCGCCGGAACCGGCTTCTGACGCCGTGTCGGACAGGTCGGCGTGGTCGTCGGTGGACAGACGGCGGTCGGTGGCGATGCCTTCGTCCTCCGGCACGCCCGGGCTGGAAGGGCTCTCCATGTTGACTATTCGAGAGACTCCACTACACTATTGCATTACACGTGCGACTCGCTCGGTAGCGCGATGCGGACTGCGAGCGCGCGGCGTGGTGGCAGCTCTTTTATAAGGTCGGGGGGATGTGTCGGTAAAAGTGACTCGGAAATACGAGATGACATTGCCTGCCATGTGCTGTATCGTAATTAGCTTACGCGCGGTTAGTAAGGTGGCATTGTGTGTAAAGGAGGTTACTATAGACGCTGTAATTCGGCGGATTGAAACTGAACGCGGTCTCACGCAACCCGTTATCTCTGTAAACATGCAATGATTACACGAATGCAAAAAATGTTTCTGTTATTGATAGTGGAATCAGATAAATCGTGATTATAGAACGTTCTGCCGCGATCTTTGCTCAGTATCTGTAACAAGGTCGAGATGCATCTTCATTGCATTTAGAATAATGTTTATTGTCCAGTAAATGCCAAGAGATTTTATAACGTATACAACGATTTTATTAAGCATGTTACATTCCTATTAATAGGGTCTTCTCTTATTTAGCAGATATGGATCACAGATACTCAAATAAAATTACTTGGACTTACCTGTACATTGCCATTGCTACATATGCTACTATAGTAGTGCACCTCACATAAAAAATTACGGCTGATGGCTTAGGAAATTGAGCTCTGTGTGAAAAAGTTTGTCAAAGACAGGTAGCGGAATTTGGTATCCTGAAAACTTATAGAGAATTTCTAACTGAGAGAGTCGATCATCAACTCAAAACCAAACCAACCATCGGACATTAAATGTTACATTTCAATCAAAAGATTCCCTTTATTATGAAAGGATAGAAAGGTCAAGCTCAGGTGAGTGCAAAACATGTCAGGATACAAGTATGTGCATATGACTCACGTAGACTAAAGTCTAATATGTATAGCTCAACATTTTTCGAATCGATTTGAGATTCATAATCATGAGCTATTGATAATCAGTTACGATGGCGGCGGCCAACACCAAACCCGTCTCATATGCTGTATTCTAATACGTCTGAGACTCAACGGGCGTATTCCATGTAAAATGTCAGGATACTCCTCTGACCAAGAGGGAGTCCAGCTTTGGAGCCAGAGCCAATTCTAGGGGATCAAGTTCACACATGAGTGACACTAACAGCCATCGTGTCAGGGAGTCACAATAACTGTTAAATGATCAGAGATCGACCAAGACATAGCCCACCAGGAACAGGAATCATGAACAGCATCTATGATCTAAATCAGTTTTTCTATTGTCTACGTGTCCGTCAATTCTGAGTCACTTACATCATATGTAGCAACTACTACGTAACTAGGCTACATATTTATCTACATACATATACGTATAGATACAAACATCAGGTGATGTTCCTCGGGCGGGGGCGAGCTGAAGCCCTTTGCGTCACCGAATTCTGCCAAATAACAGGATTACTTGTGCAACCGGGGTAATTGGATTCGTTATTCAACGATCGGTCAGGTTGGTGTTGGCCCAGCGAATAATTAAGAAGACCCGCAACAGCGGCCGGTGATCCCTGTTAGGTACACGGTTTGGGCTAAAAATCTAGACGCTTCTATCTTATCTACATTGTAGACAATGTTAATGACATCTCAGGCCCTTTGATGGCTTATTAGTCGAATTGCCTTCCTAAAGAAGGGTAGCTCTCTACTAGTCGTGTATCGATGAAAAAAGGGACTCTTCCATATCACACTTTAAACCAAAGTGAAAATTCGGCGAAATGAAACATTCGGCGAAAAGGCTGAATACCATAATTAACATAAATTAAAAACATTTGGTTTTCGTTATCAGACGTAACTGCTTTAATATTAAAAAATAACAATAACAAATAACATTCATCACTAGGTACATCTAAGACCACGGGGTGTGCAAATTATGAAGATATTCCATGTTCTCAAGTAGATATATACAATCCTTTTTGTGTATGCCGCGCTCAGCCGATGATCCTTATTGCACAGGTGGGTTAGGACTTAGGCTGCGAATCTAAATGCTTCTATCTACGAGTACCTATTATTGTCTAAATGTTAATGATTGCAGGTACAATATTCTGAGAGCTCCTTAACTTTTAAACTGGTGAAAGGTGAGGAATTATCTCTAAGTCAACGCGTACCTACGAAAAAAAGGACTCCTGCATTTCCTTTATTATATTGCTTTTGGTAACAACGCGCATCTATAAATGCTTGTGTCTACTTCCTTGCTACTATCTATTATAGTTTAATCTTTGTGATTTCGAAGAACTCGCCGACTTGGCCGGTTTTTTGAGTATGTATAGTGACACCACAGTCATCCACATACGTTTTGTAGTATACAAAATTCAGCCTACATAATTATATAATAGTGTACTCGGGTAATTCCGAAAATTACTGATATCTAATAAACGGGGTAACATTTTTTGCGCTAGTAACACTTCCTCAGATACTATACACTTCTACAGTAAGAAGAAATGTTGCTAGCGTAAAAAATGTTGCCTCGTTTATTAGATATCAGTAATATTCGGTATATATTGCCCGAGTAGACTACTTATTTCTGTAGATGTCTGTTGATACAAGAAACATCTTCTGTAAATCGAAACTGTTCAAGGAAGTCGTCTGCAGTTATACATATACTCATCTATGGTCGCCCGAGCTGTTGTGCTTGCGAAGTGCGTTATCTCCACCATCTCGCTAAATGCCTCCTAATCGCGGCGCTACATTAACACTTTGTTATATTTGCATATACCTAGATGTGTATCAGTACGGTAATGCTTACACCTAGTTCTGCTACGGTTGCTACTCATTTTATTAGTTTGTTTTGTTCTTACTGGTTTTATTCGTAGTGCCGTAAGAAAAAAGTACTTTGCAATTGTATAACATTGTGGTTTATTTATTTTTGCCCTTAGTTTTTAGGATTCCGTAGTCAGAACGACTGAGAACGGAACCCTTGTAGTTTTTAATTTGTTTATTTTATATTAGCTTCATTTGATAAGTTTGGTAGTTTATTTGTTTATAACTAAAAATGTAATCAAATCTTGAAAGTAAATTTAAACCTTCTTCTAATTCTCGTATGGAAATTTAGCTTTGCATGCAAATGTAGTTCACGTGACAATACAATAATTTAGTGTCTTGGAGCTGATCTGATGATGGAGATGGAAGGTGGCCGCAGGAACGCCTACACAGTAATAGCACAAGGTAAACCCATCGTGTTTGAGCAAATTTGATTGGTCTTGTACAGTCGGCAATTAAAGCGTGTCTCTAGCTTAGCTTAGCTTTTTAACTATAAACTTACTTATATGTATGGGAAAATGCATCCCGAAAAGCAGATTTTGAAGGTTAATCAAAACATATGCGTATTTCGGAAAATAATAATTGGCCAGCGGTCAAGCCGCGTAACAAAATATGTTTATCAGCGGGAAGAGCCAGCTTATTTTGAACAGACTATACTGTTACCAGGACAATTCTTTGACTTTTTCAATTTGTTACTCATTCGATTTCATTAACTTCGTGTCTTTTGTACGAAGCGATCGATTTAAATCTAATTTCCGTTTGAATTGCCAAATTAAATCTTGCATTGCCAGTTTGGCAATGCTAATAAGAAAGGGATGTCAAATCGATCTGTCTCGGTCACGGATAAGCGATATAAATGAAGTTTACAGAAGTACTGTTGTATAATTAATATTTAGTTTTACTTCTATCTATTCTAAAACATTAGAAAATTTTATATTTGTATTGAAAATCTATTTTCTATTGGGAGGGTCATGATTTCAGGAACTATCTTAATAGCGTGATGCAGGATCGCTTTTTGTTTAGTATGGGCGCGCGGTGCCATTTCAGCCTGGCTCCATGTGTTGGGCATAATTTCCTTTGTCCTATCATCAAGCCCAAACGGCTGGACGGATTTCTTTCAGATTTCTTCTCAACAGCGGTTTCCTCTTGGGAAATGCCGGTAGATTCACAATCTGACTTGTGGCCTACCCCCTGAATAAGTGTTTTTATTTCATATCATTTCATTTCAACCAATTTTGGTACATAGATAGCTGGACATCCAAAGAGGGTTATAGGATACTTTTACCCGACTACGGTCTAAAAATCAAATTACAATAAAATAAAATAGGTTATTGTATCAGACAAGGGCTGCGTAAAGCAATATTCTTTGTTTTGGACGGTGTGGTGTATAGACACCTTTATGAAATAAAGGGTTGCCACCACCTGCCCGCTGCCGCCATTACGAAGACAGACGTCAACGGGAGCGGGCAGTTCGTGTCGACGATAATCTCGTTTACGTGTTTCATTGAACCTATTCCCGCCCTGAAACCCTGGACGTCACAATGGCGACGAGGATTAAAAACGGAACAAGGAAGTGTACAAATAACCGATAATAATAATCAGTGGAATCCTGTTATTTAATTTCTGTAAAAGGAAAAGAAAAGGAAAAAGTGGGTATAGTGGTTTAGAATATTAAAGTACCTACAACAAAAGTCGCATAACATTCTGACCAGTACTTTGTGCACTTATGTCAAAAAAATAAGCAGAGGAATTAGCCGTAGTAAGAGGATCTACTTATTGGAAATTGATGTTGATATCGTCAACAAAGGCGTCAAAACATAAGTGATAACTATTATTTATCAAGCTAGACAATCTAGCCCCCGGTATAATCTGTTTTATTTACCCATAAATTGTGACACGGTCAAAACATGTTATTGTAAGAACAATAGATTTTAATATATTTGACGGTCACTTGGCCTACTAACACAGGTGAGACAATGTAACTTAACCGACTATATCGGGTATATCCTCTATGTTTTTCATTAATACATTTTCGTTATCAAATATAGCCATCTAAATAATAACAATAATAATTTATTGCGACCAAGTACTTAAAGCTAGGTACAAGGCCCTGTCAGGGCGTAGCAACCATTTATTTAATATTTTTGGATTGGCTTAGTTACTAGAAAAGTCTTACAAACTAGGTCATAATTACTCAGTATAATATATATTGCAATGAGCAATTAAATTAGTGATAATCGGTACGCTCCTGGCCTTATTTACTCCACAGGTTTGACTAAACGTGACACTAGGTCCGAAATTTCCAAAATTAAACTAGTTTATACATTATACAGCCTGTTACCGGCATGCGGGTATTATATTATCCATTAGTAATTGTTTGCATGTATTAGCTAATCATAATTATGTGAATTAACTGCACAATTAAATTTCTTAAAT
Source organism: Apotomis capreana (assembly GCA_947623375.1). Lineage (NCBI taxonomy): Eukaryota > Metazoa > Arthropoda > Insecta > Lepidoptera > Tortricidae > Apotomis > Apotomis capreana. The sequence continues at coordinate 39,095,128 of OX392500.1, forward strand.
CCGTACATTCAATGTAGTGGGCGTACAGCGTAATTGTCGTTACTCGTATCACGCTGTCATTTAACACTCACTTGTCAATTTATTCACTGTACATCACTGGCAATTAAAATTTTGTTAGAAAGTTAATAAAGCCTGGATTTAAGTAAATTAATCAAATTAAGGTCATGGATACGTTAAAGATCTATGTTACTTTACTCTACTTCAAGAAAAGCCTACTTGGCGGTAACACATTGTATATGCTATATGGTAATTGGCGTCGTAATCACTTTATAATAGAGAAGATGTATGTACTTACCTAGTCGCACAGCTCGTACAACCGTACCGAAGACGTAATCAATATTTATGTATGAGTATAATACATATACCTGAAATGCCGGTAGACTCAGGCATGTAAAGGTGCCCTTTGAGGCCTACTTGCAGGATAAAGTGCATTATTTCATTATTACCTAAGTGTGACTAAAGTGTCTGCAATAACTACTAAGTATTGCGAATATTATCTTATGTTTGGGAAAAATAATATGCAATTATTTGTATTTTATATTATGTAGCAATCAAGAAAACTCTTCGAGTTTCTTTGTAAATGAATAATCCGGGTAACAAAAAATGCAAATCAAGGTCTAATCCTGGGTACTGTTCGTTTTGCCCCCCATACAAGTACTCGTACGTTTCCCTTGGCCAAGCCAACCGAAGTATCGACCGATATTTGGTAGTAACAAATTGAATGTACAAAATTAACGTAACTAATTGCCAATATATTTATGAAGTAGTGACATCGAGAGTAAGGTATGTGCATAAATCGGTTCCTCGTACTAACATACCGTTTTGACATTTCATTAAGAATAGCTGATTTGAGCTGTCATCAAATACCGTATTGGCACCTAAATAGAATTACATTTTAACTAGCCCGTCAACTGTTTACTCCTTGAGTACAGGGTGTCTGTCACTTTCATTTCAATGCCGTGCGAGCTAGACGGGTGGTGCTGTGTTGCGCCACGGGTGGGGTCGCGGCAAAATATTGTGCTAGCCATGTAGATGCGGCAAAGCATCGGAAATTCAAATATTCTTAATGCAATTAGTTTAAATAAACTACCCAAACATTTGGATACCTAGTAGCAAATAAAGGAACTGGGAACGTAATTAAAATATAGGGATATGGGAGGCAAAACCAACAGGATTTGAGGAAAACAAAACCCTATTAGGGTATCAAAATAAAATCGGTTCAGCTGTATCAGCGGTGAACAACTACAAAACAAGCTGTCATTGGTTGGCAATGACAGGCGGAAAGATCTCGTATCAGCCCTTAGAGTAGCCCGTAAAGGTACGGAAATTAACTACCAAACAAGCTGTCGTGCGTTGGCAATGACAGGCCGAGAAAATAGTTTTCTAAATTTTAAATTGTATGACTGATAAATGGCCGTAAAGGGGGTGCGAGTAATAAAATACGCTCTCAAACTATGACAAGCGCATTAGACCCTATTTACTGGAGGTCTCATTCGAGAGGCTGAACTGTCAAGTGAGTGTTGCGCAGATGACATCTCTGCACCCTTTACTGCACACGAAGCCATTTATGGCCGTTATAATTGTATGACTTTAAGTGACACCGTGTCAAATTCGAAAGTTGAATGATACTACAGTAATTCATGTCGTAGAGGGATTATTGCGAAATTGATTGGATATGTAACAAATAAAACATGGTATTGATTTATCTGCACTGGAACTAAATCGAAAATAAGTGTTATATATATTATACTCTATTAAATAAATCGTTGTCTAGAAGTTGAAACGATTTGACTGATTTGAGTTCACTATAGAATAAAGTATATAACAAAAGAATATATATACTAGAAATAACGACTTATTTGTCATTTAAAGTATTCGTGCATTATAAATAAACGATTACGAGTAAAACATGGGTATTATGGTAATGACATTTTAAAACGAATTGTCCAGTTTGTGACGGTTAAAGCAAATCTTCGCTTAGAAGTTGAGTCGATTTGACTTGAATGGCATAGTTCTCTGGAATAGGTAAATTATACTAGTAATTGTGAATAATTTGACATTTATTACGCATTGTGAATTAACTAGTATGAGTATAGGTAATTTTATTCCATGAGCAATTGATAAAAGCAATTTGACAGTTGATAGAATAGATTGAATATTCTTTATTGCACACATAAACATGGATAACAAGTAAAATTAGAATTACAATGGAGGTAAACAACATGCAGTCTAATAGCTAAAGAGCGATATCTTTCGGACAACCTTTAAGTAGAGTGTTGTTCTTGTCTTTTTAGGCATTTAATGCTAAATCTGAATATTAAATATAATGACAACCCTTTTAAATTCTCATATTCTGAAAGTTGGTCAATTGTTTATCTTAATAGCGGGTTGAAAGTGAATTTCCATTTTGGTTTGATTTTGCAGGGTTAGAAGCAATGTAAAAACAAAAGTAACATTTAACTTTGCATAGGGAACCAAATGCGCTACAGGGCAACTTGTACAGCCAGAGAAATCGCACGGTATTGTCTGGACTGGATGATATAAAGTAAATATTACGCGAAAACTAGAAAATAGTAGAATTCAGTAAACTTTTCCTGTGTAATAAAATAATATTGATATGTTCCTAAATTATAAGGAAATAGTTTCATATAAACGACAATTACTACGTCTTTCAACCAAGTCCAAAATACTAAAAGAAAATATATTTATAATACATAAGTAAGACTTAAATTCGATGTTAAATTGAAATCATCAACCTGGTGGCTGAATTTCCAAATTACGATAATTTATAGTTCAATCGAACATATTGCATATTGAGAAGATCATTATTCGGTAAAAGATTAAGTGAGAACTAAAAAGGAAAACCAATATTTAAAAATAAAAAAGCGCAATATGATGATTTTTCGGATGTCACGGGAAAACATTGCGTGAGGTACAAACGCTAAGTGTGCATTAGAGCAATGTTCCGGTTAAACAGAGGTCGTGTGTTCGAGTCACACTTGGATTTCACATGCGCGAAATTGTATGTATCCTTTGTATGAAAAAAAAATTATGGGTTTTTAACTACACCAATTTCAAACAGGTTTTACAAACTATAATCTACTCGCATTATAAATGGCATGCATTTCTATGGGATTGTATCGATATTAATATAACGTCGTATTTAGTCTATGCATATACGCCATGCAATTGTTCTAGATACTCGTAGTGTTCGCTGGGTAGTGTAGTAGACACGTCAACACTACGTTAAAAAATACCTAGGTGTAGATACTGATAATCACATCTATTTCTTAATGGACCGAGTAGTACCTAAGTCGAAATTGACTGGTGCTAACAACAAGTAAATAAAAGATCTACTCTAATGGGCTAAGTAGTAAGTCTCTGAAGACTGGTACTAACAACGAGAAAAGAAGTAAGTCTGGAAAGACTGGTACTAACAAGTAGTAAGTCTGTGAAGACTGGTACTAACAATTGGAAAGTCTGTGAAGACTGGTACTAACAATTAGTAAGTCTGGAAAGACTGGTACTAACAACGACAAAAGTAGTAAGTCTGGAAAGACTGGTACTAACAACGACAAAAGTAGTAAGTCTGGAAAGACTGGTACTAACGTCGAGCAAAACAATAGACTATTCTATTGAAATTTAGTAGTAAGTCTGTGATGACAGGCACTAAAAAAAAAACCAGAAGTAAACTGCGTAGCATATATATATATATGTTTCAGTAGTACTTGGAATGTGCACATTCAGATGATACTTAAAAAATAATAATATTAAAATACAGTTACAAACAAGGAATTGGTAATCAACTGATATACAATATAAAGTTAACGAATATCGCAATAAACTGATGTTTTAACGTTAATTGGCACCACTAACAGTAAGACTGTACTGTAAGGTCGCACCGAATGTGAGTAGTACCTCTACTTATGATAAACGCGTCTTTATAATCATACATGCATTAAAACGGTGCTGTCCCTGAATCAAATGGTAAAGTGAAATAAACTTCGGGTTAGACGAGGGTTTTCCAAATTGAAGACTTTGTTTTACATTAAGACATGCAGCGTTTATAATATTCATGAGCCCTCATAAGAGACGTAGGCAGCGTATATACCTACCTATCTATTCTCCTTGAGGTATACTCATTTGTATCTTTCAATGTAAATTTCAATAATGCAGCAGGAATTCGTGATTTCTTGTAAAGTTACTACGGTATTTGAAATTATGGTCGATATACCAATCAATAAAATTCATAAAGATATATATAAAAAAAAAAAAAAAAAATCATTTTTCATTTCAAACGCTGACTTATAAACGCCGGTTTAGTATTCTAAAATACTTACATTTCATGAGAAGATTTTTAAATTCATACCAAAAATTGGAAAATGTATATTTCATTGAAAAAGGCAAACTGTGAGTTTTCTTGCGGCGCTTCTTTCTCACGGAGGCCTTAGTTGAAAGCGCTGGTAGATTCCTAAATTTTAGAAAATAATTGCTCTGCAGTAGATTCACGTGTAAATAAATATAACTTAATGTTACGATTGCCAAGGGAATTAAAATAATAATAACTGTGACAACACCAAATACAAAGTATTTAATAATTGCATTTTTTTCTTAGTGCACCATGATTATGGAAAAAAAAAAACAAATGAAAAGAGAAGAAAACGGAAACGTGAGAGTTTTTTAGTGACGTAAAAGTGAAGACAAATTATTGAACTTGAAACTACTAAAATAATAAGTCCTCACTAAAATTAACTTTTTATATGCATAGATTTATGATTAAAAGCCTTGTCTCAAACGGACAATAAAGTGAATAAAAACAAAACAAAAACATAATTCTTTATGACACATTTAATACAAACTTACAATACAGTTGTTGATAAGATTAAACTAGTGTTATATTTCAATGTACATTCAAATTCATGATTGAGAATTAAATTAGAAAATATTACATTTTTAACTACAGTCTAGTGACCGGGATATTGCTATTGTTGCGCATACCCGTTACTTTGAAATATTGTTGGCTGGTCTGCTCACTGCGCCGCCGACGCGAAATCAATCCACATTAATGGTGGAATTATCATCTTCGCTGTCTCAGCGAAGGTGCTGAATGTACGCGATGCGCCACAATAACCGTGCTCAGCTGAACCCTGAGTCTGAGCAAATGCTTCACGCCTTGGTGTTTGGCGTGGTTGGCTGGTGTGGGGCGTCTGGATGTAGGCCTCGAATTTAGTTCAATTCACTCGGACGGAGCAGTGAGCGAATCCGCTAAGGGTTTGTAATTACTGATAATATAAATCAATCTAGATTCCAGGAATAAATAAAATGTACATGTAATGCAATCTCGATATGAGATATTAATAACTAGCAATAAGTAAATAAGTAAGCTATCAATAAAACTATTTCAAATTTATCAAAAGAGGATGGTGTGGTGTATAGACACCTTTATGAAATAAAGGGTTGCCACCACCTGCCCGCTGCCGCCATTACGAAGACAGACGTCAACGGGAGCGGGCAGTTCGTGTCGACGATAATCTCGTTTACGTGTTTCATTGAACCTATTCCCGCCCTGAAACCCTGGACGTCACAGACGGTATCAAAAAATATTTACAAGTTTTTATATTATTTTATTGCATTGCAATGTTGTACTGAAGTATCTTTCTATGTTGGTTTTGAGACTTAAATCTGATGTGCAATGCTATTATTCGATGAGTTATTTCGTCATAGTAATTTTATGAGCCTACACTAACGGCTATAACTAACAACAAATGAGCATTTCTCAAAAAAAAATACAAAATTAAGACGTCAATTAATGTTCAATTATATTTTTCCTATTTTGTTACCAATTTTCTTTGTGATTTCCAATACATTGATTTCTGATTATATATAATTAAAAAAGAATAAGCATAACAGAACCTTAATTATCAAACATAAACATAACATTGATATAAAATTACTTGAATACTTGGTGCGAAATAGGAAAATTATATTGAACTTTAATTGAAGTCTTCATTGTATACAAACTTTTTGAGAAATTCTGAAATAAGTAACAAAAATCCAGTGGTAGTGGTACGATACGTTTAATTTAATAATCCTTGACCCACCTTGCCCCAATTTCCACCTGTGACATAATTCCGTCCTTTATTTAGGTTATATCAGACATCTCAGTTCTAAGGCTTCTTATTACGAACTGTACGAGTGTGCCGACGGCGAAATTTGGTACTAATTTAAATGCTTACTAATTTTCGGTAAAGTGGGGACGGTGGCGCCATAAATAGTCTGTGTTGGTTTGTTTGTGAAAATTGTGACATCTAGGTTTTCTTTTGCTTTCACTTACTTCCTCAAAATTTTATCGAGTATTGTATTAAACCATTTTGCATTATGACACTAACTATAGGTAATAACTGCAAAAGTAAAGATTGACTTCTGTATAGTGTCTAATATTAAAACAGCGCAATATTAAGATGAATAGATAAACACTGGATAAACGGAGATATTATTTATCGGAAATAGAATCTAATTACTTAGTAATTGGAATTCTTTGTTATATTTAATAATAACAAGAATATAACACGCGTGTTTTTCTACAATAAGTCACGATAGAAATATAAGTACAACTATTTTATTACCTACTTAATTATACGTAATATATCTGTACTAAGAACATAATTAAAATGAATAAGTTTTTTGTTTAGTATAAGTACCTACTCTATTCTTAGAAACGAAGTACAAAAAATTTAATAATATTAATTTGCATAGACCGCCGTTCGCACTTTACCTTGGCCTAGCATCAGTGATAACAGAATTAATACGGCCGCATTGCTAACAGCTATATTACGTAAATTTTGCCCGTTACATCACCTGCCTCGGTAGCGCAGTAGGCAGCGCGTAAGTCTCATAATCTTAAGGTCGTGAGTTCGATCCTCACCCGGGGCATATCTTTTTGTATTTTTTACTATTTTTGTTTACCCTGAAAATTGTATTTTATTCATTCATAACTAGAGAAATGCTATACCATACTCCATACGTAGTTCCAAAATACAATTTGCATTTTTGTTCTCCGGGTCCTATGTTTTAAAAAGTTTGTCTGTTTTCCTGTAACCTTAAATACTAACTTCCTGCTATTAGCATCCTTACACAAATAATCTTTTTTCTTTCCTTTTGGAATTATGGTTTTAGAAGTAGTAGGGCCTCGTGCAGGGTCCGTCCGGATTGTTACTACCGTCTTGCCTGCTAACCCACCGTTGCGGTTTGGGGGTAAGATAGCCGGTGAAATTACTAGCATAGAGGCATTCTATCTTCGTCCTCCGGGTAGGCAAGCACTTGTGACTCCTCTGGTGTTGCAGGTGTTTATGGGCGACGGTAATCGCTTTCCATCAGGCGATACGTTTGCTCGTTTGCCCCCTATGACATAAAAAAAAAAAAAAAAAACAACCCTTAAGTACAATACCATACAAAATGCTTTATTGCACACCAAAAGAAGTTTACAAATTAAACACAGAAACAATTATTTTAATAACGGTAGACAACAGGCGGTCTTATCGCTAAAGAGCGATCTCTTCCAGACAACCTTAGGGTAGTGAAGTTGATCAGTATCAGCCACACAATTAGTAGGTGATGCAGAAGGGGATGATGGGAGGACAAAATAACTAGGTCGATGCAGAGTCAGCCACCGGCTAAGGTTGCACCATAGATTGGAGCGGAGTTTTTTTTTTTTTTCGAAATTTTCTCTGCGTCACGACCTAGCGAAATTTAATTTGTGCATTTTAAAACAAAAATTTCTAAAATCGGTTGAGAACTCGCTGAGATCTGCGCATTGTTACAGTCCATTCGAGTCGATCCATGGGAGCTTCGCTCCAATAAACCTACATAAATTTAAACATAAGTATACAAGACTTGTAAGGAACAAGTACCACTCGCTCCCTAATCTGTAGTCTTCCAAATACTCCCAGGAGCAAGGTAACAGGTACATCGTATTGTATTAAAAGATGCAGCATTTTTTACAAGCTTTTATTTAGCTTGCATGGTATGTTTAAAGTATGTATGTTCGGGTGAAATCTTGCAACTCAATTTTGAAGCAGATATCGTCAACCGATTGAGCTAAAATTTTGCATACTTACTTAACTTTGATGACAATACAATAATATGGTACCATGGGGCTGAACTGATGATGGAGCCGGAAGGTGGCCATAGGAACTCTATAATAGAAAAAGCAATCCTACCGAGCTTGGGCTGTTTAGAATTGTCTCAGTGAGCATTTGATGGATATCTAAAGAAAAGTACAGTCGGCTATAAAAGCTTGCCACTGAAATGTCATTTTTGACAGAAACTTATTTTAATTACCGTGACATGGTCAACTAAATTTACATTAAGACTACAGTATAGCTTCGCGATCCTAACGAAATAGGTATTTACGAAAACGCATGCTGTCGCTGGAGCGCTCACTCCCCCCGGCATCGCGCACAACACATACAAATCGCCTGCACACATCGAAGCAAATGACACAGCGCTGCTACCTGCTGCTAGGCTAGTTGGCTAGTTTGACGATCGGATTGACAAGCAATTGCGATAAATAAAGGTGGACTGTTTTGTTTTCTTGCGTACCTACGGATAGTGAATTATTGTGGTGTGACTGAAATTCCGATATTATAAAGAAGTATTTTATTTATTTATGTTATTGTTAGTAACGAGTATGTACCTACAAGCTAAATAAATTTTTGATAAATCAGTTTGTTCCCGATGTACCGGTATGATGTAAATGACTGACATTTTTTATTGTAATATTATTTAGGTATTACAAAGGTATTTATATAATGAGTTACTGATATTTACGAAACAAAACATTTTTTATTTGACTTTGTTATTGTGTACGAAAGTACATAATTATTATACTTACTTATAATGTTTACATGATATCGGAGTTACTATGTCTTTCTAGGGTTCCGTAGTCAACTAGGAATACTTTTTGACACAATTTTTGTGTTATATGTTTCTAGTCCCAGCAATTAATTGATTGAGTGGGAATTGTGTGCAAGACGTGTTAAAGTTTTCCTTTTTAAAATATAAAGTTAAATTGGAAGTAAATAATACGAATATTTTTAAAATATTTTTTTAATCACTGTTTCTAATTTTGGTGGTTTTTTTGGTAATTTGAAAGTCACCAAAAATTGCTTGATGCTCACCAGAATTGTTAATTTTGTATATCATTTCACATTTTTTATCGTCTTTTTCGCATTTCCAAAACTTTTGACTCGGTGAATTTATTTGAAGTCAAGAATAAACAAAATATGTACATCTAATAATTATAACAAGCTGTCTGTGAGGGTAATCTTAGCTTAGATATTATGCTGGTAGCGGATTTTATAGCTCCTATCCTTTCCTATATTACTATATTTTCTTTCTCCTCTGGCACGTTTCCTACAATTTGGAAATGCGCCCATGTGATTCCTCTCCCTAAAACCCCTAATCCGTCGTACTTTTCGCAGTATCGTCCTATGTCCATTCTTCCCGTCTTATCTAAAATCATTGAATCCTTTGTAAATCGACATCTCTCATCACATCTAAATAGACTGAACTTGTTTAATTCTTTAGCACAACCACCGCTTTGGTTAAGATCACCGACGACATTTGTCTTAATATAGAATATAGAAAAGTGACTATATTGGTGCTCCTTGATTTTAGTAGTGCTTTTAACACTGTTGATTTTGATATACTTCTCAGTTTACTTAGTACTTTAAATATATCTTCAACTTCACTGTCCTGGTTTCGTGATTACCTCTGTTCCCAGCGGGTTCGAGTGGATGACCGATTTTCTAGCTGGTGTGAACCGTCTGCTGGTGTCCCCCAAGGGGGCATACTCTCTCCATCGGAATCACCAAGTCACTGTCCTCCTCGTTCCATCTCTAATTAGACACCTGCCTACTGAGCGGGCGGTCCCGGGTTCGTATCCCGGCCAGGGCAAATATTTGTGTGATGAACTCGAATATTTGTGCTTGGGTCATGGTTGTTCTATGTATTTAAGTATATATTTATCTATATAAGTACGTATATCATCGTCTAGTACCCATAGCACAAGCCTTCTTGAGCTTAATTTGGGACTAGATAGATTTGTGTGAGGTTGTTCGATATTTATTATTATTGTTTATTATAAATATTAATTTTTAGCACAAGTAACTAATTTTGGTGTAGATGGCCAAAAAATCTAATATTTGTGGGCACAAGCAATTTTGGTGGCAGGCAAATTACTAAAATAATAATACCTTTATAACTATTATGTATAACAAAGGGCCATTACTACACAATATTGGTTATGACTTTATTCGTATTATTGATATGTATATAATTTTGACTCTAACATTAAAAATAAAAAAAGCCACCAAAATTAGGTAATTTTTAAGCTTGTTGAAATTCACCCTGAAGCGATACATTTGTAATATAATCATAAAAAATTTAGTCCTTTTCAAATATCATATTTGGTGAACCTGGTTATATTAAGTTTGCACCTCATTTGTATACGGCGCCATCCG